>OZ007498.1:142727010-143927010 GCA_963931805.1 Microdon myrmicae | reverse complement strand
GGAATTTGTTCAACCAAGTTCCCATCCACTTCCTAGAATCCCATTCCAATTGAAGCACACACAGAATCTTGTTTGAGCTTCTTGGAATTTTTAAGTACAATTTTTTTAACAAATCTCTCTCGCCACAGAGTATAAAAGGGCGTCACATTTTGGATTCGTGATCAAATTCAAAATAGCGAGAACCTACTTGCACGAGAGTCTTTCGTTCTTGACCCTTCTCTCTCTCGATCTCTTCGGATCAGACCACAACAATTTCTTCTTCAGTACAAAACTGAAGAAAGCACCCTTCCCAACAACATTACCCTCTATAATAGAGGATTCCTGGACCCATCTCATAGGGTATACTGCTAACATACCACACGCACACACGCACGCACAGTACAAGACGGCACAAACATACACACACACCGACCAAAGCGCAGATCATCAGACGCCATAGACGTGATCTGCGTTTACTGCCGCACTCAAGAACTGCCGGTCTTGTACGATTTCTTTCCCACCACCCGTCCATTCAAGTAGTTAGAGAACACCTAAACTAACCCTGTCCACACTATCCTTAGATACCCCCCCCCCCCCCCCCCCCCCCCCTTTTGACGTGATGACCAGAAGCCAGAGACAAGATGAAGGACACGTCTATCCTTGTCTCGTTAAAGTCGGCCACTCGCCAACCATTTTTTTTTTTATTTTGATCCCAATCAGCTAAGAGGGGTGAAGCTATAACCAAAAAACCAATGCCAATATATTTTTAACGTGTATCTTTTAATATGTATATATATAACCCCATTAAAAGAAAGGCTTTTAATTATTTCCGTAATCATTCGAGCTCTAATAAAATAAACCAACTAAAGCAGCAACAGATACCGGGGGAAGGTAAGCTGAAAGAGGCACACCCCTATACGCCGGTACCAACGTAACGTAAGTTGAAAGAGGCACACCATTCTACACCGATACCAAAGGAGTGTTAGTAAAAAGAGACACACCCCCCTACGCCACCTCTGCCTGGGCCCTTTCCCCATCAGTCAGCGGAAGTCAGACATACCCTCGGTGGGGTCCAACAGGTTTCTCGCCACCCGCAGCAGCCAACCCGGCTCCAACAACTTAAGGTAAGGCCAAAAACAATAATCATATGACATTTAGAAGTAGAATTATTCCCGGCACAACTTTGGCGGAAGCAATATTGTCGCACTAGATAACACAAAAGCACCCGCTGAATTTGGCGCCCATACCTTCTTTGGAACTTGATTTCCTATGGATTTAATGATTCACTGATTCAATATATAAGAGACCATCTTTTTGGTCCCGACATGTAAATAGATTTGCATGGCGTAATGTCTGCCTCCCATCAAGTTAATGTTGGTGTTCCTCAGTGTTCCGTATTCTCGCCTACTGTATTCATTTTTGTGAATACTCTTTTGTTCATTAGTAAGAATTCAATCATGCCTATCTCTTTTCTATAGATATTACCACGGTCGTTGCTCAACTGAACTTGCTGAATGTGTTCCGTCCCTTCAGACATTTTCCGCGATACCCGTCAATCTGTGAATGCGCATCAGTTCACGTTGAAAGTGGACTTCAGGCGCACAAATAAACAAAGAGAGTCATTCTTTAGCAGAACCACACGAATGTGGAATGTTCTGCCTGATCATGTGTTTCTGCCCGTTGTGATGTCTAGACATTCAAGACCAATGTACGTCGACATCTCCTTTCCGTATCCACTTCCTCTCCATCCGTTCGCACTGTGCTCTGACATTTAAGGGTACTTCTAAATCCCCTTTTGTGCGCGCGTTAGTATAAAAAAAAAAAATTGACTTATTTGCTGATGACAACACCTTGAGTTTCTCTTACGCATTAGAACGTACTCAACCCTGGTAAAACTCATTGACAAACACCAAAGCATCAAGCGATTAAATCCCTACGTAAATTACCGATGAGGATTATCTAACCGAGTATCTCAACGCTGTCTTTCAAAGACAGCAACTAAAAAAACACTACCAACGAAAGGCACTTGCATTATCGAAAAGAACGAGCTATCACTCTTTTGCACCCAAATTAATTGCAGTCTTAATTGAAACCGCCACAAGGTTGAAACTACGAGAAGCGCACCAAATGTGTAGGGTTCCTCAAGAGTTGCTAGAAATAACTCAGCTCATTGAAACGGACTACAATTTACAACACATACATTTGTCGTAAACTGTAATTCAATGTATCTGATCTGGCCCTTCCAAAACAATACTGTATTTTTTGATAGGATTTAAAAATGGGCAATGAACCTTATTTGGGAACCAAGCACAATGCCTCTTTTATAACATATGTGCAATATATCTTCTCTATCTCTTTTCCCTTGCTGGCCACGCCAAAACGGGACAGATGATATCTGTCAAGTGGCTGCCGCCAGTGTTGATACACATTTGTACCGATTTTATCGCATTTTCCATGACTTTTCGCAAGATTTCCGATGATAACTGTTCGCATTCTTGTCGAATATTCTCCTTAAGTGCTACGATTGTCTGAGGCTTGTTGGCATAAACCCGCGACTTCAAGTAGCCCCAAAGAAAGAAGTCTGGGATGGTTAAATTGGGCGATCTTGCTGGCCATGACAAATCGCCAAAACGGGAGATTACGCGATCAGGAAACGCTTCGTTCACGATATCCGTTGTGGCTCGTGCTGTATATGCTGTTGCACCGTCTTGTTGAAACCACATCTTCACCAAGCCCCACTCACCCAATTCCAGCAGTAAGAAGTCGTTTATCATGGCCCTGTAACGTTTGCCAGTAACAGTGACCGTATTGCCGATAGCGTCCTCGAAAAAATACGGCCCAATCACTACTCCCGCGTGAACGCCGCCCAACACAGTGGCTTTGAGTGGATGTAATGGCTCTTCGTGCATCACATGCGGATTTACAGTGCCCCAGAAATGAAGATTTTACTTATTGACGTAACCCCTTAAGTGAAAATGCGCCTCGTCGCTCGTGATGATTTTCGACACAAAAGCGTCCTCTTCGATGTTGAGATTAAGGATGGCTTGACAGTAATACACACGCCCTCCATTGCTTGTCTGTTTGTATTCAGCAGCTATCTAGTTCACAAATATGAAATATCATTGGCGTACGACGCCATTTGCAAAAATTATAAAATCCGCCGATAGAGTGATTAATTTTGCGCCACCATGTACTATCGACACGAGAGAGTTTAGAGGGGCGCGGAAGCAAAACCCAGCTACATTAAAAATCGCTAAGCGAACAAGAAAGGCAAGTAGTAAATGCAATATTTACCTCCATAAAAATAGTTACCTAACTAGAAGCACTTTTTCTTTTGTAACTGCTTTTAAGAAGCAGATATAAGCTTGGGCCGAAATGAGAATCCTTGGATAATGGTGACAGTAATGTAAGGCGGATCAAGTTGTTACTTTTTTAAAAATCAATCGTTTTTCAAATCAAGTCCATAACCTCACTACCTGGGGCACGCCGAAGTAGTGAGGTCATGAACTTTCAAATTCCCATAAACCAATATGTGCTGGCAGCTCATCATGACCGCAAAAGGGCCTACGAACATAGTAGACTGCGAATCTCAAGACTAATCAAACATGTTGTAAATGTTTGATTGTCTACTACAAAACTACAAGATGATTTAGTCCCCCTTGTAGTTAATTTCAAAAATAAATGTTCAAGTTTCAACCGAAAAAAAATCAAGACAAAAAGCTTATGCGCAATCTGACGGAATCACTTTAATAGAATATTTCTCCAACTACCCGTCTATTAACGTAACGAATATGTTTCCTCGACTCCTCTCATGCAACCAACAACCATTAACAGATTTACAAAACGACAACAGAATCCGCATGCCTAATGAGGAAATTGCTCTATTAAGTGCGAGTTGAGACTTTTGGACGACTCATTGCATGCAATCCCGCCCAGCTATCCTCTTTTGGTGTGAACCGATGGAACCTCGTCAGTTGTCGTGCCACCAAGTACGATTACACTTGACCGCGTCGCCTGTTGAAATTTGTCCGACGAGTTTTCATATCTTATTCCTGAGTCTCCTTTTTTACATCTCAATCCTTGAGTATTGGTCTTGCGGGATGATGATGGCACCAGCAGCGACTTCTGTAACTTTTCTAATCCTGTTAGTCATTACCTTCGGTGCACTTCAAGGTAATCACGATTAATTGCTTCAGTAATTAAAATCCAAACACAACTTCCTTCTGCATACCAATCGTATCGTATATGTATGTACTCGTATATATAAAACAAAATCATGTGCTCGTTCCATCAACAGCATGTCCAGTTTATCTCACTACCTCCCTAAATGGGAAATCGCTTGAGGAGTCTTTCGTGGAAATCAACTGGGGACCTGATTGCCATGTGAAACCGGAATGGATTGGTATCTTCATGGATGACCCGTCCGTATCAAATGCCCAGCCGCTGGCCAAGATTGACGAGGTGGTAAATTCCACGGGAAAATTCGTAACGAATTTAAAACTGGGCAAACTGAGATTCCCAAAAGGATGGAACCGTGATGATGTGAACATATTGCCGAAGGATTACCGTCGAGGAAGGTGTTTCAATTACTTTGTTGCCAGTTTCCTTGGGACAGAATTGCTCACGGTCGAATGCCTAAAAATCCAACCGAATTGGATGACCAAAATGGAACATGTCGCCGAAGTGCCACTGAAAAATTTATTTATACCGGGTAATTATTTATTTGTTTACTGTCATACAATATTAACTTTATGATAACCTCTATAATACTTGCGATATTCTTTATCAATCAAAATATCATAGCGCACTTTGAACGGAGCTTGCGATTATTAGTAAAGGAATTGGGGGATTACTCATTCGTTTATATATTTAAATTCTGAATTTCATGGACGGCTAATTGCAGTTTAGAAATTCGCATTTACTTGTGACTGATTTTTCTTGTTGATTTTATAGAATCTCTGATAGGCATACAAAATCAATCAGGAAAGAATATTCAGCGATGTTGTTTGAATTAATTATCCAAATATTCTTTTCGATTATCTGCCATTGTCGATTAGAACTTTTTTTTCTTGTAGAACTTTAGGGTGAACGTAAGGGTGCTTTTCACGAATGTTTTGCCAAGATCGAAATAAATTATGATCTAGGAATGGAATCTCAGTGGTAGATGCACCCAAACTGTCCATCCATGTCTCTTAATTGCTTCCGGGTCATCAAAGTAATGTGTAGTTTAGCGTTGTCACAACGCAAAACAATGCCTTTTCTTCTGTCCTATTCCGGTCTACTGTTTTCAATTTCTTGCTTAATTAATGGCAGTAGGGACTCTAATTAATTATTCGGTTTGGCAGTAGCAATGATGATACCCTTGTAACACCACCAAAACCTCAATAGCAACTTCGTTGGAGTCAATTCCAGCTGTATCGCCATTTGTGGAACTTCATCGGTTTTCGTCCTTAATCATTTTCGTACAACATTATCGTATGTGATCCATTTTTATCACCTATTACCATATCTTTCAAAAATTTGTTTTCGTTCCATTTCACCAGAGTGAATGCTTACACATTACCAAATATTTTCTCGTGAAACTCATCTTAGTAATAGGCTATTTTTTTTTTTTTTTTGGTTTCGGTAGGAAGGTGGAAATCTTCAAAAGAAGAGCAGTTCTGAAGCTGGTGGCTTTAAAAAAATACTTGAATCCAATTCACTCGCCGTTTTGGATGCATGTAGCTTAGTCATTACTGTTTTTACGACTAAGTTTTAGTCATTTACAAGCTGTCATTCCGTGTGCATTATTTGTATAAGAGATGGATGTCGATAAGCAACAATAATGCCTTTGCATTCTATTCTCTTTTCAAATGAAAAAAAATGCTCATCAAGCTATGGAATCGATTAATTCGGCTTTGGGTGAACAAAAAGTGGTTTGCAAGATTTCGTGAACGAAATTTTATTCTTGAGGAATACTTTACTGAATGTAAAACCACGTCAAACTAAAGAAGACCTTGCAGAACAGTTAGAAGTTTCTCACCAAGCTACATCAATCATTGTATAAGTATCTTTTCCAATAAGGTTGAATTTGACAAAAAAGCCGAGTTTCTACTTGTACACCTGTGGCGGTTCCGCCAAACCCCACGGTTCGCTTTCCTAAAAACCCCATAACTTTCACCCAATCTGCATAAGCTTTCGCTAATGCAATAGCATTAGCATCTTAAACGCTTCACGCATTAAAGAAAACAAAGTTGTAACAAAAAACGCCCCTGGAAAAGAGAATTCTTACCTGCATGCATAACTTCACATTTAAAACCCCCTATAAGAGTTCTCTCCAAGCTTATCATAAATTCCCTGAAAGAAAATTCATCGGTTCATATATAATACAACCGCATAATCAGGAAATCTTACCCTTGAGTTGGCTTATCCCAGCTTCATCATGTGTATCATAAATCACCATACAAACACATTGGCTGGCGACCTACACTTAAGGCACCAAAACAAATATACGCATCTCTTGGCACCCATTAAATCCTACAGCATAAGCAAATGCAAATAGGAATTCAATACTTACCCTTACCAGTGATGCCATAAACACCATTTCCCGGTAATCTAGCCAAAACCCATTAACACCATTTCTTCGATGCGTCGCGTCTATTTATTTAGCCCCGACGCACATCTCAAACAAAGATCCAATTAGCATCCGACGAGTTTCGGTTTTGTTTGCTTTACCGGACTCGCATCCCATGAATGCACATGTTCCCTTCCTTTGTTTAGATTCTTTCCCATGGCTTTGATCCATAAAAGAACCAATGTACACACATACATGTGTACCGTGGCGATATTCGGTATGAGATCTGTTTGGTTACCCAAAAGAGCGACTTACGTCTTTAAGAGAGCCAGTTTCACTGGCTGAATTTCATTTGACAACGATTGAATATCGTTGAGTCGTTTTCCATCCGCTGACCACGCTGATCACATGCCGCTCCCGCTGTCCGTAGCGCTGCGGACACGCGATAATACCCGGAGCCGTGAGAAGTATTTTGAACTTGTCGGTCTCCAATTGTTTGGCGAGTTTGTGCCGCAGTTCGTTTGAGATAGTGAAAAAGAATTTATAAGTGAGAAAAGTAACTTTATTTTAAAACAATGAACTTTAAATTGCTGTTGATCGGTGCACTCTTTGCACTGGTCGCCGTCGTCGTGGCTGATCTCTCCACAAATGTAATCCAATTAAAGAACCTCATTACAATAAAAAGACATTAATTAATTAATCAATAAACCAGTGTTTGAATTTGCCGTGCTGCTGTTCCTGAGAGTCTTTTCCTCAGTGTCTTGGTGATCGTGCTTTCGAACAGTTTTGCTTCTCTCCGTGTGGTGTCAAACGAACACCCATGCTGGCGTTGCGATCTCGTACCCACACACCTATTAAAAGTCTCACCGTTTTCGAGTTATTTACGTTTTTTCAACATTTCGGAACCACCACACCTTGTGATAGGAAATTTGAAAGCCACAGCATGACATGTATGGTCAAAAGTTCTTTTTTTTTTTCCTAAAAATTCCTGAATAACAGTCTCATCGAATGAAAAATAGGTGTTTTGACTTTATTTAACATTTTTGTGAAAAAAAAAATTTCTCAACTTGTATTTAGACAAATTGTTATGTGGTGAAAAAAAGAAAATACTAGACTGCAATCGCAAATTAATTTTAAAACATTCGGAATTTAGGAAGACTTCAAGAAGGTGCTGCAATATTAGATCATCTGAACAAGTATATTACTATTTTTATCTAAGAGGGGCGAATTTGTATCATAAATTCATTGCACAAGTTGTTAGAAATTTAACATATTTATTTTACTATTTACTATTTATTGGCCTGTAGGAACCGGGAAGTTCATTACCTTGTCGCGGTTCCCTCGAGCGCTACCAATCATCTTCCAACTACCAAGTTAAAAACCCGCATTTAGGGCATACAAATGAAAAAAGACAAGTATTGTGGCAGTTCCATTGAACGCCACTACTTACCTTACGGCTATAAGCAAGAAATAGTTTCCTGTAATACATAAAAAGCGTGTACTTACCTGCCTTAGTCGTACCATAACACCAGAAAAACCTGTGAAACATTAATACCCGCTGACATGAAATTTCATCAGCAAAAACGGACATTTACCACAAGGGCATAGTCGTACGAAACGCACCATGTTCCTTAAAGGCAATCCAGTTGCACATACAGCAATCAACATTGCCCAAACCGTCTCAAAGAAATACCTTCTTATGTGTCTGCCACATACCACGGGAAATATTTCCTATTTTTCGTTGTTTCCTAAATGCCCACATCGGACGGTAAACCGATCGGGAAGCAAATTCATTGGCACCAGTGGGCATACCCTGAATGACTCGGCTACGATATTACGTATCGATGCAAACCCTTGATCTTGTCCGTGCACACATGAGGAAAGAATTTTTCCACACACGTGCATGGCAAGGCACATTCAAGGATCGTACGCCGTCGTTGATCAATGCATCACCCAAGCATCTCCTTCATGATGTTTGCCCAGCTAGGAACTCGATGTATAGTGTGGGGCTTTTCAGGGCCCGAAGAGCCACGCATCGCTCGATCCCCACCATTACCAGCAATACAACTTACCTTAAAGTTGAAATTTCGGCAAGATTATACAATCTCGCTATGGCATTAACCGCCAACCAATTCGCTGGAATCAATTCGGTTATCCCCACGGATAACCGACATAAATACATCTTAGGCAGCTTGTGGGGGTAAGAGTATGTTGCCAACGTATGGCACAGGATTCACTTAAAAACCCCCGACACTTGTTACTCCGAAGGAAGAAATGAAAAAAAAAACGTTCTTATTTATTTAATTTTATTTCTGGTGAATGGCACAATAGCGATTGAACTTAATTACACAGCTAAAAATTGGTCTTAATTGTATTTGCCAACGTGAATCACAGCCTCACTGGATTAATCAGAGATTTACTATTTCACTTCTGTCAAGCAGGGAATGCAGTACCCTACGGAAACGCCAGACTGTTCAGCTGGTCGGTCGTACGCAAATCGCGAATATAGGTGAACCGTCAATAATAGGCTTCGGGAACTAAAAAAAACTTTACTTGTACACCAACTCTATCGAACGACTCCTTGGACTTTTTGTTTCGTGAACTAAATGAACTATCTCATCCGCAGACACAACCAGGTTCAGATACAAATAGTGACTCCTGCGGCAGCGTGACTACACGCGATGATGATTCAATAGTGACTGGTGTGAATTAGGGTTGAAATTCATATTTCTTTCTACACACAGGACAACCAAAAGAGACCAAGCCTCTGCTCTCTCAACCTCACGCCCGTCAAAGTATGAGTAACTTTTGTTAATAGGGTAATTGACGGACACGAAGAATGAGAGAACAGAAAACATGATATGCTGTGATCTCGGGGTAGCTTTGGTTGTGTGTGTTGGTATCAGATGCAGCTACTGACACGACCTACTGACCCAGTGGTACGGCTATGGTGTAGTTAAAGCGCATTGAACCGTGGAAAGAAATACGAATGAGAGGGAACCCTAGCGGATGTTACTCCCCTGCAAAGAGAGATCATTGATCCCAAGCGAATGGGTGATCTGAGAGAAAGTCGATAGGACGCCGCTGATGTTTGGGAAATAATTCGCGTGAGAACCAGACTCTACGACGCTGAAATTACCCCAGCTATTTTGCTATGTTGCAACAGTGTCGTTCTTTTAGACTTGTTGTTGCTAACCGACAATATGAGATTTCCGATGGGAAACTCATGATTAGCAAGAATGGAGTTGCCGTATGACATTTATGTAGGTAAACTCAATTATGCATTATCTGCAAAGGATGATGAGTTTAGCTATACATCCGTTTGACATGTTTTACAGGGGAATACATATAATGGAAATTGGTAAGTATGACGCACTGAAAGCGGTCAAAATTAGGTGGAAATGTTGGTTGGAATTGTGGGATGTTTCTCATGTAGAATAGAGAAACCCCCCACAAGCTTACCTTTTTTGGGGCTGTTCCAAGCCCTCTTCACCACGGTCATTCCTGAAAGCATAATTCATGGAAAGATTATCATCTTGCCATGACATCAATTCAGCATCAACCGAGCTTCCGCGACCGAACAATGGATAGCACATATCCACTAACACACGCTAATCTTTCCGTGTGTTATCTTTGTACCCATCCATTGTCCTAGCAGTCATTTCGGGTTGCTTGCACATCTGCAAGCCAGATTTTCAACGGCATGTTCTATGATCTATCTTTCCTAAAGTAGAGAAGATTAAATTAAACATTGGCCTTTCAGGCGCGCATATTTGCTTGGTTATCAGCATGACCGATTTTATGATCCGTTGCCGTTTCTTGGAACGATCACCAGCATCGGTCATGACCACCAATATTTACATAAGCAACGAGTAGCCACGATTCTCACGCTGGCTATCGAAGCTGTTTTCGTTTACACAAAGTAAACACCCAAGCGGATACGTTCGCCTGACAGTACCCACAACGGGATTAACATATCCCTAAAACAACATGCATCGAATCATACATGACCGAAATATGTTTATTTTAAACGATTTAGCAACGGCCATACCCAATGTTTGATTCATTATCCCAAAATAGTTTCCTGCCTTCGGCAGGGGTTTTATTGACTTACGTCAATCAAAGAATCTATCCCTTGCGGATGGCGGCAGTTTATCTTGCCCATACATGTAGCAGCAGATTTGAACTGCAACATGAGTTTTTCCTGTTTTCCTTTTTTTTATGACCTTCACCATTGGCTGCCCTTCGGCGGCGAATCCCTTAGGTTCGTTTTTGTTGGATGTCTATAAAGAGACATCCAATGGTCAGTCAGATGTCATATCCTTAAGTGTGCGCACGCACTATTGAAGTCCCCTGAGGATCGTTGCCGAATATTCAATGTTGAGTGCGTTAGTATGTGTTGCATTAACCCTAGTGCGTTTCCTTCGTGGTGTCGGGACCACAATTAATCGTTGTTGTCGTTTCTTACGCGTGCCCAAGTATAACTTTATGTTAATTCGTGTGTGTATTAATTCGAGCTAGCGAACTGCAAAACCTTGCCGCGATCGTACATTATCAAGTCGCACGCCTTATTTCGCTGATTGAAGTGGTTCTCCAGAACGTACAGTGATTAGAACTAAGGGAAGTTTCCCACTCATTGACTTTAATATATTTATCTTAATCTTAATCAATATTAAATGACTCAGTGTTATAAAATCGAATACCATATTGTCACTTGTGAACTAGAATAAAAAGAACATCTTACCATCTTTTCTTTGGTGGATTAACTTTTCTGTGTTCTCCGGCGGATCAATTAGTGCTCTCGAACAATCCGTGGTGTGTATGTGAAACCATGTCCGTGTTGACATACCAACGTACTACCCCACAATTGGTGACACGCGACGTTTTTTTTTATTTCAAATAAAAACGTGAACACGCATTTTTCAAACTTTTGCGTTACCGCGATAACCCCGTTTTAGTGACAGAACATTCACCCAACCATCGAAACATTTAGTGACGGTGACAATCTAAGCAACTCACTTAAGCTGCATCCAGTAAAACAGTGACCAAGTGCCAATTAAAGGAATCATAGAAAGTGTTAAGGAGCCCCACCATCACCTATAGTCACCTGCCGCCATCGCTAGACAGAAGCCGCCCCAGTTTTAACTCCATCAACACCAGGAACAACAGCCAGGGATTTCAGCTAAGTATCCTTTCGTTTTTTCAATTGTCAGACGAAATCCATTGGCAAATTAGTGAAACTTACATTCAATAATTAATTCGTTTTTCTATTTAATAATTCCATTATGGTGTTACATATTAAAACTTGTGCAAGCATCTAGAGTCTTTTCTTTTTAAGTTTCATGTCCTCTACATTTTATGGTAATTTTGTTTTATATATACAGGTGTAATGTGATTCACAATGTAATAATGGACCAATTTCCATAGAAGTACATCGCAAACAAGAAAATAATAACCGACCAATTTTTTTTTTTTTCAAATAAATTTTCTCATTATTTAATACGTTGCCAATTTAATCAATAATTTTTTTTTTAAACATTAAAATTAAAGTCAAAAACGATTGAAACAATTGTTACAATGCGAATTTTCAAGTTTTTTTTAGTAATATTCAATAAGCAAATCAATTGTGTTCAAGGATAAAATATTTGAAATGGTACATCCATGTTAGTTTACTCAATTGAAGTCTTTTTCTTTATTTTACCAGTTAACTATTGACTTCATTCTATTGATTTATTACAACTATACGCGAGAATTAAGCTATCCCAAAAATACAATAAAAATATATCTGTTGGGCTGAAAACTAATAACGCATATAAGGACACAACAACTATTTTTTTTGTTTTTCTGCTACAATTAAAAATAATAAATATTGTAAACCCTTTCGGGTACATCGGAACACGAAACCAGTGTTTGGTGCTCAATAAACTCACACCTCCAGACACCCGAATACAAATAATTTTAATTTTTTTTTTATCTATCAACGGATATAGATAATAGCAATTAACCGTTGACTAGATTCTATTTAACCGTTACATCCAAAAATTAAACATATACAGCATTTATAGTAAGAGACATACATTTCCTTTATATATATACATACCCATTTTCTTTTCTCTCTTGTGTGAGCTCCTTCTGAGCCTAAAAGTGTAAAGCCAATAAGCTCCTTCTGAGCAAGCATTAAGAACTAAACTTTGACGCAGTTGCAAGAGTTTAAAAGAACCCCTTACGCGCACGTATTTTACAAAAGGGGAATTCTACACAACCTTAAACACCACATAGCATGAATAGTTATTAAGTAAACGTTCTAAAACCACATTGCTCGAAACGAACAACTTGAACGACATTCGTGTTTTATTAATAATACAATTATAATTAGAAAGCTACGTGTTGCCTTTGATTGTTATTACATTGTACCACTTTAAAGTCTCTTAATTTCCTTTCAAATATTTAAATATTTAATTCTTGGACCACTTAATCAAAGTGAACAAGAGACTAATCCAAGACGATATTAAACAAAAAATAATTTTAATTTTTAATACACCAGGTTACTAAAAAGAGCAATTTAAATATATCCACAAAATTTATAAGAGAAAAATCACATATACGTAAGAGTTTTTTCCTTTTTTTTACTTTTCTTTCCCCAAATTACGAATTAATACGTTCATATCAAGACACCTATTACAACCAAAACCTAGTATTAAAATCTTTTTAAATTGTTTCGGCCCTCGAATAGTTTTATTATCCGACACACTAGCGTAAGCCCCTTCAGGGTGCTATTTAACACACAACTCTCGGTAATCGCGCATACGACTCCTCCGACCTTCGCTCGACTCATTTTAATTGGTAAAAACCTTGTTCCGGGATATTCGTGATTCTCTCAACTCCCTGCGACTTCTTTTGACCCATTGTCCTCCCTTCACTTTCTTCGCGTCCTCTTACGCTTTTAATCCCAGTTTCGCGTCATACAGCCCATAATGGTCAACATGCGAAACACCATGGCCACAAAGGCTCAGGAACAATCCGAGCCCCTTCGAATTCCACGACGCCTCCAGCGTCGACTTCCCGGCGGATCAACTCGATGCCGATCAAAACCCATCTACACTACCTACCCCCCTGGCACCACCGGTTGCCCCCAGTGTCGTTAACCGACCCCAACCTACTTCCGCTGACGCACTCCTGACCTCCTCTAACTCCCCTAGTGCCGGCCAATTCGTGGATCCTCGCATTATTATGCCCACAACTCGTGCCGGCACCTCACAACAACCTCATAGACCATTAGAGTCCCAAGAATTCCACGATGCTTCCACCCTCGGGAATAGGACTCATCCTACTAATATAGGGCTTCCCCCCTTCGATGAGGAGGATCCAGACCTGTGGTTTGCAGTAGCGGACCGCATCTTCCTAGCCTCTGACTTGCACGACGAACAACTTCGTGCAGTCGAGCTGTTAAAAGTGCTTGACCGCACTCAGCGAACGCACGTTGCCCACATTATTAGGTCGGCCGACCGCAACGCGTATAGCAACATGCGTGAAGCTCTGCTCGACGCTTTGGACGAGCCCGGAAGTTTGCGGCTGCAACGCTTAGCTGATCTAACCAACCTTTCAGGGATGAGACCGTCTCTTCTCCTGACCCATTTACGCTCTATAGCGGGGACCAGGATCGGGGACGACCTAATAAGGCTCACTTTTTGAGATGTCTCCCCCAACATGCCCGTTCGGCACTCATAGCTCAACCCAACCAGAGTTTGGGCTATTTATCCAAAATTGCGGACGCAATTATGGAAAGCTCAGACCAGTATTCTGAGCCTCCAGTGTACCAGGTAGCGACGGTTTCTCAACACGCCGCTCAGCCTACACGGCACTCTCTTCTGCCTTTAACAGCCCCTCAAGTGGCTCCAGTGCAGCATCCTCCTCAAACTCAATTACACCACAGAAGACCCACCTCAACCAATTTCCCACAGAGGAATCCAGAGGCAAGACCCAATGTATTTAGTCAGAGAAGTTCGCCACCTCATTTAACTCCTGCTGACCTTCGGGCGCTCCAAACCTCACTCCTCCGCGAGATAAGTCAATTTCGGGCGGAGGTGAGAAACAATCCTCGGGGCGCCTAGAATCGAGCCATGCCGAGCCGTCCCCTCAATCGGCTAAATTCCTTTCAAACTACCCCTCAGAGGGCCAATACCTTTCAAAATGGCCCTCAACAGGCCAATTCTCAGCGACCACCGCCTCGACCTCCCCGTAACGGCAATACCAATAGGCAGAATATATCTGACAATGCCGTTACTCTCCCTTGGTGCGCCAATCACCAACGATATGGTGATCGCGCATTTATTTGCAAGCCGCCTTGTGGTTGGACACAACCAGCCACCAACCAAAGGTGGTCTTTAAACTAATCTTGCCGACCGACCCTCTCGCGCAATCGGCCGGCACCCATACAATAAGTCGCCTAACCATCCGGGATCCTAAACTGAATATCGCTTTTACTGTCGATACCGGCGCCGATATTTTAGTCCTCCCGCGATCGTTTGCTCCGCGTAACCGCGTGCCCGGCGCACTTAAATTGTCAGCTGCGAATAATACGACGATACTTACGTACGGACGGAAAAAACTGACACTACAACTGGGTCTTCGACGTCCGATCACTTGGCGTTTCGTCATTGCGGACGTGAATGAACCCCTGATAGGTTCCGACCTATTAGGCGCACATAACCTGTTGGTCGATGCGACCCATAACAGACTAGTGGCTCCAATCGCACCCCCCTGCCCATGTCGGCATCTCCAGCGGCAACTTCAAGGGCCACAGAGTGCACAGACCCGATTCAAGCCATGGTACAGAAATTTGTTAGTACGACAATTCCTCTACCTAACCAGCGTCGACACAAAGCCACGGTGTTTCATCATATAGAAACACGTGGCGTCCACGTCGACTGGCACCCGAAAAATTACGTGCGGCGCGCGGAATTCGAGCACATGATTGAACTAGGTATCTGCCAACCGTCGGACAGTCCCTGGACAAGCCCACTTCACTTAGTGAAGAAACGTTCTGGTGAGTGGCGCCCATGCGGCGATTACAGGCTGTTGAACGCAGCAACTGTCCCTGACAGATACCCTATTGCACACCTCTATGATTTTTCGTATAAACTACGAGGTTGCAATGTCTTCACCACCCTGGATCTCACCAGGGCGTACCACCAAATTCCGGTGGCACCAGAAGACATCCTTCGAGTTCAAAGTGATGACTTTCGGCCTCAGGAATGCCGCACAGACATTCCAGCGTTATATCGACACGGCTTTACGTGGTATAAATTGCTGCCATGCATATCTTGATGACATTCTCATCGCCTCCAAAGACCACGCCGAACATAAACGCCACTTACGTCAGGTCCTTAGCGCCTCCGTGAATTTGGTCTTGTCTTCAACCCAGTAAGTGTCAATACGCCAAGGAGCAAATCACCTATCTGGGTTACGTCGTTGACAATCGGGGTATTCGCCTACTTCCAGACCGTGTGGAGGCCCTCATGAAGTATCCTCGTCCTACTAACGTGAGTGAGCTTCGTCGATTTCTGGGCATGCTTAACTTCTATCGTCCTGCGCTGAAGAACGCTGCCCAAATTCAAGCTCCCTTAAATGAATTCTTGAAAGGAGCTAAGCGCAGTGATAAGCGCCCCATCAATTGGACAGAAGTCTCTGATCGAGCATTACAACTGTCCAAAGAACAATTGGCATATGCCACCTTACTCCGATACCCCCTCGAGGGAGCGGCACTTTCCATCCAATGCGACGCATCGGATACCGCAATCGGAGCCGTCCTTGAACAGGACATTGAAGGCCGACCGGAACCACTCGGTTTCTTTTCAAGGAAGCTGAGTCCCACTGAGCGACGTTACAGCGCCTACGACCGTGAATTACTCGCGATCTACAGCGCTGTCAAATACTTCCGTCATATGATAGAAGGACGTTCGCTCTCTATTTTAACAAACCACAAGCCATTGGTCTATGCGTGCCGGAAGAAGTCAGGAAATGCCTCCCCCCGACAAGACCATCAATTAGAACTCATTGGACAATATTCTACGGAGATCCGGCACTTCTCTGGTAAACAGAACGTCACGGCGGACGCCCTTTCTCGAATCGATACGATTCACTTGCGTACCGCCTAGAACAACGCCGACCTTGCCCTAGCTCAACAGGAGGACGAACAACTTAAGTCCCTCCCAACTGCGGAAACGGCACTTGAACTAAAGAAAATCATTCTTAGCGACGCTTTGGGCGAAATTTGGTGTGATGTCTCCACTGGAACCGCTAGACCTTACATTCCCAAGAAACTTCGTAAGGGCGTGTTCCGGGTTTACCACAACCCAGCCCACCCCAGCGGCCGAGCAGCGGCCGAGCAACAGCCGCTGCTGTCCGTCGCAAATTCATTTGGCCCCGGATGAACAAAGATCTCACCAGTTGGGCCCGTGCTTGTCTCCAGTGCCAACGCTGCAAAGTAGCGCGACATAATGTACTGGAGCCAGCTTCCCACGGCACGCTTCGCCCATGTTCACATAGACATAGTGGGACCGCTTACTCCATCAAGAGGATTTTCTTATATCCTCACTATGATGGATCGCTGCACGCGATGGCCAGAGGCGACACCTCTCCGGGCAGTTACTGCCGAATCAGTCGCCAAGGCCTTTTACTCAACTTGGGTCAGACGCTTCGGTGTACCAACCACCTCAACTTCGGACCGAGGTCCACGATTTGAGGCGACAATTTTCAGGCAGCTAACAAATCTTCTCGGCTGCCAAAGAAGTCGTACCACCGCCTACCACCCGCAATCAAATGGGATGATAGAGCGCTGGCATAGATCTCTAAAAGCCTCACTCATGTGTCATAATGACACACAATGGTTTGACGCCCTTCCCACCGTCCTCCTGGGCCTGAGGACAAGTATTAAGGAGGACCTGGGTGCTTCGGCAGCAGAGCTTACCCCCGGTACTAACCTCCTTCTTCCAGGAGAACTTTTCCTGAATGGCGAAACACCGCGTGATCAACTTCGAGAATTGGGACATCTCCGTGACCTGCTACGTAAGGATAGGGCAACCCCTGTAACCAGGCACAGCCCCAAAAAACTGTTCGTCCACTGAACTGCACAACTGCACGCACGTCTCTGTCAGTGTGGATAAGGTCAAAAAAACCCTCGACCCACCTTATGATGGCCCATTCAAAGTCTTCCGCCCCGTCAGTGACCTAATCTTCGAGATCGACATTAGAGGCAAGCGATCCACGGTCAGCGTCGAAAGGCTTAAGCCCTGCTTTCTGGAAGCTTCCGCTCCAGAACAACCCCCATCCACTGACACGACTCCTACTCCACCGGCACCTCCTCCCCGCACTCGCTCCCATGCCCAACTAACCTCCTCCTAATCTGCCTTACCTGTTTCGTGACTACGTCACTGGGGAGGGGGTGAAGTGCGGCTTTTCAGGGCCCGAGAAGCGACGCATCGCTCGATCCCCACCATTACCAGCAATACAACTTACCTTAAAGTTGAAATTTCGGCAAGATTATACAATCTCGCTATGGCATTAACCGCCAACCAATTCGCTGGAATCAATTCGGTTATCCCCACGGATAACCGACATAAACACATCTTAGGCAGCTTACCTTTTTTGGGGCTGTTCCAAGCCCTCTTCACCACGGTCATTCCTGAAAGCATAATTCATGGCAAGATTATCATCTTGCCATGACATCAATTCAGCATCA
Organism: Microdon myrmicae; assembly: GCA_963931805.1. NCBI lineage: Eukaryota > Metazoa > Arthropoda > Insecta > Diptera > Syrphidae > Microdon > Microdon myrmicae. Next base: position 143,908,738 of record OZ007498.1, on the reverse strand, counting down.
ACCGAGCTTCCGCGACCGAACAATGGATGGCACATATCCACCAACACACGTAATCTTTCCGTGTGTTATCTTTGTACCCATCCATTGTCCTAGCAGTCATTTCGGGTTGCTTGCACATCTGCAAGCCAGATTTTCAACGGCATGTTCTATGATCTATCTTTGCTAAAGTAGAGAAGACTAAATTAAACATTGGCCTTTCAGGCGCGCATATTTGCTTGGTTATCAGCATGGCCGATTTTATGATCCGTTGCCGTTTCTTGGAACGATCACCAGCATCGGTCATGACCACCAATATTTACATAAGCAACGCTGGCTAGAAGCTGTTTCCGTTTACACAAAGTAAACACCCAAGCGGATACTTTCGCCTGACAGTACCCACAACGGGATTAACATATCCCTAAAACAACATGCATCGAATCATACATGACCGAAATATGTTTATTTTAAACGATCTAGCAACGGCCATACCCAATGCTTGATTCATTATCCCAAAATAGTTTTATTGACTTACGTCAATCAAAGAATCTATCCCTTGCGGATGGCGGCAGTTTATCTTGCCCATACATGTAGCAGCAGATTTGACCTGCAACATGAGTTTTTCCTGTTTTCCTTTTTTTTATGACCTTCACCATTGGCTGCCCTTCGGCGGCGAATCCCTTAGGTTCGTTTTTGTTGGATGTCTGTAAAGAGACATCCAATGGTCAGTCAGGTGTCATATTCTTAAGTGTGCGCACGCACTATTGAAGTCCCCTGAGGATCGTTGCCGAATATTCAATGTTGAGTGCGTTAGTACGTGTTGCATTAACCCTAGTGCGTTTCCTTCGTGGTGTCGAGACCACGATTAATCGTTGTTGTCGTTTCTTACGCGTGCCCAAGTATAACTTTATGTTAATCCGTGTGTGTATTAATTCGAGCTAGCGAACTGCAAAACCTTGCCGCGATCGTACATTATCAAGTCGCACGCCTTATTTCGCTGATTGAAGTGGTTCTCCAGAACGTACAGTGATTAGAACTAAGGGAAGTTTCCCACTCATTGACTTTAATATATTTATCTTAATCTTAATCAATATTAAATGACTCAGTGTTATAAAATCGAATACCATATTGTCACTTGTGAACTAGAATAAAAAGAACATCTTACCAACCTAATCATACCTGTGCTTTTCTTTGGTGGATTAACTTTTCTGTGTTCTCCGGCGGATCAATTAGTGCTCTCGAACAATCCGTGGTGTGTATGTGAAACCATGTCCGTGTTGACATACCAACGTACTACCCCACAATAGCATTTCCTTTTATGGAGTTTCTATGTCCGCGGTCCGTTTGCTCGCATGAGAACAGAATACATAAGGGAATCTTACCTAATATGGTCATCGAAGCGATGAAAGAATTTTTGGTAAGTCTGTCGCTTCGGTGGCGATACAATCAATCGCTTTTCAGATTCCGTGGAGGCCGATCGCGCCTCCACGTTAAATAAAATTGGTGTCGGTGTGCAGAATCTTCTCTTTCGTCGCGGATGATAAAAAGAAGTTATTATTTTTTTTTCTTAATTAAATACACAATATTCTAGCATATTACAATTATCTTTGCAACCATTAAAACCTTTGTTAAACACAAGCTATTTATTTAATTGTACTTCCGAAACCAGCGTGCAAACTATAAATTGTGAACAGTAAGATAATATTAAACCAATGTGTTGTATTTAAGTAAACGAAAAATGTATTTTAATCTCATGCGACAAAATCTGGACTGGCCAAAGCGGGAAGTGTGTTGCTCGTCATTGAAATTCCTTGACCAAGTGATCCGCTTTTATTAATTATGTGTCGTTTCTTTGCAATTACGAGAGACCCGCTAATAGTGCTATGAAGATGTCCATTAAAGCGAGTGTCAGCCTCGGCACCGGCATTCCTCAAAGTGATCAGCGGCGCCCTTAATAACTAAGCCGAAACCGGAGTTCGTACCCTACATTGACGATTATCCAATGGGGTATCTTGATGAATGGGAGTAGAACCAGTGCAGTACGCCTGGACATTTCACCCTCCCCCCATAACCTCACCGATACCACTCCGCCATCGCTCCCTATCCTGTGCACCCTCCCATCTTCGTCGCGGCCATCCTGTCGGTCTCTTTCCCGTTGGTCTACCGTCAAGAATTCGACGGTCCTATCGTTGCCCATTCGCGCCACATGTCCAGCCCGTCTTAATCTTCGCGAATTACTCTCAGTATTGTAGGTTTGCGGTATAGCTCTTCCATTTCGTGGTTGTAGAATTTCCTCCTCGTCATATTTACCTCCAAAGATACCCCTCAAAACTTTATTCTCGAATACGCGGAATTTGTTTTCTTCCCGTTTTGTGAGATCCCATGTTTCGCATCCGTATAGAACAATTGGCATGATTATGGTTTTATAGACGCAGAACTTTATGTTACGTGACAGCAGTTTGGATTTCAGCTGTTTACTGACTGCGTGCCAACTGTTGCCAGAATGCAGTCTTTTGTGAATTTCCTTCAACATTTCGTTACTGGCCATCAGTATCGTTCCCAGATATTTAAATTCTTTAACTTTTCCAAATATCTTGCCCCTGACGTTTATATGTGTTCCCTGAGGTCCACCTGCTCTCGCCGTAATCATGTATTTTGTTTTGTCTTCATTTATTTCTAGGCCCACCTCTTCTGCCGCTTGTATGATGATTTCATAGTTTTCACTTTCAGTTCTTGGATTATCGCCCAGAACGGCGATGTCATTCGCATATGCGAGCACTTGTGTGACCCCGTTCAGGGATGATCCGGCCATGTTGTCATCATGTACCTTTCTGATGACATAATCGAGCACAGGGTGCAAAAGAAGAGAGTCCATCCCCCTGTTTTAATCCGTCGCGGATTTCAAATGGTTCTGAGAGGTGGTTTTCTATTCTAACTCGCCCTTTATTTTCGTTCATGCAAATTTGAATGAGGGCGGCATATTTTTTCCGGATTCTCAGCTCAACTACAATATGGTAGAGTCTTTACCTTGCGACTGAGTCGTAGGCTTTTTTGAAGTCAACGAACAGTTGGTGAACCGTCTCTCCGTATTCCCACTTCTTTTCCAGCAGTTGTCTTATTGTGAACATTTGGTTGCTTGTTGACCGGTTCCTAGAGAATCCAGTATTTCTTCTGCGTGTGGTGTGATTCTCGCCAGTATGACATTTGTCAGTATTTTGTATGTGGTTGGGAGCAATGATATTCCTCTGTAATTTTCGCTGTCATATCTTTCGCCTTTTTTTAAAATAGGGACGACTATTGAGGTTTTCCATTCTTCCGGAGTGACTTCCTTATCCCAAATTGTTTTGATGAGCTGGTGAATATGTGGCAGTCCCACCAAACGCCACCACTTACCTTCCCAATTACCCAAAGCTTCCTGTCCTGAAGCTCCTAAAACCCCATTGTTTCGCTAATGCAACTGCATTAGCACCTGCAAACATATCCTTTCTCAAGGACAATTAATGCATTCAACGCATTACCTAAAAATTCCTGGAAAGAATTTCTCCCACAAGGGCATTCTCGCATGCATCAATGCCTCTCAGCATTAGCAACCAAGAACCGAATTCTCTATTAGTGTAAATATTCACATTGGAATTCGACCCTTGAGTCGCCATAGATGCCATATACAATCGGCATAGATGTTATACACAACCGTCATTGTGTAACCATCTAAATTGGTTCCTAATTACTTGCGACTATTAATTCAGCTGCAAGCACTTTTCTCAGAAATGCTCCTTTGTTCGAATTTCCTTTCCGTGGTTCTTCCACCCATGATTTCTTTGCCCATCTGACAAACAATCACCAACTTCGCGCTTAACCGCCGAATGTGAATTCCATAGCATCATCATCATCATCGGCACTACAATCGGGATCCGCTCTTGGCCTTATTTAGCAACTCTCGAGGCTTGTTAAATTTTCCATAATAATTTATTTTTACGGGCAAGCTTATTAGCCTTGCGCCAGAACTCCATAGCATAAACAAACGCAAATAAAGAATTCGTTTCACCAGCCGACAGTGATGCGATATACAATTTCTATTGTGTAGGGTATTCCATTTGCTTTTAGCACCAGTTTCTAATAGCAATGCAGCTATGTACACTGCCGCATCACTCATCCATTCCCTTACGATGCCGATGGCGGATTTTCTCCCCTTTGTTCTTTTTGCCTTGTTAGGTTTCGTTTATCCTTTGCCGAAATGCATCGATAAACAATGTGATCTATGCGATCAACTCACGGACACCACAAAGATCTACACACCGAGATCCGGTTCCCTATTCCACAAAGAGAGACTGCACGTTTCTCTCGTGGTAAGTAAAACGCACCCTTAATCGAGAGAGCATTCACCACCGGCCGAATTTCTACCACCAGCGAATGCACATCGCAGAATCTTTTTCCAACCACCGACCGAGTCGGTCGATTTTTCTTCCGCTCCCCGTAGTGCGCCGGGGATGCGTACATCCCGGAGTCGAGTATTTGTGTAGAGTCAAGTATCGAAGTCGAATGAACTAAGTGATCGTTATTTTTATTTAACTTTGCGTAATGAATGTATTCTAGTAAACCAATGTTCATTTTATATCAAAAATTATTTGTGCTTAAATAAAAAGGAACTTATACAAAACAGTGTGTGTTATTTACTTTCCTCCTGGTGAACGGCTTGTGGTCGAGTTTTGCTGCCTGTGGCCTTGCTCAGTGTTGTGTACAGAGAACAATTTGTTGGGACGTGGTAGAACCTAGCGGCCATGCAGACGCAACGACCCCCCCCCCCCCCCCCCCCCCCCCCCCCCACACAGATCTTTCGAGCGGTTGCCTCCCCTCCATACTTCACAAATTCTGCCGGTATGCAGTAGTGGGTCCGGGAGCTTCGTTGTTTTTCAGTCGATTTATTGCGTCTACAGTTTCGTCGAAAAAGGGCTCTGGGATCTGAGGTTCGGCTGTATATACGTCTGGTGCGTTTATTTGTGGTTGGTGGGTGCGCACATTAAGCAGGTTTTCAAAGTACTGCTTCCATCTTGACACGATATTGTTTGTTTCTGTGGCCAGACAATCGTTTGTGTCTCGAATTATTTTGCCTCTCCCTCGGGAGCCATTTATGAATTTATGCTGGCATACATAGCTCTGATGTTCTTTGCTCTGGCATTTCCTAGGATTTTTTCGATCCGAGTCTTCTCCCATTCGCGTTTTTTGCGTTTAAAGAGTCTCATTGTCTCTTTCCGAATTGTCGCGTATCTTTCTGCGTTGACTTCATCATATTTTTCTATGTGGATCACATTCATTTTTAAACATTTTTTTATTTTCTTTCTATATTCTTAGTTTCTAAATTAAAGGCTAGACAAAAAATGCTTAAATTCTAGCTTAAATATCTTATATAATAACTTACTGGTCCTTCGCAGACGCTCTAAGCTAAACATTACTTAATATTTGTATAATTTGCCTTTCGGCGACCTAAGTGGATCACTCTAAGTCGTTTATGTTCTTCGATCTTCGCCCTGCACTCATCGTCAGACATATTTATGCAAATAATAATTTTTATTTTAACCTACTTCTTATTCTATTTTATATTTAAAGAGAATTTCATAATAAATGCTCAAAATATTTTCCACTTAACATACTATGATACATCTCGCAATCAGCTCAAAAGTGTGCAAGGTGACACACCGTTTACTGGATAACCTATAGATATATATATAGGGTGGCCCAAAATTGATCATCCAATTTTGTTTTTGAATAACTTTTTTACTAAATAAAAAAAAAAGATTATGAGTGATGGAAATCTTTACACTATTTTCTGTTAAGTGAGAAGGATGATATCTGTCAAGTGGCTGCCGCCAGTGTTGATACACATTTGTACCCGTTTTATCGCATTTTCCATGCCTTCCGCAGGATTTTCGGTGATAACTGTTCGCATTTCTGTCGAATATTCTCCTTAAGGGCTACGATTGTCTGAGGATTGTTGGCATAAACCCGTGACTTCTAGTAGCCCCAAAGTACGAAGTCTGAGATGGTTAAATTGGGCGATCTTGCTGGCCATGACAAATCGCCAAAACGGGAGATTACGCGACCAGGAAACGCTTCGTTCACAATATCCATTGTGGCTCGTGCTGTATATGCTGTTGCACCGTCTTGTTGAAACCACATCTTCACCAAGCCCCAGTCATCCAATTCCGGCAGTAAGAAGTCGTTTATCATGGCCCTGTAACGTTCGCCAGTAACAGTGACCGTATTGCCGATGGCGTCCTCGAAAAAATCCGGCCTAATCACTCCTCCCGCGTGAAGGCCGCCCAACACAGTGGCTTTGAGTGGATGTAATGGCTCTTCGTGCATCACATGCGGATTTTAAGTGCCCCAGAAACGAAGATTTTACTTATTAACGTAACCGCTTAAGTGAAAATGGGCCTCGTTGCTCGTGATGATTTTCGACACAAAAGCGTCCTCTTTGATGTTGAGATTAAGGATGGCTCGACAGTAATTCACACGCCCTCCATTGCTTGTCTGTTTTCTGCAGCTATCTAGTTCACAAATATGAAATATGATTGACGTACGACGCCATTTGCAAAAATTATAAAATCTTCCAATCATCATCATCGGCACTACAACCGGGAACCGGTCTTGGCCTTATTTAGCAAGTCTCTCGACCGGTATCCGGGCCAAATCCGAGACTTGTTAAATTGTGCGTAATAATTTGTTTTTCCGGGCAAGGTCATTAGCCTTGCGCCATAAAATCTTCCAATAGGGTGATTAATTTTGATCCACCCTGTATATATAGATGGCATATATATATACATTTTTTTTTTATTACAATTTTTTTTTTTTCTCTGGAGAGGCGAACGTATAGCGCCGAGTCGACTCCCCGAGATGCCATCAAATAAATTTTGCGGTTCTATTTTAACGATTACAGGTTGTAACGCTCCGCAAACAATCGCGCGGGAGGGGGGGGGGGGGAATTCCACTTCTTTCCGGCTCTGTAACGGAACGTGTTCTGAGCAGGGATGGTCGCGCCGTCGGAGGATGAACCGCAAAGTGGTGCAATTCGTCGAATTGTTATGTGGATCCCATATAAACCGAATTGCGCGGAACAATACCACGAATCTTCGAAGAACAGTACCCCTAACAATATCTGTAAAACAGACAGGTCAGCTAAGCGCCTTCGATGTACCAGCGACTGTAATCCCGACGTCAGCGTCGAGTCCCCAATCAGCCGAATCGCTCGTCTCTGTATGCCCTCAAGTAGGTTGAGGATATGCTTAGAGGCAGACCACCAAACATGAGAGCAATATTCGAGTGCCGATCTAATTTGGGATTTATATAGGAGAGGAAGTTGGGCAGGAGAAAAAATTTTTGGTGGCTCTAAAAAGATAACTCCGTTTTCCGAATAGTAAATTACTTAGAAGTCGGATTACGTCGGCCGTATCCATGCAATAAATGTCGAGAGGCGATACCTGGAAGAACAACAGGAATGAGCTTGCGTGATGGGGTTTAGATTAGAAGCAATGTCGGATAAGGGAAAACAGAGTAAATTCGCGACGTATGTCAACTGGCCCACCCTTATCTCCAAAAGATTGCCGTCTCCAGGTCGCAAGCCAAAAATATAAAAAAATACATCAAACCAAGCCACAGCCAAGACCAAGCCTCCTCGTGCAAAATCTCCTGATATATCATAAAAAAATTTTCTCCTTGCGACAAAAAAATCTAACCACCGCCGGATATTAGGGATGCAGCCCCGGACGACTAAATATATTTTGTCGTGTATAAGGGCCCCAAAAATACTTATATACATATGGTAGATATGTATACATGGTGCGCTCTTGGTGGTAGAACGAGGGTAACGGAACATCCCCACCAATATGTAGATATATGATTAACAATTTGCTGTGAGTTATTATTGAACGAATAAGACTATCAGCTGAGTTGCAATTCCAACATATGTATAGCATACTGAGAAAGATTATTTGTTTTGATTTTCCTTTTTATTTTGTTTTTGTACAAGTTGAGTGGGTATTGTATTTTTGTTTTTCGTCATTTATTTCGCCTTTCATTATTTAATCTGTGAATGTATGTACTCGTTTTTATACAATTTGAGTGTGAAGTTTTTATTTCCCCTTTTTTTTTTTTTATTTCAATATTTTCTCTCTTTTTAGTTTTCATTTTATTTTTGTCTCTATTTGAGGATTTTGTTTTTGTACAACCGTGCCTATATTAACGTATCCTGTTTTTCACACTTCACAGATGTTAATCCTTTGGGAAATGTCTAGACATGCTCTCTTAATGTAACTAATTTGTTTTGTTTTTATCAATAGTTCCCTTAGCGCGGCTAAAGAAATTTTAAGTGCAGATCTGGGACTGCCACGCTTAAATTGGTGCTATTTAATAATTGGATGTAAAACTTACACAAGGGAGTAGTCCCTAGTAAGTTAATAATAAATTTATATAAAATAGAATTAATAGCAATTTTTATTGACAATCTTCTTGAGAGTAAGTTAGTAAGTTATTTTCAAGGTATTTTAAGAGATATATTCATTTGACAGGAACCCACGCATCTGGAGCGTTTAGTAGCAACCAGAAGTCGGACATTATTAAAAACTACGCTGTGTCCCAGCAGGTAGATGTTTGGTCTCAACTTGTGTTCGGAATACGATTTCTTGATATCAGCATTGGGTATGAAACATGTACATTTTAAGTTGTTCAGCAGTATGTTTGATCTTTTCCATTGCAGTGTCATTACAAAAAAAAACCGACTTCCAGCCAATGATGACGATTTTTGGATTGTGAATGAGAATATGATGGTCGACAAACTAATCCCAATATTCAAGGATATTCGGCAGTTTGTTAATGTCTCTGGGGAAATTGTAATAATGGACTTTAGCTCGTTTCCAATTGGTAAGTTGTGTTTATAAACCACATAAACGGGTATTTATCATATTTAAGAAAAAACGACGGTTGCCGGCCACGTAAGGCTAAAACCCTCAGTACATTGGGTTAAGCACTTAATTACAGGTTCAATACTTTGACACAATTCTGTCGGTTGAGACCCACTAGTTAATCCTAGTTAGATTCAACTATAATGTAATTAATACATTATATACACAGATTCATGACATATTAGCCACTTTGAATATATAGTTTATATTTGACTCAAAAAGTTTATACGTTGTTTAGTATGCCCGCACCTCACTGCGAATACGTGATGTTTTGGTAAAAACAATTTTTTTTCTTAAAAGATTGATAAATAAATAAAGATTTGTAAACAAAAATTATTTTTTGATCACACCAAGTACAGTATGGTTGAGCAAAGGATGTGTAATTCAGAGACATCAGGAAATCGAGTCTTTTATATCCACGATTCGCAAGATTGTACCATCTTTTATGCCTACCTCTTTTCTATCTGTTACTCCGTTTTATTCGTTTGGAATGTTTATTAAACTTTAAATACAATTACTGAATAAATTCGGACTCTCTATAAATATTGGTGGAGCAAGCCCCTTCCAATCTGTTAAGATCTCTTTGCTTAAAGTAGCGCACCTCCAGAACCGGACTCTGGTCTGGACGAAGGGCGTTGTAGTCTTGCCCAGTACGCTTGTTGTACTATCGTTAACTCCAAAACAAAAAAACAATTGGTGGCCAGAGGCCGACTTTGGCGAGACAAGGATAGATGTGTCTTTCATCTTGTCTCTGGCTTCTGGTCATTTTGCAATAACCAGAATCACCCACATCCGTGAGGAGGTTGGGCTCGGTCTCGAGATATCTGAAAAAGAAAAAGGGGAGAGGTATCTAAGGGTAGTGTGGACAGGGTTAGTTCAGGTGTTCTCCAACTACTTAGATGGAGGAACGGTGGGAAAGAAATCGTACAAGACCGGCAGGTCTTGAGTGCGGTAGTAAACGCAGATCACGTCTTTGGCCTCTGATGATCTGCGCTTTGGTGGGTATATGGATATGTTTGTGCCGTCTTGTACTGTACGTGCGTGCATGTGTGTGTGTCGTGTGTTAGCAGTATAGCCTATGGGATGGGTCCAGGAATCCTCTATTATAGAGGGGAATGCTGTTGGGAACGGTGCTTTCTTCAATTTTGTACTGAAGAAGAAATTGTGGTGGTCGGATCCGAAGAGATTGAAAGAGAGAAGGGTCAAGGACGCAAGACTCCCGTACAAGTATGTTCTCGCAGTGCTGAAAGCTTTCGATGTACTTGAATGCTAATTTAAGTAAGTAGCTTTCCATTTGGGCCAAAGATATGCAGGACCATATGGGAAAGGCGAATGATATTCCAGATCGGATTAGCTGCTTATAGCAGCGAAGCTTAACTCTGGTGTCAACTTTGTTGCTCCACTTTAAGATGCTGTGCAGTTGCTTAGCCCGACCGAGGTCCCTTTGAAGAATGTGGGTCACATGTTTGACGAAATTCATTTTTGGGATATAGATGATCCCAAGATATTTCATCCTGTCCTGTGGTCTAATCGTAGTACCTCCTATTTGTATTAGGATATTCTGTGAATATCGAGAAGTATGTTGTTAGTGTTTTTGTTTTTGGATGGATAAAGTCGAATTTTCCATCGACTGTAGTACTGATACAGTTCGCCTAGATGACGGTTGAGTCGGTTTGTTACGAGTTTTGGGAGTTTAGATGACGTATACCCTAGGACGTCATCCGCATAGCATATATGGTTTACTCTTCCGCCCACAGGGCGAGGAATATCTGAGGTATAAATATTAAATAAGATGGGGCCTAGAACGGACTCCTGTGGTGCGCCTGCAGCGGCGTTGAAGGTTTCGGGAGAGCTTTCCATGCACTCGAACTTGGAAGGTTCTGTTTGGAACGAACTGGTAGATGATACTACACTGCGTTCTACTGAGGCCAGTATTCAGTAATTTGGAAGCGAGACCTTCGATCCATCTTGTGCCAAAAGCCGTTTCAATGTCCAGGCTCGCCGCAACGGTAGGTTCCTTATTAAAGAGGCACACGCAGACGTGGTTTTGAAATATGTTGAGAGCCATAGTGGTGATGTGCGCTCTTCTAAATCCAAATTGGAAATCAGGTATTAGGTTCTTGGCACTGATAAACTTATTTAGCTTCTCGTATATTAACTATTCATCATCATCATCATCATCATCGGCACTACAACCGGGAACCGGTCTTGGCCTTATTTAGCAAGTCCTGAGGCTTGTTAAATTTTCCATAATGATTTATTTTGTCTGGGCAAGGTCATTAGTCTTGCGCCAGGGGCTCCCCGACGGGGAATCGAACCCCGGTCTCCCGGGTGACAGGCGGGTATACTAACCACTATACTATCGAGGAGCCCATTAACTATTCATATATTTTGCTAATGCCGGTGAGGAGCGAAATAGGACGAAAGCTTGAGGGTATATGTTGGTTTCCCAGCTTTGGCTATTGGCCAGACAACAGCATGCCTCCAAGCTTGGGGAAAGTACCCCATGTATTGATCACGAATTCAAAATGTGCCATGCTTTTATACTTTGTGGCAACAGAGATTTGTCAAAAATGTTACTTAAGAATTCCAAACATGATTTTGTGTGTTTCAATTGGAATTTCATTCTGGGAAGTCAAAAGACGTTGTTCAAACAAATTCCCGGAAGGTAAGATCATGAAATGCATTGGGAATTAGGCATTTCATGATGTTAGGATTAATAGGAATTGAATCTATGTGCGACAAATGGACTTTCAGGAACATGATTTGGATTATGGGTAAAGATAAGATAATTGGGAATTGATGTTCATATGCTGAAGAATTCGATTTATGGCGACTAGATGCTAGATGCGTGCATTGCTTTTGTCGCTTGGACAAAAGGCTGCCGATGCCATGGAATTGCCAGGAAAATGTGCTGCGCACGCATGCAACAGAATCGGTTTGCAAAGAGGGGCGTCGATAAGGTTTTCTACTTTAATGATGCATGTGTCTGTAAAGGATTTTTCTCAGGGAATTTTGAAAATGCATTGGATGCATGAATGGTAAGAATTCTTTGCAGGGAATTTTAGGTAATGCACTAGGTGCATTAAATGTCCTTGATGAAGGAAATGTTTGCAAGTTTGCAAGGAGAGTTGGGATGGAATTGGGGGTGGTTTTTGCGTAAGATTAAAGAAGCCCCACAGAAATCTACATTCTCTAAGCACACCGAACGAAGTTCATCTGATAAACTTTAGTTTGATAATAAATGCGAGAAGATTACAGCGGCAAAAATTAGAGTTTTTAAACAATGGCGCTCTAACCCCACCAACGTTAACAGAACGGATTAATTTAGAATCAGAAACGAGGGCAACCAGGCGATTGATACCGTGAAGAAGGCCCACAACGACAGAGTGGCCAATAAACTCCTTCAGTGCCCAACTGGTTCGCGTTCATTCTGGATAATGGCAACGGCTGTCAGCAGTAGATTCGCCTCCTCCCCTTTTCCTTCGTTAGTGACGGACAGCGGGACGTTAGTTACAAATTCAAAAGATATCGCTGATGTGTTCGCGAATTTATTTTCCGTGAATTCAAAACTCGATGCCAGTGTTTCGAAGCCGCCTGTGATCGGGCCGGTAAGGTCTTCGATGCAGGATGTGACGTTCTGCCCGTGTACTATTCAATGCATTCTACGTTTACTGGACTGTAGGAAGGCAGCCGGCCCGCACGGAATACCAGCAATAGTCCTTAAGAACTGTACTCCAGAACTATCGCCGGTTCTTGGCTGACTCTTCCGCTTATCTTATGCACGGAAGGCAGCTGGAAAATAGCTCGAGTTCAGCCAATCCCAAAGAGGGTGAAAAAGAGTCCCCCACAAAATTACCGACCGATAGCATCGCTGTCTATGTTATCTAAGGTGTTGGAAAACGTCATCAATGCCGAGTTAATTAAGTATTCGGAGTGCAACGGACTTCTGAATGATCGTCAATGCGGATTCCGCGGCAGGCGGTCCACGGGAGACCTTTTGACACATATAAATGATATATGGACATGTGCAATTGAGGGGCATGGTAAGTCAAAGGCGGTCGCATTGTATATCTCCAAGGCTTTTGACCGCGCCTGACACGGGGCATTGCTGAATAAACTTCGTTCATACGGACTTTACCAGCAGCTTTGCGACTGGACGAAGAGCTTCCTAGAATATCAATCGATCCGATTACAGTTTTACAGATATTAACAAGGGTACTGTTCTTCGGAGATTCGTGGTATTGTTCCCCGCAATTTGGTTTATATGCGCTCCAAGAGACAATCCGACGAATCGCACCACTTTGCGGTTCATCTTCGAACGGCGCACATCCCTGCATCAGAACACGTTCCGTTACAGAGCAGGAAAGCTGCGGAATTCCCCCCCTGCGCGAGTGTTTCCGGAGCATTACAACCTGCAATTGTTAAAAAAGAACTGCAACATTTATTTGATGGCATCTCGAGGAGCCGACTCGGTGGTATAGGTTCGCCTCTCCTGAGAAAAAAGAAAAAAATTGTAATAAAAGAAAATAAAAGAAAAGAAAAAAAAATGTATATATACAGGGTGGATCAAAATTAATCACCCCATTGTTTCCGGAGGGTTACAACAAACTGCAACGGTTAATTAATGGTATCTCGGGGCGCCGAGTCGGTGCTATAGGTTCGCCTCTCCTGAGAGCAGTATACAAAACAAGGTACAGGTATACACGGTACACAAACCACAGTGAAGAACAACACCAAAAGAAAATCAAAGAAATAAACCATCAAAGCAGTAGACGATATCAATTAACATAGCGATCATAGTAAATAGTAGTCGAGAAAAATAGTTCATCTTCTACACTCGGCATTGTTGTGATGTGTTGATGTCTTGATTCTAACTTTTGGTGTAATTCTAACCACCGTAGAATCGCAACGCTGATTCAAATCGCATTTTTCGCTATCGTCGCTTTATAATACTATAATTCCTTCCGGTAAAAACGCTATGCCAAAAAGAAGACATTGAAGAACACATTCATTGAGTTAAGACTCTAAATTAGTTAATTATTAGTTATAAGAGAATTAATTAATAAAACAATCAATCAACCTAGGCATCTTATGTGATAGGGAGCTCAACTTCATCCCACATATTGACGATATAATCCTTAAGGCCAATTCTGCTCTTGGTTTTGCTAAACGCTGGTCGAAAAAATGCTCTAATCCCTACGTTACCCGAACGTTCTACATAACATTTGTTCGTCCTCTTCGTGAATATGCTAGTCAGGTCGGGGCCTCTTGTTATTGGTCGCACATTCGCAGAATAGAAAGCGTTCATCGTCGTTTCGTATGTTGTGCCCTCCGAGGATTGAATTTAGAAAATCCTCTGATTCTACCTCCATACACAAGCCGACCTGTGGCGGTTCCCTTGAATGCCACCAATCATCTTCCCATTAACCATGTAAAAACTCCCACCTAGGGCATACAAAAACCTGGGAAGCAAGTACTTACCTGTATATAGTTGTACCATAAAGCCTTAACACACTGTAAAATCACAATATTTGCTTATGCTAAATCCATCAGCACCAAACAGGCATGTGTCTTATGGGCAATTTATAATAGAACCAATCCATTGAACATGTCTCGGATGGATTTCCATCATATAACAGGCATCCTCTACACGTAAGAGCAATTTGGTTGCACCATCTAGCAACCAACATTGTCCGAACAATATCCAGGAGATATACCCTTACGCGGCAGCCGCACACATGCAGGAAATGTTTTATCTTTCCTCTTTGCATACATGCCTACATCGATCGGTCATTCGACCGACAAATACATGAAGGCATATGGCTGATCGCCCAAGCAAGTCGAGTTCTCAAAATGGAAAATTACCATCGAGAATTCGACTACAAGGAGATGCCACCAACATGTGCACGATCAGCATAAATACTTTACGCAGTCGCTGAACCATGCCAGCTAATGTTCCCCTTGTAGTTTTGATCGATCCACGGTCCGCCTGTTTGTGGACACACAAACTCCGTGAGCTGCAGAGACGATCATCGTGTGTGTGTTTCACCCGTTTCTTGCTGGGCCAAATGCGAGGATGATACCTTATATGGTCACCGATGCGATGAATGGAATTTTTGGTATTCTGTCGCTTCGGATAAAATAATTAATCGCGTTCTGGATTCCGTGGAGGCAAGTCGGGCCTCCACGTTAAATAAACCAATACAGGAGTCGAGTTTTAGTAGCCACAACGTACGGTCGTGCCATCAAATCGGAATAGCTAAAGTAAATGTTCTATACTTTAACTTAAATTAAAGACAAGAAGTGTCGCCACAATTTAATTACTAGTTTACGTAACTTTTAATCGTTTTAAGATAATTGTGTAAATGTTCATTAATCGTTTAAATTAATTGTGTAAATTTTCATTACTATAACTTAAATTAAAGACAAGAAGTGTCGCCACATTTTAAGTACTTGTTAATGTTGACTTTACAGCAGAACAATAATCATTGGTTTTGTGTTAATTTGTGTATACGTTTTTTTTAATCTAATATAGCTTAATGACAATAAAGAGCGTCCTTTTAATTGGGACCATTGTGTTTCACTTCCCTTTTGTTTATTGTTAACCGCGAGTGGCGTAATCATGCAGTCAATTGACTGTGAACTTGTAGGCGAGGACATTTTCGTGAAACAGTATCCTTGACGGTACATGACGAAAAATTGGGAAGAAAATAAAAACCCACAGACCCCACCTAATTAACCTTAACACACATGAAGAACGCAGAATTCATGCCTTCTCTCAGGCTCAATCAATTACCCAAGCCTGCTCTCCTTCATTACATTTTACCCTATCCCCCGAAACTTGCGAAATCCTCGTCTCTTCTACTTAGCCGGCCATCACACTTTTTACGACTATAATGAATCCGCTTCACCAATGTTACGGTGGGCAATCTCTTACCACGCCTCTTTTGACTTCAGCCTCACCGCTCTCACTCTTAAACTTCGTCTCCTTACTTGCCCCTCCTATTTATTTTACATGAGAGAGATCCCTTAATTATTTGTGTTATAGCTTACGCGTAAAAAGTGCTTCATCATCATCATCGGCATTACAACCGGGATCCGGTCTTGGCCTTATTTAGCAGGTCTCTCCATCGGCATCAGGTCCATATCCGAGACTTGTTCATAATGACTCGTTTTTCCGGGCAATGTTATTAGCCTTGCGCCAACCTTTCTCAGGATGTCGCTGCATGCATTAGTTCACTACTTGGAGGGTGCCAAAGTAGCTATCCAGGGGTGTCACGTTAAGACTGCATGTCAACTTGGATTGAACATGGACAAGGATCGTCCTGGCCTTCGTCGGGTTGAAAGCAGAGACTTTGCCCAGTATGTCGAGCCATGAAATCAGATGAAAATAATGAAAAGAGTTAAATTTTAAACATTTTAATTAAAACTTTCATATGTAGACAAATTTAAATAAAACCAGAAAAAAGTTAATACGCAGTGAAAATTGGATCTAGTTATCACTAATTCAGTGCGTTGCAACCGGTTTTGTCGGAGTGGTATACAAGAAAGGAGAAAAAATTGGTTAATTAAATTTCGCCAATCTATAAAAGGACTAGTGAACATAGAAAATATTAATAAATCTTCGCTGGGAGAAGAATCGAAAAAAAATAAAAGGTCCCCGCTCTTCCCTCATTCCGAGGAAGCACGGCGCCGGACATACAACACTACTCTTCACAATTCAATAGATTAGTAAAACACTGTTGATGTGTACTGATGGGTGAGTGACGGTTCTCCGAACCACACAACCCACTATAGGTTCAGATATCGTCGTTCTACCAAGGAACATACTCACCTTATATCCATTACTCATTCCTCAAAAGTCCTTCCTTCCGCCTGAAACAAAGGTTACATACCAAACACCCCCAACATTGAATTCAATAGTAAAAACCAATCGAACTTAACGTTCAAAATTTCCTAATATTGAATTCAATGCATCCATGAAACGCATTTTTCGAAAAACAAACAAAATAACGCATATCTACTCATGTAGCTAATATCAATTAGCACCCTAAAATCCGTGCAAGATCCCAAAACCCAAAAAGTGCACGTGTCCAAACAAAGGAATATCTATTCGAACCGTCGACAAGCCTTTATCCCTACCGCAATGCACTTCACCAAACAAAGCGCTGTTCCCATAGGGAAAAGCAAATATAATTATCGCGAACGAATATAATTATTGTGGCCAAAAAGGGATCGCCACGATGATAAACCACACCAAAAATACACCGATCGATTCGACAGAAGGTGTGAACTCCGGGTTCCCAGGAAGATCTTCGGCCACACAAGCAGCAACATCCGCGTCTGTGTGTGCGGGTGCAAGCGCACATCTGGCCTGTGACGAAACAGGAAACCGCAGGAAAAAAAATAGTCGAAATAGAGTCTACTTCAGGCATTAGTACAGTTAGAGAAACCCAACAAGGAGGTGATCCGCGAAGCAGAGAGTCGACTTTGAGAAGCGGGACGAGAAGGTGATTTTTGGTACAGTGTTTTTAAGACGCGATCAAGTGAATTAAGTTTTTGAGTTTTCTTGTGTTACAACCGCACAAAAGATACACATTTTTAGAATCGGATGTTGTTTCGAAAACCCATAGACCGTATGTACGAGTAACAATATTTTAGTGTCATAGTGGCGAACTAAAAGGAATCCGAGGGAACAAAACGTTTGTGGCGAGAAGTACCTGCGCCGATTTATTAAAGGGAGCTTAAGCTAAGTGTAATCAATTGGACATACTAAATAATAAGTGAATTAAAAGGTGGTGGAACGAACCAAATGTGTACTTAAAAACTGAATTGTAAAAATTACCTAACTATAAAATTAAACGGAAATAAAATAAGACAGAGTATTAAATAAAAGCATTCCGTGGTTTTATTTGACCCTGTTTCCGCTCCGTTTGTGTGTTTTCCTAGTGATCAGTGTTCGGCGGAACACTCCAACATCAGTCAGCAGTGACTCTTACGAAAACCACCAAAGGTGACTGAAGAGTTGTTCAATTAACAAGATTAAGCAATACATTTTCTGTTTATACTTACAAAATACTGACAAATTACTTACCTGCAATTAGGTTTCGCAGATTAGGGAATGGAATCTAAGCCCACACGGTCTTTCTTTCTTAATGTGCGTTCTAAAAGTGCCATATCCATACACCTCGCACCAAATCCATTAATTTGTTTCAGGCTTCCCATGAGAATTCATCATTTTCATCAATACAATTCGGCGCCACAAATAAAACAAAAAACTTATTGGCTGTCCGAAATGGTTCACGTTCCATAAATTGCCATCGTTTTAGAAAAAACAATAACAAGCACAATAGTCGCTTACTCTTATCAGTTGAACACCCATAACCACAGTCGCACCCCTTTGCCGTCATTACGACTAAAGTGAATTGATGACACCTATATTCTACATTATACTCAATCCTTTTTTTTAAATATATGCTTTTTCTACCTGAAAATTTAAAACGCACTTAGGTGTTTATGATTTATTTGCCAAACAAGCACATCCACCGTTTAGTTTAGTGACTCGTTATCACCATTCTCATATTACTTTATCAAAATGGGGTGTACCTTAAAACCAAACATTCAAAAGCACCCAAACAACTCTAATCATACTAGCAATTGATAATGTTGTCGATATTTAATAAGACATCTGGCGCCTGTAAACCGTTCAACGTTAAGTTTTTTTCTGGTTTACTATAAATAAAACTTTCCATTTCGCTTTTAAGGTTTCTACAAGCGACCTGATCGCCACAGCGAATTACTACATTTAATTGAGAAGGAAATTGGAGACATTGCATTTCGCCGCAACATTTCAAATACAGAGTTCAAATGTTACGATTTATCAGTAAGCGATATTCGACGCACCGGAAAAAGCCTGTTGGTGCTTTACCCTATAGAAGAGCTGCCGTACCCAGAAAGCGGTAAGTAATATAGGTGAAGCGGGTTTTATAAGGGGTGAGGTAAACCAGCTTGTTCGCGATGACCAATTTGAAAATCAGGGATGGCCAGCATGCGCGCATTTAGCAAATAACTTCACGTACAAATGCAACAAAAGCGCACTTGAGTCAATGCGCCAAACACAATGAAATGCTGGTGCACATCTTTTACGTAAAAGCGGCCTGCTATTATTTACGTTTTTGTATAATTATTTTTACAGAATCGGAGATACTCTGCCCAACATGGAAAACATTTACTTTAGGTGACATGAACACCTCGGCATCGTTAGATTTTATGAGGTTACTTTTCGCGAAGAAGCCCGGCTCTCCTATCCAAGATGAAGGTTGGATATTCCATTCTGTTATGGGACTAGAACAGGCATTAGTAAGTATAAGGCTATTCTTAGATAAGTTATACAGTCAACCTTCTACACCAAATGCAAGAGTGTCGTTTTAGTTGAATAAGTCCCTCTTGTGTTTAGTCGCTTAGCAACCTTCAGATCTCGTTCAACGCGACACCTGACCTATAGCTGAAGGAAAGCATTGATTTAATACCTTACATTCACTTAAATTCTAGAATGCAAATAATACACCACAAACAACCAAGGAGCGGGCAGGCGTTATAAACGCGAATCTACCTCGGTGGCTTGGAGGTCCATGGAGTCTGTCAGCGAACGTTGTTGCTGTGGACTACTTTACGAGCACGAATCTTATTGATATAGCGATTTACGCCAACCTGCACAAGGCTTTCACCTTTGTATACAAAAACTTCACGCGATTGGAAATCAGTCGATAATACCCGCAGGTCCGGGAGTATTTGTGTGCTAAAACGACAGATGCAGTTCGTGCCATGGTATCCTAAGTTCGAAAGAATTAACAGAGAAACTGTGACACTGTTTTTAAATACTTCGGTGTGTTTCAAATAGATTTAAACCAGAGAGAATACATAGTATCGATTGTTTGTTTCATTCAAAGACTTAAAATAAAAATTTGACTCTTATGGGAGATGGTTATGGATAAATTCTTCTAAGGGTCTAGTTAAAATTAGAACCCCAAAAAAAACGCGGATTTGCAAGAACTTTTTTCTTTATTAGGTAGTACCATGAAACTTTTTTAAAACCTTTTTACATTCTTCGAAAATCTTCTTTCTTTCATAAGGTTTTCTGGGAAATCGACAGTCGAGTCTCCGAAAAGTAGGTCATCTGTCAATCTCAAGATGCAGAAGCGTTAAGTGAAAAGTTGAATTGAATCATAGAGAAATTCATCACCGTTCATTAAAAATCGATGAAAGAAAAAAATAACGAATGTTTGAAAGCATTCTGTGAAATGTTGTCCCTATGATTGTTGCCCAAACTCTGGTAAGTTGCTGGGTAAGACGTATTAATGAACAAATATGCCAACGTTGCCCGAACTAAACGTCGCAGGAGATTTAACGTTGACTCGAAAAATACCCTAAGTACGACTTCCGTTAAATGCGGAGTATGGATTTAATTGCGGAGCTGATACAACAAGGTGTGCGATATAAAGCTGTAGCAATATTTGGGAGGATATCTCCTTGTCTCTTTGCAAATTCCTTCCAAGTTACTTGTTGCGGTCTAACACCGTGCTTCCTCTAACCAGAGGGAACAGTAGCGACGGTTGTTTGGTTTGACATTTATTTATATTTACATGATTTTGTTGCTGTCCACAACTTTGGAACCAGTCCAGAGCCTGGGTAATTTTGTTATTTACATTTTACAGAAATGAAGAAAAAAAAGTTTTAAACCATTTTTTTTTTTTTTTTTTTTTTGGATTCGTGATCAGTCGAAATCCAGTAGGTCGAAGTTATGGCCGAATATTATAAAATTAAACCGAATAAACAAAGTAAAATTAAATAAATCCCAAAAGACCTTTGATTTGTGAAATTAAAAAACGATTGTGGGTACGCTCACCCATCAACGGTTGATCCATTTCTCCAAGACGGCCATCGTGTCTCTGGTTTCTGGTCACCCAGCGACTACCAGAATCACCCATAACCGCGACGATGTTCGGCTCGGTCTTAAGATATCTGAAAAAAAGGAGAAAGTATTTAAGGATAGTGTCTACAGGGTTAGTTCAATTGGTTTCTCACTACTTGGATGGAAGGATGGTGGGAAAGAAATCATACAAGACCGGTAGGTCTTGAGTGAGATATACAACGCAGATTACGTCTTTAGCGTTTGATAATCTGCGCTTTGGTCGGTGGGTGTGTGTGTGTGTGTGTGTGTGTGTGTGTGTGTGTGTGTGTGTGTGTGTGTGTTCGTCCCGTCTAGTACTGTGCGTGCTTTTGTGTAGTGTGTCAGCAGTAGACCCTATGGGGAGGGTCCAGGAAACCTCCATTATAGAGAGGAAGGGTGCTTTCTTCAGTTTTGTATTGAAGAAGAAATTGTGGCGGACGGATCCGAAAAAATCGAAGTGTCAAGAGCGCAAGACGCCCATACAAGTAGGTACTTGGTGTTGTAGTGATCCTAAATCAACACCCACACGCAATTTCTAATAACCCTCAACATAATTCCTTCTCCCCAAAAGATGCATCATCGTACGAACCTTAAGTTCATACTATGTGTTGAGCAATTCCCTAGAATGATAACATAATGAAATGCGTATCTTCAAATACATTTCATGGTTGCGTCTTCCGCGAAATTCGTCAACCATAATCCCAATCATGTTCCCCAATTGAATCATATGCACGACAAATTTAACCGAAAGTTCATTTGTCGTGCATTGATTCAATTCCCTATAACCATTAACATTATGAAATGCCTAATACTAAATTCATTTCATAATTTCTCCTTCCGGGAATTTGTTCAACCAAATTCCTATCCGCTTCCCAGAATCCCATTCCAATTGAAGCACACAAAATCTTGTTTGTGCTTCTTGGAATTTTTAAATAAATTTTTTAACCAATCTCTGTCGCCACAGAGTATAAAAGGCCAGCATATTTTGGATTCGTGGTCAGTTTTCTTTCCCAACATCCCTCTTTACAAGTAGTTAGAGAACACCTGGACTAACACTGCCCACACTATCCTTGGATACCCCCCTCTTTTTCTTTTCTTTTCAGATATCGCGGGACCGAGCCCAACATCCTCACGGATGTGGGTGATTCTGCTTATCGCAAGACGACCAAGAGCTAGAGACAAGATGAAGGACACATCTGTCCTTGTCTCGCTAAAGTCGGCCCATATTTTTTTTTTTTTTGGATTCGTGATCAGTCGAAATCCAGAAGGTCCAAGTTATGGCCGAATATTATACAATTAAACCGAATAAACAAAGTAAAATTAAATAAATCCCAAAAGACCTTTTATTTGTGAAATTAAAAAACGATTGTGGGTACGCTCACCCATCAACGGTTGATCCATTTCTCCAAGACGGCCAACGCTGTCGACACCACTGCTAACAAGGAAGTCCATCCTCCATGGTAGACTAACTCGGGAAACAAGCAAACGGAAGGAACTTGCGTTAGCGGATCGGCTCATCGGGGAGGCCCCCACTAAAGAGGCCGGGCACATCCATTACACCGCCCTCACACCTCCATCTGGAACAGACGTCCACCCTAGAAGGTAAGGGTAAACCAAAACTTAACAATTATATAACCTTACACTGTTCTGAGTGCTTTCGAGGACCTTGTATGCTAATTGTAGAAAGTACTCGTCGGGTTACTGGAGTCACCTTCCTAGAGATTAAAGTTTGGATAATGGCGACAATCGGGCCTTCTAAAGTGGTTGACGCATCTTCTGAGGAATTTCCTTTCGAAAACTCGAAGTCTTTCCATTTGGGCCGAAGATATACAAGACCATAGGGGAAAGGCTTCTCCATAGTATAGTGGTTAGTATCCCCGCCTGTCAGGCGGGAGACCGAGGCTCGATTCCCCGTCGTGGAGCCTCCGGCGCAAGACTAATGGCCTTGCCCGGAAAAACAAATCATGAAAAATTTAACAAGCCTCAGGACTTGCTAAATAAGGCCAAGACCGGTTACCGGGTGTGGTGCCGATAATGATGATAGGGGAAAGGCGTACTATATTCCAGATCGGATTAACTATAGATCATATGGAAAAGGCGGATTAGCCATAAACCACATGGGAAAAGCGTACGATATTCCAGATCGGATTAGCTTCTTATAGCAGAGAAATGTGACTTTGATGTCAACTTTGTTGCGCCACTTCAAGATGTTGTGCAGTTGTTTAGACTGACTGAGAGCCCTTTGGAGAAGGAGGGTCACATGTTTGATGAGATCCATTTTTGGGTATAAGTTACCCCAAGATATTCCATCGTGTCATTTCATTTGTATTCAAATATTCTGTGAATATCGAGAAATAGGTTGGGAGTGTTTACTACTCAGAATTATAGCTACTGCTTTGTTGGATTCAGTGGAATTTTCCATCGACTGTTATACTGTAGCGTTTCCGCTAAACCCTACGGTCCACTTACCTAAAAAACCCCATAATTACTACCCAACGTCCTTAAGTTCGCTAATGCAACGGTATTAGTACCTGTAAATGCTTCACGCATTATATTGATCACCATCTGTAACCCTAAAATCCCTATAGAGAAAACTTACCTTCATGCATCCCTTCGCATACAATTTTTCATAAGATTTCTTTGTTTTCTTATTTGGTATTCTGAACCAATTCGGCACCAGACAAATTCCTGTAAACAAAATAATTCGGATTGCAATCAATGTAACCGTCATGACAGGGACCATAAATATCGCGCCGTCTATTTTCCCCGCCGCGTCATATACCTTTTCATACACATTGCCTGGCAACCTTTTTTGTTTGTCTTACCAACAAACAACCCAAGCAGCTGCATATAATTAGCGCAATACGCGCTGAAACCAAATTCTCCAGCATTTCCTAATGCAAATATGAACCCGATTTCTATTGCAGCCAGAGATGCCATAAACATCCAATTTGCTTTTAGCACCTTTTTCTCCTAACGTCGAAAATAGCGACGAGGCATCGTATAAACATGACCCCCATTAAAGAGCGAACCATTTGGTCGCCTTTTCTTTTGTCCTTGCCGCCTGCCTGTTTCGCTGTTCCACTGCACGTGTGAATAGCATTGATCTCAACGATCCCACACATACCACCATGACCTGTATTACAAGATCTGGTTTCCTATACCACCAAGAGAGACTTTACGTTCCCTGGTGGTAGGTAAAAAACGATATCCTTATTGGAGAGGATATCGTTTGAGTCTTATTCCAACCATCGAGCAGTGCGCGTCGTCTTTTAACCACCGCCGCGTGCACCCGGGGGCGTCCACACCCCCGAGTGTTAGTAACGAACCATTTTGTCGAGTTAGAGTTGAGTTTTTCCGAGCAAATCCGTTTGTGCAAACGGCAGACAAAGAAAGAGTCGAGACATTTTCCGATACAATTCGTGCGTTTTCTATAGTTCAGTGAATTTGTAATCATTATTAAGCCTAAAACGTAAAATTATAACTTGTACCAAAGCGGGATCTAAAATTTTAATAGAATTTAATATTTAAACATACAAATAAGATGAACTTAATGGAATTGGAAGTGCACTAGTAATAGACAAAATTGCCGAGAACAATAAAAAGACCAATACAAAAATAGTGTGTTTTACGTGTTTACTTTTGGTGTTCGTTTTGTTGGTTGGTTGCGAACAAACGTGGCGGCGTTTCGTTCCTTTGCCGCGGAATCTTAGTGACAATACAATACACAGTGAATGCAGGACGGAGGAGGAAGTGAACGGAGTGCCCGTGTATTGGCACAACACTTCCTACCCCACAATACTGATACAGTTCGTCCACGTGACGGTTGAATCCATTTGTTGCGAGTTTAAGGCTTTTAGATGACGTGTACACGACATCATCCGTATAGCATATCTGGTTTACTCTCCCGTCCACATGTAGTGCTCTGAAAAGCCCTACCATTTTCTTTCCCAAAACATACACCCAAATTCCCACACCCAAACATAAATTCCCAATAACCGAATTAAATGTTCATTAATCACCTTTACTCGCATATTCCCCATAATCATTCATCTAAATTCAAAATTCGTGATAAACGAATCAAATGTTCGTTTATCGCCCTTGCACCTAATTCCCCATAATCCTAAACCCAAATCCACAAAGGCATTATTCCGATCCAACTAGAATTCCTGGTAAACGAATATACTATTTGTCTATCATCCATATACACCAATTTCCCATGATCTCCAAGCAAAAAACAAACACATGGTAAGTTGAACCACATGTTCAACTACCATACTCACATCCATAATTCCGAGAATTCGTCTAACCGAATTCTTATCCCATAATACAAACACTTGGCCCCAGCCAAGGTATTTTTTTCGAGATTTGGGATTCATTTCGATCTCTTTGAGATACAAAATCTCGATTTGATCTCATTTATAAGTGGATGTATTGTTATCTCACGAGGTCAGTCAGTCCCAGTCAGTTGAGTCCTCTCAGTCAGTCAGCGGGTCAAAAGAACTAGTATCCTTGGAGGAAGTACCCCAAGATGTTAATCGAATAAAATCGTCTAATGAAATAAAAGTTAATCGAAAAAAATCGTGTAATTGCGGCTGCTCCAACACAGGCGTGGATCAGGGAGCGAGAACAGTTTCGCGGTTGCTGAGCATCACTTGCACCCACGGAAGCCGGTGGCTGTTGCCCTGGAAATAGCAGCGTTAGTTTCACGATGATCGGTCGCAACTCGTCCCTCAGGTTTAAGCAAGCACGGCGGCTTTCGCAACGAGCCTTCTCAGGAGCGGTCTTAAGAGAACCCTCGTCCTTTTAAGGACAAGGAGACACGCTCCCTGAGAGAACAGCTACTAGTACAACACACAGGGCGAGGAATATCTGGGGTGTGGATATTAAATAGGGTGGGCCCTAGAATGGTGCCTAGTGATACGCTTGCGGCGGCGTTGTAAGTTCGGGATAGATTTCCATTCACCCGAACTACACAGCATTTTACTGAGACCCGTATTCAATAACTTAAAGACGAGACCTTTGATTCACGTCATGTCAAAGGCCTTTTCAATGTCCAGATTCATCGCAATGGTGGGTTCCTTATCACCGCCCGGTTCACAACGCAACCATCAACATTATTGCACGTTAGGCGACAACCCCTGTTCCTGACGACCTCTCGCCGGTCATTCAGTCAACGGTAAGCTACAACCTTAGTACATACCAGGAGACATCACTGTTCCTGACGCCAGCAACCCAGCCCACAACACCATTGTTCGTGGAAGGTGTGTTCGACGCTTGTTGAACACACAGCAATAAACGAAAAGCTATGCACTCTTCGCGTGAGTTAATAAAACAATAGATTTATGTTTTTTCTTAAAAATATGGTTTTATTACATTTAGAGTTTCTCACTATGGGGGTCCTTTCTTTGACGGTTGCAAAAAAGAAGAGCGATGTGTTTTTTTTTTTTTGGTTGGCTGCTTTTATATGCTGAGTATGGTGATAAGACTGTGTCCGGAGTCTAGCCCTCTGGTAAGAATTTTGTTGATAATGCACTCCTCGTTGATAAGTCTCTTTGACAAGACGTATAGCTGGGAGGGGTCGTGTGTGCTTGTATTTTTGGTGATACTGGCTGTTGTTAGCTTTTAATTGTTAGTTAGGGTGATTTGAGATGTACAGTATTTGTGGTGTTGTTCATCAAAGGTTAATGGAAAAATGTCTGGAATCGACATCATCGAGAGAACCGAATCAGCTGTACAGGATTCCTTCAACCAGATCAAGCAGGCGGCACAAAAACTGGGATTGCACATTAATGAGTGAAAAACTACGTACATGGTGGCAACCTCTGCGAAGAGAAGAGCTAACGTTGGTCAAACTATCAGGGTAGCGGAGCACGAATTTGAAGTAATGCAATCCTTTAACTGCCTTGGACTAATAGTAGCAGCCGATAACCATATGGAAGAAAAATCACGCGAGCAGCTGATCAAATACAACAAAGCCTACTATGGTCTATCAAGATGTACAGTATTTGTGGTGTTGTTCATCAAAGTTTAATGGAAAAATGTCTGGAATCGACATCATCGAGAGAACCGAATCAGCTGTACAGGATTCCTTCGCCCAGATCAAGCAGGCGGCACAAAAACTGGGATTGCACATTAATGAGTGAAAAACTACGTACATGGTGGCAACCTCTGCGAAGAGAAGAGCTAACGTTGGTCAAACTATCAGGGTAGCGGAGCACGAATTTGAAGTAATGCAATCCTTTAACTGCCTTGGACTAATAGGAGCAGCCGATAACCATATGGAAGAAAAATCACGCGAGCAGCTGATCAAATACAACAAAGCCTACTATGGTCTATCAAGGCTCGTTAAATCCCGAAATGTATCCAAAACATCCAAGCTACTACTGTACAAGACCATTGTCTTACCAGTACTCATGTATGGATCCGAGACCCGGTTGCTCAATAAAAGGTACTCCGAACTCTTAGCCGCGTTCGAAAGGAAGGTCTTAAAGAGAATTCCCCATATGTGAGAGGACAATTCCGTAGACGTTACTACCATGAGTTGTATGTGATCTATCTTGAAGCTGATGTTGGAAGAAAAATGGAGTTCGGTAGACTCCGGTGGGTAGGGCACCTAGCTCGAATGAACGACGAGGAGTGGCAGGATGTATGGAAGGCGACAGCGCGGCAGACCTTGTCTGCAATGGAGCGCTGGCGTAGACCAGAACGCCCAGAGCCTGGGAGTGCCAAACTGGACGACATCGGCTAGAAATCGGAATCCGTGGAGAGATTTGCTAAATAAGGCCAAGAGCGGCTCCCGGTTGTAGTGCCGATGATGATGATGATGATGAGAGCCATAGTGAAGCTGTGCTCTCTTCTAAATCCAAATTGGAAATCAGGTATTGGGATACTTGCACTGATAAAGCTTCTCGTATATAAACTTTTCATATATTTTGCTGCTGCAAGTGAGGAGCGAAAGTTTGGGGGTGATACGTTGGTTTCCCAACTTTGGCTATTGGACGAACAATAGCATGGTTCCAAGCTCGGAGAAAATATCCCATGTTTTAGGCATGATTGAACAGTCAAGAGAGCTTTATAAATATAAAGGAAGAAAGCTTTCGCAACGAGTAGTAGGACACGTTGTCGATGCCGAGTGACTTCTTAGGGTTTCATGATGTAACTAAGTTCCGTAGGGTATTTGGTGTGACGGAACCATGACGATTATCACGTGTGTCATCAAAGTATACACTCTTAGCTGAGTTGCAGACAACAATTGGCTCGTTAAATTTGTCTAGCTTACTGTGAACCTCTGAACTAATGATTGCATTAATATCCAGGTTGATATCCTCGAGAATGAACTTGTTATTATTTTCAAAGGTTTCTCCAATGATGTTTGCTTTATTGGTGTTATTATTGACAACAACACCGTTGTAGATGATTGAGCCAGTGATATGATAAGTGCCGCATATCTTTTTATTGTTTTTATAAACGTACTGGTTCATCTCCCGGCGCAAGGCCAATGACCTTGCCCGTCAAAATAAATTATTATGGAAAATTTAACAAGCCTCGAGACTTGCTAAATAAGGCCAAGACCGGATCCCAGTTGTAGTGCCGATGGTGATGATGATGATGATGATGATGATGATGATGATGATGATGATGGTGATGATGACTCGTTCATCTGAATCATCATCAACATCGGCACTACAACCGGGATCTGGTCTTGGCCTTTTTAACAAGTATGAGGCTTGTTAAATTTTCCATAATAATTTATTATGACGGGCAAGGTTATTAATCTTGCGCCATATGGTTCACCTGAATCCCCTTCAGTTTATTTTCCAATTGTCGGATAGGACTATTTTTGTTTTATCAGTGTACCAATATTCCTACACAAACTCGATACTGTCATAAGCGAGCTCGCGGCTTTTAGGTCCGTCCTTGGCCATCTTGAAAGCGCTATCTCGTCCTTGCAATTAAAAGTAACCCCTCTACGAGCTTTGAGACATCTTTATACTGCGAACTAAACTATGTGATCCCATCCCCGCCCCACCCTACTTTACCGCATTCTCTTTGCCCACATCGTAAAAAAGTCTCTCTTAATCATAACAAAACTGCTCATCCATCATCACATTATGTCCCTATCTCTAGCCCCTTCCCCCCTTTTAACCTCAAAACCGGTGCGAAGTATACCAAGTTCCACAAATCACACACTCAATACCTCCTTCGCCACCTATCGTGCCATAGAAACTCGCAATAGCAGCGGTTGATCACCTAACCGAGTTAAGTACTTCCCTAGACGACATCGTTGTTATTGGCGATTTCAACCGCCTCCATCTCCAATGGACGTTGTCAAACGATCAATCCTTTTATATCTTAAACCCCACTAGTAACAAGGACTGTCTCTTTATAGACGGTCTCACCAACTCAAGCCTCCGTCAAATAAGTATTGTCCCAAATCATATGGAGAGGCGCCTTGACCCTGTGTTTACGACGGCGCCTTCCTCAGTTTGACTTAGTCCCCGTGCCCTCTAAACCACCGACAATTACCACCCCCACTTCTCGTAACCCTATATCGCGGCACTGCTTAGCCGAAACCTCACCACCCCACGACAACTTTTCCTAAAACTTACGCGAAGCTAACTTTCGCCTATTAAATGAGAATCTTTGCAGAATCGCATTATTTCGCCTGATCATCTAGAGGTAGAAAAAGCTACTGCCACTCTCTACATTGCCATTTCCCTATATGTTCTTTATTCTCGGAATAGGTTATCGGTTTCATCGCCTCCATGGTACAACCCCCAACTCCGCACTCTTCGAAACAAGAGAAATAATTTATAGAATATTTTCCTAAGAACACGTTCTTCCCTCGACTACACCAACTATCTTGGTTCCTTTTATAAAATCACCGAGCTTTACGACTCTCTCAACTGCATCATCATCATCGGCACTACAATAGGGAACCGGTCTTGGCCTTATTTAGCAAGTCCCGAGGCTTGTTAAATTTTCCATAATGATTTGTTTTTTTTTTTTCAGGCAAGGTCATTAGTCTTGCGCCAGAGGTTCCCCGACGGTGAATCGAACCCCGGTCTCCCGCGTGACAGACGAGTATACTAACCTCTATACTATCGGGGAGCCTCTCTCTACTACATCTATCTCACAAAAACACAAAACAACCTGATCATTGATCACGTCTTTTATCCACTTTGTTAACTACAAACGTAAATCTGACGCCTACCCCAGCTCCCTTTCCTATGACACCATTATTTCAACCAACCCATAAATTACTGTCAGTCTTTTCGCTTCTTTCTTTAAAAAATCCTTCATGGACAACTCTTTCGAGCCTAACCTAACCTAAGACCTGTCGGAATTCTACCGTGTCCCCTTCATCTCTCAAATTATTCAGCATCACCTAGTTGAAGAAAAATTAAACTTACTTAAAGAAGAGTTCAGCCCTCCAGTGATGGACTCCCTGCCATCCTTTACAAAAAAAAAATGTTCCTGTTCTCTTTCTCTCCCGCTCTCAAAGATTTTCAATTCATTCCTTACACCAGGTGTCTTTCCAAGTATTTGCAAATCCCTTTTGTCACCCGCATACATAAAAAGGGACCTAAAAACGATATTAGTAACTACCGTCCCATCGCTAGACATTCACATATTCCAAAACTGTTCGACGGCATTCTTTACAACGCGTTATGTTTTCGCTGGAAATCCTTCATCTCACCCAACCAGCATGGTTTCACTATGGGTCGCCCACCACAAATCTAGTTGAGTTCTCGTCCCACACTCTCCGTGCTTTAGAGAATGGCAGCGAAATCGATGTAATCACAACCGATTTCAGCAAGGTCTCCCATAATCTTATCCTCTTAAGCTATCCTTCCTTGGTTTCGAGCCCCTACTGATTAAGTGGATTTCTTCCTATATTAACGATAGAGCCTACCGTATCAGATTTAGATCCACCATTTCCAATCCCTTTCTTCCCACGTCAGGGGTTCCCCAGGGCAGTCATCTTGAACCCTTCTATTCATTCATACTGTAGCGAACTAAGAGTTCGCTGGATTAATTATTTTAAAATAAATAAGAGCCGTTATATCGATTCTGAATTAATGTGACATTTTATTAGTCCGTAATAACAATCGTTACTTTTTACCGTACACTTAACGTTTTCTTTATTATCGCTTCCGTAATTATCGCGTATTTTACTGCTTACTTATTACTACCACACTTATCGCTTGCTTCACGTTCTACTTCTTACTCATCAGCAATCGCTTGTTTCACTTCCTACTTCATACTCATCACTATGCTCTGTGTGCGACGTATTTATACCGTTTCAGCGTTTCGTTTCCGTCCGTTCCACTGCCTTGAATGTTCTACTGTTCCTAGTCTCCAGTTTTCCATTACTTTATAGAATATTCTAGTACTCTGTTTCGGACTCTCTAGAATATTCTAGTACTGATTGTCATATGCGTCACAATACTATTAACGATAAAGACTCCAAAATCAAGCACTCATCTATCTCTCTGCACGCGGACGTCACTAAACTTTTCAAGACGATCGGCTCTCCTCTCGAGTCCTTACTTATCCAAATGGATCTCCATCGTTTTTCAACTTGATGTCTCGAACTAAAGACTGCCAAATGTCACTCATCCACCTTCTCCCGTAAACGCTTCTCTTCCGCGCAACTTTCCTATTTCTTACTCAACCAACAGATATCACGTATAGAATCGATACGGGAGCTTAACTTCATGAAGGGCCCTTTGATTTTGGGGTTATTGATTTTTCCGAAGGAATGACTTTTCGTTCAATGGGTTGTACCAAGAGGTTGGAAATTAACCGAAGCCGGGGACAATACTGGCGTACAGCCAGTGGCAACACGTCTACTGGTGGGGCCTGTGGCGTTTCTAATATACACATACAGCACACAAGCAAATAGTGAAGAACAACACAGAAAGGACATTAAATAAGCAAAAGCATATACCAAGCAATAACATAGCAATTCCACATCAGTTGAGTGTACCTGAGCTTAGAAATCGAATTCGTACACGCGGCAGTGTCATGATGCGTTGAGCATTGGTTCGATCTTTCAGTGATTCTAACCGTCATAGCGTGGGTTCGAATCACACGTTCTTCACTATCGTCGCAAACGCTATAGGCCTCCCTCGCAGTTCAGTATTGGTCGTGGTGGTTAGCTTAAAGATTCAGCTGCCGATTATGCCTTCTTCGTGGCACAATTTTAATTTTAGACTGACCATCCTCCGTGGCAGGCAGTACACTTAATAACTTTGTTTATTTATATACATCTTACAAGTATTTAGGTTTTCACTTCATTATACAGAGCGCATTAATTGTTTTTTTAATAACTTTGGGTGCAGAGCAGTCGCTTGCGAGCCCGTACTGTGTGTGAGAAAATCACGTGGCCTCGACTGCCTTCCAAGATAGCCTAGATAACAAGGGTCATGAAAACTGAATCCTATCAAGAGTTTACTGGAAAAGGTAAAAATGTTAATCAAGGCCGAAGGATTTGTAACTATTTTTACTATTTTAAAGGTGAAAGAAAAAGAAAATGTTGGAAAGATTTTACAATGAGTTAATAAAAAATAATAATAACTCAGAAACACTTAACTGTAAAAGAACAAAGACCAAGAAAAAAAAACAAAAAGAGACAATTGTGACAATAAGAAAAAAGGAAATGAAAATTTTGTTTTTGGCGTCATCGATCTCCTGGCCCTCGTTGTCTTCGGACTTGGCTACAGATGACTTCTTCGAATGTTGTTTAGTGAAGTGGAGTACCGTCTCTGCCAATTCGGTTTAATTCTCCACTTTAAGAATGAACCAATTATAGGGAATGAAGCAAATTCAACAAATAGATTAACGATATAAGTTGTTCTAACGTCTCAAGAATTTTTAACCGCTAAACATCCTTGGAAACTGCCTCTTCCTTCTTCCTGGAATTTATTTGTTGTAGAAGTTGCATTCCTTTTTTATTTTTATTTTGCCGAGTTTTCTTGATTTTTTTTTTTTTGATTTAAATTTACCCTAAAAAGTTTCCGGAACGGAGGGAGAAATATATAGGTGACCTAATAGGGCGTGCGTATTTGTGTCTGAAAAAAATCATTTAAAAATTTGTAGCCATCCTTCGCGCGATAGTCTCTGTATCGAACGGATTAATAAGATCATCCAGGATATGCTGACACTTTAAAAACGCCCCCATAATCATACCAACTGAGAAGTTATTCAGCTCTCCGATGTCACTGATGAATTGAGAAATCCACAGCGGACAAATCCGCATATTAAAATCTACAGTGGTACAAGAAACCCTCACAGGTCCTGCTTAATCATGCTCAATTAAGTACACCTCAAAAACAGTAGTAAATTAACTTGTTGACATTGTACTAGTCACATCTAATAAATGTTATTTAAAAACAAAAATGAAATGCCACGCTTTCAAGCGTTAGTGCTGCAAAGACCCATGCCCCAAAAATTATGATCAAGTTCCACTTCACATCAGAGTTATGAAGAAAAAGAGAACACATAGTAATCCAGATTATATGTGGAACTTTGTTTCCCTATAGTTTTCCCATAATGATTCTGTAGACACTGCCGCCTCAATGGCTGGTAAGATTTTATGTCTTGCGTTTGATTGTGCAAACCTAAGTTCAACTGAAGACTCGTGCTATTGTGCAGTTCGGCACAGTTCGGTAAGTAGAGTCCTAAAGCCCAGCCGCCCGGTAAAATACCACCCCATTAAGCTATAGACTTCTTGAAATGGTTAGGAGAAATCCTTGAGCATCTTTTGGAGCTTGGCTGATGGGCCCGGTCGCGAAAGTAGCATGTCAGGGCGCTGACTCAGCCCTATTGGTTCGCCTCTACTGGCAGAAGTAAAATAAAGAATTAAAAAAAAAAAGACGAAGAGAATCGTGGTAAATACGTATTTTACCCGCGTTCATTTATGACGCCTACTTCTAGCAGCGCTAACGAATCTACGTCCTCTTGTAATGGCGTATCTGCAGCCCGACTTGACCTCGATTAGGCTACTTTTCTATTAAAAACAAAAAGACTAAAAGATCAAGTAGATAAATCCACCATATACTACAGTCATCTTTTCTTAGCTATATCGATGTCATACGAGGGTGTGCTGAAAAGTTTCCGACCTAACAAAGATACAAGACATTTTTTTCTTAAAATTGATTTTTATTGTTCTACATAGTCTTCTTGTAACTCTACGCACTTCTCCCAGCGATGCTCTCATCTCTCTAACCCGTCCAAATATTACTCGGCGTTTTTCTCTGCAAAATAACTTTTCACGAAAGTAATTGCCTCCTCATTTGACGGAAATCTCTGTCCTCCGAGCGCAATTTTTAGATTAGGGAACAAAACAAAGTCGCTGGGGCTAGATCTGGTGAGTAAGGCGGATGGTCAAGCAGTTCTAACCGTAATTCGTGAATATTCGCCATGGCAACCGCTGAGGTGTGGACGGCGCGTTGTCTTGGTGAAACAGGGTTTTCTTTTTCTGCAAATGTGGCCATTTTTCCACAATTTCAGCCTTCAGTTGATCAAGTAATGATGCGTAGTATGCCCCTTTAATGCTTTTTCTTTTTTGAAGATAATCGATTAAGATAACTCCATGACAATCAAAAAAAAACAGTCGCCAACACTTTCCCAGCCGAAAAACCAGTTTTTGGTTTTTTTTTTGGAGTCGATTCCCCCTTTGCAGTCCACTGTTTTGACCGTATTTTTGTTTCGGGCGTATAATGGTGTATCCAAGTTTCATCGACAGTAATTAATCGGCCCCAAAACTCGGATTTATTGTGCCTAAACTGCTCCAACAGAGCGTTTCATTTCAGTTCATTCAAACACGTTTTTGGTCTAACGTGAGCAAACGCGGCACCCAAGGGGCGGTCAACTTTCTCATGCCTAAATCTTGCTTTAATATGTGACAAACACGTTCTTTGCACATTTTCATAGCCTCTGCTATCTCTCTCACTTTAATTCGGTGGTTGTCTAGCACCATTTCGTGAACTTTAGCGATGTCATCGTCAGTTGTTGCAAGTTTTGGACGTCCCGGACGTTAATCGTCTCCCAAGCTCTCACGGCCACGTTTAACTTCAGCTGCCCAAAATTTAACTGTGGTAAATGATGATGCAGAGTCCCCATACACAGCGTCCAACTCATCTTTGAATTGTGTAGGCGTATTGCCTTTCAAAAACAAAAATTTAATGACAGCTCGATACTCAATTTTGTCCATTTTGACAAAAACACTTGTGGCGGTTCTGCCAAACCCCATGGTGCGCTTTCCTAAAAAACCCCCATACCTTTCACCCAGTCTGCATAACCTTTCACTAATGCAATATCAGTAGCATCTTAAATGCTTCACGCATTAAAGAGAACAAATTTGTAATCGAAAAAGCCCCTGGAAAAGAGAATTCTTACCTGCATACATAACTTCGCATTTAAAATCCGACGAGTTTCGGTTTTGTTTGCTTTACCAGACTCGCATCCCATGAATGCACATTATCCCTTTCTTTATTTAGAGTCTTTCCCATGGCTTTGATCCATAAAAGAACCAGTGTACACACATACATGTGTACTGTGGCGATCTTCTGTATGAGATCTGTTGGTTACCCCAAAGAGAGACTTTATGTCTCTCTTGGAACAGGAAATGCATCTTTAATTTAAGAGAGCCCGTTTCACTGGCTGAATTTCTTTTAACAACGATTGAATATCGTTGATTCCTTTACCATCCGCTGATCGCCACGGTCATGCCCCTCCCGCTCTCCGCCGGCTGCGGAGAAGCGTAATTAAACCGGAGTCGTGTTTAGTAAAAGTTATTCGAAGTTGCCGTATATATGATTTGAATAAATTAAGTGAATAGTAACATTACCTGGAGTTTACCTTCGAAGTTTAATAAAGACATCGCCGCGGCAGAAACACCAGTAGTGAAGTAAAAATTAAATGTAGTTGTCATATAAAATAAAGCAATCATAATAGGACAAATAGTGCGTTTCATTGTTCCTGTGCTGTGTCCGCTCTGTATTTTGAACTTGTTTCCTGTATTGTGACGTTTTGTTTAGTGTTGCATTCCTTAGCGCGTGAACAATAGACGATGGGGATGGAAGTGAACGGAGTGTCCGTGTTCAGCACAATACTTCCTCCCCACACACTCACATCGACTCACTCAAACGACTGTCAAATAAAAAGTACGCGTCCAAAATGGTTGAAATTTTAGTGAGTAACTGTGAAAAGATGCACAACTACATGCACTAGCTTTTATTGACGAGTGCTGCTATATTCACGTTGAGGTCGGAAACCTTTCAGTAATCCATGTATAATGTTTAGTTTCAGCAAAGTTTAGTTTGTGAACTGACACACCTTATAGAACAGCCAAAGTTTAAGACTTTGATGAGATATTCACCTACACCTCTGCTGTCTTATGTTCAGAGTTTTGTATGATTTTTGTTACCATTATAGAAGTCTTTTGGAGCACGTGTCCAAAAACTTCTTTACAATCTAATAGCAGATCCTTCCCCCTTGAATCGCCATGACTCGCAAAACATGTTGGCATTTAAATTCTATTTCACTTCCTCAATACAATTCCTCCTGTTCCAATCATCAAGGGCACTAATATTCTCTTTAATGTAACGTACGTTACTCTTTTAGATTCCCACCTGCGGAATCATTTGCATGCCTTATTACTACGTGATTTTACACTGTTCCATTAACATTTTTCATGTTTACAGTATCCGTGAATTGGATAAAATACATAATAACCACTCCCGTTTAAAAACCAATCCTAAACCATGTTATGCTACTCAGTAATATCTGTTTATACAAAATATTTCAAGACAAAAGCTGTTTTCTTACCACATATCAACAACAGTTCTTTAGCTTGTGGAAAAAGTCAATCTTGGATAACCTATTCATGTTTGCACACATTCCTCACTCGAGCTACAGTCGGCGATAAAACGCCTGAAGGTCGCATTCTTTCCACGGACGTCTCGTACCAAATTACTCACCGGCGCTATTGCTTAGACCAACCGGGCTTTTAACCAACCCATGGGATCAACATTTAAAATCACGTCAATTATCTCATTCTACATGTATCTACTAGGTACTAGCAGCGATTGTAAACGACATCGGTACTTAGTTTAGTATCAAGCTCTAGTCTGTAGAGAACTTGAAACCCGTCTACCGATGACTCAGCCATGCGACTGGTTGAGCTCGAACGCCTTGTTGATTCACGCATGAGCAGTGCAATTAAATTATACAATGTATTAATCAATATTCCTTGCAATAGGTGAACTCTAAAACTTTCGGTATCTAGTACGTGCTGAGCTTACCTTGAGATTTCAAACACAACGCTAAAATTTCAATTTCATTAGCCATTAATTGATCCTGATATATGATTTGGAGGCAATGGCACGTGCTGCTCCGTTATGAATTTAAAGTCAACATGCTTAAATTAACAACTTATTAACTACAAAATGAAAAGAATAAGCCTTACCAGTTCAGAAGATTGCAATAGTTGCTTGCAAGACAAAACTGGATGATCACACAATATCAAATAAAGCTAATACTAAATTACTTCTTTGCCCACTGCAGTGAGACATTTGATACAACAGCTGAGAAATAAGCGTTCTTATCGTGGGTTCAAATACTGTAAAATTCCAAAGGCCAATATTGACCCCATGATTGCCTGAATCAATTGTATTAAACATTTAAAGATTTCGTATTTCTGGTCTGCTCTTGTATAATATAAAAACAGCCCTCATTAGCTTACTATACTGCCTCCAGTTACACACGCTAAGGTGATTAAGGCCATTCTCGACGAACGTGACGTTTCTCTGACATTCGAACACTACGGTATATCATCTCTCTATTTTAGGCGACGTAACTTCTTGAGCAAATCAATTCCTCCCTGTACCTCCCTCTTCCGTTAGTATAAACCGGAAGTTTCAGACAATTTTGTAATCGATAGAGGCAAGGATACTTCAGTGGCTCTATGGCCCAGCGAATACTATATTCCACAACAGTTGATAGAGGAAGTTTAAAACAACGTTTGGGGTGGTGCCTACGAATTGGTCATGCATTGCCTTAAAACATATCAATATACTGCACCGAAAAGCGTTAACCTGATGAACTATTGTAACCAATCTACTCCCAAGCGACGTAAATCTCCGTATTATAAGCATGATGACGGGTTAGTATACATAAAGTGTCGAAAATTCCGGAACTAGAAGATATACTAAACGGAATACCAATACAGATCATGCTGGTCAAGCCAGAAATATTCAATACAATATAAAGGGTCCACCATCTTTTATATCGGTATGTGAATATTGAATAACTTTTAAAAAAAAACTACCGATTTCCATATGTGAGGCCTTTTTATTTAACTTGGTCCTTTAAAATTTATTTACACTAGTTTTTGAATACAACATGAATCAGGTGACCACCTCTACTGACAAAAGAAAAAATGGGCCCTTTTTGATGCGTTTTCCATCACTTTTTCGAGCATCTCGGCTGGTATAGCGATGATTTCGGCACGAATGTCGATCTCGTCAATGGTTAGCGGCTTGCTGGCGTTAACTTTGCTTTTCAAATAACCCCACAAAAAGAAATCCGGAGGGATCAAATCTCGAGATCTGCGTAGTTAGTCAATGTCGCCATTTTTTGACAGCATACATCAAGGGAATTTTCGCTGCAGAAATTGTATTGTTTCCTTTGCAGTGTGGCATGGCGCACCGTCTTGCTGAAACTAGTAACCGCCCAGACCTTTTCCACACATTTGTGGGCAAACATTGGCTCATTAGCCAACACCACCGATATCGATTCCCATAGACTGTTTCGCTTTCTCTGAAAAACTGGGCCAGTACTCAAATAGTCAATTTTTGGTCATGCAATGATGTTTCGTGGATCTCGTGTGGATTCTCCGTTCTCCAAATGCTGCAGTCTTGCTTGTTAAGGCCCCAAAAAGTGTGAAATATGCCTCGACGGTCATCATAATTGGTTTCCAAAAATCAGGTTCAGTGTCAACCAGTCGAGCGACTGTTTTTGGTCGTTCATTTCATTTTTCATATCATTTTTTATTTCTTCTATTTTTGGTCGTATTCCAAGCGACATGGACATTCCAATATTCTTTGAGTCAATTATACTTTATACCATAAGAAATGCAAATCATCCTTCAAAATGCTCTGCCAAAATGCTGAGCGGGATGACAATACGACACATGTGGATTCTTGGCAACACTCTCTCTTACCGCTTCAATCAGTTCATTGAGAAGTCTTGGGCGTTGATGAACTGTATGTCAACCATCTCCCACTGTCCTGTGCTTAACAAAATTCGCCACCAAACGCCGAATAGTGTTGTCAGGCGGTGCTTGTTGGCCCCTTCAATGTACAGTGTCACTATTTCGGCGCGTTGTTTCGATGTGAAACAATTCATGGTTAAAATTGTACTGAATTGACATTTCAAAAACATATCTACTCAAGTCAATGGGTTGATATATGTCAAATTATTCAATGTTTACATCCCGGCATAAAAGGTGGCGCACTCTGTAGATTAAGATGGGCCGGACATGTAGAGGGTATGGGCAACGACAGGACCGTGCGTAGAATTCCTGACGGTAGACCAACGAGAAAGAGACCGGTAGGACGGCCGCAACGGAGATTGAAGGACAATGTTAGGTTTGGCCTTGAGGAGATCGGATCAGATGGTCAAGTGTGGAAGGAGAGTGCAAAGGACAGGGAACGATGGCGGAGTCGAGTCGGTGAGGTCCTGAACTTCCGGGTTCTTGGCCTGTAATACATAATAATAATAACTCTGTACATACCTTACCTAAGACAAAGAGTTTTCACTAAGCTTTGGAAGCAAAACACACGCAAGTTCTGAGACGAAACTGTAATAAACCACACCCAGAACCATCATCATGCCATCCCATTTGTTTGCTGAACACAACTACGAAGATGACCGTCATCCTCTTAAGATTGAAGCAATACACGGTTCGAAGAGCAGGATTCTCAGAATTGCGGCATTTCAGATGAAAAACGGGTTCGAAGAGCAGGATTCTCAGAATTGCGGCATTTCAGATGAAAAACGGGTTCGATAGATACAATCATTCAGTTAGGCAGAACTGTCAATTTAGTGCTGGCGGGAAGGTATTGTATAGTCATTGCCCTGGACGTCACGAACGCGTTTAACTCGACCGGTTGGCACATTATGAACGCGTTGCATACTTCACAGATAGGAATTTTAATATACGAAACAAATGCCATCCCAAGAAAACATCACGTAAAGAGAGAAGTACCGCAGAGATACGACCCACGTGGCGTATGATGGGTATTAAACTATGCTGACGGCCTAGCAATAGTCACAGCAAAAGCACTCCAAGAAATCTGTCACAAATTGAACTAAATGACAGAAACGATTCAAGATTGACTTGCAAATTCTAGACTAAAACAAACACAGAAAAGAACAGAACAAATTACTTAAGTGTTGATGGACAAATAACCGAAAAAAGTAGCAGACGGCGATAATGGATCGCCGCATGTGATTTAAGCACCACATTCGCTTTGCGACAAAAAAAAACGGGGTTGGTAACACACCCTGGCGCAAGACTAATGACCTTGCCCGGAAAAAAAACAAATCATTATGGAAAATTTAACAAGCCTCGGGACTTGCTAAATAAGGCCAAGACCTGTTCCCGGTTGTAGTGCCGATGATGATGATGGTAACACACCCAGCACTGAAACGACTGATGCCAAATGTTGGCGAGCCTAAAAAAGGACACCTATGCTCCAACCATATGTGAGTAGGGCAAAGCCTTTTATACACAACACCCTAACTAGAGTAACCATTTTCAGCCCTTGCACAATGTTCATGGAATCCGTCCAAACAAAGGGAAACGAAGCCCGCCGAAGTAACCATGGTAATTGCGGGTCGTGTTTACTTTTCCCCCTTCACATCCTACCTTCAAGGTAATCTTATTCCAACTCACCTTTCGTCTCTTCTAAGGTCCAATTTAATCTTTATTTCGATCATCTGCTTCCTAATTCCTTGTTTATCAAGTGTTTCCAAGACAATCACAATCGGCCTACCTTCCACGCCGATCTTCTGGCGGATGGATGAATACAGGAATAAAACACAGGGCCATTCATCCTGACAAGCTAATGCTTCCGTGCTGGCTGTGTGTAAAGAGGTTGTGGCGATTTTACGAGCCTCCACAAGAGCCACCTAAAAAGCTATTCGTCCAGTAAAAGGTGCCTTACACCATTGTGTCCCACACCCCACCTTATCCTCATTACGTAAACCGCATTCCCCTAACAATGTGTACGGCTATCCCAGGATGCCGAGCCACAAAACCTAAGCAGTTTGGCGATCCATTTGCTGAGTAAACACAGGTGGATAGCCGCAGCGTCGCCCAATGCTGGTAGCCACAAAAAACGCAGGCGATAATAGCACGGTCAACAAAACAAACAATTTTTACAATTTCTTCTCGAGCCAGCCTCGATCTGGTATTCCTTTACGGAAAGGATCACAGTAGGAACAACAAAACAATCATTAAAAACCAACATAACAATCAACCCTCTTACAGAAGATAAAAGAAGGCAAAAAAAACAAATATCGTGTCCGAAAATACCGACTTCCGCCGAGATAATTACCAAGGGTAAGACATCACACGCGGGGGATACATCTAAACATTAATACCGTATATATTGTGTATATTAATATCGTATACTATATATTCAATTACTGCATAATATTCGGAGAGCACATAACTCCTTAAGTTTCTGATTACAGACTGCCTTGTTTTATCCTCGAGATGCCCGACAAAAACTTTCTCTTATCTCGTATTGCTTTCTGTCGAGGGTTATCATCCTTGAATACCGTGGCATTTTATTTACTAAATCTTTCTGTGGAAAGATCTACCGACGATTATGTGTGCTACTATACTCGTAGAAATAGTGGTGAGTTATCCTTAATGGTTTTTTAATCTTATTCCTATTGGCAAGATTTCCGTGAAAGAAAACTCAGTCGGCGTTGGATGAAAAAGGATCGTAAAACGGTTTATGTCTCTTTAGTTGCACTTTTAGCATCTGGTGATGCTGCGCATGGGCACTTGTATTTTCACAGCAAACGGGTCCAAACCAATTTCAGTTGTCACAAGCTACCTCTGAAAAATTTTTCAAAATTATACGCAATTCAACTGACCAATGCTAAGAGAGCTGCAATGTGCCTCAGAAACGTAGTCACGCGGACGACCAATAAATTATGATTTAAGATATTTAAATTAGAAATTAAGCACTTTTTGTCAAAACGAGACTTAGAATCTAATAAGAAATGAGAGAAAAATGTGGTAAACAATTAAGAATTAATTGTGCTGGCATTGGACGCGTATCATGAGGTAACCGTGCAGCGTGACACTTGAAAGTGCGGTTCCTGTTTTGCTGGGCGAAGGGTTGTAAGTTATTCCAAGCTTTTGTGTGAATCCACCACAGTGAAAATCAAACAATCTTCTAAAGATAAATCACTTTTCACCGATATCGCTGAAATACGGGAGCACTCGCACTCGGATCGACTTGATAAACACGGGTAACATCTAAGATACCCTTGCCATCTGTTGAATGAGGTGGCATCAGATGAAAAATACTCGTTGGTGTTGGCGCAGAATTTAATATTAGGGTAGATGCAAGTTGGACTGGCCAATAAACGAGACTGTTGTGCAAAGGCTGCCCAAAGGAGGCGTTTTCTCGTGCAGATTAGCTTCGCGCTTCGTCGCATACCCTCCTCATGGATTCGTGGATACGAAAACGGTGGATGAACATGTAAGCAAACAGGTTGGGTGAAATGGGTTGGTGTAGACATAATGAACGTGACAGTTACTTACGTGTTTAGTCGGCAGGAACGTTTCTGTTGGCAATAACCTCTGCACACATCCGAATCTATCGCTGACGATATTGGTGATCAAGAAACTGATCGCCTCGGGGTTCGAGTGTGTGGAATCTAGCGGCAACCCGATTCGTGGTCCTCATATGTACAATTCCGTCAGCATCGGCTGATGTGACAACACGTCGGTGGGGGCGGAGAACCTGAAAATGGTTGACCTAGCGAGGAGTATCAGCGGATGATGATAAGGATGATGACGCATCCACTGATGTTGGAGTGACTGCAAGGCGGATGAGTCAGGTACCGCGGCGTTGTGTCACGGCCACCCAAAGGTGGCGACTTACCATGCAAGTTGACTTCGCCCTTCGTTGCATAATTGAGCGTGGTGAAGGCACTCGCCGGTGACACCGATGACTTGATAGCTGTTACCCATGCTGGAAACAATGTCTTCCTCGATGATATGATGATGTAGAGCGAATTGTGGTGGGGGGGGGGGGGGGGGGGGGGGGGGGGGATTCGTTTGCATTGGAGTCGGTTAAACGTTCACACGGACTGGCTGGATATCGAAGGGAATTCAGTGCTGGATGATACCGCCATTGCTATGGGGCGGAGCGAGGGTCTCAGATCAAGAGTATGCAGCGTAGATGCGGTATCCTATGGTAACCGTGGTATACTGGGCGGACTTGAGTCACTCTGCGGACTGCTACGAACTTAGTTTGATCGAACAATAAAACGCACAAAAAGGCACCTTTGTCCATGGGTAACCCACTTTGAATTGTAACTGACGCGCACTTTTCTTTGTCCGAGGTCTAT
Source organism: Microdon myrmicae (assembly GCA_963931805.1). Lineage (NCBI taxonomy): Eukaryota > Metazoa > Arthropoda > Insecta > Diptera > Syrphidae > Microdon > Microdon myrmicae. The sequence continues at coordinate 143,865,181 of OZ007498.1, read as the reverse complement.
TTATCACGAGCATCTGAATTCAATTGAATATCATCATCATCATCATCATCGGCACTACAACCGGGATCCTGTCTTGGCAGATTTTGGCAATTCCCCCATAGAACACAGAATTGGCCAGCGACTGGTAGGATTCGCCTATGCTAAGATCAGAGTAATTCATTTCTACTCATGTTGCGCTCCGCCAAGGTGGAAAACAGAATAATTCAAATGTTTTTTGGACAGGGTAACACAAGAAGCTAGAGCTAAGAGCCCTTTATAATTGCTGGAGATTTCCACGCTTCGGTGGTAGAATGGAGAAGCACCAGGACCAACAGAGGCCAGGCACTACTCGAAGCCTTCGCAGTCCTAGATGTGGTGCTACTTAATGATGGTGCTGATGACACCTTCATAAACGAGATAGGCCGGCCCAAAATCGAAATCTCATTTGCCAGCTCCATGTTGACAAGAAGTATGAAGTGCAGAGTTTTAGACACTTACACCCATAGTGACCACCAGACCATGATGTACCAAATATTACCACACAGGGGATTAATCACTGTCAGATTGATGAAAAAAGCCCAAAAAATGGGTGGAACGAGAAGGACCTCGATGCGGAACTGCTCAATTATATACCAGAAGACCAAATCGAACAACTCGAAGCAGTGGCCAATGCGGGCATCAAGCTGCAAAAGTCATGAAGTGGCTAACTAACGCATGCGATACTACTATGCTATGACAAAGACAACCAGGAGGGGCTATCAAACACTGTATTGGTGGAACCCAGAAATCACCCATGTGCAATCGGAGTGCAATAGGTTACGAGGCTTACAACAAATAGCAAGAAATCGTAACACCTACCCACATTTACATGTAGAATTAGTCAACAAACGGAAGAAATTGAGGAATGTGATCCGCAAGAGTAAATATGACGCGTTCTGCTCCCTAAGGGATGAATTAAATAACAACCCATGGTTCAGCGCCTAGATGTTAGTGATGAAAAGACTACACAACAGTAGTCAAATGCAAAAAAAAAGTGACATGGCCATAATCGTTGCTGTCCTCTTCCCGCAGTGTGATGAGGTGTTATGAGCGCAAAGGGAATGGAGCATCACTGATGGTGCTCTTGGCTGCAAGGGTTGTCAAAAAAAAAAACAACACCTCGGGACTGGATGGTATTCCTAACGCTGTAGTGAAAAATACTTTAACGAAAAAGCTGGAAGTCTTCAGCAGCCTCTCCACGACCTACCTCCATACAGGACAATTTCCTAAACGATAGAAAAAACAGCGGCTTGTGCTTACAACAAAAGTCAAGAATCCAGAAGCGCCGTCGTCCTATCGTCCGTTGTGCATACTTGACACAAAAGGGAAACTGCTTGAACGAATAATTGCTACTCACCTGGAACAATTCGCTGAGGGGACTTCGGAACGCTCTGAACGGCAGTATGGGTTCCGGAAAGGTAGATCAACCTGTAAGGCACTATCTGTGGTGTGCGGCATCGCTCCCAATGCGAGAGCTGGGAGGAAAGAAAAATTATTGGGCCGTGGTGACTTCAGACGTTAAAAATGCATTTAGCTCGGTGAACTGGAATCGGCTTCTAGGGGTGAGAGAGGGGTGACGACGTTTGGGAACGGGAAAGGTGGTGTAAGAGTTTGCCCAACGCAGCATTCACGAAATGGGTTCGTGGCGTTTCTAACAGATACACACACAATATACAAGCAAATAGTAAAGATCACCGAACGAAAATCGAGTGACAAGAAGCATCAGCCGTATACCAAGCAATAACATAGCAATTCTACATCAGTTGAGTGTGTGGGGGTTCTCTAGGCCACATGGAGAACCAACCCACAATGCCAACCATACCGAGCCGCATACATTTCCCCGAAATTACTTCGGTTAATATCTTATCTAAATGATATTCCTTGCTTGCACCCAAGCAATTCCAATTTCTCCCGAAAACCACTTCGGTTCAATTCCTCCTTAAATTATACTTCTCGCTTGCAACCAAGCGGCAGCCAATTTTCCACGAAACGATCACAACAACCAAGGCCCTTGATCATACTTGGTTATGCCGCCAAAACCAATTTCCCAGTATACACAACCAACGAATCCAACTCAGCTTGTACGGCAAGGATTCGCAGGAACTGAATTCCCTATGCAAGCATGGCAACTCTTCTCGAAATTCCTCATAAGTGGCAGTGAGTTTATTTTAGCTTGACTCCACTGCCACGACGGAACGAACTTTTTCTTGCCTTTAACCAGTCAGTCGCCATCCAAGTACCAATGCGCGCACACCTTCGGCAAGATCGCGGATTTACCCAACCACCAGAGGCGGAAACACGTGGAGTGCCTCGAGGCGTTATCTTCGAAAGTCCTCATGCATTGTTAATTGAATTCAGTCTGCAAAATTTCGCTTCGGAAATCAAACCAAGATTAAGTGCTCTTGGAACCGTGGTTAAGTGAGTGTAAAAGTCAATTGTTAAGAAGGAATAAGTAACGAAACTCGAAATAAAAAGAACGCTTAAACAACATTTATTCGGAGAAACCGAAGAGAACATTTGGATAACATTTAAACCGGAAGAATAAAAAAAGGGGGAACATTTAAACGAAAAGCCAGTTCGTTTTATTTCTTTTCTCTCTTCCCCGTTGGTGAACATTGTCGGTTTTAATTTTCCAGTGACGTGTTGGGGGCGCTGTGAAACCGCGTCCGTGCTGGCGCATACATAGATCCCCCACAAGTGTACTTGAGTTTAGAAACCGAATTCGTACACGCGGCAGTTGCCTGGTGTTTCAATGCTTCGCTTCTCACTACTTTCATCGTGTTTTCAAATCACCGTTTTCACGATCCTTGCTTAACGCAACAACCCCGATGTGATCTGTACACACAGCACACAATTTCTCACAGTAAACAGGGCTTTACTACTACAATCACGAATTCTGCACAGAGCACCAGCACACTCGCCTGCTCCGACGTTCTCTCGCTCGCTCGCTCCCCGCCCCGTGGTTCGCACATGAAGTTGGTCGTAAAAAAGTTACTGAGGAGGGAGTAGTGTGGCATTTCTAACAGATACACACAATACACAAGCAAATAGTGAAGAACGCCGTACGAAAATCGAATAAGAAAAACCATCAGCCGCATACCAAGCAATAGCAAAGCAATTCTACATCAGTTGAGTGTACTTGAGTTTAGAAATTGAATTCGTACACGCGTCAGTGGCCTGATGTGTTGAGCATTGGTTGAATTTGTAGTGATTCTAACCGTCATAGCGTCGGTTCGAATGACACGTTCTTCACTATCGTCGCAAACGCTACAGGTTCACTATAGCCGTAAGAAATGTGATGGGCGGACAAATATAAGGACGACGGTTTTGCAGGTTTCGGGGGTTTGTGTAAAATGTGATGGAGAAGAGCGAGCTTGAGCAGTAGATTTAATCTGAGAAGACGATAGATGTGCTCTTCCCGTGTGTTAAAGTTAATTGTGTTAAAGTTAATTAGGTGGAAACGGCTTGTGTATGGAGGTAGACTCAGAGGATTTTCCCAATTCAATCCTTGGAGGGCAAAACGCAAAAAATTACTTTGCAGGCTTTCGATCGTACGAATATGGAACGAGTAGTGAGAAGACCAGACCTAACTAGCATATTCACGAAGGGAACGGAGAAATGCCTATATAGAGCTATCGGAAAACGTAGGTATTAGAGAATTCTTTCGACCAACGTTTCACAAAACCAAGGGCAGAGTTGGCCTTAAGGATAATGTCATCAATATATGGGATGAAGTTTCACTTCCTATCACATAAGATGCCAAGGTAACAAATCGATTGTACAGGTGATATCTGTTGGTTGAGAACGAAATAGGAACGCAGCGAGGGGGGGGGGGGCGTTTACGGGAGAAGGGGGTTAAGTGGCATATGGCAATATTTAGTCCGACGCAGTTGTTTTGACGCCCAGTTGAAAAGCTGTCGAGATCCATTTGGAGAAGTGAGATGTTGAGAGAAGAGCGGATCGTCTTGAAGAGTTTACTGTCATCCGCGTATAGAGAGATGGATGAGTGCTTGATACTAGATCATTAATAGTAAGAATGAATAAGAGGCGTCCAAGATGATTACCCTGGGTAACTCGTGACGTGGGAAGAAAAGGATTGGAGAGCGTGGATCTAAATCTAACACGGTAGGTTCGTTCGTTAACACAGGTTGAAATCCACTTAATCAGTAGGGGTTCGCAACCAAGGGAAGATATCTTAAAGAGGATGAGATTCTAGGAGATTTTGTCGAAGGCCTTGCTGATATTGGTTGTGATTATATCGTGTTCGTTGCCATTCTCTAAGGCACGAAGAGCATGGTATGAACACTCAACTAGATTGGTGGTGGTCGCCCTAGCCGCAAGGAAACCATGCTGGTTGAATGAGATGATGGATGTGCAGCGGAAAGAAAACGCGTTGTAAAGAATGCCTTTGAACAGTTTGGGAATACGTGACAGTCTGGCGATGGGACGGTAGTTACTAATATCCTCTTTAGTCCCCTTTTTATATAAATGGGGGTAACAAAAGAGGATTTCCAAATACTTGGGAAAAGATTGAAAATATTTGAGAGCGGGAGAGAAAAATAGGAACATTTTTTAAAGGACAGTCGGAAGTCTATCAGGTCCATGGCTGAACTCGTCTTTTTGAATAAGTTTAATTTTTCTTCAACTAGGTGATGCTCAATAATTTGAGAGATGAAGGGGCCAAGGAAAAATTCGGGCAGGTCTTTGAGGTAAGACGGGTTAGGCTTGAAAGAGTTATCCGTGAAGGATTTTTTAAAGAAAGAAGCGAAAAGATTAGCAGTAGTTTGTCGTTCGATTGAAATAATCGTGTCATAGGAAAGGGAGTTGGGATAGACGTCAGATTTACGTTTGTAGTTAATAAAGTGGAAAAAAGACTTGGAGTCATTGATCGGCTTGTTTTGTGTTTTTGTAAGATAATTGTAGGTGGAGTTGTAAAGCTCGGTGAATTTATAAAAGGAACCGATATAGTTGGAGTAGTCCAGGGAAGAATGAGTGTGGTGTTTGCGGTTGTACCATGGAAGCGATGAAACCTATGTCCTATGTCGACAATTGTAGGAAAATGCAACTCATCATTTACAAGACGTATCACGTAAATTGCATTTCAAGTTCAATTTACGTGATCACGTAAAATTACTATCATGCATTCCCTTGGACGAAGACCTTAGAACACGCCTTCGACTAGCCAACTGCCACCGGCAAAGTACTTGCAATGTCAACTAAGTCGGAGACGGAAGGAACGTTTGGAAGCAATGGAGAAATTATGATCCAAAATATCCACATAGCTTCCACAAGCAGCACCCAATAGAAAAGGCGCCTTGAATTTAGGCCAATGAGAGAGATATGGGATGGAGAGACATTATAGACATTGCAGGTCAGTGGCCGAAATCAAGGCCAATCTGAAACTGTTTGGTACGACAAAAAAGTTGCTGTAAAATTTCGTCGTCTGTTATTGCACTCGTTTTCGGCGCGTCGAAGGAAGCAATTGGAACCTTGCCAATAGTTAATTGTTTAAAAAAAATCTTGAGTTTCCGTGCAGCAATATTCAAATAGAGAATAAAATTCATCAAAGTTTCAAATTCATCGAGTTTCTTTTCTTTGTCTTTTCTTTTGTTGCACGCGAATAGGATTCCAGCCGCGCCGGTTTTTCTGTGTACCTTTTTCAAGGTGTTGTATCGTAGCATACAACAATAAAGGACAAATAGGGAAATGGACGGTAGATTTCCTTATATAAACTGGCAGTAGTTTCTTCTACATCTAGATGATCAAAACGTAATGCGATTCAGCAAAGATGCTCATTTAATAGGTGAAAGTTTGCTTTGCGGAAGTTGTAGGTAATGTTGTTGTGGGGTGGTGAGGGCCGGAACAGTGTCACGATATAGGGAGAGAAGCGGGGGTGGTAATTGTCGATGGTTGAGAGGACGTGAGGACTAACGGCAACTGGGGAATTATAGGGGTCCGTCGTAAATACAAGGTCAAGTTGCCTCTCCATGTGATTTGGGACATTACTTATTTGACGGAGGCTTGAGTCGGTGAGACCGTCTATAAAGAGACATTCTTTGGTACTAATGGGGTTTAAGATGTAAAAGGATTGATCGTCTGACAACCTTCATTGAAGATGGGGCAAGTTGAAATCCCCAATAATAAATATATCGTCTAAGGAAGTACTTAACTTGGTTAGGTGTCAACTGCAGCTATTGCGAGTTCGTATGATACGATAAGTTGCGAAGGATGTATATAGAAACTAATGATGTAAGACTTTGGGCGATAGTCAATTTTTATTGCGAAGAAGAGGTGGCAATAAGAGAAGAGGCGAGTCTATTTTGGATGGCAAGCAGCACACCACGGCAAGAAGAATCCGGAAATAGTCGATGAACATCGTTATCACGAAAAACGTTAAAGAAGGTGGGGAATAGTTCTCGACTATTAATACTGGGGATAAGGTTGGTGTCGATCAGTGCGTATATGTCGAAAGGGAGGGTATGTGCATTTTGTATAATCGATTGTATTGTGCAATTGAGAACAGAGAACTCTAACATTCTGATAGTAGATGGTTAGGGGGATAGTATTGAGAGACTTGGGGGTGTGGGTAGGCGACTTATTAGGCTCAAAAAGACTTCATCGTTAGAAGTCATTTTCTGTGAATATGTTGACGAAATGGCGCAAAGCTAATAACCTTGCCCGGAAGAACAAATTATTATGGAAAATTTAACAAACCTCAGACTTGTTAAGTAAGGCGAAGACCGGATCCCGGTTGTAGTGCCGATGATGATGATGATGATGATGTTGACGAAAAGTCGAGAGATCTTTTGACACTTTTTGTATAAGCATATTGAAATTGTCGTGTAATTTCATAAACATGTTGCGAAGGCTAGGGCAGTCGGTAGGTAGTGCTTCCTGCTGAATGGAAACCATGACGCTGGTTTTCGTTTTACCTTCATAGCAGACTGAATCAGATTTGTCATGCTGGTAAAAACGATGGAGCGGACATTTCCGTAGGTCAATTTATTTCTAAGTTTAGACAAGGCGTATCGACATTGAGATTAATTGATGTATTGCTGTGTGATTTTAACAGTTGGAGGTAAGAGGGGATCAATAAAGAGATACGATAAGCGGGCGGCGGTAATTGTCGATGTTTGAGAGTGGGGTGAGGACTAAGAGCAACTGAGGAATTATAGGGGCCCGTTGTAAATACAGGTCAAATTGCTTCTCCATATGATTTGGGACACTACTTATTTGACGGAGGCTTGAGTCGGTGAGACCGTCTATAAAGAGACATTCCTTGGTACTAGTGGGGTTTAAAGTGTAACAGGTAGCTCCGACCCGCACCGTTGGAAAATGTAAAAGAAAGTTCCGCGGGGATCAACGGGAATATGGACTGGCGGGAAGAAATTTTAGTCGGTAAAAATTCGGCATTTGTCTAGATCGGCCCAGACGTATCTTTTGAAGATTTCCACCTTCCTATCGAAACTAAAAAAAAAATTACCAAAATGCATGAGTTTACATTCCGTCTTACTTTAATACCGCACACATCTAATTGACATCACAAAAGTGACGGATGCCTGAGAGATGATATCATAAACATAGTTCGCTTAAATCGATTTAGATAACAGTAAGCACTTCTATTGGCTCCTCGAGGGTATACCCGCTTGTCACGCGGGAGACAGGGGTTCGATTACGCGTCGGGGAGCCTCTGGCGCAAGACTAATGACCGTGCCCGGAAAAAACAAATCATTATGGAAAATTTAACAAACCTCAGGACTTGCTAAATAAGGCCAAGACCGGTCCCCGGTTGTAGTGCCGATGATGATGATGATTATGAACTACTTCTTTCTATTTACCTCATCAAGAAGGCCGAACGAGTCTTCGGAATTTTCCAAACTAAGCACCATGGCGACAGACATTATGCCCCACTAGTTAAAGTGGGAAAACTCAGACTCTTAATTGTGTTCTTTTCAAAACACAAATCAACAGAGAATATATTAGGTGTACACATAAGTGTCGTTCGGCCAAAGATGGCCCCTCCAGAAAATTATGTAGAAATTGCCGGATGTCAACCGTAATATTGTAAGTTTGAACACGTGATAACGAGATAACCTCAAAATATTAGTGACTGTATCAGCTTTACATAATTTTTTTCGTGCAAAAATGTCTAGTTTTGTGCCAGATAAACGTAATTTGCGGGAACTTTTGATTTATTTTTCAATGTGAAGAAATCTGCCGCTGAGGCGCATCGATTGCTTGTAGAAGCATATGGTGAGGCTGTTTTGAGTGAGAGAAGTTGTCGCGAGTGTTTTCAAAAGTTTAAAAACGGTGAGATTGACATGGAAGACAAAGAACGAAGTGGAAGGCCGAAAGTGTACGCAGACAAGGAATTGGAAGCAATATTGGAGGAAGATCCATCCCGAACGCAAAAAGAACTTGCACGACGTATATTAGATGTAACTAAACGAGCAATTTCATCATCATCATCGGCAATACAACCGGGATCCGGTCTTGGCCGTATTTAAAAAATCTCTCCACCGGTCCCGATTTCGAGCCGATGTCATCCAGTTTGGCACTCTCAGGCTCTGGGCGTCCTGGTCTACGCCATCCCTTCATCGCAGACAGGGTCTGCCGCGCTGTCTCCTTACATACATGCTGCCACAAAGGACTTTCCGGGTAGGCTCCTCTTCGCTCATTCGAGCAAAGTGTCCCACCCATCGGGTGTCTACCGAGCTTGACTTTTCTTAAAACATTAGCTTCAAGGTAGATTGCGTACAACTTATGGTTGTAGCGTCTCCGAAATCGTCCGGCCTCACATACGGGGTCAACAATTCTCCTTAAGACCTTTCTCTCGAACGCGGCTAAGAGTTCAGAGTGCCTTTTATTGAGCACCCAGGTCTCGGATCCATACATGAGTACTGGTAAGACCATGGTCTTGTACAGTATTAGCTTCGATGTTCTGGATAAATTTCGGGATTTAAAGAGCCTTGATAGACCATAATACGCTTTGTTGGATTTAATCAACCGTTCACGTATTTCTTCTTCCATATTGTTATCAGCTGATACTATTGACCCAAGGTAGTTAAAGGATTGCACTACTTCAAATTCGTGCTCCACTACCCTGATAGTTTGACCAACGTTAGATCTTCTCTTCGCAGAAGTTGCCACCATGTACGTAGTTTTTCAATTATGTGCAGTCCCAGTTTTTGTGCCGCCTGCTCGATCTGGGTGAAGGACTCCTGTATCGCCGATTCGGTTCTACCAATGATGTCGATGTCATCTGCGTAGATAAGTATCTGACTGGAGTTGGTGACAATAGTCCCTCTTGTTGTAACGCCAGAGTCACGGATTGCTTTTTCCAACGCCAGGTTGAAGAGGAGGCAGGCCAGACCGTCCCCTTGTCGGAGTCCATTATAGATGTTTATTGGTTTGGAAAGCAATCCCGCTATTTTTATTTGACTAGTTACGTTGGCCATGGTCAACCTACAAAGTCGTTTCAATTTGTTTGGAATGCCGAACTCTCTCATGGCATTATATAGTTCTACCCTGGCTATGCTGTCGTAGGCGGCCTTAAAGTCTATAAACAGATGATATAATGGAATCTTAAATTCCTGACATTTTTCCATCGCCTGCCTAAGGGTGAATATCTGATCAGTTGCTGATTTGCCTGGGATGAGGCCACACTGATATTGACCAATGATGGCTTTTGCGCATGGGTGCTATCCGATCTTGTAGGATAGTGGAGAGTATCTTATAGGCGGTACTCAGCAATGTTATACCCCTATAGTTGCTGCACAGTGTGATATCACCCTTCTTATGTATGGGGCAAATTATACCACGACGCGAATCTTCCGGCATCTGCTCTGGCGACGTGACGTGCACCACGATCTCATGAATTGCGTAATGTAACGCTGTCCCTCCTTGTTTGATCAGATCAGCTGGTATCCCATCAGCTCCAGGGACTTTATTTGATTTGAGCTGTCTAATGAGTTTAAATGTTTCCTCAATGCTTGGTGGCGGCAGCATTTGGTCTTGATCTTGCATTGGTGAAGCCTCCAATTCTTCTGTGAGCTAACCAATTAGCAATTCATTGAAGTGCGCTTCCCATCGCTCGAGAATGCCTTCAGGATCGGCGATCAGATTACCCTCTTTATCCGTGCAGTAAGTGCAGCGTGGTGTGTACCGCGTCATACTGCGGATTATTTGGTAGAACTTCCGCGCCTGGTGCGGACCTCGATCTCTACTTTTCTTTATTTCACAGACAAGGTTTTTTCCCAGGCACTTTTCTTTTGTCTGTGAAGTCTTTTTTCATATCTTCTGAGCTCTTTGTATTTCCCCTCGCGTACCCGCGTCCTATGAGACTGCTGCATTGCCCGGTATGCACCATTCTTACGTTCAGTCGCTAGTTTGCACTCATCATCAAACCAGTCACTCCGATCTCTACGACTACTACCTAAGATGGAGTTGGCAGTACTAATGACAGTATTCTTAAGGCATGTCCATTTCTCTTCTACGCCCGGCGTTCTGGCCCCAGGACTTACTCTCCCTCCGTCGAGCTCTTCGCGGGCTAGTCTTAACGCATGACCAAAAGTGTTACCGGTATTCTCATTGCGTAAGGCAGCCGTGTTGATTCAAACCTGATCCGCGGATGCAATGTCTCCGTAAGGCAATCCGCACTCGGAAAACTGTACCAACAAGATAGTGATGCGAGTCGACGTTGGCACCTCGGTACGTTCGTGCCGTCATCAGGCTCGAGGAGTGGCGGCGATCTATCAACACGTGGTCAATTTGGTTGCGAGTGGCTCCATCGGGTGATACCCAGGTGGCTTTGTGGATATTTTTACGTGTAAACCTGGTACTCGCAACTATCAAGTTTTTCGATGCTGCCAGTTCGATGACTCGTAGTCCATTGTCATTAGTGTTCTCATGCAAACTATGGGAACCTGTGTAGTGCCTGAAAACCAACTCCCGACCTATTTTGGCATTCAAATCACCAAGAACGATTTTCACATCGTATCTTGGGAAGGCATTGGGGGCCCGTTCGACGTTCTCGTAGTATTCTTCTTTTTCGTCGTCAGGGGACTCCTCAGTAGGTCCGTGAACGTTTATGAGGCTCATGTTCTTAAACTTGCCTCGCACGCGGAGTGCATAGCCTTTCATTTATTGCATTAAAGCCGATGATGGCAGGTATCACTTTTTGGCTGACTAGAAAGCCTCCCCCGAGTACATGGTGTTTTGCATTACAGTTGTAATAAATGTCATACTCGTTTCTTTGAATAACACCACTCCCCGTCCATTTATTTCTTGTAATGCTGTTATGTCAGCCTTATATTCGGACAGGGCATCGGCTAGCTGCTGTGCAGCTCGAACTCTGTATAGTGAGCGGACGTTCCAAGTAAAAATTCTTAAATTGTTTAGCCATTTTCGCTTCCGTGGTCGTCGTCGGGTATCCGGTCCATATCCGAGGCTTGTTAAGTTTGCCATAATAATACATTTTTACGGGCCTGGTTATTGGCCTTGCGCCAACCTTTCTCAGGATGTCGCTGCATGCATTGGTTCACTACTTGGCGGGTGCCAAAGTAGCTATCCAGGGGTGTCACGCGGAGACTGCATGTCAACTTGGATTGAACAGGGACAAGGATCGTTCTGGCCTTCGCCGGGTTGAAAGCAATCAGTAACTTTGCCCTGTATGTTCCCAGCCATCCCCCCAACAAGCAATTTCACATCCCTAAAATCGTTAGGGATGATTCAAAAACATGGAAATTGGGTTCCATGCAACCTGAAGCCGAGAGACGTTGAACGCCGACTTTGCATAAATGAAATGGTACTTGCCAGACAAAAAAAGGGTTTTTTGCATCGTATAGTCACTGGGGATGAAAAAATGGATCCACTACGATAACCCAAAGATGAGAAAATCATGGGGACCAACTGGCCATGTTTCAACATCAACAAAAAAACCAAATATTCATGGAAAAAAACTCGTGCTGTGTATTTGTTTGCAGCAGATTGGTGTCGTATATTATAAATTGCTGAAACCGAGTGAAACCATCACTGGAGTTCTTTACCGAACACAATTAATGAGATTGAGACGAGCACTCAAGGAAAAACACGCCCATTACTACTCCATACATGACAAGATTATTCTATAGCATTTGGGATGATAGTGAAGAACGTGTGATTCGAACTGACGCTATGACAGTTAGAATCACCAAAAAGTGAATCAAAGCGCAACCCATCAGGCCGCCGCCGTGTGTACGAATCCGATTTCTAAACTCAAGTACATTCGACTATGGTATACGGCTCTGATGCATTTTCTTATTCGATTTTCGTTCGGTATTCTTCACTATTTGCCTGTGTATTGTATGTGTATCTGTTAGAAACGCCACAATTCTTCTCCATGATAATGCTCGTCCGCATGTTACGGTGCCGGTGAAAAACTATTTGGAAACACTTCCTTGGGAAGTCCTACCCCACCCGCCGTATTCACCAGACCTTGCCCCTTCTGATTGTCACTTATTTCGATCCATGTCACATGATCTGTCCGAGCAGCTCTTTACAACATATGAAGATGCCAAAAAAATGAGTCGATTCGAGGATATCCTCAAAAGATGAAGTTCTTCCGACGCGGTATCCGGATGCTGCCAGAAAGATGGGAAAAAGTAGTGTCTAGTAATGGACAATACTGTGAATAAAACGTAATGAACCGTTCTTTCACAATAAATTCCTAATTTTTTATAGAAAACGGCGGAAACTTATTTGTACACCTATTAATAATTTACCGTTCATGTAAAAATAAAAATTCCGCCAAGACTGGACCTATAAAAGTTATGTGCTTTTACCAAAACCTATCCAAGTTAGCCTCTCATTAGAGCTTTGTGGTATATGGTTACGTATTTTCAATTACTCTGCTTTTCCCGAATGTCCTTCGAATCCAGACACCGTTCCTAGCAATCTTAATGAAAACATCCATCAATTGAACTTGTACATTAAATTTATTTCAGTTATTAGTTTTCTTATCGTTTAATCGTAAATATTAATGTTAGCACAAATTTAATTCTTATGAAAAATATACACGCATTACATCTCTAAAGGGTTTTCTACACATTGGACATTTGGTAACTGATGACGCACACTTGGCACACGCTACTACATGGCCACATGGCAAAAACGCCGTGTTATACTCGGCAGCGTAGCAAATTTTACACAATTTTTCTTCTGGAATGGATTTCTTGTCCGGTAATAAATTAATACTATCACTAGAAGGTAGCAAGTCCTTTGCTACCGTCGCTTCAGAGGATGGTGCTGGTGGCGCTGCTGCCGCTGCATTTGATGCAACTTCTATTGATGTTGATGACACTCGACCAACCAAAAGATTATTATGAAGTTGACCTTCTGTTTGTGTACCACATTCTTGGACTTCTACATCATTAGCAGCATTTAAAGCCTCTTTTGTTTTCTCAGCTGCCAAACTATGTTTAGCTATCACGGCGTCAATAAATGCCTGGCCTTTGATCAATTTTAAATAGCGACACTTGCTTAACCACAGAGCATGCTGCTCCCATGGCTGGTCGTTCTCGTCCCAGTCTTTAAGACCACCTCCACAACTAAAACAGTTCACTCGATCTCTGATACCCGTGTAAAAGAACCCAGCTTCCGCCAACTCTTTAGGCTTTTGCTTCAATGTCCTTGGCCAGTCTGCAAACGACCTACAACGGGCTGATTCAACTGCATACTCCGGATATTCCATTTGATAAAAAGGAGATGAGTTTGAAAAAGACGTTGATGCACTAGGTGATGCTGAAATTGTACCCTCAGCATATGCCGTAGGACGCACTTCAATCGCGTCATGACTACCGCACACATCGTAACTGATAGGAGGTAGGAGACGATCTAAAGCTTCAGCATCAATGGGTATATTATTCGTCGTCCTTCGCCTCATCAGCGGACAATTCGATGACCACTTAATATGTTCGCTCACTGGATGGTCGGTCTCATCCCATCGACCAATTTCCACTTCACAGAAATAACACTTAACTAAGTCATTTTCGCCAGTGTAAAACATCCCGGTCGATGCTAGCATATGTTTGTCGATAAATGTATGCGGCCATCCTTCGAATGTTTTAAGACGTTCCGATTCTGAACGATATATATCTGTCATCACAAGTTTTATAAAAGGTGTATAATCAGTTGTTTTATTATCTGTTTCATCGATACCGTATGTTGTATTGAACCAGAAACGGACAAAACTCTCATCCTTATTGGATGTCGGACGCCTGTGCATCGAGTCCACAGACAACATTTTTAATGACATTTTTGAAGTTATTATATTTCTCCTCTGCTTCTGCGTTTTCAAGGATTAAATTAAACTTGTTCTCCTTAAAGTGGATTTTTGGGTTTAGAAATGTTAGTGATGGTGATTCTTTATAGCTTATACAATAAATTATCTGCAAAGAGAAAACAAAATAGAGAAAGAAATTAGGATTTTTCGATAATCATAAAATCAGGATATAAAATAACTATTTTCTTTTCTTTAAGAATATGTGCAAGTTAAAACAAAAAGTAGATGGAGACATTCATCCCAGGAGTCACAAGCAAATTTGATCACACATAGATACGAGGGTCGTTCAATAAGTCTTTAGAATATTCAAGAGATGATGGTGGAAGTATTGAAAATGATTTGTTTTTAGTGAGAGGATGAATACTCAATAATAGACATCATCATCATCGGCCCAACAGCCCGGATCCGGTCTTGGCCTTGTTTAGCAAGTCTCGACGCTTCTTAAAATTTCCGTATGAATTTATTTTTACGGGGAAGGTTATTAGTCTATCGCCGGAGGCTCCCCGACGGGGAATCGAACCCAAACAAACAGCTGTTTAGTCAGCCTTAAAATTGGAATACGAGAGACATCTTTTAGTCAAAATTAAAAACTGGAAACCGATTGGTGTCGGAATAATTCATACAAAGAATAATAAAGACCCCAAACGCATGCTTCTCCGCGAACTCGAGATACCGCTAATTTTGCTTCATGACCAGGCTTGGAAGAATAACTTTTTGACACAATTACAACTTTCTCCCTTTCATAATCGACTTTTTTTTATCATTCTTGGATGCTTTAAGAAGTGTTTAAGTCAATAAAAAAAAAGTGAAAAAATCACATGGTGATATTACCCCTTAGGGGTAAACGTCACTCTGGCTTTTTCAAAAAAGGCGTTTTTTCTTTTTTTGGATAGCTTATAGTGTGTAGAGTACGTCCCCAAAACCGTTTTGACGAAAATGATGTTATAAAAAAGTTACAGCATAACGAGGTCAAGTGAGGTCGTTTATTTTTCAGACGTCTTGTCCAGTAGGGTCTCAAATGCATACTACCCCGCGCCATCAATAATAGACAACTGTACGAAAAATTGGGTGTAAACTAAATTTCGATAAGATGGATGCATGCAGCGTTTGTTCTCACTGGAGAATATTATCGACTCTGAGGCTGTTTTTGTACTTTTCTGTCGGAATCCTGAAGAGTTTAGGCGTCGATACATAATTGTGAACGAAACATGGATACACAACTGCACCCCCGAGACAACGGAACAATCAAAGCAGTGGGCTTTTGAAGGCGAATGAACTTCGAAGGCAAGGACGGTGAAATGGCCGAAAAGGCACGCGAAATCGTCATACATCGATTAGTTAAAAAAAAAGTGAAAGCAGTATGCATAATGTAAGGGCAATATGCGTCGTCATTGTCCCGGTTAGGCAAAGAAATCAATAAAAAGCATCCTCATCAACAACTTATTGAAGGGTTAAAAATTATGGTATATAATTTGGAGTGTATGGTATAAAATTTCTGTGGAAAACAAATTTCTTTATGCACGACCGCGCTATTTATTAACAAGTATTGAACATTTTTAGTTAACACTAAACAAAATCCGAATTTATTTCTGTTTTAGAACCACTGAATTAAACACCGCACTGGGTAATCATCATTTGGTTTCGAACTAGTTCTAGAGTTAAGTATATTACAGAATTTTAAAATTCTTCTGAGAAATAAGTTTATTACAGAATTTTAGATCAGAATCTCCCGTCACAGATGAATTTGTCATATTGCAATAAAAAGTAATATTAACAGTCTTCATGCTCATTATTTCAAGTTCCACAAGAATCTAATCTTGGACAGAGATTTTGGAAAACAGTTTTTTATTATTATGAGTTGCCCAACGCCTTAAATTTAACATATTCGTCACATCTGTTTATTTATATAGACTTTGTTTTACGTCCGAAAGAAAGAAATGAGTTTATTCAAAATATGTACACAGCTTAACATCTTTTTGGGCATCCAAAATTTATTGCAATTTTTTTATACAAAGCCGCGCACAAAAAGGGTTTTTGAGGAACCATTCAACGTGGGATATCTGCTTGAAGGAGGAGAAATTCAATCATTAATAAATTCAACATTCAACAATAAAAAAACAGAATGTTAGAATTTTTCTGAGAAATGAGTTTATTACAGAATTTTAGATCGGAATCTCCCGTCAAAGATGAATTTGTCAAAGTATGCCGTTTAATCAAAGTATGTACACAGCTTAAGATCATTTTAGACATCCAAAATTTATTGCATATTTTATTATATAAAGCCACGCACAAAAAGGGTTTTGAGGAACCATTCAACGTCGGATCTCCTTGAAAGAGGAGAAATCTAATCACTAATAAATATGAAAATAAAGAACACGATTAACTCCCTCCCTATTTTCGACATACCCTTATGCACGTGCACTGGTTTTTGTATTTCAAAAACAACGACCTACTTCGTTGAAGAAGAAATTTGATCAAGAAAGACAAAATAAAGACATGCACTGAGAATTCATTGCAAAACTATTGACAGAGAATTCTTTGCAAGACTATTGAATACGACTATCGAGTAAATTCGCAAAGCTATTACTGCACACGGTTACGACATGTCATACCATTTAAAGGAAACGACAAAGTACACTTAACTTTTATCTTGCACTGATAACACAACAATGTTCCAAGAATTCGAGTTCACTTCACAATATAATCAAAAACAATTGCTTAATGTCCTCATGTCCAGTGAAACTAGACTGCCACCAACGCAGAAGCGCTACGTTAGGTCAACATGTGATTAAAATGAATATTAAGGTCTATTCACAAAAGATGCCCCGGTCAACATTACATTAATGTAACATTGCCGCCAAGAGCATTCAAATTCACAATTTTCTGTCGTCACATTTTCTACTTCCATAGAAACATGTAAATGCCTTAAATACAGAGTTGTTCTGTAAGAGGGTATTATAAAATATACAGCCATGTCTTCACACATAAGATAATAAGCGACACATGCCACTTTTCTTTTTATCAGTCAGCAAATAAACACCCTAAAATGCGGATACAATGAACACAATAGGCGACATTTCGAAGGCAATATTACTCGGTCTTCCTCAAAAACAATGTTTTACAATGGAAAAAAAGACACGAGAAACGGAATTCAAATCGAGGTGAAGCAAAGAATGATTCACAGATGATCCATGTGCATTTCATTTACAAAAAGAAAAATAAATCGGTTTGACTTGTTAAAAGATTCATAAGAATCCAAGGTGTGAGACTGGTCCATGGCAATGTCGTCAGTTCGTGTCTACTAAGACAAGATATCAAAATAAAGGCAAGCAATGCGTGTATTTACTTTTCGTCCGGACAGGTAGCGCACGAACATAAAAGACAATTGCAAGTAATATGGAAACATTCTAAAAAAACATATTGTGATTGCAATGGAATGCATGTATTTACATTATTACATTAAAAACAATATCAAAACATATTAAAAACACTGGGGAGTCTAAAAAACATATTGTGATTGCAATGGAAGTCTGACACACCTTTAAAACAATGAAAATTTAGAAGAGTATCCCCTTATAGACCAGCATAGGTGGCAGTACGAAAAGAATATCTTTCTCTACCGTCATTTCGACCACATTCCTAGAAAATAACCCACTATCTAAAGAACGCACATGCGAAAAAATGGATAAGATTATTTTAAAGTATTTTTACTATCCCACAAGGGATTTAGACTTGTACTCTAACACACCTTATCCGCAACGCTGCAAGATTATGCTAAAGATCGCTTTACAAACAGCACGAGATGATTTAATCGCTTGAAAACTGAATACAAAGATGTTTATCAAGTATCACACAAATAAATAACGTATCATATCAAAAAGAAGGACACTGTATCTTATTTTCCTTATCGTCTGTTTGACTACAGATTACTACAATATAAATCTACCACAAGTCCAACTTATCTGGCACGTACTTCCATTTAGTTCTGAAACTGTTATCGTCTGAAGTGTTCATTAGTCTGAAAAGTCGGTTGTGGTGCCGCGAAGTCGATTTCTAGGCGACGAAAAATTGGCCTTCTTAATTGTCCAAGAATCTTCTCCAGTAGAATGCTTTACTAATTAAGTGTCAGTGTAGTTTTTTCAAATTTATTTTGTCAATCAAATCAGTTGTCTTTAACTTCAAATTTATAAGTCCTGCAAATCACAAATTCCAACAAAAATAATATATCGAAGAACAATATGAATATCATAATGCTGAGATACCTGCCGCTCTTGCTATCGATATTCACTCTCATTAACGGACAGAGTGATTTGCTTGTACCCAACTACGATAATATTGAACATCAGATGAAGCACTTCTCTATTCGGTTGCCTCTTGTCTTGAGCTGTAATATAACAAAGCCAGGCGACTATGAACTCGTTTGGGAAAAGAATGGAACAGCTGTGTCACAAGTCAGCTCACTAGAGGGTCGTTATAAAATAGTCAAACCTGAAAGGAAGTTTATCATTGAAAAAACGGAACAACAAGATGCAGGAATATACAGCTGTCGAGTGAACAACGAAAAAAAGGATATACGAGTAGTAGCCAATGCAGTTGTAAGAGTTCCATCCAATACCGGTGTCGTCGAAGGGGAGAAACTCACAATACATTGTGTGGCTGCCGGAACTGACCCTCACGTATATTGGGAAACTGGGAATCTCACCATTAACAACTCGACCGAGAAACACATTTTGAAACCGGACGAAAATAATATTCAAAATGCTATATTGACGGTAGAGAACATCGGTTTGGATGATAGAGGCGAATACAAATGCTTAGCACGAAATATCGCTACAGATTTGGATTTGTCTGAAGTGGCTAGTGATGTGACTTATGTCCGAGTGAAAGGCAAATTAGCCGCCTTATGGCCATTCCTAGGAATATGCGCCGAAGTTTTGATCCTGTGCACCATCATCCTAATTTACGAGAAGCGACGTCATAGAAAGTTGATTGAAGAAGGTGATAACGACGGCGAAAACTAGCCACACAGAGGTGTTTATTGTAAATAAGATCACATTGAACTTAATAAAAATTAACAAATGTTTTCTAAAGGTTATTTGTCATTTGAATATCACTTCGTTGCGAAATTTCAGGTGCCACGACACTTTTCGTACTAACTCTGTGGTTAGTGAAATCCCACTGAGTGAGGTTACAAGTAAAACTATCTATTTGTTGTAGATTGCAACTGAGGAATGTTTGCTTATAACTATCCGACATTACTCACAGACCGGCTGGCTAATATGAAATGGAGAAGACATGTTAAACGCAACAGAACATAAATACATGTATAACACTGAATTCAAACATCAAAGTTATAGGTCATTTCGAATTCATTTTTTTTTTTATTTAATTTTACCAAATGGAATACCTTAACCTTAACTTGAAGACCTTCGACTTATACGATATGCTATTTTTCGTAGTACTCAAACAAAAACCCCCACACATTTTTCTTTTAAACCAGGAACAACTCACGCCAATACCTAAAATGCAATCCCAAATTGAATTGGGGTTTTTTTAATACAATCAAAACTGCATCAAACCTTGCGTAAACAGGTTAAACATTTGGGGAATACCGACAGTTGGAACCAACCTGTTGTTGGGAAAACTTTTTTTAGAGCAAACTGCTTTAGTAACAATATAAAACGATATATGAACAAACTATTTTAAGTTACGAATAACCCACTGTAAAGGGAACACTTTTTTATGCAGGGTGGGTCTTAACTGGGTTTGCGCTTTTTGTGTATTTTGAAAAATACACTGGCACTTGTGGCAGTAGCAGTGTCGTTAGACGTGCTAGTCCATGGAATTTTTAATCGTCGAGGAGTCGTCCACATATGTGCCCAGTGTGCGTTTTGTTTTCGTCCGTATTACGTAAAAATTATCCCAGTACTTCTGTTTACGACAGATTAGTCAAGCACCAAGTGCAAAGTGTAATCGGAAATGGTTCATCATATTCCAGACAATGGGGTCAACAGTAAGATTAGTGGATGAAGGTCACTCGAAGACAGCGAAGACACCAGAGATTATTCAGCGCATTAGTGAATTGATAAGGGAAAATCCATAACAATCGAACAACAAGAGAAGCCAAACCATAATCATTAAGAGCACCACTTTACGAAAAATTGTACATCGCGGCTTGCATATCAAAACCTATGAAATTTAACTGACGCAAAAATTGTAGCCATACGGCCTACTCACAGCGATACTCCCAGGGAAACTCAGTGAATGGCCCCCAAGAAGTCCGGATGATTGTTTTATGTGGGAAAACTTAAGGGGTAACGCTGTGGCAACTCTAACAGACACACACAAATTCACAAGCAAAAATAGTGAAGAACACGAACGACAAAATCGAATAAGTAAAATGCATCAGAACCGTATACCAAGCGATAAAATAAAAATAATTCACACCAGTGGAATATACTCGAGTTTGGAAATCAAATTCTAAACACGGTCAGTAGTCTGATGCTTCACTGCTTCGCTTTTCAATCGTTTCATCGTGTGTTCAATTCACCTTCTTCACTATCCTTGCTTAACGCTATAACGCCACTCTGGGTCGCTCAAAAATAAGCCTATTTTCGTAATTTTTTGTGGAGAAATGAGTAGGTTGGTAGGAAAATTGTTAAGAACGGGTTATAAATACACATTTCTAGAATGTAAAAAAAATTGTATTGGCATTTTCATACAAAATGGCGGCTATACTCATGGTAATGAGCTCGATAGTATAGTGTTTAGTATCCCCGCCTGTCACGCGGGAGACCAGGGTTCGATTCCCCTTCGGGGAGCCTCTGGCGCAAGACTAATGATCTTGCCCGGAAAAACAAATTATCATAGAAAATTTGACAAGCCTCAGGACTTGCTAAATAAGGCCAAGACCGGTTCCCGGTTGTAGTGCCGATGATGATGATGATCACTCTTAGTAATACAAAACAAAATTTTTCAAGGAGGCTCCACCTCTTGAAACGTATCTGGGACAATTTTCGCCCTGGAAACAAAAGCCGAAGTGTTTTTTAAGCTAAAGATCAAAATACATGAGTTTTTCCAATATATTGAATTTTAACAAAATGGCGATGTTTTGGAAAACAAAGACCTAAAATTCATCGATAAATTGTTTATAAAAAAAAAAAAAGCCAAATCAATATTTCAAAAATCCCCTACGTAATCTTATGACGAATGTTATTACAAAGTTACAGTTAACATTTCGAGTCAATCGGATGAAAACTGAGGACGAAACGATTCCCGTAGTTTTGAAACATGTTGCTTCGAGAAAAACGCGTTTAAAGTTTTGGTAACGTTTCAAAATTCTATACAAGGGTGGGGTGAAATGTTTCCGGTTGACAGATTGCACAAGCACGTCTATTTACTATGTGAGGTTTTATAGTACTATGGCTCATTAGCTTGTATATACATTTTCAGGTCGATTTCTCTGTTAGTACTCGTATGCATTTGAGACCCTACTGGACAAGACGCCTCGAAGTGCAAAATAATCATTTTTTTTATTAGACTTCTCTCGGGAGAGGCGTACCTATAGCGCCGAGTGGGCGCCCCGAGATGCCATCAAATAACTGTTGCAGTTCTTTTTGAACAGTTGCAGGTTGTAACGGTTTAGGAACACTAAATTGCATTTTTTTTTTGAATAATTTTATTTAATGGTTTTTATAATTTAATAGTAACATAACTGAATTCAATAATAGAACGTCTTCATATTTTAATGGAAATTCAACACACAATTTTATGTCAAATTGTTGTCATGAGGAGAAGCGCAAATAAGGAGAAAATGGTTTCCAGAAGTAAATTTTTGGCAGGGTAGGGGATTCCACAGCCTCCCCGCCCTGTAACAGAACGAGTTCTGATGCAGGGATGTTCGCGCCGTCGGGAGATGAACCTCAAACTGGTGCGATCCGTCGGATTGTCTTGTGGATCGCATATAAACCGAATTGCGTGGAACAATACCACGAATCTCCGAAGAACAATACCCGTGATAATATCTGTAAAACAGACAGAGGTCGGCTACGCGCCATAGATGTGATAGCGGCTGTAGCCCCGACATCAGCGCCGAGTCCCCGATCAGGCGGATCGCTCGTCTCTGTATGCTGTCAAGTAGGTCGAGGGCATGTTTAGGAGCCGAGCTCCAAACAGGAGAGCCATATTCGAGCGCGGGTCTAATTTGGGATTTATATAGGAGAAGTTGGGCCGGAGTAAAATATTTCTTGGCTCTAAAAAGATAACTCAGTTTTCCTGAGGCTGACCTGGCGATACTCGACACGTGTTTATACCATGATACATTCCCATAGACCGTGACGCCGAGCAATTTCAAACTTTCCCCAGCCTCGAGGGCCCGGCCATTCATAATCAGCTGTGGAACCGATGATCCACTTTTCTTTGTGAATGTTGTGTATTGTGTCTTCGCTGCATTGAAGTCGGCGAGATTGGGCCTTCCCCACTGCAGGACCTTTTCTAGATCCTTATTCAGAGAGTCAATCTCAGCTGATGCGACGCAGATGCACCAATCGGCCGAACACTCGAAAAGGAGGAAACAAGCGTACTATCATCCGCAAAACTGAACACTTTGTTATCCGTTGTCTCCAACAAATCATTTATGTGAAGCAAGAACAAGGTTGGAGCCAAAATAGAACCCTGGGGCACCCCTGAATTAACAGGATACAGATCCGAACACTCGCCGTCCACAACAACCCGGATCGATAGATTCTCAAGGAAGCTCCTCGTCTAGTCGCAAAGCTGCTGGGGAAGTCCATATGAACGAAATTTGCTCAGCAATGCCCCGTACCAGACGCGGTCAAAAGCCTTGGAGATATCCAATGCGACCGCCCTTGACTCACCATGCCGTTCAATCGCTGATGTCCATATATCGGTTATAAGTGTCAAAAGGTCTCCCGTGGACCGCCTGCCACGGAATCCGTATTGACGATCATTGAGAAGTCCGTTGCACTCCAAATATTTAACTAATTCTGTATTGATGACTTTTTCCATTACCTTAGATAAAATAGACAAGTATGCTATCGGACGGTCATTTTGTGGGATACACTTTTTTCCCGTCTTTGGGATTGGCTGAACTCGAGCGATTTCCCAGCAGGCGAGAAAGGTTCTCCGTGCATAGGATAAGCGGAAGAGTCTGCCAAGAACCGGCGATAGTTCTGGAGCACAGTTCTTACGGACGATTGCTGGTATTCCGTCCGGGCCGGTTGCCTTTCTACAATCCAGTTCACGTAGAATGCGTTGAATAGTGCGCGGACGAAGTCTCACATCCCGCATCGAAGACCGTACCGACGAGATCACAGGTGGCTCCAAAAGGCCGGGGTCCAGGTTTGAATTCGCGGAAAATAAATTCGCGAACACATTAGCTTTGTCCTTTGAATTCGTGACTAACGTCCCGCTGTCTGTCACCAACGGAGGGAATGAGGAGGATGCGAAGTTGCCGCTGACAGCCTTTGCTATTGACTAGAAGGAGCACGAACCAGTTGGGCACCGAAGGAGCTTATTGATCACCCTGTCGTTGTGAGCTTTCTTCGCAGTATCAACATCCGGTTGCACGCGTTTCAGATTCTAACAAAATTCGTTCTGTTAACATCGGTGGGATTGGAGCGCCATTGCTTAAAAGCTCTATTTTTTGCCGCTGTAATTTGCTCGCATTTTTTATCAAACCAAGGTTTATCAGACAAACTTCGTTTGATGGAATGTGGAATATACATCTCCATCCCCAGAAGAATAATCTCTGATACCGACCCCGCGCAAGCGATAACATCGGAGTTTCCGAAGCACACCTCGGACCATGGAAAGGATGCGAAGAAATCTCGCAAATTGTCCCAATTAGCAGCCCCATACTTCCATGCATGGCGAAGCTGCCTATGCCGGCTATTCGCTTGATATGCAAGTGCTTGCGAGACAGATACCAAGCAGTGATCTGAGTTTCCCAGTGGCGCAGAAACCTCTACGGTATAAATACTCGGTTCGGATGTCAAAAACAGATCCAGGGTGTTCGCATAATCGCCTCGGGCATCCGGCACTCGCGTTGGTTCCCCCACGAGTTGAGTCAAGTTGTGGCTTACAGCAAACATCTCCGCCAGCATCCCAGCCTCGTCGGTTCTGTTAGAATGTAACAACCAGCAGGAATTGTGCACATTAAAATCACCAAGGAGAACAATTTCAGAAGCGGGGTGGTTGATCTGTATCCAGTCGACGGTATGTGAAAAATGTTCGAAAAATGTCACCGGTCGATCGTCATTCGGGGAGCGGTAAAGACAACAAAGAAATCTAACGGAATTCCTTAGCACGACTCTCAACCATATGATGTCCATATTATTGGGTTCCAACGCCTCCATCCTCTAGCAAGCCAGAACGGACCGCGCGAAGACGCAGACTTCGCCCTTAAAACGGAATCTCGAATGTAAGTCGTATCCTAAGCAACGAAGATATGTCGAATCAGTTGACGAATCGACCTTGGTCTCAGTTAGGGGAAGGATATCAAGTTTCGTTGTTTGCAAATATTGGTAGACGGCGTTTACATTCGTATTGGTGAAACCGATGCCCCTGATGTTACAAAATGTCGTTACCAGTCGAGCGTGGGCATGCGATGACGAACCTGTGGCGTTTCTAGCAGATACACACACGACTAGTGAAAAACAACACCACCAAAAGCACATCCATTAAAGCCGTATACCATAGCAATAATATACCATTACCACATTAGTCGAATGTATTTCAGTTTAGAAATCGAATTCATATAAGCGGCAGTGGCCTGATGGGTTGAGCTTTGGTTCTATCTTTTAGTGATTCTAACCGTGATAGCGTCGGTTCGAATCACTCGCTCTTCACTATCGTCGCAAACGCTATAAACCTCTTAAAGTTCCATTATTTATCATGACATCTGCATGATGTTCCCCCTGACATAGTCCCCCCCGGAATTCTTTATATCAGAAGGTCCTTACAATATGGGATGATCTAACCACTAAACAATCATTTATGAATATATCCAGTTATTGCCCTTTACATGGTAGTAGCACATCCGTCGCGAATCCACTTCTAACGTAAAAAAGAAAACATGAACCCGTTGATTTTGAACTGATTGGCACTGGCGTCTCTTGCGATAAGCTAGTCCAAATTTGAGTATGTTTTAACACACCATCGCACGAAGTAGATACGTCTAAGATTAGATTAACATCATTTATATTTACTTAGAGTTGTCATGTTGAAAAAATGATCAAATTTCTCTTGTTTTCTTTTTTATATACAACTAATCCTACTGGAAGTCAAAATGAAAACGATCATGGACAAAAGGCAATTTAGAGATTAGATAAATTGTGTCTAACCTCGAGTGTGAACCAAAGTAAGATAGAGTGAAGCCGAAAAAAAGTTATGTTTAACTTGAAGTACTCAGTATGCT
This sequence comes from Microdon myrmicae, assembly GCA_963931805.1. Classification (NCBI taxonomy): domain Eukaryota; kingdom Metazoa; phylum Arthropoda; class Insecta; order Diptera; family Syrphidae; genus Microdon; species Microdon myrmicae. The sequence goes on along the minus strand of OZ007498.1, from coordinate 143,839,406 downwards.
AAAATCGGTTACTGAGGGTGTCAAGAAATTAGTTAACTAAATGTATTGAGAAACAAAACTTTTTTGTTTATATGAAGAATAAACTTAATCAACCATATACTTCTAATTTTCTTTAACGACCTTTTAACGTGTATCTGGCTACGTGAATGGTTGGTTCTAGTCGGCAAAAAACAAATTAGTTCATCGTCATTTCTATAAATTCAAAGGATTTTATCAACTTGGAAATAAAGAGTAATCCTTTAGATGACACGTAAAAAATGTACATGGATAATTTTTTAAGAAAGTCCCAATAATCTCCCACGAGCTTCTAAATTTATAGAGATTTACATAATGATGGGGGAACACCAAATCTAAACAAGTTTTTACTACAGTTAACGTATTTATACGGAATATTGTCTATTATCCAGCAATAAAACGATTTCCATCTAGTAGAGTGAACTCAAATATGATCAGCCGCATGGATGTGGTTCCTCTTAAAACTGGTCTGCAATGCTGGTGGTCACATAAAATCTCTCAAAGGGAAATCTTTTCGACAAATTCCGAGAATTAATAAAAATCTCCCGGGGAACAAACAAAATTACAATTCAAAAAAGTAGGGAATAACAAAACATCTGATATTCGACCTTAACATAATTCATAGACACCCAACTTCGAGAATGAATGTAGTAAATACTTGTGTCTGGACCGCACGCAAACGCCATGCCGTGTCCCTTTTAGAGAGAAATGCTCATTAATGATCCCTGAGTCGCCGGATTAGAGATGCCTATTTAAGATTACAACAATAAAAAGAAATACTTTTTTTTTCGTTCTGGTATAGAAAATACAAATTCCAACGAAGGTAGAAGGACGGATGAAACAACCCAAGAAAACCTCAAAAATTTTCCAATCTGATTGAACTTTGCCGATAGCAGTGATGATGACGGCGGTGATGATGACGATCATGATGATGACGATCATGATAATAACGATGATGCTGTGTGAGATCCTCCTCCAATTCCTGCGTGTGGATGCCCTGAAAAATTAACTAGAATGGAATGTAGCAACGTGCAATGGTATAGAGATAATAGGTTTTTCTCAGAACCCAGAGACCAGAGTTCTCGTCTTTCATTGTTGGGTCGGCGGCGGTCATACTTGTAGGCATGGTGATTTCTATCGCGCCCGCATTCCATTCTCACAGTAAGCGTAGTATGTATGGCCAAGAACCCGTCGTCATCATCATTTTATGTAGGGGCTGTGGCAGCGGACGCAGCATCAACTTTAGCAGTAGTGCCGGCCCCGCACCAGAGGACGAACAAGAAAACCTCGAAATCACGCTGTTGATGCCTTTTTTGTTACTCGTAGTTCCTCCTTGAGCGGTTCTCAAGAGTACTTCTTGTACTTCGTTTGAAGTTGAACCCACCGTAACACAAAGTGGAAGAACTGCATTCCACAATCGTATTTTTCTTTTTCATCTTTGTATCCTGAGCTCTTTTGTTGGTCTTATATATCTCTGTCTAGCGAATGGCGAACATCGAAGAATGGACTATGGACCGAAATCTGTACCATGCAACCTAAGTCGAATCGTTTTTCTCAACTAACTCGACATATCCATTGATGGTTTTTTGTAACCGCCGTCCGTCCGCTGAAGTCTAGCTGCTGTTACTGTTGTTGTTGCTTGTTTTATGTTGTCTTCGGATTTCTTTTGCCTTTCTTAGGCAATACAACATGCAGAGCGCACCACTAGTTTGACTGCATTCCAATCTAACTTTCTCACACTATGTACTATGACAACAACCGAAGGCTTTACGAAGTGCCAGCCTTCTCAGCCAGGCAGTGGCGGAGGAACAGACAGGCAGAGGTGTGGGGTATTAAGCAGAGGAAAATCTCCTTAACAAGTCTCTCACGCTGTACTAATGGATATAAATCGAGCCGCGAAGGTTTATGTTTATTTGGCTGCAAGTTGATGCTGCACATTCACAATTATTGTCCGTAGGTTGCGTCTTATTCTTTCTGGTTTCATCAATGATACCAATCTAGTATATGCCCCGCTTGAACACGATTGGATTTCTTTCTTTTATGCCGACCGATGGGGTACATGCGATGGGGTAAAGGGGTACGTTTAGAGTCGTGAAAAACATTACCAACTTCCAATCCCCAAGAAAGAATTGAGGAGGCCACCACACAGTATGCTGCTCGCTGCACATACCATGTTTCATGTTGCAAAGCTAATAAATAGCCAATCCCGTAGGAAGCACGTTGGCGAGGTGTGGATGAACGGGAGAGCCAGTCGTATAGCATAAAACAAGTACACGTTTCTGAATGCCTTGTGAGGTCTTTCTAGTCGAAGGGGAAGCAGCACAATTTACATAAAGAACGAGGTCGAGGAGGAAGATGTCTGTGTGGTAAAACACCATCAGAACCAGCAGAATACATAATACAATGGGTGGGGTACAATGTCCAATTCAATTGAATGCTTGAGTGCATATTCCCAGAAGTCGGAGAATTGCCAGATGCACTTTTGCGTTGTAAAATGTGCGCATGTGATCTTCCCTAATTTTGGCAACATATCATGGGTAAGAGAAGGGCATCTATATGGGATTTGGTTAAGGAACACAGGGAAGGAATTTACGACAGCTGATACAATAGTATACAGCATCGAGATAATTGAATAAAAATGACGACAAACAGAACACAAATGAGTGGGGGTTTTCTCATATTTATTTGCCCTTGGGGTTCTCAACGATTAAATAAAAATGGGAAGCTTTTCTACGACCTACTCCTCTGGTATACCCATTCTTAGAGTGTAACATCCCCACGGTTTCACTTGAGCGACATCCCTAATTATGTTTTGAATGTCCGAACACAAACAAATCTTTCACTATTTCGTTATTTGCGTCCGTTAAAGGTTATATCCTCATCATCATCATCATCGGCACTACAACCGGGATCCGGGCTTGAACTTATTCAGCAAGATCCGAGGCTTGTTGAATTTTCCTAATAGTTTGTTTTTCCGGGCAAGGTTATTAGCCTTGCGCCAAAAAGGTTATATCAATACCCTCATATTGGAAGACAGCACGAAGAAAGAACGTAATATATAATAATATGATTTGATTTGGCTTGCCATATGTTGGCCCAAAAAAGGAACAAAGCTAAGAAAGGTAAAACCCCTCCGAAAAACCGTGACGTCACTGTTGGATCAACAGTTATTTTTTAATAATATGCAAAGGGTTTGATGCCAAAAATATATGGAAGTAAGACAAGCAATGGGGGTAAAGCGAATATACAGGGCAAAGTCACTAATTGCTTTCGACTCGGCGAAGGCCAAGACGATCCTTGTCCCTGTTCAATCCAAGTTGACATGCAGTCTCCACGTGACACCCCTGGATGGCTACTTTGGGACCCGCCAAGTAGTGAATCAGGGGAGATGGGAGCGAACATACAGGGCAAAGTCACTAATTGCTTTCAACTCGGCGAAGGCCAAGACGATCCTTGTCCCTGTTCAATCCAAGTTGACATGCAGTCTCCACGTGACACCCCTGGATGGCTACTTTGGGACCCGCCAAGTAGTGAATCAGGGGAGATGGGAGCGAACATACAGGGCAAAGTCACTAATTGCTTTCAACTCGGCGAAGGCCAAGACGATCCTTGTCCCTGTTCAATCCAAGTTGACATGCAGTCTCCACGTGACACCCCTGGATTGCTGCTTTGGTACCCGCCAAAAGAAGGTTGGCGCAAGGCTAATAACCTTGCCCGGAAAAACAAATTAATATGGAAAATTTAACAAGCATCGGATATGGACCGGATACACGACGACGACCACGGAAACGAAAATGGCTCACGATTTGAGAATTTTTTCATGGAACGTCCGCTCACTATAAAGAGCTCGAGCTGCACAGCAGCTAGCCGATGCCCTGTCCGAATATAAGGCTGACATAACAGCATTACAAGAAATAAGATGGACGGGGAATGGTGTTATCCAATGAAACAAGTATGACATTTATTACATCTGTAATGCATGTGTCATGTGCTCGGGGGAGGCTTTCTAGTCAGCCAAAAAGTGATGCCTGCCATCATCGGCTTTAATGCAATAAACGAAAGGCTAAGCACTCTTCGCGTGCGACGCAAGTTTAAGAACATAAGCCTCATAAACGTTCACGGACCTACTGAGGAGTCACCTGATGAGAAAAGCAGAAATGGTCCGCGATATGATCCTACATGCCAGGAAGTCAGGGAACAGCTTTCAATGACAAGATATAAAAATGATTGAGAGGAGAATTCTGTGAAGTCTTCAAACAAGTATACCAAACAGTTGTTCAATATTACTAAATAAACGACATGATGAAGAGATATTCCAAGCACAAATTATCCCGTTTTATGTCCTTATCACAAGGTATGTTGGTCTGCCTGATAAACAATCAAATCTCGCATGTTTCACAAACAATTTCAGCATAGTATGAACGAACCCAGGAGGAGGGAAGCTTGTTTTGTAGTTTGTAGTTGCATACCATTTAGAAAAGTTAGTCACAACGTACCAATGGATTGCAACTCATTTGTAGTTTCAAAGTTACCTCGATATGAGAGGCGCACATTTTTTCGAAGACGCCAAATACATCATAATCTGCAATTTCGGAAAATCCAATGCAAAGATTGCCAATCATTTATAGCTTCAAAGTTATTATATATATAAAATAGTTATCTCAGTACCAAAAGCCCTCATCTGTATTTGAAGAGACCGAATCCGTCTCAATGTAATAATCTAATGGTAAGATTGTCACTCATTTAAGGGGACATTCCGGTTGGTTCGGTTCAAAAAATCAATTTTTTTTTTGCTTAATCGATAGTTTTATCCTTCAAAAACGATATGTTAAAATTTGGAAACGAAATCTTAGGCGGTTCCAAAGTTATAGGTCATTAAAGGGTCGGGTCTCTCGCGGATACAAATTCGTATCATAGGTGGCAACTACCGTGTATTTAGAAAGATGCAGACTATCCATTTATGGGCATTAATTTGCTTCGCTGTTGGCTTGGGCTTGGGCTTGGGGTGGGGTGGGGGGTGCGGTTCCGGTTCCGGAGTGACTCGACAAAATTTACAGACGTAGTCGAAAGATGAATAAAATGTTTAAAAAAGAATTGTTGTTATATCTTTAATACTTTCTCTTTAAAAAAAAATCATTAAAATAACCCGACAAACCGGAATGCCCCCTTAAACCTTCAAAGTCAAATAACTAACTATGTTATTTAGTTTGCAATGTCAGACTCTTTAGCTTCGGCCGTGGTACCTGGACGTCTTAGAGTTGCAATCGTTAAAGCAGTTGTGGAGAACTTGTATCTTTGAATTCAACCTCGGACTTCAACAACAGAAAGCTGTGGCGTTTCTAACAGATACACACACAGTACACAAGCCAATAATAACCGACACCGCAAAAAATTTGAATAAGCAAAAGCCCCATAGCCGTATACCATAGCTATAACAACAATTCCACATCAGTTAAATGTACTTGATTTGAGAAATCGAATTCGTACACGCGGCAGTAGCCTGATGCTTCAATTCTTCGCTTCTCACTTGTTTCATCGTGTGTTCAAATCATGTCCTTCACTATCCTTGCCAATTGCTACACCCCGACGGGATCTGTACACACAGCACACACTTTCCCATAGTAAACAGGACTTTACTACTACTATCCCGACTTCCGCATAGAGCACCGGCACACTCGACTGCTCCGGCGTCCTCTCGCTCGTTCGGTACTCGCTCAGTCGTTCGCACACGAAGTTGATCGTAACGAAGTTACTGAGGACGGAGTAGTGTGGCGTTTCTAACAGACAAACACACACTACACTAGCCAATACACCGAAATAAATTTGAATAAGCAAAAGCATATCTAACAGATGCACACAGTAAACAAGCCAATAGTGAACAACATCGAACGAAATTTGAATAAGCAAAAGCATCAGAGCCGTATACCATAGCGACAATCACAATTCCCCATCAGTTAAAGGGGGAACCTCATGTAAAATGAAATTTTTTAGCCATTTTTTGTTTTTGCCTAAATTGATAGGCAATTTCCTCAAAAATACGAGAAAAAAAGTTAGAAAGTGATCCGAGACCTCCTTGTACTTTATTTTCGCCGATAATGACGACAAACGCCGTATTGTACAGCAGGAGCGCCGCTCTCTTTATGCTACCAAATAGACTCGTACTTTTCGACAACAGGAAAAAACGGCTCAATTAGAACAGTTTGAAGAAGAGCAAGGTCTACTCTATGGCCCTGGAATCGCAGATTAGCAAAAAACTGCGGTAAGTTAGAACGAATTACGAACATTTTCACGATTTTTCTATTACTCAAACTTTAAACGCGTTTTTCTCGAAACGCAAAATTCCCACGCCGTGCAACGTAGCTCAAAAACTAATCATTCGATCTTTATGAAGTTTGGTATAGAAATTCTATAGATATTTGGCCTCAGCATGACGAGCTCCGATTTTATATTTATTTATTTAAAACATTGTTATTAACAATTGTTTATAAAAGAAAATCCTTTTTTTTCAAAACTTCGCCATTTTTGCAAATTTTAATAAAAAGGGAACGTCATGCTGAGCGTTTTTGCATAAACTAAAGAACCCATTTTGTATTTTTTGTTTCAAATCATTTTCGTGCCGCCATTGCACCGTTTTATTGTTAACGATTAGTCTTTAAAAATATTTTCTATTGTGCCTTAAATTGCGAATTAATCTACGCATTACATTTTTCGAAAAAAAATTCCTGAAAAACAGGCTATTTACATGAGTTTAGAAATCGAATTCGTACACGCTTCTCTCTTTGCTTCGTTTCTCTGTGTGTTTAATTCAACCATCTTCACTACCCTTGCTTAACGCTATAAAGCTTCTTGCAATCGCTAACAATATGATGTGAAGCAATTCCAGGTGGAGGACCAGTTTCAAGTTCCAAAATGGAACCATTTTAAAACCCAATTTGGAATTTCCAGCCCAAACGCTAGGACCATGATGTCAACAATTTTGGGAGATAACATTTTTTTTTTGTTTCTACCATATTATGCGTACACGCCTAAAGGCTAGTTAATACTATGGAATTATTTTTGATGATGATTTTATATGAAAACCAGAAAGATATTTAACCCTTCCAAGGCATCGTCGTTTTTGGCATTCTTACATGGTAGGGGTCGTTCGACGCTTATAAAAGTACCTAAAAGTGCTAAAAAAAAACTGAAAAAATTAATGTTGCTTCATTAACTATCCTTGTGTAAGGACCAATCGCTATATTAATGATTTTTTAATTTATTTACACAATAGAAGTTAATACCTCCCCCACCTTTCGAAAATTACGAGTGACTCGAGACTACCATTTAAGGGTTAACATAAGCTATGTAGTGGCGCAAGGCTAATAACCTTGCCCGTAAAAATAAATTATTATGGAAAATTTAACAAGCCTCGGGACTTGCTAAATAAGGCCAAGACCAGATCCCGGTTGTAGTGCCGATGATGATGATGATGATGAAACAATTTTTTTTAAGTTTGTATAGAACTTTATGAATACGAGGGTGAATCAAATAGAAACGGTAATTTTATTTTTGTGCTTAGCAACAAGTTGCAAGCTAGGTAATCTTGTGCGTGCCTGTTATTTGGTTTATGAAGAGTAGCGGAACCGGGTTGGCTAGCGGTCCCGTCCGACTTTGTAGTCAGTACAGCCATGAGCGAACAAGAGGTACATATGTCTGTTTATTATGTGTGTTTTTAACAAATGAAGGCATGAAACCCTCGGAAGTTTTTTCTCGATCGAAGGCACAGTTTGGCGATGATACACTGTCTCAGAATCGTGTGTATACGTGGGCCACAGGTTTTAAAAGTGGGCGAGAACGTATCGAAAAGGAAAGTCATGATCGACGCCCCAGGACAAGTCGTACAGATGACAACATTCGTGCCGTTCGAGGGCGTATTGAAGGTGATCGCCGCTTAACTGGTGGGGAAATCTCATCAGAAGTGGGTATCAGCTATGGAGGTGTTCAATCGATTATCACTGATATTAGCTTCAAAAAAATTACTGCTCGATGGGTTCCGAGATTATTGAACGTAAATCAAAAACAGTTCAGGTCACAAAGGGGGATTTTGAAGTACCCTTAAATGTCAGAGCACAATGCGAGCGGATTGGGAGAAAGTGGATAAGGAAAGGAGGTGTCGATGTATATTGGTCTTGAAGACTTCTGGATCGATTTCGACAAGGGGAGGATTTTTTGAACCGTATCGTAACATGTGATGAGACGTGGGTACATCAATACTCCCGAGACGAAAATGACAAGTAAAGAGTGGGGAAGGAAGGATGAAGGCTGCCCAGTGAAGACCAAAACTTGTCTCTCATCCGGAAAAGTTCTTGCAACGATTTTTTTGGACTCAAAGAGAGTTTTTATGATTGATTTTCTTCACGAACAACGAACAGTGAACGCAGCTTACTATTGTCAGTTGTTACAGTCGGCAAAAGCTGCATTTCGAAACAAAAGACTAAGCATGCCCATTCGAGATGTCATCCTTCTTCATGACCCCAGGCCTCACACCGCGTCTTTGACAAGCGGTACATTGAAAGAAATGGGCTGGAAAACCCTCGAACGCCCTCCTTATAGCCCTTTCCTTGTGACAATTTTTTATTCGCCCCCTTTAAGGAATCGCTTGGAGGAAACAAATCGAAAGTACTGAAGAATTAGAGGAGCACGTGCGCAATTGGCTAACATCATCATCATCATCATCATCGGCACTACAACCGGGAACCGGTCTTGGCCTTATTTAGCAAGTCCTGCGGCTTGTTAAATTTTCCATAATGAATTGCTTTTTCCGGGCAAGGTCATTAGTCTTGTGCCAGAGGCTCCCCGGCGGAATCGAACCCCAGTCTCCCACGTGACAGGCGGGTATACTAACCACTATACTATCGAGGAGCCCGAGGAAACCATGCCATTTCCAAAAGAAGGCGAAACTCACAGTTCTTATTGGATTGCGATGATGTTAGAGATATCGCATTACGTAGATGTTAGAGAATTTTTTGGACCAACGTTTTACACACCTGAAGATTGAATTGGATCATCTCATCAATATGGGTGGAAATTTAATTCGCTATGATATAAAATAACGAGGTCGCGAATTAATTGGACAATGGTAGGGCAATTGGCTAACAACTCGCCCTAAAATCTTTCTATGAACAGAGGACATTAAAGTTTCCAAATCGGTGGCAAAAGTGTGTAGATCACGCAGGAGACTATATTGAAAGATGTTGATAGTAGAGTTAGTGTGTAACATTATTCAATAAATGTATAAAAAGAAATTACCGTTTATATAGTATTTTATTCACCCTCGTACAATGCTGTTTGAATTTGTACTTAATTTGTAGCAGAAAATCAGCAAAGTGTCAAACCGATTAAGAAAAATGTTTTGAGAGTTGCCTTCTAGAGCTGTGAATAAAGAAAAAGTTCTAAAAAGTTGTTTATTTATTATTCTTAACGTAATATATAATACCCACAAATAATTATTGAAATAAATATAACAGTCGTTCCACTAAATAATTTAAAAACGAAGTCTCTGTAGGCAATTAGAATAACTCTAAAACAAAACCTCTCTAGGCACTTAGAATAACCCTAAAACAAAATCTCTCTAGGCACTTAGATTAATCCTCGTGTATTAGAAGTTTTTCGTTTTTTTATTGACACTTGCAACCACTGCATTGTATGCTGCAGAGCGCCTCAACTCCTACATGGCTCACAGGGTTGGCTTCAACGACGCCATTTTGTATTATTTGTTTATATAAATATTTCTTTGAACATTTTAAAACATAGTTTAGAATTATTATCCTATAATCTTATCTCCTTTGGCGAAAGGCTGATTCAATTGGGGGGTTTTAACGTTTACCATTTTATGCAGTCCAAAAATGAACTCCCGCATCTAGTATAAGTTTCGTTAAGTTGTTGTTCCCTCGTTAAAAATTAATTTGTCAGACAGACGAAAGGAATATTCATAGATAGTTATAGATTATCATTTTGTGCAGTTCAAGTATGAACTCTCTCATTTCAGTAGAAGTTTTCCTAAGTTTTTGTACCAACGTTAAAAAGACTAAAGGATTATTCACTGATCATTTTTAAATAGTCTTAAAGAAAGGATATTAAATTTGATAAAAAAAAAAAAGAACAACTATAATTAACGTTTTGTTTGTTATGTATAAGTGTCTAATGCATTGTTGGAGCATGTTGTGGGGTTTTTTCGCTTCTTTATCTATTTTCATCCTTCAGCTCTTAAATGGTAGGCTCGGGTCACTCGTGCCTTTTCGAAAGGTGGGGGAGGTAATTAGTTATTTACGTCTATTGTTTAAATAAATTAAAAAACCATTAATATAGGGATTGGTTCTTAATACAAGGATAGTTAATGAAGCAACCTGCATTTTTGCAGTTTTTTTTTTTTTTAGCACTTTTCATCATCATCGGCACCACAACCGGGATCCGATCTTGGCCTTATTTAGCAAGTCTCTCCCCACCGGTATCCGGTCTTTATCTGAGACCTGTTAAATTGTCCATAATAATTTGTTTTTCTGGGGGAGGTTATTAGCCTTGCGCCAAATTTTAGAACTTTTAAGTACTTTTTAAAGCGTCGGGCGACCCTACCATTTAAAGATGCCAAAAACGGCCCTACCTTGGAAGGGTTAATTTTCCTCATAATGTCTCCTTTAATACCGTGTTATACGAAGTTGTTTAAAAAATGCATTGCTTAGTCATTTTTTAGATGTATCTTAACCCTTATGTCAATGACCGGGTACCCGGGTACCCATTTCGATTTTTTAAAATGTCAATTTGAAAATAAAAAATTTTTTTTTCATGCAGAAACGTTTGAATGGAGATGATCTAAGACATGGGACCGAAATTCGTCTACTAGGCCGAGCAATCGTGAAATTGCGACGAAATGATTACTGTCGGTAAAGTTGGTCATTGACATAAGGGTTAAAGCTTGATTCTGTTCGAATATGAGTGTGAGACACTGTACTTACTTTCGTTCCATGTGGCTATGGGCGACCACCCACCGAACAGAGGAAGTTACCACTTCTTCACTTTTCTATAATAAAACGCGACATAAGGATTATAAATTGCTACTTATTTTCAATGTTTATAAAATAGAACGAAAGAAATATATATGCAATGGAACAATAACGATAGGTGGAAAAGGGAATATTTGTCTTTTCTATATAGCTACGTTTCACTGATGAATGTATTCTGTCAGGGGCAATTGGGAAGTATTCGTTAATAAGTCTTTTCAATCATCTAGAGACACCACAACGTTCAATATGTTTCTTTTAATTAATTGATTTCTCACCCAAAAATATGTCTGGCATAAGTTAGCCTTAAGAGAACAAATTCTAACAAGGAATAACCAGACAAACTAATGTTTTAACCGTCACCCAGCAGCTTCTGAGTACATCCTCCCCGATAAGTTATTTTAAAATCAATTACAATAAATTAATTTCTTCACGACAAGGCACAAACAAGTCAGTAACCCAGCGGCCAAGCGCCATCTTTGCCAAAAAATTAAATTCGGCATTTCCCATTTTCCTTCCACTTCCTACTCCCATCGCAAATGGTATTTTCATTCGATTTCATCCAGTCGAATTTCCCCGCAAAGCATTTGACCGTACATCCGGTCTAGCCTTCAATTTATTTCAAATACTAATTTAAATGGAAAAAAATCTTTAAATTATTTTGAAACATGACAACATGGCAATCATTATTTGCCCGTTGGTTGGGCGCACCACTCCATTCGCTCCTCTCATTTCACACACGCCACACATCAAAAATTCTCGTAAACTATCGTTTCGAGAAAGCATACAACTCGACACTCTCTCGTACTTTTGGAACATACACATTACTTCAGCTCAAAACAACCGCTTTTAGGCACAGGGGTGGTCCCACTCGCCAGGCGGGTGGTAATGTGTGCAAGAGAAAGCCGTTGCCAGATAATAGTTTTCCCTTCCGATACGACATCGCAGCAGATTATTTTTAACCAAAACTAAGTCAGTTGCAGGCAAAACTTAAATCAATGGACAAATCCACACTATTCTATAAATGCAAATATTGATTTTCTCCAGGCGCACCGCCGCCCCTTCGCAAAATAAGTGCTGCAGCTTTACAAACTCTCGAGCAAAAGACGGCCATGTTTTTTGTGGCTTTAAAAGGAACGCACGCACACAGGCTTACACATACACATTTTATCTTATAGCACTCAATGGGAAATACAAATTTTTTCACGATTTTCTTTTGCATACTAATTTCCACGATTTTGTGGGTTAAATAGTATTTTTGTGTTTCCGTTGTTAGTCCTTTTAATTGAACCACAAACGATTTGGTTGGAAAAGGTGAAAACCTACCTTAAAATGATTCGCAATACATTCGAGACATTGTCGTCAAAATTCGTGGCAGCTGGTAAAAGTTATGAGATTCATGGGTTCCGGAGCGAAGAGGTGGCTGCTTGTCAAGGCGTACTTTGGCTTTGAATTGTTTTATGAGTTTATAATGTACTGTAATCCCGGATCAAGCTGTCGCTAGTTGAGACGTATATATTATATTAGAGCACAAATTAACTACAAAGCAACGCGGAAGTTCACAATAGTTTGGTGAAAGATCTAAGCTAAATAAATTATGTTAGTACGTTTTTGTTCTTCTCGAAAAAAAAAAACCGAGAGAATACTAAACACCTTAAGAGCACACATTCGACTGATTAAATGGTGGAGACGTCGTCGATCCTTGTCTATTCTCGCAGACGTCTGACTGAACTGATCAGCAGTATGAGCTAGTGGAATAGCAGAAACAGTTGGCGAGGAAGAGACAGTGTTCGGAAGCGGATTGAAGTGCAAGAGAGAATGCCTGAGGTCGATAGAGTGAGGGATTTCTTACAAACTATCATGTTGTGACGCACACGTATGTGGAGTACGCGTATGCGCTGTAATCAACGCTCATTTCCCACTATACAACCGGGAATGGATACAACTGAGTGATTTGTCTATGCCAGAGGCGTCGTCAACATATTTTATGCTAGGGTTGTGGGGTTTATGAATATTTTGCCTATCTCTGGATCCTGGTGATGTGAAATAGGTGCCCGAAACAAATTTATAGAGAGGATATATAAATTGTTAGCTTTTGCCGACATTTGGTGCAGCATTTGTGGGAATACTTCACATGCGGGCTACGCCTTTCGGAAATGGATTTTTACAAGTAGTTTGTTGCTAACAAGTTATATAAATTGTATACCAATAAAATCAACAATTAATGAACTTGAAGCTGAGAATTGTGCCTGTTCGTATTTAACTTTGTAAATTAGTTGAGATAACAGCAGATACTTGCCCACTCAGATATAAAATATTTTCACAGAAAGATTATATCAATTTCAATTCGTATTTTCAATCATTTATTACTTACCATTCTTTACGTTTTTTTACTATAAGGTGTATTAGAAAGAAATCGATTATTTTTCCAATAAGTGGTTTTAGTAATCTGTGTCACGCATTGTACAAATGCGATTGGATTACGCTAATTGGCAGATAGGAGATACGATTTCGTACTAAACAAATTTCCAGACAGTTTTGTGATTGCTTGACTGTGCTTTGTTTGAGCACGTGTCAAATATTGAATTTTTTTTATATTATATTTCTCTAAGGAAAGGCGAAACTATAGGGCCATGAGATGGCACTACATAACAGTTGTCGTTCTTCTTGAACAGTTGCAGGTCAGAACGTTCCGCATACACTCGCGGGAAGTCGGAATTTCACAGCTTTCCCCCTTTGTAACGGAACGACTTCTGATGCAGAGGAGTTCGGGCCGTCTGAGGAGATAAGCGAATTGGAGGGGAAACTTTCGATGGCAAGAGCCCGACAAGAAGAGAGACGCCGAAAGAAAAATATAGCTGTGCTCGAACACCAAAAAGCCGCCCAACAACAACAACAAAAGCCGAAGCCAAAAGTCGGCCGACAGCAACAATCTCAACATCAATATCAACATCAACCTCAACACCAACATCAACATCAACATCAACATCAACAGCAACAGCAACTACTAACACCAAATCGCCCACAGGAACAGCAAGCAGCACAGCAGCAGCAAATCAACAATAACAACAGAAAAATAGAGATGCCACCAATCAGCACCATAGATATTGAGCGTAAGGAATTGGTAAGTCTGTGTAAGCTTATTATTATTATTTTATTATTTATTGGCCTATAGGAACCCGGAAGTTCATGACCTCGCCGACTCGACTCCGCCATCGTTCCCTGTCCTGTGCACTCTCCTTCCACGCTTGACTAGCCGATCCGATTTCCTCAAGATCAAACCTAACATTGTCCTCCAATGACCGTCGCGGCCGCCCTGTCGGTTTCTTTCCCGTTGGTCTACCGTCACGAATTCTACGCACGGTTCTATCGTTGCCCATTCGCGCCACTGTCTGGCACATCTTAATCTTTCCGACCTGATTACTCTCACTATTGTAGGTTTGTGGTATAGCTCTTCCAATTCGTGGTTGTGGAGTTGTGGGGATTCTCTATACCAAATGGAGAACCAACCCACAATGCCAACCAATTTTGACCGCTAACAGCGCCTCACCCTAACCCAACCTGTAACCCGTTTCCAAACATGCAAAACACATCCCAATATGCAACAGCTTCCTCCCCCAAATCTGCAATTGCATACATCCCCAACTTACCAAGAACCCATTTCCCAAGCTGTGATAAACGCATATCCACTTTACAACGAAACACTCACCATCTTCATCAACTACACCGATCCGCATACATTTCCCCAAAATCGCTTCGGTTAATTCTCTATCTAAATTATATCCCTTGCTTGCAACGAAGCAATTCCAATTTCCCCCGAAAATCATTCCGGCTCACTTCCTGCTTAAACTATCTCCTCGCTTGTACCCAAGCAACATTTAGTTCACCCGAAAACCATTTCGGTTCCCATTCCACCCAAACCATGTAGAACCACACCAATTCCTTCTTACTGGCAAGCCAACAGCATGATGCGTCGCCTTTCCACGAAACGACCATCGCAACGATCAAGACCCTTGACCATACTTGGCTATGCCGCCGAAACCAATTTCCCGGTACACACAACCAAAGAATCCAACTCAGCCTATACGACGATGATTTCCCGGAACTAATTCCCCTATACAGGCATAGCAACCCTTTTCAAATTTCCTAGTAAATGGCAGTGAGTCGATTTTAGCTATGACTCCACTGCCACAACCCGACGAACTTTTCCTCGCCAGTAATTAGTCAGTTGTGTTTCATACACGTTAGAGTGCGCACGAAGAGCGAGTCCGGTTATTGCGCGCACCGGCAAACATCACGCGCACCGTTCTCTTTGTCACAGTTTTTGAACCCGGATTTAAATTTAGAACAACGAAATTACGTGAAGATAACGCCACAGTTTTTCAGGCATTAAGATAATCGCCTCCCGCTTTGTCACATATACAATAATCCGTCAGGAATATTTTATTCAACGTCATCCTCAACTGTTACGTACTGTTCATTAGGGATCAGTGTGCTGTGTATTTATTTCGGAATCGATGTATATGTATTATATTCGTGAGACTACTGTCACGACTTATAAGGCGGTCTTTGTATGTTCCATCTCGTCGGCAGCCGATGAGCCGTTTTGTCCAACTTACGAGCGCCATTTGGATACCAAACTCGAAAGTGTGATTAATTAATAAAGTATCATAAACATAAGTGTATTTGAATTGTTGTCTACCTTATTAGCTACTGAATAAAATACAATTGTCAGCAAAATCTAAGCTACAGTTGTTAATAAATCGGACCTACTTACCGGAGTGTAATTGGAGATAGCGTTTTATGATTTTGGCATTTTTCGACCTTCTCGCGGTTGCCTGGTTATTCGTCTCTTCCCCGGCGGAGTAGTGGTGAACCCGTGCCCGTGCTGGCACAATCCGCCGATACCAACCCCACAGAGTTTCCTCCATTGTCCTGCCTTCTCGTCATATTTACCTCCAAAGATACCCCTTAAAACTTTATTCTCGAATACGCGGAATTTGTTTTCTCCCGTTTTGTAAGAGCCCATGTTTCGCATCCGTGTGACCCCGTTCACGGATGATCCGTTCATGTTATCGTCTTGTACCTTTCTGATGACATACTCGAGCACAAGCTTAAAAAGACACGGTGATAGACCATCTCCCTCTGAGTTCTGAGGGGTGGTTAAGGTAGCTGCAGGAAACAATTTTGTAATTAAAAGACTTGTAGGTAACAGGCATGCCATTCAAACATACGCGGTGGCAGACCACGACACAATTAAAAAGGTTTTAAAAAGAGTCACCGCGGAATTTTACTCGTTCACGCCGAAACAAACGAAAAGCGTAACAGTTCTATTAAAGGGTGTCGACCCTGAAATGGAACCGGAAGCTCTACTCGAAACACTTCAAAAGCGGAAGCATGAAAATCTCGAGTTAACCGCGGTAAAATTGTTCACCACAATCAAGGCAAGCACGGAAAATCGGAAGCCACCCTTCTTTTTGGTTCAATTAACACCCAGCAGTAGAATTGGTGCTCTAAGGAAAATTACAGTCCTGGATCATTAAATTGTCACATGGGACAAATTAAAAAAGGGCAAAGACATCCTGCAATGTGTCCGCTGCCAAAGGTTTGGTCACGCAGTGGCGAACCGTGAAATGCAGAATCGTTGCGTAAAATGTGGACAGGACCATAAGGCAGAAGAATGCCCTCTGGGAAAAGGAAGGGTATAAGACAAAGCCCTTTTAAAGTGTGCAGTGTGCCGGAACGAGGGACATCTATCTTATATTCGGGCGATCCTACAGACGGCAACCTCCGTGTCTGTGTGTTAGTGCATCCACACAGCCGGTCTGCGACGAAGCGGAAACCGCAGGACGAAAAAAAAAACGAAAAAAAAAGAGTGCGAACATCCCTGGTGGAGAGATTCTCGATTAAGAGAGTATAGCGTTTGCGATGATAGTGAAGAGCGTGTGATTCGAACTGACGCTATGACAGTTAGAATCACCAAAAATTGGACCAATGTGTAACACATCAGGCTACTGGCCGCGTGTACGAATTCGATTTTTAAACGCAAGTACATTCAACTGACGGGGAATTGTTATGTACCACTATGGTATACGGCTCTGATGCATTTTCTTATTCGATTTTCGTTCGGTGTTCTTCGCTATTTGCTTGTGTATTGTGTGTGTATCTGTTAGAAACGCCACAAGAAAACCACCAAAACAAGGAAAGCGAAAGGAAGAAGAGAACGATGGGGTGAGTAGAATCATCCCCAGAAGGAAATTTTAAGATAGTCTACATAGAGAACCTCGACGAGGAGTTTGATCTGCGCGACGCAATAAAACGAGAAAGAAACGGCTCGACCCGAAATTTTAAACTTTTTAAATACGCGAGTTAACTTGAGTACATTCGCTGAACTGCCACCAAAGGCAAACACCATAAACGTATATATTCGGCGTTCTACGCACAGCAATCCAACACACGCGGCCAAGAGTCTGATGCTTCATTGCTTCGCTTCTCACTCGTTTCATCGTATGTTCGAATCACCGTCTTCACTATCCTTGTTTAACGCAAGAGCCCGAAGTGATCTGTGTACACACAGCACACACTTTCCCATAGTAATACAGAACTTCACGACACGATCACGACTTCCGCATAGAGCACCGACACACTCGTCTGCTCCGACGTTCTCTCGCTCGTTCGTTCCTCGCTCCGTCGTTCGCACACGAAGTTGATCGTAATAAAGTTACTGAGGACGGAGTAGTGTGGCGTTTCTAACAGATACATACACAATATATAAGCAAATAGTAAAGAACACCGAAAGGAAATTCGAATATGTAAAAGCATCAGAGCCGTATACCATAGCTATAACATAACAATTCCGCATCAGTTGAGTGTACTTGAGTTTAGAAATTGAATTCGTACACGCGGCAGTGGCCTGATGCGGTTAGCTTTGGTTCAATATGTTAGTGATTCTAACCGTGATAGCGTCAGTTCGAGTCACACGCTCTTCACTATCGTCGCGAACGCTAGAGACCTACTAGCTACGGAATATCCATCGTTCCTTAGAGGTAGATCGTTCTTAGATATCTTGCTAATTGACTCACGACTGAGACTATTTAACACCAAGAGATGAAACAGAAACTGTTTAAGGACAATTGACTACGGCAGTGACCACTATGCATTCACGGCACTAATAGAGCTTCCGAACGACGTGGGAGATCTAAAGGAATTGGTGAGACCGCAACCCTAAGATTACAGGGCAATGCGATGGCCGCGGTTCACCAGATCATTAACAAGATAACTTCGTTCGAATGACGAATCTGCAAATAAACAGAAACCTAACAAATGACGAAATCAACAAATAGCAAACACAAGAGGATCTTCGACCTCCATCACAACAACCACTTTAAAGGATCACAACAAGGTGGTAGAAAAATATTCCCAACACAAACTCGAATTCTTCACCTTTCAAAATGTACAGCGGAAACCAGCGACATTTATTATAAGACATATTGATACAGTGCGGAGCAATGAGGAACTGAAAATAAACAGGCTGGACTACTTCCAAACACCTGAATCTACGATTTATACAAATTCCCCCAACTGACGTCAACCGGCTCAAACAAACAAAATATTTATTTACACATAAAATTGCGATTGAGGAACCACATAAACAAGACGCATTGCATTAGATAAGATTCGGGAGACTTAGCGGCCTGTCAACTAAGCATGCGATGCATAAAGTGTGTAGAGCAACATCAACATAGAGAATGCAAGGTCAGGCCGCCGGAGATGGAACCAGGAACAATTCAAACAATAATCCCCGATGGATCCATTACAACGAAGGAAATCATGGTGACATGTTGTAACTGCTGAGGACCCCACCGTGCTAACTTCTCGCAATGTTCTCATTAGCTGAGAAAACTCCAAGGGCGAACAACACACATGGTAACGAACAAACCTTCACCAACCACAACAACATCACCTCAATCAACATACGCTAAGGTTGTCAAAGATTCCCATAACTTGACAAAACATCGCCAATTCAGCTGTAACGATCTTAATCTGGACATTCCAGGATACATAAGTAGCTTGCAGAAGATGCTTTCACGCTGAAAGACAGATCAGAAAAAGAAAAAAGGGCAGATTTTATCTTATTTTTCCCTTAATGGCCAATTTAACCATAGTTTCCTTCAGCGCAGAGTCTATATATTCCTATTCCTATATATTCCGTATCTTTTGCATGTTGCTTCCGATAGAGCTGGTGCCGGTGTTTAACGGACAAAAAGGCCCCAACGCAGCTGTCGAACTACAAATGCTCATTGACAGTTGTAATAGGACCTTAAGTTGTTTCTTCACAGGAGAAGAACAACGTTTTTTGCGATGGTTACTCATACGGTTAGGCGGAGAAGCATACCGCATAATTCAGGAGAAAACCCCGGTAACCTTATAAGAATTCGAACGGTGACTCATGCACACGTCGTTGCCGCAAGAGTCATATGAGGAGTTGCTTTCGCAACTCTCTAGAATGCGACAACTCCACGGAGAGGACATCGCAGATTTTGTTTCTCGTGTGAAACAAGCGGTGGAAAGGAAGCGGCGAAGCACTCATACGGACAGGACACCCGTGCCACATTCGCCATTCAAGAGGTTGGCGAAATCAGTACTAATGGTGGGAGTCGGAGACAAGCACTTCCGATATCGTTTACTGGAATTAGGAGAAGATCCTCTCGAAAAAATCATCAAGCGACTCCTCCAAATGGGGAAAACGCTGGGGGAGATATTAAAAAAAAGAGATTTTTATGGTATTGGAACCTGGTCGAGTGTTGAAACACATAATGTTCACCCAACCAACGTGTTTGACCCAAATCATGGTTCCACCATGATCGCCGCACAGTATCAATCCATTCTGTAATTGGGAAAGAGAACCAACTCAAACACAAGCAACGACAAGGGTTTCAGACCAGACTTACGGATATTAGTGCCAAACCCACAAGAGTCCTTCCACAGGCAACATCCACCTGTGAATGAAGCATCTCGGTTAGTTGGGGTTAATAATAATCGATCCGTTTCTACCTTCACAGAACAACCCCATCCCGTTACACGCCCTCCATCTGTGAAGAACCCGGTTAGGTCACACGCGTCACCACGATCGTTCCAAGGATCAATAGGATTTGGGGTAACAGAACCTCACCAGAGCAGTGGAGATTATTACCACAATTCGTACATCGCACCCTTTAATTGCACACATGGCGTGTAGCTTTTGTAATAAGAAGGGGCACTTATACGACGAGTGTCCGAGACGTCGGAACACACCATTCTGCAGGGATTGCAGACAATACGACCATGATATTAAAGATTACCGTGCGCAAGATCCACAACCACCTCAACGCAATCCCGTACCTCAAAGATATAGGTCACAGTATCAACAGAGGCAGTCCCCGAATAATCAGGGACAAGTCCAACCCTCTACTTCAAAACAAACAACAACGTCGAATCATAGAGTGTACAGCATTCGATCTGATTGTGAGTTTTGTGGCTGAAAGGGTCACACGCGGGAGGGGTATAGATACAGGAGCAAATGGGAAACAACCCAGAAGTCATCAACCTGTAAACCCAACAAAACGGTTAAGACCGAACGTCACCATCCTTACCCCACACGGTCAATTTATAATGGAAAAATGTTCCGACAACTAAACAATCACAAGTCCACAGAAATTCACGGAATAAAGGCGGTCAATACCTACAGGCCGGTACAGGTCAGAGCCGTTCCAGGTTTGCCAGGACTGAGCATTCTGAGGCTTAAACGCAGAGCAAGATCATCACCGACTACAGCACCAACCACTCAAAACAGAGCGTAACCACTCTAGCTCTACTAGTACGGATTCTGCGGAGACTCCAAACCAGAGCGATCATCCGAAGAAAACTTGTCAACGATGTAAATTCTGCGGACGACACACCCTCACGGCGGCAATGTGTTGACAGAAGGCAAAATGGGAGAGGTCGAAAAATTTCCAGAGGTCCGGTCGAAAAACTCCAACCCGGCCAATTTAAGCTTGCACAATGCTAACAACTGCTCTCAGTTTTCTCCAATAAAAGTCCCAGTTGTCCAACTCCCTTTGAACAATGGCCGTAGAAACACTACACGCCTAATTGTGGACACCGGCGCTGAGATCAGTCTTCTTAAGCTGAAGGAACTCCACCAAGAGTATATTGTGGATGTCCATAAAGCTACTGCCCTACAAACGCGTTTTGGCAAGGGCAAGTCTGGAGGTTGCTGCCAGGGGAAGTTCAAATTACATCAAGAAATCTCCTGTAGCCTCCATGTAGAACACTCCTTACCGGGGTTGTCTGCGGACGCCTGATGGGTAACGACATTCTGTCTAGGAATTGTAAAGGTAGTGGAACGGGAGATTGTTTGGAATTCTCCCAAACAATCACGAATCCTGTAAGTTTTTCCATAGATAAGAAGGCATAAGGCAGCCGAATGGGAATCCACACCAAGGGGGTCTGAAAAAATCCAGACCGCGGCAGGTGATCACCCGGAAACCCTACCCACACAGCAGAAGGGCTGCGAAAACTTGCTCGGACCCGGTTACTCCAACATCAAGGCAACACCCCAAAAGCCGAAAGACAACAAGAAGGGGAAAGCGTCGGTAGTAAGGGATTTCGGGATTTAAAGAGCCTTGATACACCATAGTAGGCTTTGTTGGATTTGATCAGCCGTTCGTGTATTTCTTCTTCCATATTGTTATCGGCTGATACTATTGACCTAAGGTAGTTAAAGGATTGCACTACTTCAAATTCGTGCTCCAATGCTCTGATAGTTTGACCAACGTTAGGTCTTCTCTTCGCAGAAGTTGCCACCATGTACTTAGTTTTCCCCTCAATAATGTGCAGTCCCAGTTTTTGTGCCGCCTGCTCGATCTGGGTGAAGGAATCCTGTACAGCCGCTTCGGTTCTACCGTAATTGCGTAGGCAATTATCTGGCTGGACTTGGTGATAATAGTCGCTCTAGTAGTGACGCAAGAGTCACGGACTGCTTTCTCCAACGCCAGGTTGAAGAGGAGGCAGGCAGACCGTCCCCTTGTCGGAGTCCATTAAAGATGTTTATTAGTTTGGACAGCAATCCCTGACTAGTTACGTTGGTCATGGTCAACCTACAAAGTCGTATCAATTTGTTTGGAATGCCTAACTCTCTCATGGCATTATATAGTTCTACCCTGGCTATGCTGTCGTAGGCGGCCTTAAAGTCTATAAATGGATGATATAATGGAATCTTAAATTCCAGACATTTGTCCATCGCCTGCCTAAGGGCGAATTTTTGATCAATCGCTGATGTGCCTGGGATGAAGCCACACTGATATTGACCAATGATGATTTGATCGTATTGGACTATCCGATCTTGTAGGATCGATGAGAGTATCTTATGGACGGTACTAAGCAATGTTACACCCTATAGTTGCTGCACAGTGTGATATCTCCTTTCTTATGTACGTGGCAAATTATTCCGCGACGCCAATCGTCCGGCATCTCCTCTTGCTCCCATACGTGCACCACGATGTCATGAATTGTGTGATGTAACGCTGTCCCTCCTTGTTTGATCAGCTCAGCTGGTATGCCATCAGCTCTGGGGGTTTTATTTGATTTGAGCTGTCTAACGGCTTTTAATGTTTCCTCAATGCTTGGTGACGGCAGTATTTGGTCTTGATCTTGCATTGGTGGAGCCTCCAATTCTTCGGTGAGCTAACCAATTAGCAATTCATTGAAGTGCACTTCCCATCGCTCCAGAATGCCTTCAGGATCGGTGATCAGATCCTTGCAGTAAGTGCAGCGTGGTGTGCACCGCGTCATACTGCGGATTATTTGGTAGAACTTCCGGCGAGATTTTCCTCGCCTTGAGGTCAACGAACGAATCATAAGAAGATTGTAGATTTTCTAACATAGCCAATATCTCAAACGATGTCAGGAAGATGTTAACATATGCAGTCGAACGTAGTCTGTCACAACTTATCACAGCGGAAATAGACATCCAGAAACTCATTCTTCAAATAACGAATTAAGACTATCTTAATCAAACGAAACAGAGGAGTGACGACAGAGAAGAATACCATACCTCTTAGACCTTCAACAAGAAATACAAAGCAGACAGTATCGTATCCAATGAATTAATCTTACTTGTATTTATTGAATTGTATTTATTGAATTATTTTCATTTTTGACTTTATTGTTAAGTTAATTATATATGAAATTAAAACTGGGGTTTGAAGTATAGAAGTATAAATTTGAATTGTTTTTAGCTTAGTGCCAATATTGGAATTGAATTTTATGAAATCAATATTTGATTATTAAGTTAAGTAAATAAACAAAACCAAAAAAAATGCTTCTTATGACATCACAATGATACCAAAATATGGCTTATCATTACGTATTGGACAACCAATGTCAGTAAGATGTAATATGTTTATAACATTAAAGGAATTCATTCTCCTTTGATTTCTAACCACGTGTGTTTCATTTCAAGCACGGTCGATATTTCCCAGAAAGTGCGCCAAACTCACTGTCTTCTTTTCTCATTTGGCG
Organism: Microdon myrmicae; assembly: GCA_963931805.1. Taxonomy (NCBI): domain Eukaryota; kingdom Metazoa; phylum Arthropoda; class Insecta; order Diptera; family Syrphidae; genus Microdon; species Microdon myrmicae. The sequence continues at coordinate 143,815,794 of OZ007498.1, read as the reverse complement.
CCGCTTTTTGACATCATTATGATTGTTGTGGGCTAAGTATTGACGTTGTTTTTTCCCCATCTCACTGGCTACGAGCCGGTTATGGCATGGTTTTTGGGGCTGAGTCGAATCGGTCATGTTTAAGGGGTTAATCGGCTCGGATCATCACGCCAAGAGCTATGAATAGTGCTAAATGTCTCGCTGGGAGGTGGTCGCTCACGATCAGCTGACTGAGAGGCATGAGGCACGAAAGACAGTTTGTTCAAAGTAATGCGGTTTAAGCTTTTTGCCGCTTGCCGTAGATGACTCCACACCAGTATTGATCGAGTAAACTCGATCGTTGATGCAGTCGAGAAGTCTGTATGAGACGGCGTCGAGGTTCCCTCATCTTGTCCACATGCAAGGGGCGTGAACGAATAGCTTGTTGAAGCCGTGCCTAATTACCGGTGTTGCCCTAACATCACGCATGAGGTTGCTAAAGCCGACTACATATTGGATTGAGTCGCGTAGAGGTTCGCCTTCCGGTTCGTTCGTCCTTGATGTTTGCTTTCAATCCCAAAAGGACCGTAGAGCAACGAACTATTGGCTGTCATTGTGATACATCAATGAGCTTTTGAGTGATCTGTGACAAGATGTTATCATCCCGTTGCATGCCGGGTGGTATGCCGTCATAGGACTGTGTGACAGCCCAGCTGACTAAATAAATTGTGGGCGTCGATCAACCGAAAGCATGGATGGGACACTAAAACGTGTGACTAGTCGAACAGAGAGCACGCCTGAATTGCGTCGGTAGCAAAACATTGTGCTTACCTAATTTTGGATAGTTAGCACTGCAACAAGCGCAGGCATGGGCTTTAACCATTTGTGGCCAGATTAAACATTTCAGACGTCTCCGTGGTTGCGCTTGGGAACGATCAGTGTGTCGCGTCGTGCATGAAGAAACCTTTGTTATCGAATAGAAGGATATTGGAGGGGCAGAAGGAATTGAAGATGTGGGAATGGTGTGAAAGAGGAAGGGTAACCACTTTAAACTTCTTATCCACTAGAACACGACTCATCTGCAGTTCCCCGGGTTATCCGCTGGCTGCCACTGCCCTAAACAACTCTCTCCGGTTGGAGCTGGTTATCACCACTAACCTTCTAGTGGGTGTCCCTGGATGAGCGTCACTCCTTTTTCTCTAGCTGGTTTTACTTTTATTATATTTTTCTTCTATTGTTCCTTCTTTCTATATCACAACTCCGTTAAAATTTTGTTTAGTTCGAAATGGCTAAATGCCGTATAACGATTTATATTTATTTCATAAATCATCGCCCAAAGGATGATTGAGAAAATTAAACGATCAGCAACGAACACGACAGCTGCGGCGGCGACGAGAACGATAACGACGACAACGACAATTGCAGCGACTGCGAGAACGATGGTGACGATAATGTTAATGCACTGCACCAGTCCCTTCAATTGAAATTTTATAATAAATTTTTTATCATTTAACACTAGATAGGGAGTTGGAATTCACTAATTTCAATTATATTTAGCAATAAGTATGCTTTGCAGAGAAAAAGATTTTGCGAACTATTAACCAAATGGATGCGGATTCTTCAAACAAAACCGATCCTTGAATAAACTATGTTCCAAGAAGTTACAAATTGTTTTTTAGGACCGATTAATCATAAAAAAACGCACAGATTCGTTGAATTAGATTCGATCCGGCTCGAAGGACCATGTTTAATTCCGGTTCGTTTAAATTAATTGTAAATTATAACAACAATGAATAACTAACAATACGAATAAATATAACTATACTAATTAATAACAAATGTGATAACAGAAAATACTAACAATACGAATAAATCTAAATAGTGCGAATAAATCTAAATATGATCATTAATAACAAAGGTTTCTTCATGCACGACGCGACACAGTGTATATCTGAAATATTGTTCGCCAAAATTTCTCCTCGTTGAAACATTGCACCAGATACTGAGTCAGTATTTTGAGTCTATGACAAGGAGTTTCCGTAAAACTAAAACTGGCTCCAGTTGATGGTCTTCTTGCTATGTTTGTGAGGGGTGACCGATCCTCGTTGAAATACGATATTGCATTTTGAGTCACTGACACTGACAAGGAGTTTCTGTAAAACTAAAGCTGGTTCAAGTTGATGGTCTTCTTGGTGTGTCTGTGCCCGGTCGACAACATTGATAGCGACACAGAGCCAAATCGAGTAAATTTGATAGATAATAAACTGAGTTTCTGCAGAAATTATCTATATCTATATCGATGATTATCTATATCTATATCGATGATTTTCGCCCAATGCGGATCTCAATTTATATCCCACTTTGAAGCGATATTGGTCCTTTCAGCCACGTCTTGCCTCGTCGAGTGTCTTCAGTTGTAAATTATCTGTTGTTATGACTGCCTAGTTATAACTTAGTGTATCTGTTCGTCCTACATGATGGCTTAGTCGTGTAGGGTATTGTTCGTCAGCTCCTGTTCTGTTTCTCAGTTTCAATCCAGAATTCAATTTGTCGTGGTTAAAACGTCACGTTCGTATACTATTCATTATTTATTCAGGTACAAAATCCCAAACTTGGGTATAAAAGTATCCTTTAATGCGTTCGAAACTCTGTGAGTTCATATTGATAGGATCATGACCTTATACCGTCCCATTGAAATGGATATTCCAGATTTTTTTCAATTTTTTTTTTATTTAGTAGATAATTACATTTATGGTATATTTTATAACTAGTACTTAAGAGATTTAGGATAGCAATTCCTTTACCATGCAACCGCTGGGGAAACTATCATAGTATTTAATTTAGTTCCCACGGTCAGAATTCCCTAGCCAATTCGGCGTCCTATTCACTTTCCCCAGACACTCCATTCGCCGGGGATCAATGATCTCTTTTTACAGGTGAATAGCTACAAAACATTTTTCTCTCCTTTCTGTTTTTATCTTCCCATAGTTCAATACACTCTGAGATCACCGCAGTCAACGCACTAGGTCAGTGGGTCATCCTCAGAGGCTGCATTGATACAAGCACACAAGCTAAGTCAACCCCGAAGTTATTGCGCTATCTCTTTTGTTCTTTTCATCCTTCGCATGCAAGTATTATTCACCTCGCTGAGACATGCAACTGAATGGATTCATGAGAGAGCGTGACGATGATTGGCTAATAGCCGTACAAATAAAAAATCCCAATTTCCATCCCTAATTCCGATCAGTCGATTTACATGTATCACCAGGAGTGCACGCCACTACGAGTCATTTGTTCAACTCCTACGACGATAGATCACGTCGCTTAAAAGTCTAGTGTGTAGCCTTCTCGGATGTTTTTTTTTTGTCGGGTTTCTTTAATACGACCGCATGCTATATTGTGGTTTATGGATAATTTCGTGGTTTATCAATTAAATTTAAGTATACAGTACATCTAAACTAAACAATAAATGTAAATATAGTTTTTAGAGCGCTCTTATAAGTGAATCCAGTTTCAACAAATATAAGTCAAATAGCGAATTCATTTCTGCTGGATAGTTTCGTGCAAAAAGAAAAACTTAGTGTAAAATAAAGGAAAGAAGACATTTACACAACAAAAACCCGTAGTGCGTTTTATTTATCCATTCTTCTCGGGTGAACAATTTTCGGCGGATCATCGTTGGGGATTTCAGTGAATCCGTGTCGTACGTCGGCATCTATACTTCTAGCCCCACAGCCATATGAACGAAGTCGAGTTCCATTCATAAATGTTTTGATTGTACTTCAAGCCGATAATAAAGTTTTTGAAATATCTCAAATGGTTTGCGTTTTATTTAAAAAAAAGTTGTCAAATCCCTATTGGAAAACCCGATATCACATGAAATGTCCGATTTTATAGTAAAAATTTAAAAGCCAATATTATTTTTCCGTAAATTTTTATTCAATCAAAATAGGATCCGTTGACATCTATGATGTTCTTCCAACGTGATAGGTAAAGGTCAAATACTCCTTTTTTGTAGAAGTGTTGACTTTTTGAGGCAATGAGATCTTCAAAGGTTTTTATGACCTCTGCTCGGTTCCGGAAGACTTTCTGCCGGAAAAAAGAATCTAGATTGTGGAAAAGATGGTAGTCCGTTGGGGAAATGTCAGGAGAGTACGGTGGATGCCGAAGATTTTCAAATCCCAACTGAAACAGTTTTTGCACCGTTACTTGTGAGGTATGGGGTGTAGCATTGTCATACAAAAGGATCAGGCCGTGCCTATTGACCAACGCAGATTGCTTTTCAGCCAATTTGGCATGCAATATGTTGATTTTCTCACAATATTTGATAGCGTTTATCGTTTCTCCTGGTTGAAGAAATGAAAAGTGGATTGGTCCTTTCGATGTCCACCAAATTGTCACCATAACCTTTTTGTGTGAAAATCGGGCTTGGGGGTGTGTTTCGATTTTTCACCTGCATCCAACTGCTGCCCAGGTCTTTTACGGTTATCATATCGAATCCACTTTTCATCATAGATGACTATCCGGTGCGAAAATGATTCAGTTTGGTTTCTTAATCTAAGCGATGCGCAGATTTCCAGGTGGCGTAGTTTTGGGGCTAGTTCAGTTCATGGGGTACCCACATCGAGTTTCTTTACCTTTCCTATGAGAGAAAGGTGTCGATTTATTGCCATTGGGGATACTCCCATGCTTTGTGCAATCTCCCGCACCGATTTCGTTGGGTCCGCATCCACCGTTGCTCTTAAAACATCGTCATCAAGAAACGTTTCCGGCTTCCCACGTGCTTCATTTTCGAGGGTGAAATCTTCCGTACGGAACTTCCCAAACCAACGTCGTATAGTGTGTTCATTTACCGCTAAATCCTTAAAATGCGACATTAATGTTTTTCAATGCCCATGGCGCATTATGTTTTAAATTCATAAATCGAATTTGAACTGCTGACAGCATGGTAAACGATTCCTAAAAAATAAAACACTGTCCTTGTAACGAACCCTAAAACTCTCACACGTCAAGCACACGTACCACTTTACTTTATAAAAAAAAAGTAACGTTCTGCAGAGATGTTTACTCGAGAACTTCTTATTTCCGACTGAGCGAAAATCGGACATTTCATATGGTACAACCCAATACCTTAGCTTATAAGTACTTATATTACTTGAAATAAACCAATTAATAGCACGGAAGCCTCACTAAACTAAACGAAAGAGTAGCAAACCCAAGTTGAATATCCGGTTCTATTCTGGAAAGAGGGAAACTATTAAAGCTGAACATTTAAGATTCTAGTTGGTAAATCAAACAAAACAGACGAAAACCGGTGGAGATTCAAGAGGTCAGGGTGTGACTGCAATGTGCACATTCAACACGCATATTTCTTGTATAACGAGAAAGTGACATCTACTTTCCCACTGATAATACAAACTGCTGGGTATTCGTGAAGAACTCTATCCCATCGCTCATGGTTCATAACAGTCCAATCATCAAGGCAATAGAGAAAGCAAATTTACTTGTTGCACATTTCGCAGCTAACTCAATGACCATGCCACCGGTCAGCGCCATCCCAAGCCTAGAGAAAAGAGTATGCAGTGAGTCAAATTCGGTTTCGATCTAGTACCATTGCCCCATTTGATATACAGTTGAATCATAACAAAGCCACTGATGTTGATGGTATTTCTACCATACTTTTGAAGAAATATTTACTGACTAAACCGTGGCAAAAGTTCTTACAGCTGTCTTATTCAATTAGGCAATTCCCAAATATATAAAAGTCAGTGAATGCCTAACAAATTCTCAAAAAGGATAATGCATCATGTCTCTTTTACTATCGACCCATAACATTAATATATATTTTGTCGAATGTTATGGAGTTATTAAATACCAAGACAGGGGCGAAGTCAAATGTCGACAAAGGCGGCCGGATTTTGTAATGTAAATAAACTAAAAGTCTGATTTGTGTGTCTGTGAAAGGCAGTTTGACATATTTGCAGTAGAGCTATGACTTTTTATTTTTTCTGTATTGTCACTAGAAGTCTTCCCTAGGATAAATACGAAAACATCGCCAATTCCTTTTCATCTTCTTCGCTTCTTTATTTAAAACTTAAAATAAACTGACACAATATTTCTTCGCTTGATACTATTGTTACTAATATTAATGTTAGGATTAAATAATTGAAGAGTTCACATTTAAATTGTAAAGGTGCATTGTAGTTATTATAATTAATATTAGAATTAAATAATTGAATAGTTCACACTTAAATTGTGGAGGTGTACAGTAGTTAAATGTTTCATTACCAAAAAAAAAAAAAAACATTCGCACATCGACAGAGATGCGTTCAGACTTTTACTATTTAACGTGGAAGCACGACTTGCCTCCACGGAATCCATATCGCGATTAAATAAATTTCCGAAAATAAAATTTCATCTTTTGCTGTCCACCTAAAAGGGGATAATTTACCTTGCATTAGCACAAAAGGCGCAAAACATATTCGATGTTTGCCTCGGTTGCTCATGGTGTGTGTGTCCACAAGTATGCGGACGGGGACCGACCAAATCCATAAGGGAACACCATGAGCAATGATCTGCAGCTGGGCAAGTCATCCTGCAAGGGCATCAGCATATTTACATTAAAGTTACACAGCGCACAGCGTTTATGCCGTTTCGCTGTCCGCTGACAGGCAAAACATCAGGATCCAGCAATCACCGCCGAGCGATATGGTGCATAGGGGAACGTTGGATGGTTATACCATTGTACATCTATAGCGTTTGAAATAATAGTGAAGAAGGACGTGTGATTCGAACTGACAGTTTGAATCACCAAAAATTGAACTAAGCGTTACCCATCAGGCTACTGGCCGATTTTAGAATTTGTTTTTTAAACTCGACTATACTCCACTGATATGAATTGTTATGTTATCGCTTGGTGTACGGCTCTGATGTATTTTATTATTCGATTTTTCGTTCGGTGCTCTTCACTATTTTGCTTGTGAATTGTGTGTGTATCTGTTAGAGTCGCCACACCACCCCCTTCCCAGTAACTTCGTTACGATCAGATTCGGTGCGAACGACGAGCGAACGAGAGAATGTCGGAGCAAGCGAGTGTGCCTTGGTGCTCTATGCAGAAGTCATGATTGCGTGTGTGAAGTTCTGTTTACTACGGGAAGTGTGTGCTGCGTGTACAGATCACGTCGTAGTCACCAATTATAGCGTTTGAAATAATAGTGAAGAAGAACGTGTGATTCGAACTGACGCTATGACAGTTTGAATCACCAAAAATTGTACCTAAGCGTTACCCATCAGGCTACTGGCCGATTTTAGAATTTGATTTTTAAACACGACTATACTCAACTGATGTGAATTGTTATGTTATCACTTGGTATACGGCTCTGATGTATTTTGTTATTCGATTTCTCGTTCGGCGCTCTTCACTATTTTGCTTGTGAATTGTGTGTGTATCTGTTAGAGTCGCCACACATCCATAGTCAGCATCTCGTTGGTGCTGCATTTGTTTGGTTTCTTTTTGCGTCCCGTGAAGAGGTATGCTAATGCGGATCGTACGATCAACCGATGGCTCTATGAACTTGACTTGCCATGCACGTGTGTGGAAAAATTCTTTCTTCTTGTGTGCATGGATAAGTTCAAGGATTTATGTCGGTTACGTAATGTCGTAACCGAGTTGGATCTTAAGAACATGACGCGTTGGTGCACGTCTTTCGCTTGGTCAAGTGATTTGGCGACCGATATGATTTGGCAATGTTGGTTGCTTGATGGTGCAACCAAGTTGCTCTTACTTGTGAAAGGTACTTACTATTACTGATGGAATTCGATCGGAGACATGTGCAAGGAACTGGTTCGGTTCATGTTGGTTGCTTGGTGATGCAACCAAGTTGCTTATACGGAACATGCCTGTTTGGTACCGATGGCCTTTGCATCAGCAAATATTGCAAATCTACAGGGTTTTAGGAATTAATAGTACAACTATGCAAAGGTAAGTATATGCTTTTATGTGTTTTGGTGCTCTAGAGGGCAGTTACCTGGATGGTTAATGGGAAGATAAGCAGTGGCGTTCAAAGGAACCGCCACAGGGCTTTATAAAACAATCTACCAATCTTGGGTAAACAAAGATTACACGGTGATGTTCCATCTTAAAGCACATTTAGTACACATGTCAAAGTAACAAAAAACACTTTTTTTCTTATAGCTGTCATTTTCTGTCAACGTGCACTGTTTATAGCCATCTTTTTGATAAGGCATTCCACAGCCTTACACCTACCGTCCACAATTTTTAACGTGGAATGAAGAAAATTGTTTTCATTATTCAACATGAAATTATCCAGAGATTCATGTACGGATTTTAAAAATCTTGATTTTCCAAAAAAGGCGGAGATTTGAAGTTAAATGTCGAATTTTCGATGAAAAATTTCGTATAAAGTAAAAAAATCCATAAAATAAAAAGCTTTTAGTTAATCGAAAATCCCGTACCTGTTTTCCTGCGAAATACTATTGGAAGCACGCGGTTAACATTTGAAGTCAATCGCACAACAATTGTTGAAGCGATTTGTCAGGACAATTTGAAAAAAGTGGTTTCGAGTAAAACGCGTTTAAATGTTCAAATGTAATTTTTTGGTATTGAGTGAAGGCTCCCAAACAACGAGATTCACAGATTGGTGTAATGGCCTTAAAAACATCGGCATTCATTTTTATGTGATGGAAAGAAGACAGAGTAACCGTGGTTTTTGCTTTCCGCCACTTACATTTAGTAAGGCATCATCACCATCATCATCGACACTACAACCGGGAACCGGTCTTGGCCGTATTAACATGTCCTGAGGTTTGTTAAATTTTCCATAATGATTTGTTTTTTCTGGGCAAGGTCATTAGTCTTGCGCCAGAGGCTACCCGACGGGGAATCGAACCCCGATCTCCCGCGTGACAGGCGGGTATACTAACCACTAGACTATCGACGAGCCATCATTTAAGCCAAAAAAATATCGTTTTTTTTTTTAATCTACAGTAATTAAGCCTTAAAGAGTGTCAAGGTAGTGCGCCTTGATTGTAATAAACCATATTTAAAGCGCAAAAAGAATTTAAAAATTATCCATTAGCGTACACAGCCGAAGATAAACGGAATCAAAATCAGACTGTTTAATGAAATTAGACCGTTGAATTGTTTTATTAAATAACAAAACTGGCTCGAAATCAAACTGTTTAATGTAATCAAACCGTTGAACTACAGCCGATCGTGTTAGTAAGTAACAAGACAGGTGCGAAGTCAAACAGTCGGCAAAGACGGTCGGCTTTTGCAATGTAAATAAACTAAAAGCCTGGTTTTTGTGTCGGTGAAAGGCAGTTTGACATATTTGCAGTAGTGCTTTATAAAATATTCTACCAATCTTGGGTAAACAAAGATTACATGGTGATGTTGCTTCTTAAAGATGTTTAGATTACACGTTGAGTTCATCATAAATCGTCGACAAAAATTGTCGTGTTTGTAAATAGAAAAATCATGAGTCCAAGTCAAGCCGTCGTCTTGATTAAATAGTCATCATTATGATCATCATTATCGGCACCACAACCGGGATCCGATCTTGGCCTTATTTAACAAGTCTGAGGCTTGTTAAATTTTCAATAATAATTTGTTTTTTTCGGGCAAGGTTATCAGTCTTGCGCCATTTGATTAAATAGTACTCGTAATTAAATAAGACAGGAACAAGTCGTGAGGGTTATACTTCCGAAGTCGGGACTGTGAGGTCGTGATAACATTACTTAAAATGTCAAATGGATTTTTAAACGTGATGAATAATCCATATTTAACCAAACAGTAACGGTGGTTTTGAATTCGTTACTTAACGAAAATTCATCAGAAAACCACACGGTAACAGCCTATTGTATATATGCTTCCAAAAAAAGGAAAATATTATTAAAAATAAAAGTGGAATAGGGTGTAAAAGTTCTTCGGTATTTGCGATATATAGCTTTAGTTATCTCGCAGTGCGGTACACATGATCCAAATTTGCTAATATTCTATTTATACCGTGTGAAAGATGACTGTGGTGGCTTTAATTTGAGCACTATTAATAAAAAGTTTGTATTGATTTCAGGTATAAATACTTTAATTCGAAATGGGCAAGGAAAAGCTTCACTTTCGTCATATTAACTTATGTGAATTGCGGAAAGGAGTAAACGCCAATGATGCCGTAAAAAATATTCAGGAGGTTTATTTGAAACATGCACCAAACGTTCACAAAGTCATGCATTGATTTTCGACCTTTCAAAATGGTTTTAACATCGAAAATGAATATAACTCTGAAAGGCTGACGATTTTTATGGGGATTAATTGAAAACAACTCACGAACTTTGACGGAAGAGGTTGCGATAAAACTTAACGTGGACAGATCAAATCCATTTTTACACCTAAATAATTTAAATAGAAGACAAGATAGTCATGAAAAGACTACAGAACAACAGTAGTCACATGCAAAAAAGTAAAACTGACATGGCCAGAATCGTTGCTGTCCTCTTCCCGCAGTGTGATGGGGTGTTGAGAGTGCAAGAGGAGTGGAGTATCACTGAAGGAGAGATGCCTCCCGTGACCACCGAAGAGGTGCTCTTGGCTGCAAGGGTTGTCAAAAAAAAAACAAGATCCTGGGACTGGATGGTATCCCCAACGCTGTAGTGAAGACTGCTTTAACGAAAAAGCCGGAAGTCTTCAGCAGTCTCTTCTCCACCTGCCTTCAAACAAGTCAAATTCCTAAACGATGGAAAAAACAGCGGCTTGTGCTTATACCAAAAGGAGCCAAGAATCCAGAGGCGCCATCGTCTTATCGCCCGCTGTGCATGCTGGACACATCAGGGAAACTGCTTCAGCGAGTAATTGCCACTCGCCTGGAAAAATTCACTGAGGGGACATCGAGGCTCTCTGAATCGCAGTATGGGTTCCGGAAAGGTAGATCAATCGGTAAGGGACTATCTGTAGTGTGCGACATCGCTCGGAATACGATAGCTGGAGCACGATGGCTAGTTGGTACCAAAAAATATTGCGCGGTGGTGATGCTAGATGTTAAAAATGCGTGTAACTCGATGAATTGGAATCGGATTCTAGATGCGTTGGGCGATCTACAAGTCTCACTCTACTTGGTGCGTATATTAGAAAACTATCTCTCGGATAGAAGACTGCTCTATGACACAGATGAGGGACCACGAGAATATAAAATAACAATGGGTGTACCTCAGGAATCTGTATTAGATCCGCTGTTATGGAATATCATGTATGATGATGTGCTCAGGGTCAATGTACCAGAAGGGGTTAGAATCATTGGGTACGCAGATGATTTGGCAATAATGACCGTAGCTAGATGACCTGGGGAATATTTGCTACCAAGCAATCCAGAGCATTAAATGCTGGCTAGATATGGCCGGACTGAAACTAGCCGGGCATAAAAAGGTGAACACCTTGATTTGGAAATGGAAGGACAAATAATCAGATCCAGTCCCTATATTAAAGATCTTGGTGTTACACTCGACAATAGGTTAATTTTCAAGGAACACCTGAGGAAAACAAGTGAAAAACGGCAAGAGTATGCAAGTTTTTGGCGAGACTGATACCCATTGTTGGAAGACTCCGGCCCCACATAAGGAAACTCATAACCAGTGTCAACACCTCCATTATAATATATGTAGCCCACATATGGGCAGGAGCCGCACCGTATAAATCGTACATGAGGGGAGTGAACTCAGCACATAGGCTGGCATCACTAAGAGTATGTTGTGCATTCCGAACGGTATCCGAAGATGCTATAAATATTTTGGCCGGGAGGACACCGCTTGACATAGCAGCTGAGGAAAACACTGCATTGCATGAGGTCTCCCAAGAGAATCGTCGGTTCTCGCGCCAAGTCTTCTATGGGATCCGAAATAAACAAACGGATCACCACACTTGCGTCCGAATGTACTACAGTGATATCTATGGGATTCTCGCCGTAGTGTGAAAATTGTGTGGAAGCGTACAGTGCGGGAAATTCTCAAACCCTTTCCTTACCTTGCGTCTGTTTTTCCTTTTTTGCGGACCTCTGGCGTTTCTACTAACACCACTGCTACCTTTTCAACCTACCTCCAAATCTTCCTTCCTAAAGCTCCACTAATTTCATCATTTTTGCGTATGCAAGCGCAATAACTTCCCCAAGCATTCTCCCACTGATTGCATTACCTTTCGATTATGCAAATCGCATCCAAACATCAAGCATCTGCCCATCAAAGACATTCACGCAATTAACGCGTTATATCAATTTTCTCTAGAAGAAATTTGATACGCCAGTACCGCATACATCAATGCATCTCAGCATTGTTCTAAAAAGAAAACATTTCGGCTGCCATACTAGATAACCGAAGTGGATTATGAAAACAATCAGCAGAACCCCTGTCTGTCTGCATTTACTGTCCCACACGTGCGCAACAGATTTTCATGTTGCGCCAGTACTCACGGCGGCTTTTATGCAATCTTCAAAGCACCGGCGCAATTCGCGCCTAGCTGCCAAGAGCCGAATTCAATGCCAGTGTAAATACTCACACTGGAATTCGAAGGAAGTTAAGTTGGTGGTTATTTTTCCTCAATAACGATGTTGGCTCTATAGCGGACACATTGACAGACACGATTCTATTTGGCATGCGAACCTTTATTCCACACAGAGTAAAGAGTATCAAACTCAAGAGAAATATGTGGTTCAATTCCGGGTGCAAAGAACACATTAAGGCTAAATAACTGATTTATTGTATAAATCAAACAATACTGAGGAAAACCAGAAAAGATTCAGACGGGCTAGAAATGACTGCAATGCACATATTCAACGCGCAAACTTCTTGCATGACCAGAGAGTGAGACAAAAAATACTACACTCTCCTCCAGGTAGTAGAAACTCCTTGTCATCCGTGAAAAATATCCAAAACTCAGACTCCTTATCTATTCTTTCGCTAATATTCGATAATAGACCAGCCACCAGTACAATGAAGAAGGTAATGGAATCTCTGATTAATGGTTAATTTTCAAAATATCGAGAATCAAATAACCTCCTCAATGACCGCCAATATGACTTTCATAGCAACCGGTCCACAGAAGATTTGATGGCGTGCCTTTCCGAAAAGTGGAGCCATTCCATCCACTACCTCTTTATAAATGATCTCTTGTCCATTACCCACTACCCAATTCGCTCGTTTGCGGATGATAGCACGTTGAGTTTCTCATATTCATACGAACATTACGGACCAAACTCTTCCAACGCCATTACCAATCAGCAGGTTATGCATAATACAGTCAATTCGGAACTCAACTAGATATATCAATGGGGATTATCTAACTGTCTCTTGTCGTCAAAGGCGAACCCCAAAGTAAATATACTCTCGATGAACGGCACTTGCATCGACGAAGCCAGGGAACTATCAATCTTCGGCACTCGAATTAATTCGACTCTTAACTGGAGAGACCACATTTTTGAAAGTGCGAACAATTGAGCCAATGTATCGGGTTCCTTAAGAGATACAAAAAATATTTCACTCGATCCAACCTGGCCACTATTTAGAAGGCGTATGTTCATCCCAAAATAGAGTTCAACTCCCACATTTGGTCAGGCGCATCCAAAATTGCACTATATGTGCTCGATAGGATGCAAAAACGAGCAGTGAAATTTATTGGGGACCCAGCTGTAAGTATATCAATTCCGTCCTTCCGTCCGTTTCTTTTCTATAGGTATTATCACGGTCGTTGTTCAACTGAACTAGCTGAGTAGGTTCTGCCTCTTCAGATATTTTCTTGCGATACCCGTCAATCTGAGAATACGCATCAATGCACGTTGAATATAAACTTCAGGCGCAGAAATAAACATAGAGAGTACTTCTTTAGCCGAACCGCACCAATCTGAAATACTCTAGCTGATGATGTGTTTTCTCGTCGTTGTAATTTCCAGACATTTAAGACCAATGTATATCGATACCTCCTTTCACTATCCACTTCCTCTGCTTCCGCTCACACTGGGCTCTGACATTTAGGGCTACTTTAAAATCCCCTTATGTGTGCGCGTTAGTGTAAAAAAAAAAGCGGATGTACTGAACTAACCGGTCGAAGTGGACCACTTTGTTGACTAAAATGCAGCGACTCAGAGGGAATATTTTACCTCCACTAGATCACAAACTCATTCTAAGCATCCATCCTGTCTCATAAACCCGCTTTTAATTATTACACCCAAGGCTAGGTATTATTGTAAGCTAGGCAGACGACTAGAAGTAATTTTAAAATTATTGTATAATAATATTTAAGTTAAGCATATATTAAAATTATAACATAATCTTTAAAATCCCGGCGCAACATATCTCCTTTCAATAGGTATTATTACGATCTTTGTTCATTTGAACTTGGTGAATGTATTCCGCTTCTCCCGTGATAGTCAATTACAGGTTTGACGCGCATCAGTTTAAGTTAAAAGTTAACTAATCGACGTACGATTAAACACAGATAATTATTCCTCAGTCGAACCACACAAATACGGAATACTCTCCTCCTCATTAAGGTAATTTTAAAATCCTTTTTGTGCACGTAGTTCTTCTAAAAAAATGTATTGATCATCCAAAGACATAATTTAGTCATCTACAAAATATTTCCAAACCACCAGGAAGATCACGTCACATATATATAAACAGAAGACTTGCTTTAGGGCCGAAAAATGTTTTGCACCAGTATTTGCCTTATGAGGCAAGCATCTACATGTCAATCAAAGCATTTCCCGTTTGACCTCCCCCTCAAACAATAATATAAGATTCATAAATTCCGGACTTTAACTAAGTTATTTTAGAAGAGAAAACAACCAAATATACAATGGAACATGTAATCTCAGAAGGTTACACTCTCTAAAAGCACAAATTACTAATTCTAATTTTAATTTGTCGTTGAATGAAATCCAAATAACGACAAAAACACATTAGCGTTTATAATTTCTTTTAAGGAGTCAAAGGCCCCATTCATAATTTTTCAAACAAACCAACCCCGCCACTGGTGGCCCTTTCCATCAAACGAATACACACAATTTTTCATTCAACTGGAGTGGAACGTAAAAATCTTAAAATTCACATAAAAATACAACACAAAAAATACACATAAAAATAGTAGAAGTGAAAAAAAAACCTTTCGCCCACTACGTGCAACTTGCGTACGCATTCCTTATCGTCGCAGTATGATGAACGAGCATATAAAAAATTCATTTATCCCCACAACTTGTACGCCGACGATACGACATCTACTCCAATACTACACAACTTTTGTAGTATTCTCACACAACTACACTCCCACGAAACCGCATTAATGCACCAACACCGTGCTGCTGCATAAAAGGATCCTCTTGGATGCACATACAGCAAGGGATATGCATCAGTGAATGCACCACAATATTCCACCCGGGTGGAGGCATAATTGTCGCCTCCATTACCATTGTTGCTCGGGCCCCTTTACTGGCGGCAGCATAAGTTCGTCGTTATGCTAAGGTATGAAGACGGCGCATGCCAACCAGAACACACACCGTTGTTAGATATGCCGGTTGAGAGGTAAAGAACCGGATGAGGATCCGGAGGACTGCACATTGGTTAGAGTACCATGAGGGACATTATGTGAATCGACATTAAAAAAAATAAACCCAAAAACTGATGTTTTTTTTTGGTGCCGATACATTGATTGGATTGTGCCGAATCGAAACTCTTGTTGGTATTGTATGTCTTTAATCCTATTTTAGTTGCCTATTGTGGTTCCTTTGTGCAGACGCACGTCACCTGGAGCAGCTGTTTTACCGACATTCCTCAATAATGTGAACAAGTAAATGTCTTTCAAGAATTGGTTATATTTGGTGGTGGATTCTTTATGAGGATTTTTTTGTAGATCCTATGGTGGCCATTTGTTTTGGCTGTTTTTATCCTGGACATGCAATTAACAGAGCTTTGAACTGACCAAATGCATCTGAACCAGCTATAAATAATGTTAACTGGGACAACTACGATATAGAATGGGAATCTGCATTCAGAATTCGCATATATTACAAATATGGTGGGACAACGTGGGTGTAAATTCATTAAATTGGCTCTCAGTTGTACGGTTGTCACTTCCTTGGCCCGAAAACTTTCTTTATGGCGTGGTAAATGATCCGGTCGAAAAATTGGGGAAGATGACATGGTGTTACCTTCTGAGGTAAAGAAGTAGTATTTCCCTGACCGGATCTCCGGGCGGATTGACTTAGAAGGAACAACATCCGACCTACAATTAAATTCAAAATGTGGCAGTGGGTTTCTCCGAGAAACTTCTCTGCCCGAGAAGTGCTGCCAGCACTGAGTCAAAAAAAAAATTGCAATTGGTTGAGTCTCAGCTATAGATTCCCGCCTCCATCTGAAAATCTTATTGCAAGACCTGCATATATATACACATGTCCAATAATAGATCTACCGCGACACCCAGGTAAAATTCCAACAACCATGGCAATAGGATCGTGATTCCCTTATACATATATATATCTGGCCGGCCGACGGAACGGAAAACTGAAGCGGTTAGACGCTTTTCCGAGCCTAAGAATATCCGAGAAATGCTAGCTCTTTTGGGACTGACGAGATACTTCAGGAAATTCATTCCTGACTACTCAAGGCTTGCGCGACCTTTATCAAATCTTTTGCGAGCAGATGTCAAATTTAATTTTTAAGGCACCGAAGAAGAAGCATTCGAACTGCTGAGGGCATTCCTAAGCCAAAAACCTGTGCTTAATATGTATCGAAAAGGAGCTCAAACGAAACTTCATACGAACGCATCGAAGTATAGATACGGAGCCGTCCTCTTGGAACGCAACGAAAGCGCTGGGAAACTGCATCCAATTTGCTTCGCTAGCGGTAAAACAACACCGGTGGAGGAGAAGTATTTGAGTTATGAGCTTAAAGTTTTGGCAGCTATTAGGCCATTTCGGCGATTCCGAGTATATCGGCTGGGTATACATTTCAAGATTATAAATGATTGCAAAGCCTTTACAAGGACGATGAGCAAGAAGTATATTTGCGTTCGAGTAGCTCGATGGGCATTGCTGCTAGAAGAATTCCAGTATTCGATAGAGTATAGACCGGGACGGGGCATGAAGCACGTCGACGCATTAAACCGAAACCTATTTCCTGCATGCTTGGTCATTAATGAGAAATACGAATGCTTTACTGTGCGACTCAAGAAAGCACAGCAGCACGACGTGCCCTACAGGAGAAGGTCAAGGGGTTGGAAGAAGGAAAACTTGATGAATATACCTTACAACGTGGTTTATTATATAAAGATGTTGATGACTACGTCCGCGTTGATTCCGAAGTCAATGCAGCTACAGTTGATACAAAAAAAGCCCATGAAAGAGGCCACTTTGGGATCAATAAAACAGAGGCACTGGTCCAGAATGATTGCTGGATACGGCTGATTTAAAGGTTAATATTGAAAAGGTAATTCGGAACTGTATTTCGTGTATATTGGCCGAGCGAAGCCGCTGAAAACGACAAGCATTCCTGAATCCTGTGGAGAAGGGCAGTTTGCCCCTCGACAACTTCCACATCGATCACCTGGGTCCGCTGGCGTCAACAAATAAGTCTTACGCATACATCCTGGTCATTGTGGACGCTTTTTCCAAGTACATTTGGCTGTATGGCGCGAAATCGGCGGCATCCGCAGAAGTCATCTGCCATTTCCGAAGGAAGCCATTTATCTTTGCAAATCCTCGGAGGGTCATTTCCGACAGGTGTACCGTATTTACTTCAAAAGAGTTCGAGGACTATTCCCGCGTTTGACTATTACTATTGAGCACGTTCTGCCAACCACGGGGATACCAGGGCCAACGGTGAAATTGAAACGGTAAACCGCACTCGAATTCAACTGCTGACAAAACTATCAGCTGCTAAACCAAGTGAGTGGTGTCGGTTCTTGGACAAGATGCAAAGATGCTACAATGGCACGCCGCATCGGAGCATGGGGATGTCACCATTACGGTTAATGTTCGAAGTTGACGCTCGTTTGAATGATTAAGGAGCTTTTGGAGGATTGATTGCCTCCTTCGACGTGATTCATGAAAAGTTTAATAATGTGAATATTTTTATCCTACATATATTGTTGCGGATTCGCAATTAAATGCAGCGGGGAGAATCTAGTACGTTCATCGTCTAGTACACTCCCCGACCACCATACTCACCACGCCTGTCAACCACCAGCTGACAATGCGTCAAATGTGACCAACGGTTTTCTAACCAGTCTGTTTCCAACTACCAGCGCGTGCTCAACCGCCCGACCAGCAGACGACAACGAGTATAAATTAATTAAACAAATAAACAACTAAATTCTAACGATAAATCACGTCGGTCTTTTCATTGCATTTGGTGATTCCATATCAACCCAGTCGAAACACGCGATTACTCACGTGATTGAGTCCAGTCAAATTAATGAAGGTGGTTCGCGAGGCTCGCCGTATTTACCTCTCGGTGGACGCAACCTTAATCCTAACGGTTGCATCCGCCACATTAACTGATCCTAACAGTGACTAGTTTGTTTGCGTGCTCGTGGGAGTACAAACGAAACTCGAGGACTGCCGAACAAGAGTTTTGCCGCATCAACCCCGACGCCATCTACCTGGTCGCCTCAGCTCCTTACCCTCATTGGTGGCCGTTCGCTCGCCACCATATATATACATATAATTGAATGTATGTCTGTCTGTCCATCTGTCTATCTGTCTGCCTGTCTATCTGTCTATCTGACTGTCTGTCTGTCTGTCTGTTTGTACCATATGTGTTCCTAACCTATTCATCCTATTGAGATGAAAGTCTCATCATCATCATCATCGGCACTACAACCGGGATCCGGTCTTGGCCTTATTTAACAAGTATGAGGCTTGTTAAATTTTCCATAATAATTTGTTTTTCCAGACAAGGCTATTAGCCTTGCGCCAGCGATGAAAGTCTGATGAATTGTTATTGGCACTAGCGTGAAGCTTACTGTCATAGTACCATCAACGTACACCAGGTTGCACCATATCGGATAAATGTCCCTTCGCACATCGTCCATTCGATTACGATGAAACTTTGGTAAGTTGTTATTGGCACTGGCGTGTTGACTTGGATATAGTACTATAGCGCTTGCGACTATAGTGAAGAACGTGTAATTGGAACCGACGCTATGACGGTTAGAATCAATAAAAATATATCCAATGCTCAACACATCAGGCCACTGCCGCGTGTACGAATTCGATTTCTAAACTCAAGTACACTCAACTGATGTGGAATCGCTATGTTATTGCTTGGTATACGGCTGATGCATTCTCTTATTCGATTTTCTTTCGCGGTTCTTCACTATTTACTTGTGTATTATGTGTATCTGTTAGAAACGCCAGACTACTCCCTCCTCGGTAACTCTGTTACGATCAACTTCGTGTGGGAACGACTGAGCGAAGAACGGGCGAGCGAAGAACGGGCGAGCGAAGAACGAGCGAGTGAGAGGAACGTCGAGGCAGACGATTGAGCTGGTGCTCGGTGCGGAAGTCGTGGTCGTAATAGTAAAGTCCTGTTTACCTATGGTAGATTGTGTATACAGATCAGGTCGGAATTGTAGCGTTTAGCAACGATAGTGAAGACGGTAATTTAAACACACGATCAAACGAGTGAGAAGCGAAGCACTGAAGCATTAGGCCACCGCCGCGTGTACGAATTTGATTTCTAAACTCAAGAACACTCAACTGATGTGGAGTTGCTATGTTTTTGCTTGGTATACGGCTGATGCTTTTTCTAATTCGATTTTCTTTCGGTGTTCTTCACTATTTGCTTGTGTATTGTGGGTAGCTGTTAGAAATACCACAGTACCAGTAACGCACACCAGCCGGCGCTGTATCGGATGATTGTTAACTCGGGCATCGTTCATTCGATTGCGATGAAACTGTGTTGAGTTTTTATTGGCACTTGCTTGAAGATTTTGGGCATAGTAGCAACAATGCATACCCGCATGAATATTTCGTGCATAGTACCAAGAATGCCACACCAGATGATGCTGTACCGAATAATTGGTCCTTCCCGCATCGTTTATGAAATTATGTTGTTGTTGTTGTTGTTGGCATTTTTGTGAAAATTTCAGACGTAATACCAACAATGTATGATGAAACTATCATGAGTTGTTGTTGGCACCTTCGTAAAGGTTTCTTCCATTATACTATCAGCGTACACCAGGTGACACGCATTACAAACTTTGACACTTGTCTGGGAATTTCTGTTAATTTACCATCAAAGTAAAATAAATCGCGCTTGAATCGTATCAGATCACATATCAACCATCTGATTAATTTGAAGTCGTTATTCGTGCAGAATTACCAGATACTGAAGAATATCAATTTATTTTCGATATTATTATCCAAATATAATATATGGTCCATGGATCATGTGGTGCTATGAATTCACAATCACCATGCATACAAAAAGAACCCCAGAGAATTCATGCAGCATTATGCCATTGAGCCGATTGACGACTCATTTTTTAAAATTAGAAAGTGAGTCCTTTTTTTTTTGACCTATAATAAGGAAAACTTTATGATTAATAATATTCATATTTCATGTTTTCGTTGTAGCCACATTCCGTTCTCTATGATCTGTTTAAGGAAATAACCTGATACCCAATTCTGTTCCATTTATCGTGAAGATTGCAAAAATATTGAATTTTCTTGAAGACGGTAGACATTAGAGATCTTAGCTCGCTGATGCATTAACACGTACAGAAATTGGCTTTGAAGACCATAATGTAGGTACAATTACAACATAATGATACCGTTGCATGTTTCGTAAAACAATTATTGAATATTTCGACTGAAGAAATGGCAATCGATGAATCCACACATTGTACGAGGGTAGGTCAATAAGTCCTTAGAAACGCCTACGATGGCACTCGTAGCATTGCTAATGGTCTGTTTTTAATAAGCATCATTGCTCACCAGATATCTGTTAATTCTGAATTTGTTTCATGTTTCAATTATGATTGATAAATTGGGTATGGAAAAAATATCTGCGAGATGAGTTCTGCATTTGCTCTGAGAACTTTTGGAGCGCATGCGCCACAACCCAGATGAGTTTCTGTGCAGATTAGTAACTGTATATGAAATATGGATACACCACTACACTTCCGAGACGAAAGAACAGTCAAAATAGTGGATTGTTACAGGCGAACGGGCTCCAAAGAAGACAAAGACAGTCAAATCAGCTGGAAAAGTTATGACTACTGTGTTTTGGGATGCACATGGTATTATCTTCATTGGCTATTCAAAAAAGGGACAGACAATAACTGGACAGTATTATGCGTCATTATTAGGTCAGCTAAATGAGAAAATAATAATAATAAAATCGTCCTCATTTTCTAAAGACTTATTGACCTACCCTCGTAGCATAGACATAACTCCTTTTAATCGCTATATATTTAGGGTGTTACCGTTTGGTAGAAATGCATCCGCTGCAATTTTTCAACAAAAACAAAATGATATTGTTCGAGAGCTATTGCTATAACTAGAAGGACTATTGTCACCAAGTCCAGCCAGATACTTGCCTACGCAGATGACATCGACATCAGCGGTAGATCCGATTCGGCTGTACAGGACTCCTTCACCCAGATCGAGCAGGCGGCACAAAAACTCGGACTGCACATTAATGAGGGGAAAATTAAATACATGTTGGCAACTTCTGTGGAGAGAAGACCTAACGTTGGTCAAACTATCAGGGTATTGGAGCACGAATTTGAAGTAGTGTAATCCTTTAACTACCTTAGGTCAATAGTATCAGCCGATAACAATATGGAAGAAGAAATACGTAAACGGCTGATTAAATCCAACAAAGCCTACTATGGTATATCAAGGCTCTTTAAATCCCGAAATTTATCCAGAACGTCCAAGCTACTACTGTTCAATACCACGGTCTTACCAGTACTCATGTATGGATCCGAGACCTGGGTGCTTAATAAAAGGCACTCTGAACTCTTGGCCGCGCTCGAGAGAAAGGTCTTAAGGAGAATTGTTGGCCCCGTATGTGAGGGAGGACGATTCCGAAGACACTACAATCATGAGTTCTACGCAATCTATTTTGAAGCTAATGTTGTAAGAAAAATAAAGCTCGGTAGACTCCGCTGGGCGGGATACCTAGCTCGAATAAGCGAAGAGGACCCTGTCCGGAAAGTACTGCGTGTAAGGAGACAGCGCGGCAGACCTTGTCTGCGATGGAGGGATGGCATAGACCAGGGCGCTCAGAGCCTGGGAGTGCCAAACTGGATGACATCGGCTGGAAATCGGGACGGGTGGAGGGATTTGTTAAATACGGCCAAGACCGGATCCCAGTTGTAGTGCCGATGATGACGATGAAATGAGAAAATAAAAGAAAATTGTCCTCATTTTCTAAAAACTTATTGACCTACCCTCATAGCATATAATCGCTATAGATTTAGGGTGTTGCCGTTTGGTCTAAATGCATCCGCTGTAATTTATCAACAAAAACAATATGAAATTGGTCGAGAGCTAGGGTGTGTAGAAACAATTGCTGACGATATACTGTTTTATGGTAAAGGCAATACGGAAGGATCAAAACAAAACACTAAGAAAGCTATTTGAGAAAATACAATCTGAAAATGTAAAACTAAGCAGAAATAAAATGAAGCCAGCGGTCAAAGAAGCAAAATTTTACAGACATGCTTTTAATACAAATGGCGTCAAAGCAGATGAAATTAAAATCATGAATATGCACAGATAATCGGACGCGCAAGAAACATAAATTTCTGGACATGGTTACGTATCTCAGCAAATTTCTTTCGAATTTGACGAAAATGACAGAAAATTTTGGGCGATCTCGTCAAAACAAAATCTTTCAACGGAACGAAAAACATGTCCATGATTTTAAGAACATCCGTACGTTAATTTCCAAAGCTCCAGTCTTCGATATTATGGTATGACAAAAAAAGTGGTAATCCAAAGTGATGCCCCACGTCAAAGGACTTGGTGCTGTAATGGTGCAAGAAACTCAACCATTAATGTTTGCAAGCGAATCTTCGACATCATCGGAAAAGTATTACGCTTCATTATTGGGTCAGCTAAATGAGAAAAAAATAAATACAAGTATTAATAATATTAAGTATTAATTGAGAAAATATTGTACGCTGAAAGGCAAAACAAAACAGAAAGACATTGTACAATTTAGAGTGCTTGTGAAGGGCTAGTAAGTTAATTAAGAAAAATAACTGTAAATTAGACGGCATTAAGTCTTAAGTGAAGAATGTAATTATTTTTATTTGTAAAATAAATACGGAATTTTTTTACATTAAAAAAATGTAAATAAGAAATTAAACGAAAATCGTCCTCATTTTCTAAAGATTTATTGACCTGCCCTAGTACCACATTGGCAACAAACTTCTGTAAAATCGCAGATAAATGCTTATACAAAGTTTTCCCAAATGTAGCACGGAATTTCAAAAATCGTTAGTGGCTTAGTACACATGCTGTACAAAAACAACCATGTGAATGCCATCAATTTCAGCATTTAAAACCAAATACCAGGCGAAGTGAGAACGTATAAGTATATCGATACTGTGATACATCAAGAAGAATTCCTTAATCATCCAAATGAATTTCTTAATTATGAAATAAATGAATGAATGACATTAAAAATTGGCGCGCCACTTATTCTTCTCCGAGCCATCAATTCGCCACAACTTTGTAACGATGCCAAGCTTTTAGTAAAAAAGATGATAAACAATAATATTGTATCTTGGCCAACACCACCAAAAGCAAATCCATTAAAGCCGTATACCATTGCAATAATATAGCATTTCCACATCAGTCGAATGTAGTTGAGTTTAGAAATCGAATTTGTACACGCGTCAGTGGCCTGATGCGTTGTGCTTTGGTTCTATATTTTAGTGATTCTAACCGTGATAGCGTCGGTTCGAATTACACGCTCTTTGATATCGTCGCAAAACGCTATAGATATGCCGTTTGAATTTAAACGTTTACAGTTACCGGTGCGTCTCGCATTTGAAACGGCCCTACAATTGTGTGCGATACATGCTTCTCACATGCGTCGGTAAACTTTCTGATTTGTACTCGCGCCAAATGGAAAAAAAGTATCCAAATAATAATGAGAAGACATTACAACACAAACACTTTCATCGCAGCGCATGCCGAATAACAGCGTGTTTAAGGTAAAGAAAAGACTGTAGTTTTTTTTATCAGGAATAACAAAATATTTACCACACATGTTAGCGGTGTAACAAAAATATAACTTCGACGCTGTTATTAACTTGGATGGAAAATCCTTCTTATTATAGTAAGGTTCTTCTTTACTTTAGCGAAAATATCCTCTACATATTATAAATATAGATACTGATCCAAGAAAATTCTAAAGTATTCGATTACATTCTCCGTCTCTGGTATGTATTGGCACGATTTTCAAGACAGTAAGCTTACGGCAATTTTTTCTTACACTTTTAGTACCAACATATATCTAAGTAGTTTAGTTTAGTGGGGCCGTGCGGGTTCTTTAACCCATTTCCAAAGAACCACCCATTCCCTTTTACCTGTCTCCCACTTACCAGGCAAGTCTTTCTACTTACCTGCAAATGAGCAGCGTAAGCTACTCCGCATTACCTCCCATCGGAAAAATAAGTCCATGGTAGGACTATCATCTAGCCGTGACATCAAACTTTCACCTCGGGGCAGGCCTGCATCCAACGCATCATACCCCCGAAACCTAATTTAGTTACCTCATCAGGTAACCAGCATTTATCCATGAACATGTCAATGCGCAATGCTAAAAAGCATCTTCTCATACATGTGCATGACATGTTCATCCTCACCACTGAAAGCAAACCAGGCATTAATAGCATCGAATTTTTCTGGTTCATAATACATGAAGCATTTCATATCCCCTATCGGCTCAGCTTGTCACAATAAACGATAAACACACCCTGGCCAGCGTATTGTGGACACAGCTGCAGTCGATATTCTTCCTACGATCCATAATTGAACCATTGCTCCTATACCCTTGGGTTCGCAACACTTGCGACCAATTCCCTATTATCGGCTATCAACCGATCGTGGGATTTGGGAATGAATATGATCGTTGTTTAGGCAATCATACCCACATTCATGCTCTATGATGGCCCTTCTGAAAACTAAAGTAAACACACAGTATCTCACTGTGATTGTTTAGCTTACCAACGCTGGTCCATGGTTCCCCTGGGTGGCAAATTCCTCACCACCATATCCATGCACCAGCATATTAATCCAAATAGATAGCCATCCAGCCTGACCCTTTGCCATCGTCGGCAAGATTTCTGTTGACTTAATGTCGACAAAATATCTTCCTTTCTAGTGCACCAGAGCCATACGGCTTAATCAAACAAACCCCAAATCTTCCGTCGACCTATCGTCACCAAAGAATGTATCGCCTAGAACGGCATTACATGAATACAATGCATGCAGCCCCTTTTCGCTCGTCCATTTGTTTGAACAGGTGCGGTGTCGTTCGTTGCCGATATGCAGACAAAGGGGCATTATACTTGACCGTACGGTCATACGGAAAATCCCGATTCGTTCGCTGATTGGCTACCCCTAGTTCGGGAAATCCATCACGATCACGATTAGTGGATGTCGACGGCAAAATCAAGTTGAGTCAAATTTCATTATCCTTCGAGGAGAGACGTCGAGTCTCTGCTGTCGTGCCTTCCGTTGTCAGATTTAAATTTCTCAAGCGTACACACGCTTGTTTTTGTGTTGAGTTTTTGTCGAGAAACATAGGTTTTATGGGAATGAATTTAATATTTTATAGGAATAAATTTACTTAAATAACGGCTGACAAATATGAGTGTGACGTTGATACATAGAGTTCGTGTACCACACAGTAAATAATAAGTGCGCAGTGAAAATTAAAATCAAGACTACTGAACAAACAAACCGACCCATAATTTAAAAGTCAGTTCCAGTGTTTGTATTTAAAATAAAAGCTATGTTCAAGAAAATAAACTAAGATAAAAATAAGAGAATAAATTATTCCAGTGTGCTTTTCTTTGGAGAGTTGTTGTGTTCGCTGGGTGCTCTATTCCTTCTGGTAGGAACAATTTACAGCGATATTGGTAGTGTTCCTGCTGAACCAGCGTCCGTGTTGACGCACTAGAGGAAATTACCCACAGGGCTACCACCCCATTTATTCGCTTAATTCAAGCAAGATAATTATCTACAACTAAAGAACATATAATTTACAAACTACTATCTCAACTAGGCTTAACCTAAGGTAACCAGGCGAAATTAAGATGGCCAAAGTGGGGGCGGGAGGTGGGGGCAGATTATAGTAAAGTGTAGAAGTGTCGCTTACGATTGATGGTAAGAATGGTTGAGGAGGCGGTGCTTGAGAGTATGGGTAGAGATGTCGAAGTCGAACAAGATGGAATTGGTGTTGTCATTTCTCAGCATCCGCGAAAGGGGTTCGTTGAAACGACAAGATGTCCGGTAGGGGGGGAATGCAGAGAAATTAAATTAAGGAGGTAAGCGCAGTCGACCGAGCTGGAGAAGACCCGATGAATGAAGACTATGTCAGCCACGACCCTACCCTCCTCTAGGGTTCCGAGGTTAATTAATTTGAGACGGTTAATGTACGGGGGAAGGATTAAGGGGTTTTCCTATCCTATCCCTCGGAGAGCGAAGGAGAGCGAATACTTTCGATTCGACAGATATGGATCTTGTGATAAAGAAACCTGGCTAGCATATTCAGGCATTGGACGGACGTAAGGTAAGGTAAAGGGATCGAGTAACGTAAGGGCATAAAATTCCGTAGACAATTACTTATTTACTGAGGTCGGTCGAGACCACATCGACCTTGTTACCATGCTCTAGTGCTGAGAGTGTAAAGGAAGTGAACTCAACGAGGTTGGTTGTAATAGATCGGCCATCGAGAAAAGGGTGTTGCCTTGATGAAATAAAAAATTTGCAACGAAAATAGACAGTTTGGCGATGGGGCGGTAGTTCTGGACATTAGTTTTGCGGACCCTTCTTGTGGATGGCGGTGATGAAGGAGGTTTTTCAAAAGTGGGGGAATACGCCTTGAGAGACTGAGAGATTGAAGATCAGTGAGAGGGGAGCAGAGAGAATGGATGAGCATTTCTTGAGGAGGATTGTAGGGATACCATCAGAGCCCGGTGTAAACTCGTCTTTGAGCTGCAGTTGCTTGGAATTAATTAACGGGGGTTCATAGGAGTTGTGGAGAAGGAGCCCGAGGCAAAAGTTAGGTAGGTAGTTGAAGTATGACGGGTCAGGAGCAAAGGAGTCATTAAAGAATGATTGATTGAAGTGAGTGGTGAAGAGGTTAGCAATAGTAACAGGATCAGATGACGTATAACAGTTTAAGGTAAGCGATATGGGGTAACCGTCGGATCTACAATACGTTTGTAAATAACGAACTGGAAGAAGATTTTGGGGTTGTTTTTGAGATTGGTCCGAGTTTTGGCAAGATAGCTGCGATAAAGGGTGTTGAAAAGTTCCGCGAATTGGAGGTAACAGCCAAGAAAGTTGGAGTTGTCGGGTATAGTTCGATTCCGAGAGAAGATGACCCATAACTTATTCCTTTTGTTACTCGGGGAACGAGGCTTGTAGTTGTACCATGGACGGGAAGAGGTTGATGTTCTTTGTCTAGAGTAGGGAACAAACAGGAAAATAGTGTAAATGATTTCGGCATTTAAGTGGGTGATGGCATCTTCAACGGATAGGTGATCGTAATTGAACGAAAGGCGGCCTAGGTAGTCGTTGATGAGGCGAAAATTAACTATATGGAAATACAAGGCGTAGTGATTGGGCGCGGGGAGGGGAGGGGGGCTAAGAGTGGACTCGAAAGAGGGTCACGAGAATAGAGGGTGGTGATGGTCTATAGATGTAAGGACGGAGTATATGACTGGGACTGATGTATTAATAGGGTCTGTTGTAAAGATGGGGGGGATGGGTGCGAACATACAGGGCAACGTCTCTGATTGCCTTCAACCCGGCGAAGGCCAGGACGATCCTTGTCCCTGTTCAATCCAAGTTGACATGCTAGCTACTTTGACACCCGCCAAGTAGTGAACCAATGCATGCAGCGACATCCTGAGAAAGGTTGGCGCAAGGCTAATAACCAGGCCCGTAAAAATGAATTATTATGGCAAATTTAACAAGCCTCGGATATGGACCGGATACACGACGACGACCACGGAAACGAAAACGGCTAAACGATTTAAGGATTTTTTCATGGAACATACGCTCACTATACAGAGCTCGAGCTGCACAGCAACTAGCCGATGCCCTGTCCGAATATAAGGCTGACATAACAGCATTACAAGAAATAAGATGGACGGGGAGTGGTGTTTTTCAAAGAAAAGAGTATGACATTTATTACAGCTGTCACGCAAAACACCATGTGCTCGGGGTAGGCTTTCTAGTCAGCCAAAAACTGAAGCCTGCCATCATCGGCTTTAATGCAATAAATGAAAGGCTATGCACTCTTCGCGTGCGAGGCAAATTTAAGAACATAAGCCTCATAAACGTTCACGGACCTACAGAGGAGTCCCCTGACGACGAAAAAGAAGATTACTATGAGAACGTCGAACGGGCCCTCAATGCCTGCCCAAGATACGATGTGAAAATCGTTCTTGGGGATTTGAATGCGAAAATAGGTCGGGAGCCGGTTTTCAGGCACTACGCAGGTTCCCATAGTTTGCATGAGAACACTAATGACAATGGACTACGAGTCATCGAACTGGCAGCATCGAAAAACTTGGTCGTTGCGAGTACCAGGTTTCCGCGTAAAGATATCCACAAAGCCACCTGGGTATCACCTGATGGAGCCACTCGCAACCAAATTGACCACGTGTTGATAGATCGCCGCCACTCTTCGAGCCTGATGACGGTACGAACGTACCGAGGTGCCAACGTCGACTCGGATCACTATCTTGTTGGTACAGTTTTCCGAGCGCGGATTGCCTTACGGAGACGTATTGCATCCGCGGATCAGGTTCGAATCAACACGGCTGCCTTACGCAATGAGAACACCAGCAACACCTTTGGTCATGCGTTAAGACTCGCCCTCGAAGAACTCGACGGAGGGAGAGTAGGTCCTGGGGCCAGAATGCCGGGCGTAGAAGAGAAATGGACACGCCTTAAGAATACTGTCATTAGTACTGCCAACTCCATCTTAGGCAGTAGTCGTAGAGATCGGAACGACTGGTTTGATGATGAGTGCAAACTAGCGACTGAACGTAAGAATGCTGCATACC
Organism: Microdon myrmicae; assembly: GCA_963931805.1. NCBI lineage: Eukaryota > Metazoa > Arthropoda > Insecta > Diptera > Syrphidae > Microdon > Microdon myrmicae. Next base: position 143,786,513 of record OZ007498.1, on the reverse strand, counting down.
GGGCAATGCAGCAGTCTCATAGGACGCGGGTACGCGAGGAGAAATACAAAGAGCTCAGAAGAACTGAAAAGAGACTTCACAGACAAAAGAAAAGTGCCTGGGAAAAAAACCTTGTCTGTGAAATAGAGAAAAGTAGAGAGCGAGGTCCGCACCAGGCGCGGAAGTTCTACCAAATAATCCGCAGTATGACGCGGTACACACCACGCTGCACTTACTGCAAGGATAAAGAGGGTAATCTGATCACCGATCCTGAAGGCATTCTGGAGCGATGGGAAGTGCACTTTAATGAATTGCTAAATGGTCAGCTCACAGAAGAATTGGAGGCTCCACCAATGCAAGACCAGGGCCAAATGCTGCCGCCACCAAGCATTGAGGAAACCCTAAAAGCCATTAGACAGCTAAAATCAAATAAAGCCCCTGGAGCTGATGGCATACCAGCTGAGCTGATCAAACAAGGAGGGACAGCGTTACATCACGCAATTCACGAGATCGTGGTGCACGTATGGGAGCAAGAGGAGATGCCGGAAGATTGGCGTCGCGGTATAATTTGCCCCATACATAAGAAGGGAGATATCACACTGTGCAGCAACTATAGGGGTATAACATTGCTGAGTACCGCCTATAAGATACTCTCCACTATCCTACAAGACCGGATATCCCCATACGCTAAAGCCATCATTGGTCAATATCAGTGTGGCTTCATCCCAGGCAAATCAGCAATTGATCAGATATTCACCCTTAGGCAGGCGATGGAAAAATGTCTGGAATTTAAGATTCCACTATATCATCTGTTTATAGACTTCAAGGCCGCCTACGACAGCATAGCCAGGGTAGAACTATATAATGCCATGAGAGAATTCGGCATTCCAAATAAATTGATACGACTTTGTAGGTTGACCATGACCAACGTAACTAGTCAAGTAAAAGTAGCTGGATTGCTGTCCAAACCAATAAACATCTATAATGGACTCCGACAAGGGGACGGTCTGGCCTGCCTCCTCTTCAACCTGGCGTTGGAGAAAGCAATCCGTGACTCTGGCGTTACAACTAGAGGGACTATTGTCACCAAGTCCAGCCAGATACTTGCCTACGCAGATGACATTGACATCATCGGTAGAACCGAATCGGCGGTACAGGAATCCTTCACCCAGATCGAGCAGGCGGCACAAAAACTGGGACTGCGCATTAATGAGGGAAAAACCAAGTACATGGTGGCAACTTCTGCGAAGAGAAGACCTAACGTTGGCCAAACTATCGGGGTAGTGGAGCACGAATTTGAAGTAGTGCAATCCTTTAACTACCTTGGGTCAATAGTATCAGCCGATAACAATATGGAAGAAGAAATACGCGAACGGCTGATTAAATCCAACAAAGCCTACTATGGTCTATCAAGGCTCTTTAAATCCCGAAATTTATCCAGAACATCCAAGCTACTACTGTACAAGACCATGGTCTTACCAGTACTCATGTATGGATCCGAGACCTGGGTGCTTAATAAAAGGCACTCTGAACTCTTGGCCGCGTTCGAGAGAAAGGTCTTAAGGAGAATTGTTGGCCCCGTATGTGAGGGAGGACGATTCCGGAGACGCTACAACCATGAGTTGTACGCAATCTACCTTGAAGCTCATATTGTAAGAAAAATCAAGCTCGGTAGACTCCGGTGGGCGGGACACCTAGCTCGAATGAGCGAAGAGGACCCTGCCCGGAAAGTCCTTTGTGGCAGGATGTATGGAAGGAGACAGCGCGGCAGACCTTGTCTGCGATGGAGGGATGGCGTAGACCAGGACGCCCAGAGTCTGGGAGTGCTAAACTGGATGACATCGGCTCGAAATCGGGACCGGTGGAGAGATTTGTTAAATAAGGCCAAGACCGGATCCCGGTTGTAGTGCCGATGATGATGATGTTGTAAAGATGAACTCAAGCTGCCTACCCGAACGGTTTCGAATATTGCTGATCTGACAAAGACAAGAATCATCTAGTCGATCATTAAAGAGTAACTCCTTAGCCGAGGTGGGCTGGGAAGTGAAGTGTGAATGATCGTCAGATAAAACCCAATTGAGTAGTGGAAGGTTAAAATCTCCGAAGGTGATGATGTCATCCTCGCAATTACTCAGCTCGATTCTATGGTCGATAGCATTACTAGCTCGTAAACTTCAATATGCTGGGATGGCAAGATATAGAAACACATGACAAAGATTTATTTCCGAGGAAGAGTGATTCTAACAGTCACAAAGTCCAACATGGAGAAGGTAGGGAGGGTGACGAGTGACGACACGAGCCTGTCATGGACAGCGGCGAGCACTCCTCGGCTATTGGAAAATTCAGTAGTGTGATTGAGGAGGTCATCGCGGAATATGGTGAACGTGGGGGGAAACATTCTAGGTTAAAAATGCTGGGGATTAAGTTCGTTTCACTTAAAGCGAAAATGTCGACAGGTAGGGCATGGGAGTTTTTCCAATGGATTGGGTCTTTGAGCGAAGACCTCTTACGTTCTGATAATAGAGCGTTAGGGGAGTTATACTGAGGATGTGGGGGGGGGGGGGGGGGGGGGTTAGGAACGGAAAACGAACAGGCTAAGGGATGTTGTGGGTTTTGTCTTTTTTAATGTGACATCTTGTATGGTGCATTCTTGCATTACTACTATTTCTATTCATTACTAGCATTATTGCATTCCTAATACCTCTGCATATCTCAGATGTTTTCGCATTTCTGGTCTGAATGAAAGAAACTAAATACACATTTTCCATACAAATAGGGGGAGATACAAAAACGAAGTAAAAATTGGTTGTTGATACCTCTATTCAATTGCTTATAACTCCGGTACTTATAGATAGATTTTCCTTATGAAGGTCTTGTTTTCTTCGTAAAAGTGCAATCTATACGTAAACCACAACTAGTAATTTGACGTTTTCTTTTTCTGCATGGCAATGGTGTGAATTTTCGTATTTATATTCAAAAATCAACGGTTCTCATATATTTTGTCCCATAACAGTTAAATTGATGAACCGATTGCAAAACAATGATGAAGCAATTGCTACAGATTCGACTTTTTTTAATGTGAAATTTTGTGCCACCCTATTGGACGTTTCTAACTCGTGATATGGCCTAACATCTGAAACTATCTTCGAAAAAAAAACGAAAAGAAGTCCGAAAAATCATATCTCGAAAACCAATCCATAAAATTGTTTTCCAATGATTTTCGAGTTAAGGGGGCGAAAAATCGTAGGAAAAATGTAGTGGTAAACAGAAACGTTTTTTTTTTTAATCTTGTAATAAATAATATTAATAAATGATATTAAAGAAACGTTAGGCAAAGCATAACTAAAAGGAGACTACATTGAAAGAGACACAAAGTTTTTAAAATTCTAAATTAGCTTCGTATTAATAAGCAACCGATAATTGTGGTATAATGTAAACGACGAGTGAGGCCGAAATGCACTAGTTGATGACATTAGTCACCTAATATTAACCTTAGACTGTTCTTTGGGGACCATTAAGTTAATATTTAATGTATATAAGCTAGAGTTTAAGCATTTTTGGTCTAGCGAATAACCTGGCATCTACGCAGAGAAACAATAAGAGATGTCTACTAAAAGGAGATGGGAAACGGTAGACTACATTGAATCGCAAATTTTATAAATAAAAACTTCATTGTTCCAGTACAAGGCTGAGAACTTTTTACTTTGTTCTCGTATACCCATCTATTAATAAATTGCTCTCTACCTGGAAACTTACAGAACACATTCTCAGAAAAGCCTTTAAAGTCATCTTAATACATCAACTATCGCTGTGTCTCAGTCTACATTCTGGTTAATTTCAAGTTACCTTTCAAAAATAAAACGCGACAAGAGGAGCATTTAGTAAGCTATCTAGTTAACTTGAAATTGAAAACAGAAGCCAGTAACAAGAGTTATTTATCTGAATGACTAACAATTTCACAGGTTTACAGGTTATCCGAGTGACAGCCACTGGAAATGCAATGTACTCCTCCGTTTTGCTATAAATAGCATAATAGACCAGTAATAAGTTTCTAGGAATTAAGTTAAGACCGGAAACGTGGATTCGTAACGTTCGGTTTGACGCCATCATGACGCCAGTTCACGGTCATGTATATTACGTAATCATTCTCTGGACAGTGAGTTCACATCGATTGCGCCTTTTAAATCTGAAGCAAAGCACAATTTGAAACAATTTCTTGATAGATAATTACATTTGCTGATTTACCGGGAGAAGTTCACCAATCTTTTTCGTTTCTGCTAAGTTCAGCAGATAATTTATCGTTTTTATCTTTTACATTACCTCGCAAACAGGTTAGACTGCGATAAGAGTATCACAACTAGCCACAATAATAGGAACTCTCAAGATATCCCAAGATAAGATATGTGAGGCATACGACATTACAGGGTCATTGGATTTGTTTAAAACTTGATGAATGATACCATTGAACACAGAGGCAGTTATCAGTTTTCGAAATTTACTCGAAATATGTTTGTGTATCAATGAAAATAACTCAGCGTTAGTTTTGTAAAAAGTTATCATTCAATGGAATCGTAGGAGACCGTTATCAATATATTCGTATTGGACTCGAAATTCCGGGATCGGAATTTCAAGTTATGACTAAGACAGAACTTCCTGTTTACCTCTTATCGACTTTTTGTATACAATGTATATTGTTTTGTTTTGTCTATATAATTTTTGTTACATACATTAGATAATTTACCGAATTTTGGGTTATTAGGAAGTTGATTTTTATTAGGTAGTTATGCTATTGCAGATGGACCACTTCAGGAAACATATTCAGACGTTTGTCATTTCTTTTTTTTTTGGTTTTTTGTTTATGTATTTACTTAACTGCATAATACTTTTATAATCTGGGTTATAAGACATTTGAACATACTCATGGTTCTACTTGTCATAAAAAGCGGCCTAAAACTAAATACCCCTGACTCCAAAAAAATGGCGGAGTCGATAAGGCTATCCCACATTACTTTCACCTCACCGCAATGGGTTTAATTTGGTATTTATTTTAACAAAATTCAGCTGGCGTTGACTAAACAAAATCAATCAAACGGCAATTAGCGTGCCATAGGTGATTTTTGGTAGGCTCTCCAGATAATTTTCTTATGTAAGCATGAGGCTTGCGGCAATTAGTATTTTGAAAACTTTTCGAAGTTTTCCCATTCTGTGTTTAGTGGAGACCAGAAGGCCTTTTACTTGTTTAACTTTTTTCATAATTTATTGTAACTTTTTAGCGGATTTTTGTGAAGTCACTGCTGGAGTGTTCCGCCGAACACTGTTCACGAAAACACAAAACAACACCGGAACGGATTCAATTACAACACCGAGAAATTGTCACAAATGAAACAGAGTTATGGTTGTTTATTTTGATCTTTTTATCGTTCCTTTTTTTGTTTGTTGAAAGACATGCACTTAATTTGCTATATCGCGTTACAAGTTTCGCTGGTTTTATTCTGAAATAAGTGACGAGTATTTATTCGACAAAGGGAATGTTCTTATCGATTCTAAAACACATTGTATGCGACAACAAATATGAAAACTGGAATCGCACCTAATTATTTTTTTGCACACCACGTAATTACCCCGATAAATACAATCCCGACGTCCTTCGTGAGGATCACAGGTCTGCGTGCGTTGAATTGCGGTACGTTGAACGTCGAAATGTCTACGTTTATTTCGTTTGCCTTAGGTGGCAGTTCCGCGAATGCACTCTCTAAACTCTCGTATGTTAAAGGTGAAGAGATTTCGGGTCGGCCGGTTTCTTTTTATTCGATTTAATGCGCTGTGTGGATACCTCCGCGTCGGGGTTCTCTAACTGTACTCCAAGTAGACTGTCTTTGTCAAAATTCTATTTCCCTTTCCAATTCTCTTCCCCTCATCTGTATAAGAAATTTCCCATCATGATCATCATTCCTATTTCCTTATCTGTTTTTTTTTTCGTTCGAAGGATCGAGCAAAATGTGGCGGTGCCGCCAAACTTCACGGTACACTTACCTAAAAAACCCCCATTATCTCATCCCAAGACGCATAAGTTTTCGCCAATGCAATCGCATTAGGCACATGAAAATGCTTCACGCATTAAAGAGATCAAATCTATGATCTTTAAGTCCCTGTAAAGAAAACTTACCTTTCATGTATTCTCTTTGCATACCAATCCTCTGTAAGATTTATTGGCTTATCAGGAATTCCAAACCAATTTCGTCTTCTACGTTGTCAGACAAATTCCCCTAGACGAATTCCTGTAAACAAATGATTTGAATTACATACTTTGTAACCTTCACCAGGTATCATATATATTGCGCCGTCTATTTTCCAACTTCGCCATGTGCACGATAAATTTCTTTACGTACACATTGGCCGGCGACCTTTTTCTCCCAGCAAGAAAATTCTCTGACTCGCACAATGTGCAAACCAAAGCAGATACGCATTCCGCGTCTCTTGGCATCAATTGAACTCAAAGCATAAGCAATGCAAATATAGAATCCGTTTCCCACAAACGGATTTCCCTGCATATACAAATGCTAGCAAGGGATTTGCTTCGTCCACCAACCCATTAGCACCTTTCCCAATGTCTATTCGTATATTTACACAAGGGCATCATTCATCTAAGATTTTTATGATGCCCTCGTCTCATTTTTTCTTTTACCACATTTCTTCGCTGTATCGTCGTCTATTTATTTAGACGCGATGCACTCCATAGACGACGATCTTTTCGATCCTTTTGTCTTTACCGCCTGTCTGCTTCGTTTACCCATTGCCCTCGAGCACGTCTAAACCACACAGATCTGAGCGATCGCACACATACCACCATGGCCTTCATTACAAGATCTGGTTTCCTATTCCACCAAGAGAGACTTTACGTTTCTCTGGTGGTAGGAAAAACGATATCCTTATTGGGGAGGATATCTACCACGACACCATAAACTCACCCCAATGAGCGAATCATATCTGCACGAGATGATTATCACTGAGTCCTTTTCCATCATTCGACCTGAACACGTCGTTGTTCCTATCGCTACCCCGGTGCGCACGGGGAAGCGATAATCAATTGTAGTCGAGCGTGTTTGTGAGTTCCGCTGTAATCGTTTGAGTTGTTATCTCCGCGAGTACGTGGTTTGTACATTCCGTTGTGGCGGCGTCGTTTACTTGGACTGCCGACCATTTATAACATCTAACAATAAAAATGAATTAAAACAAACTGTTACCAAGTAGTCATTAAAATACATTAAAATAAAAGTCATTCGGACATTAAAAAAGTGTGTTTCACCTACGTTCTCTTCTTGCGTTGGTGGACGGTGTTTTGGATTTCCTTCGGTGGAACATTTAGTGACGGTGGAGACGTGGTAGAACTCTCGCCCGTGTCGTGTCGCGACCTCGTACCCCATAGTACCGTCACTCATTTCTGGATCCTTTCATGGGCTTTGTTTGCGTTACCCATCTCGCTTACGACAACAAGAGTTTTTGTGTGCTTCAGATGGGTAACAAAGAAACCGTGCGTGGATTGTGTGGTTCGTAGAACCGGCACAACTTGAAAACTCGATCTGATCTCTTGATATTGTAAGGTAAATAGGTATTTTACGGCGTGACCATTATAAAAAAAAATACACTTGCAATTTGTTTAAATGTTTAAGTTAGTTATTTACAAACCGAAACCATCACATTAGATAATTATTCACAATCCTTCACATGAAGAACTACCGCTTCCCTCACAAGGGATTAATAACGAATAGAAATAACGTTATAACATTGTCGAAAGAGGAGTTGCCGAATCTTCTTTATGCGATGTTTAGGACTAATAAATACATTCTATCCCAAAAGTATTGCGAATTGATTATTTATATTATATTGATTATTAAGCCCGCTTTTTATCGCTAAGTTGTCGCAACTGTCCTCTATCCTGACGTGAAATTTGAGCGCGATCTGTTATTTAGATTCTTTGCTTTATTTTATCAGTAGTTCGTCTCAATTGTGGTTTGCAATTTTTTCCGGGTTTTCTTCAAAACTCAATTGCGAAAAGGTCCTTGAAGGCATCCTGAAACGTATTAATTCCGATTCTACATTTATAAAACACACTATAACTGGTGATAAGACATGGGTTTACGAGTTTGACATGCAAATCAGTCAACAAACTTCAGAGTGACCCCTTCCAACTGAGTCGAAACCGACACAACAACGTCAAAAGCGATCAAACTTCAAGATAATGTTGACTGTTTTCTTTGTTGCGGTGTTGTGTACTTGGAATTCTTGTCAGAAGGTCAGGCGGTTGATAAAAAATATTATCGGGCGTTATGGAGCGTTTGAGGGAACAAATTCCTTGAAAAAGGCCCGGTTTGTGGAAAGGAACCTGGTGTAATCGAATTTCTGCCCCAAAACTCAACAACTATCATCGAACAGCCACCTGATATGGCTCCGGCTGCCTTTTTTGTCTTTCCAAAACTCAAATTACCACTTAGAGTTACCCGTTTACAGTCGATAGAAGACATAAATGAGAACTCTCGGAGAGAACTGAAAACTATGCACTGTGTATTGTGTTGGCGGTATACTCGAAAGCCACCAAACAAGGATTGTGTAACATTGCAGGATTTACTGTAAGCGATTTAACCTTATCTACACTTCCGGGAAACGATGCCCCAGGGCTAAATGACCGATGAACTTAGTTTATGGCGTGATAGTGCTAAGAGAGTCGTTCAATAAGTCCTTATAACATCCAAAAGATGGCGCTTGTAATGTCGAAAATGGGTTATTTTTAGTAAGCATCTTTACTCGTTATATAACTTTACGAAAAATTGAACGTGAACAAATCGAGATAGCACGGGGTAGGTGATAATGTTGCATCGCTCCTAAACATTCAGAGCGTTGTTATATTGTTGCGAGCTTAGGGTTCGCTGGATTAATTATTTTAATAAATAAAAGCCGTTAAATCGATTTTGAATTAATGTAACACTTTATTAGTCCGTTAATAACAAACGTTACTTTTACCGTACACTTAACGGTTTCTTGACTTATCGCTTCCGTACTTATCGCGTCTTTGACCGCTTACTTCTTACTCTCTGATCTGCGTGTGACGTATTTACATGGTTTCCTCATTGTGATTCGTTGTTTCGTTTCCGTCCGTTCCATAGCCTCGAATTTTCTACTGCACATAGTCTCCAGTTTTCCAGTACTTTCTAGAATATTCTAGTACTTTGTTTTGAACTTTCTAGAACATTCTAGTACTGATTGCCATATGCGCCACAATATGTTATATCTCCATAAACTCGCGGAAAATAATTTCTGAAGGAAGTGAGCGAGAATGGAAAACAACAACAATTTCCCTAAAATGTCCCTAACATTTTTCTAAAAATTCTGACCGCGTCCGTTTCCTTGCTTTTCACAGAAGAGAATAAGTCAGTTAGCTTTGATCTAAAGGTTAAATTAATGACTTTCATTTATTGTGTTAGCGGTACATTCGAAAGCCACAACAACAAAAAAGAGTGTTGTATAAGCTTACAAAAGAATCTCAGCAATGCTTGTGCGGTTTTAATAAGAATCCTACCGATTTTCTACATCGACTTTTTATTCTACAATCATTGTTTTTGATGTCTATGATCAGAAAAGGATACCTGTGTAAATATGCGTTGTTCGGGATTGTGATATACACATTCCAAGTAATAAACAAATATCAGCGAACAATCAGGAATAACGATCGTCCTAAATCTTGGAGAGACAAAAGATGCACTGCGATGCATACATCTTCAAGAATATTTATATTGTGTGCCTTGTAATGAGCCGTACATCAAGGATAAAGGGAATGTTATCCACCGATTTACACGGTTAAAAATAAATCGACTCGACATCAAACCGTACATTGAAGTAGTCAGGCTCCTACACAGTTAAAAAAGAGGGAAGGTTTCATAAAAACGATCATGTTTTTAAAGACAGGCGTCTTATTAATTACCAAAAGTCACGAAATCAAACCATCGTAAACAAACAAAATTAAATTACCTAAATTATAAATCACGCTAAAATTTCACGTCTGAGTGGTGAAAGTTGTGCCAACTTGGCGACAGAAATAATTTTGACAATCTTTTAAAACGGGCTTTTTAAATGATCAATTCCCGGTACTTTTTTGACAAATAAAATTTACGCCCAAGCTTTTCCATAAACGAAAATAGTATCGCCATTCCTTAACGGAAGCGCCACACACCCCAATTTCTCAAAAGAAAATTGGTGGACATGCTTAGCACATATAGCAGGTGGAAAGTGAGCTCACACCGATTGGGTCTTTTCAAACTGAAACAGCGCGTTTCGTAGCAGTAAAGTGTACCAACAGTACGCCCCCCAGTTCACAAACATTATCTAACTCATCTTTTCCAAAATTGGTTTGCTATTTGGGGCGCTGCCGTCAGACTTGGCTTCGGAATAAACTCGTGACCCTCGAATTTTCACGGCACCGCAGCCACATAGGAGTAGGAATGCTTCAGAACGACGCTTTCCTTGTCGTTCCGATTCATGCTCATATCGTTGACCGGATATGATTTCAACTTGGTTATTAGAGTATGGAGAACCTTTTGTGATAATATCTCTCTATGTAAAACGGCAATTAACCCAAGATTTTCGGTCGCTCATAACTGCCTGGTGGAAGTCCTTTGCAGACAAAAGGAGTCTGTGCTAAAACTGTTTGCGTCAACACCAGCTGGGCGACTGCCACTTCAGCAAGGTGTGCCGGCAATGCCAGCGAAGACACCACACCTTGCTACAAGCCAGGACAACCACTATCAACAGACCGACCTCATCATCTCCAAGGGTGAGCGCAGAACCCACCCTCGAATCGAATCCAATCAAGAGATCTGATCACATACGATCAACACCGCTCCTCAGCAGACTGCACTGCTCGCAACTGCTCGATTCATCGTCACATAGGAACTCCAACGGAAGGTTGAAGTTCATGCTCTGGTGGACCCGTGTTCTAGCGCCACCTTCATATAGGAATCACTTGTTCGACGGTTGAGCTCCGGCGCCAAGCATCGCCCATTTCTACTTACGGTGCCGGGGGTATTCGCTGCTTCACTGCAAAGGCGCAAGCAATCACCACCGCCACTCGCCTCCACAGCTCCCAACGTTGAATTGAAACTGAAACTGACACCCCTCGCCTTGCCGCGTCTCTTGGGGTACGTGCCACCATCACAAACATTAGGAGCGCGCAATGTTACGCTTGGCGGGCGGCTCCCCCCAGTAACTAATCATCATCCGGCCAACAACCACCCGCCCTCGGACCATCTGCGACCTCATCCACGTTCCACGCTCATCGTGGCCGGCGGCCTCCCCCAGTAACTACGCATGCCCCAAGTGGCGGGCGGCCTCCGCCCGTAACCCTCCAACCACCTTATAGAAACGTCCCCACCAAGCATCTCATCGATGGACAGGGTCGAACTCATCATCGGCGCTGACGTGTACCCGTCCATCATCATGGAGGGGCTGAAGAAGTCCGAAAAATTATACCCAATTGCCCATCCCACGCATTTGGGATAGGTACTGACTGGTGCGGCCCCGCCCGGCTCACGGTGCTCCAACAGCGTGCAACCCTGACCAGCCATCAGATCAGCCTTGACCGCGAGCTACACGACCTTCTGGAAAATGTTTGGGCCCAAGAAGAACAGGCATGTGAGGCTCACTTCATTTCAACGCCCCGACGTGACCCACAGCGTCATTACGTACTCCGACTAGACATATAGCCCAACTCTGCACCACTTGAGGATTCCGCGAGTGCTGCCCGAGCTGCGTTCCCGCGGCTGGAGTACATGTTCAAGCGCCAACCTCATTTCCAAGAGATGTACAAGGAATCCATGGAAGAATACATTTCGCACGACCACACGAGAGAAGCATACCAAAACCACGGACGCCCAACCACGAAGATTTCTCATACCACATCATGGGGTCCTAAAGCACCCAACCAAACCCCCAATATCCGCGTAGTGTTCAATTGCTCCGTCCGACTAGAGATTGGAGCATCAATTAATGATTGCCTGTATGTCGGGCCCAAACTTCAGAACGAAATCTTCGACGTCCTGCGGCGCCGGCGATATGTCTTCTCGACAGATATTGCGAAAATGTACCCCCAGATAAAAATTGATGAACCAGATCGCCACTACCAGCAAATCCTCTGGCGATCCACACCGATCAAAATGGCGAAACCAAAACCCCAATATCACAGTTAGACAAATGTGTGTGATTCTGAACTGGCTCTACGCTGCAAGTAGCACCTGGCGCGGATAGTCGATGTTTGCATATGCACCATCACTTCAGACCGATACGTATCAAGAGAGCCCGGAGTAGCGGGTATATTCTCAATCGATATTGCATCGTTTAACTTCTGGCTGTCCTAGTCCCTTGACTACGTTACCTGCGACAGTATCAACAAACCCAATAATGTTTTCTAGTGATGTCCCCACCGCCATGGTTTGTGGGGGTCCTTTAAGCCATTTCCCAAGAACCGCCCATTCCCTTTCACCTGTCTCCCACTTCCCAAGCAAGTCTTTTTACTAACCTGCAAAGGGGCAGCGTAAGCTCCCCTGTAGCATCTCCCACCCGAAAACAACCTGGCATGCATATTAGCGAAGTGTTCTGGTTCATAATACTTGAACCATTCAATACCCCCCTAACGGCTCAGCTTGTCAGCAATTATAATCGACAAATACACACTGGCCAGCGTATCTGTTGACACAGCTGTAGCCGATATTCTTTCCACAGTTCACAATTGTATATCGCGCCTATACCCTTAGATCCGCGACAGTTGCGACAATTCCCGGTTATCGGCTATCAACCGATCATGGAATTTGGGCATGGATATGATCATTGTTTAGGCAATCTTACCCATGCCATGCCCTATGATGACCCACCAGCAAATCAAAGCAAACACACAGTACCTCACTGCGTTTGTTTTTTTTACTAACCGTTGGTCTATGGTTCCCCTGGGTGAGACGTTTGCTTGCACATCTGCAGGTCAAATCCCCCACCACCATACCCATGCACCACCACATTAACCTAACCATATAGCCACCGTCGCTGAGGTTTCTGTTGACTTAAAGTCCATGAATAATTCCCCTCCTTGTGCTCCAGAGCAATACGGCTAGAGCAAACATAACCCAAATCTCCGGTTGAACTGGCATCACCAGTATGTATCGCCTACAACGGCATTTCCCTTGAACTCATAGATAAATACCATGACGATCCAATGCAACATCGCCAGACCATGAACGTTTTACATCTCATCATCTGAACCTTGAAATAGCGTTTTTGCTTACTTTGAAGCAAAAACCTGTTTCGTTCCCAGGTGTGGATCATCGATGATTTATGACTACATTGCCTGTAGCCCCTGATGCTCGTACATTTGTTTGTTCAGGTGTCGGCCGATCGTTGTCTATATTGCAGGCGAAAGGGGCATCGTACGTGACCTATGCAGCATTGGGAAATCCTCCCATTCAACCCCTTTCTCGATCACCATTGGCCGCTGCCAGGTTGATCCAGTTCGCTCCTCCCACATCGATGTGATCCACCACCGTTGAATCTGACGGATGTGGATTGCATCGAGGAGTCAAATTTTATCACCCTTCGAGGAGAGACGTCGAGTCTCTGCTGTCGCGCCTTCCGTTGTCAAATTTAAATTCCTTAAGCCTACACACGCTTGTTTTCGTGTCGAGTTATTTGTCGAGAAACATAAGTTCTATGAGAATGAATTTAATATTTTATAGTAATAAAATTACTTAAAGAACGATTGCCATGTATGTGAACTCGGAACTAATAACAGTGCGTTAGTGTACCACATTGTCAAGTATATGCAACTTTTATAATTAGTGTTCTTAAGGATATTTGAAGACATTGCCTGCACCGACGTCATGTTCTGAGTTCTCAGAAATTTCTGGGGATCTACCTACTGTCGGATCACACATTCCCACCGATGTGGGCCCTCAGCAGCAACCATCCGAATCACAACTCAGCGGCCTGACTTCTACCCCATAACAACACTGCAGACATGAGTAGCCCTTTCTGCGAGTTGAATAACAATCAACGTGCTATCTCCTCCTCCAATGCCAGCGGAATTATAAAATCACGACCCAGCCGGAAGGCGAACAACATTGACACGTGAGTAATTCCGACTATACTGTGGTCTTTTTCCTCGATTCCCACTGTCTTTAAAGGTCCTCTAGTCTTGTGCCACGAGGACACAGGTTCACTACACTTCCTATAGTTGGTCGAGCGGAGCGCCAACCCTGTCTAGCGGTCGTCCCGCGACTAGTGACACATTGCAAAATGAATCGTTAAAGTCATTCGATTCACTTTATTTTTATTAACGTAAACTCTACCGCAATTCAACGGTAGGTAAAAAAAAACAAAACGTTAGCTTAGTTCACTAGTGGTTAGAAGTAGGAAGTTTAACACTCTAGGTTCAAACACATTTTTGATATTTATATGCCCACTGTTAATTTTACACTCGTTCATCGGACTCCTTGCGGCGCGAAACCAATTCTATATACCATCCAGACACTTGTGCAGAGATTGTACGCGAGGGAATGCAAATCTCGACTGTATTACGTTTTACGTGGAGGGCGCGACTGGCCTCCACGGAATCTGTAGAAAGACTGATTAATTCTTTCGAAACGACAGAATACCAAATTCCACCGTTTCGGTAACCAGTAGGGAATGATCTTTCATGGCGAGGAAGTGCACACACACACAGATGCGGTTACCTCGCACGCTCATGCTGTGTGCCCATGAGCATGCGAACCGTGGATATTAGAATTCCATAAAAGGAAATGTTACACGTCGTGTCTGCAGCTGGGCAAGTACCATGAAGAAGATACTTGGGGTGCTTAACCGATCAGCAACTGCGTACAGCATATACGCTGATCGTGCACATGCCTGTGGCATTTAGCAAGGGTCGAACTCTCGTGTGTGTATTTACATTGACGAGAATTCGATTTGCTTCGGCAGTCAGTGGTGAGGTATGCTATTGCAGATTGCACAATCGATCGATGGGTCTGCTGATATGACTTGCCATGCACGTGTGGGAAAAATACTTTCTTCTTGTGTGCATGGACAAGTTCGAGTATTTATGTCGGTTACGTAATGTTGTAACCGAATTGAATTTCAGGGGCATGTTTATTGGTGCCAATGCATTTGCTTGTCGATTGGTTCGGTGTGCTGTAGGATTCGACAAGGGATATGGGCGCCGATATGATTTGAGTTTATATCGGTTGTTTGGTGTGACGACCGAATTGCTTTTTAGGCACATGATGCGTTTCATGCAGTCATGCCCTTGGGGAAAACGTCTCTTGGTACTAATGCTATTGAATTAGCGAAAATATGGCTTAGGTGTTTAGGAGACATTTTAAGCAAATAACTGAAAGGTAAGTACATGCTTTCCAAGGTTTATGTGTATTAGGTAGCCGTCTTTGTGTCGTACCTGGAAAAAGCAAGAAGCGGCGTTAGTGGAAACGCCACAATACTTATGTCTAATACGAACACATGTAAACCAAACTTGTTTGCTTACATGTCCACCTAACACGTTCAAACGGACTTCTCCAACAACTTTGCGACTGCATAAAGAGTTTCTTGGAAAATCAATCGATTCGGGATGTTGTAGACGGCATGTCTTCGGATCTGTTTTCCACTAATTTTAAGGTACCTCAAGGCTCCATACTAGCGCCAACCCAATTTCTACTTCATATTAATAGTTTGCTGTGTCAATAAGTAAAAAAATATTCAATTTTGTCGACTATGGTCTGTTTTTTCTCCATATCCGAACGATCGGCCGAGTCACACGTCAGCGTGAGAGTATGTGATGACCGTGGTGAATCGATTCAGCACCGTTCTCAGCCGATTAGCTTACCGGATGTAACAACTTGGCGTATTTAACGTATGGATCTTTGGATCTAGGAATAAAAAATTCAACTACTTCCAAAATTAAAGCCAGATGACATTCCCAATGTTCACTTTTTCAGTTGTTGGGCTCTTAATTACTCTCGACCAACATTTTCTTCAGTGGTGAAAGCCTATTTTGTTTGAATGGTATGGAAAAGTGCCTTATTTGAGCTGAAGATGAACTCGATGAGGTCCAAGAACTGTCATCACATCCCCAACGAAATTGTGTGGTTTAACGACTGGTGGAGTCTATCTTTCTTAAAAACCAGACCGGCCGAAACGCAACTGGAAATGACGCCCTATGATTACGGACCTTTTGATGCCTGAGATTGAAGCTCATGATATCGACGATGAAATTTTGGGTCCAGCAAGACAGCGCTATTATCGTGACTGCAGCCCTATTGGGGGATCAATTCAATGAACGGTTACTCTCATGTTTCGGACAGAGGATTAGCCCCTTAAATCATGCGCGATCAGATTTCTAGACTCTTTCCTTTGAAGCTACGTAAAGTCCAAACTCTACACAGATAGGCCGGATACTATAGAGAAATTGGAAACCAACATTATTCGCGTCGTTCGCCAAATACCACTCGAAACGGTCAAACGCCTCATTGAAGATTGGAACTTCAGAATATACCATATTAGACGCAGTTACTACCAACACCTTTAAAAAATTGATCTTTTGTATGATGATAAAGATTACCGGATAAAATAGATTTTTGTTGTTGTATTTTTAGTAACATTATATATTTTTATTTATTTATTTATTTTTGAAAAAAAGTACTTGTAAATGAATCACCCATTAATTATTTATAATTTGAATAATATCGATTACAAATTCTTCATGAACGAATAAATTGTTTATGAATGAGCATATTGTAAAAGATAGGTCGATATTTTTGGAAAACGTACTTAGTCACTTTTAAAATAAACGTCCATGTGTTGACAGTTTCTGTCACACCCTTTCGCTTATCGTTGGAACCAAGTAATTTCGAAGTATTCGTAGATTATTCTGTACTTGAATAATAAAAAAGAACGAATTCAGGATATAAATGAGCAAATTCGCTATCTGTATATTATAAGACGTCATTGATATTAAAGAGAATCTTCTGCCAAGCACTTTAGTGTATCCATGCATAAGAAACCATCAAGTTACTGTAGATATAACAACAGCATGTCTCTTGCCATTTCGAAGACGAACCTCATAAGGCGGAAATTTAAACAGACACTTCATCCAATTACTATGCGATCTTATGTATCTCTCTATTTTTTGTGCCTTTTTAAATTCTACGTTGTAGATCCTCTCCAAAACGAGGGTATGACGTAATTTCCAAATTTATGTGATACTGGTTTGTCTGCATGTGTCTCTCCGTTGCGTATTCGTATTTCTCACTCTCAAGGTAATTTGGAATTGATTTCTATACTTTATAAAAATGTTACTCACTTCGTTTTGGCGAATGGCGAATGGCGATATCCAGCCGCGTGTTTCCAAAACACAAAACCCTTAACCTTTGTTCGAAACCCAGCTCGTATGTATTCGAATAATTACAAAGACCTTCACGCCACCCGGTCAGGTTTAAACTAAAGCCCGATGCGCAAACAATAGATCTGTTTCCAACAATTAAATTGAGAAAAAAACAAAATCAACAAATTTCAATGGAAAATTTTCCTCGTTCTTACAGATACACTTTCCTTGTTTAGAATCGGTAAAATTGGAAAACAGCACGCAACAGTCGAGGGTGAATTTAAATTTTAAATCGCGGGCGTTGTCAGTTCAAACACGGTTTACCTATGCACATTCCACGGCGGGTGACTCCAAAGCAAGAGCAAGTACAAGTTGGGTTCAAGATGCCCACTGGACTGGGGAACAGAGTCCACAGTGGAATCCAAAGAATGATTCAGACGTGTTTGGCGTGTGGAGAAAAAAACACTGAGACGCAGATAACGACGCGAGATGCAATGCAAACAGCTCCATATGCTACTGTATTGGAATCGTATTGTCTTGTAAGATTCGTATCTGGAGTATCTAGAGACAGATTGCCCAAAACGAGGGGATCTTTGTCACCCAGTGATGGCGTCATCAACCAATGGAATTCATTAAATTGCATACCAAAAATGTTCTCTAGTTTACAATATAAACACCATCAATAGACGCAGTTCTGTTTTACTTCGAGCGACAGATACTATACATAGATACCGGTGGGGCAGTGCGGCGAACGAAGGCAGGGACAAAGTGAAGGCATGCTACTATGGAATATGGCATGGTAATAGGAATACTAGTCACATGCGACCTTGCAAGGCTATATATGTGGCAAACACCTGCCGTTTGCAGCGAACAACAGTAAGTTAACGACAGCTCTAAGGTATGCCATGTGCAATGTTGCAATAGTCGAGCTTTCCGGGGAGCGAGGACATTATCATGAGGAACCGCACTTCATCGGGCATCAGCCCCAGATGCATTCGTTCAGCTGTGATTCTGAGGTTGGGGAGTACCACGGTGCCAGCGCTGATTGTTTCAAGTTTCTTTGTTACACACATAATCAGACTGTGGCAAATGAATGGAAATGTCGAAAGGCATATGGGAACTTTGTAACGGGGATGGGTCAATAGACGATAGTCTTACCACTCGATTAACATTGACTCGCCAAGCATGCTAGGTATATTAAACCGATCATATTGCAATGCACTGCGAGGTGTGCGACTATCTTTGCATATGATTCATAATTGAATCGTTTTAACTTAACATGCGAGTGCCTTCGCCATAGCGATATCTAAGACTTGAGTATGAACTTGAGTGTTCAGGGATAATTTGATTTCTCCAGTTACATTCGATAATCCATGGCACGAAATCTGTTGAAGGCTTAAGACATAGTTAGTAACTAATTGGGCTCCACAAAGACCACAGTTGAGCATAAAAGAAGGACAGCAAACTTTAGGTGGCATGTACAACTCTTTATGGACCCTGAGCTGAGTTGATATCCGCTGTTGAACGTAGTTAGTTTGATAGCACAATCGGGTTACCTTGAAGTCCAAGCGGTGTGCAGTTCGCAATAAATTGGGCGCTAAGAAGTTTGTATTTGTTGTATAAGTACTATGGTGGTGATTAGTTGTCAGACGATTATTAATTTAAATTTTTTGAGGCAACCACATCACTAATAACTTCTCAAAAATACAATACTTAAATCATCAATTAAATTACATTTTATCTAACATAAAGAGGCTTTTAGCTAAGACTAAATTTTGTTTTAAATGCCCAATACGATTACCAATGGAAAATGATCTACTTGATGGTCGAATTTTAAGAGAGCTTGTAAGTAACCAGTATTCTCACGCGATGATGGGGGTGAGCAAACAGCAGATGAACTCTTTGCACTATGCATGGTTAAGGTTCATATCAAAATATGCGAGGATCGTTTATTATACAAACATCGTGTATTGTGCAAAGATCGCCTGTTATGCAAAAATCGACTCCATTGAGTGGTTAGAACAGGAAATTAACTATTTATTCCCGTAATAATTTCGGCATGAAACCAAATTTGGACTTGAGGGGTTAAACCACTCTAGAGCATTGAAAAGTAAGCTAATTTCAAGAAAATATTTGGCGGCATGGTGAAGAATAAAAAATATAGTTTTATTGAATTCATTAAAAAGAAGGTTATACAGTCCTATGACGACAACCCTTTTTGATTTGAAGTCCGCATTTATTTTAATTAAAAATCAAATTACACATATTTCTTCATATAAGCCTAAATGCATCTCCTATTTAACAAATACAGTTCTTATGTTAAGTTACTGGCTCTTTACAAGCACTCTAAATTATCCAGTATCAGGTTTTCTGTTTATGCTGTGGCGGTTCCGCCAAACCCCACGGCCCACTTACCTGAAAAACCCCCATAACTACACCCCAATTGGCATAACATTTCGCTAATGCAAACGCATTAGCACCTTAAGTGCTTTACGCATCTAGGTTATCAAATTTATAATCTAAAGGTCCCTGTAAAAGAAAACTTATCTTTCATGCATCCTTTCGCATACAATTTCCGTAAGATTTCTTTTCTACCTTTTCAGGGATCCCAAAACCTATTCGGTACCTTCGTTTGCCAGGCAAATTCCAACCTTCCCACACCTGCACCACAATCTCCCCGCAGCAAAAACATTTCCTTCCCAAGGATAATTAATGCTTTCAATGCATTACCTGGAAATGCCTGCAAAGAATTTTTCCTACAAGGGCATTCATACATGTATCAATGCGTCTATGCATAAGCGACCAAAAACCGAATTTCCAATTAGTGTAGATTTTCACACTAGAGTTCGAGACTTGCGTCGCCATAGATACCATGTACCATTGACACAGATGGTATATACAAACCGTCATTGTATAACCATCTAATCTGCCTTGCAATGACTTGCAACTATCGATACAGCTGCAAGCACTTTACCCAGAATTGCTCCTTTGTTTGAATCTCCAAACAAGCATCGACTTCGCGCATAGCCGCCGGATTGAATTCAAAGCATAAACAATGCAAATATAGAATCCGTTTCCCACAAACGAATTTCCCTGCATATACAAATGCAAGCAAGGGATTCGTTTAGTCTACCACCCATTAACAACATTTCTCCGATGCGTCGCGTCTATTTATTCAGCCGCGACGTACATCTCAAACAAAGATCCAATTAGCATCCCACGAGATTCGATTTGCTTGTTTCAACGAACACACATCTCCTGGATGCACATTATGCCCCTTCTTGGTGTTTCAGATTCGTTATCATGGCTTCGACCCATGAAAAGAACCGACGGACACATATACATGTGTACCATGACGATCTCCTCTATGAGATCCGGTTATCACCGCCGTAAAAGTGAGTGCACCCAAATTTCCCTTGGACAACGAATGAATATCGTTGAGTTCTTTACCATCCACCGACCACGTTGGTCGTACTATCTCCGCTCCCTGGTGCACACGGGACGCGATATATATATTCGGAGTCGTGAGTGAAATAAATCCGACACTGACTTTTGTAATTTTATTTACCATGACAGTCAGTATGTAAGAGGGCTTCCTCTGTTACAATTTTAGCTAGCGCAAAATACATATAGGCTTTCTATTTTATTATATATATCATTTATATATATATGTATATATATCATATATATATACATATATATATATATTTATATATATATATATATATGTACATATATATATATATATATATATATATATATATATATATATATATATATATATATATATATATATTGTAGCGAGTTTACGGTTCGCTGGATTAATTATTTTTAATAAATAAGAGCCGTTCAATCAATTTTTGAATTAATGTAACACTTTATTAGTCCGTTAATAACAACTGTACACTTAACGATTTCTTGACTTATCGCTTCCGTACTTATCGCGTCTTTGAATACTTACTTCCTCTCTCTGATCTACGTGTGACGTATTTATACCGTTTCCTCATTCTGACTCGGCCTCGAATTTTCTACTGCTCATAGTCTCCAGTTTTTCAGTACTTTCTAGAATATTCTAGTACTTTGTTTTGGACTTTCTAGAATACCCTCCGTCTAGATTAGTTCGTCCCGAACTAAGTTCACTGGTCTCCTGGGTTAAGAAAAGTCGCCAGTCGGTCGCGATGTACCACTTTCATCTTGGCGTTCGGTCTTCGCTGAATCCTATAGACAACGTCGTTAATTCTTGTGAGAATCTTATACGGTCCTTCCCAATGTTGCTGCAATTCGGAGACCTTCCTTTTTGCCGACGAGGGTTATGAAGCCACACGTTATCGCCTGCATTAAACCCGGATGCGTTGGCTCGAACGTCGTACCTTGTTTTCATCCTGTCACTTGATACCTTGATTTGCTTTCGAACCAAATGATGAATCTCATCGAGGCGATTTCTCCATTTGGCTACGTAGTCTTCAGTCATATCTATGGCGTCTGGAGGTATCCCGAATCGCAGATCGGCTGGTAATCGTATCTCTCGTCCAAATAAAATTCTTGCTGGAGAATGGGCTGTCGTATCGTGATTGGCCGATCTATAACTCATGACAAAGGTTTGTACATATTAGTCCCAATCGCGTTGGTGATCACTAACGACCTTCGATAAGTGCTCTTTCATTGTTCGGTTGAACCTTTCGACCATTCCGTCTGACTGCGGATGTAAGGGTGTGGTCCTGGTTTTCCTTACGTCCAGTGCCGCACAT
Organism: Microdon myrmicae; assembly: GCA_963931805.1. Lineage (NCBI taxonomy): Eukaryota > Metazoa > Arthropoda > Insecta > Diptera > Syrphidae > Microdon > Microdon myrmicae. The sequence continues at coordinate 143,764,382 of OZ007498.1, read as the reverse complement.
ATGCCTTGAAATATCTGTGATTCGAAGTTTCTGCCTTGATCGGATTGAAGCTCACAGGGAAGTCCATATCTGCTGAACCAATTATTCATAAGCTGCCCAATGACGGTTGTTGCTTCTTGGTTTGGAATTGGAATGACTTCCACCCACTTGCTGAAGTAATCCATGATGACCAACATGTATTTGTTGTTGTCGTTGGTTTTTGGAAATGGTCCTGAGATATCAATCGCAATTCGCTCGAAAGGGGCGCCCACGTTGTACTGCTTCATAGCGCTCCTTGGTTTTGCTGTCGGTCCTTTAGTCGCAGTGCAAGTTGTGCACTTCCTACACCAAGACTCGACGTCATCTCTCATGTGAAGCCAGTAGAAGCGAGATCGTAATTTTAAAAGTGTCTTATTAACTCCCAGATGTCCACCGGAGGCCCCGTCGTGCATATCTATTAGTACATCCTTCACTTTTGATGGTTGGACTAGGATCAACATTCGATGGGATTTTCCGTCCGCGGCTTCCCATTTACGCTTAAGAATTCCATCTTCCACCAGCAAGGATTTCCATTATGCCCAATATGCCTTAAATGTTCCACTCTTGTCAGAAATATTGTTCCAAGTTGGCCGCTCGTTCTTTTCTTTGTGTTCCAGGATTAGCGACATATCTTCATCCCGAAGTTGAGCTGCGCGTAGAGTATCACTCGTCCACCCATCTAGTACTTCTACTTGTACATTTCGCAGGTCGTATGCCTCTTCTTTCTCTTCCGTTCTATGACAATGTTTACAATCTGGCTTACATGGTCTTCTTGATAGAGCATCAGCGTTATTATGCACCTTCCCTTGACGGTGGGAAATTTGGAAATCGTACGTTTGAAGTCGTTCGATCCATCGAGCTATTTATCCTTCCGGATTCTTAAAATTTAGCATCCATTTCAGGGCGGCATTAAAGGCTTCTACGGCAGCCAGCAGTTCCTTTCTTGTTGCGCAGTAATTTCTCTCTGGCTTATATAGAACTCGACTATAATATGCGACAGCTCTCTCTTTACCATCGACTTCCTGTGACAACACTGTTCCGATTCCTGTGTTACTTCCATCAGTATCCAATATAAATGGGCGATCCGATATTCGGAATGCCAATGTTGGAGTCTTACATAACTCGGCCTTCAATGTGTTGAATGCTGCCTCATACTTTTCTGTCCAATTGAATTTCTTGTCTTTACCCGTTAGTTTGTGTAGGGTTTTAGCCACATTGGCCAAACCTTTAACAAACCGTCGGTAGTATGTGGCTAATCCCATAAAGCTTCTTATCTGTTGCTTATCTTTTGGAGTAGGCCACTCTTGGGCAGCTGCTATCTTATCAGGATCCGTTTGAACCCCTGCAGATGAAACGATGTATCCCAGGAATTTTACTCTCCTTTGGAAGAGTTCACATTTCTTCGAATTGAACTTTAAGTTGGCCTGTCTTAGTCGTTCAGACGGAGCGCAGGTTATTGATGTGTTCTGGTAAATTCCTTCCAACAACGATGATATCGTCCAAGTACCCAAGACACGTCTTCCATGTAACTCCCCGTAGAACACTTTCCATTAGTCGTTCAAACGTTGCTGGAGCATTACGCAATCCAAAAGGCATCACATTGAATTGATAAAGTCTGTTTCCGGTAGTAAACGCTGTCTTCTCCTTGTCCTCCTCCTTCACTTCCACTTGCCAGTAACCGCTTTTTAGGTTCAATGTTGAAAACCACTGAGCTCCAGAAAGAGTATCTAGTGTGTCGTCGATTCGAGGAAGTGGTTAAATGTCTTAAATAGCCACGACTCACTTTCTTGATCGTGTGAGAGTATGTTTGCCACGATTCACCTTCGTAATTGTGAGAAGAGAAATCAGTCAACATTCACGAACATCGAAATTAGTCATGACTCATGTCAGTGATCGTGCCGGTTGAGATCAGCCACAACTCACATTAGTGATCGTGGGATCTAAGAGTCAACAACGTACTGACATACGTAACAGTGATCGATCCATTAAAAAATTTGGCCAAGAGCATCATGAACTTAGGTAGGATGCACAATCGTGCAATCAAATTCACCAGAGATTCTTTTTAAAACTCGCCGTATCATGCTTGTCCCTGTTCCAAAGAAATTACATAGCTCTTATGAACTCGGGAGTTGCTCTCCTCTCCTCAAGGATTCGCTAGCGAAAGCCAGTCCACACTAAAGGTCAATTTTAGACAAATAAGCGCAGGGAATTGTTCTTCAGTCGAATAACACGCACATGAATCGTCCCTCCAGGTCATGTTTTATTTCAACTCAACTCAAGACCGATTCCCCCTATCACAATGCTTGTTTTTTTGTACTACCGAATGTATGAAATGTCCATTGACATTTAAGGGTATGAAATACCTCTTTCATGCATGCATATTAAAAAAATACAATTTTCTCTATGGCTTTGAGTTCACACCTTTTTTTGCAAGCTTCATTTTAAATGTAGATTTTTTACAGAAACTCCAAATAAATAAACTTGCTCATCATCAGGTATTTATATATAAGACACTGTTATATGTTCTGTGAATTATAGAAATAGGAAATTCGACCAACAATTCGTGATGATTTCAATCGTAAAAGACTGTCATGATATTTTGTTTTGTTTTAATGGACACTATTTAATGCTCTTATCATTTTTACTCTTCTTATTTTTTCATTCCGTTCGGTAAATACCAAACAACGTCTGCTGATTCACATTTGCTTATTTTTCTTCAGATTATTATCTGAGTGATTCCAAGTGAATTGTTTAAATATTTGAATACAAAATACCTGCACCAGGCTGTATCTCTTCAGACCCCTTTGGCATATCACCGTGAAATAGATTACAACGAACAGTGTTTTTCTAACCGTTTTATAATCACCTGCAGCAGCTGCACCATCATCATCAAATTCGATTCCAAATGGATAAATAAAAAATTCAAAGACTGGAAAGAAGATTCAATCGAAAAGAATTCCGAGGAACGTGCATCCAGACCCAAAATAAAGAATCAAACATGTGCTCTAGCACGAACCACTGGCACAAGACGCCGCAGATGTTGAAATAAGAGAACGCCGGCTGAAAGGACGAGAATAATTACAAGGCTCAAAAGATACCCCGAATCTACCTATTGTACACGAATTCCTAAGCAGATGAATCATGATCACGATGAAAATGGAATGTGGCGGCAGCTGTTTATCCTCAGAGAGTCCTTTTATCCCCATCCAAAGCCGGTGATTGATGTATGTGCGTATCAAAGGAAGTGCCACGCGAATGCGTTTGAAATATCTATCCTTCATTTCACTTTGAGATACACAAAGTAGTATCTGGCAAAGAATGTGTGTGTTTGTGTCTCGGCTTATGATCTTTGAGTGAGTACTTGAACCGCAACAGAAAAGTTGATCACCTATTGTCGAAAGCTTTCACGCCAAGAAACAAACGCCCTAGGGATGGAAAGTCAAGCACATTTAAATCTAAGTGCAAATCGTTTTAGTGAGTTATTTGGGGCCATCATGTCATTGCCTTAATGTCGTTCAATAGTAAGAGAATTGGATTTTATAAGAGGTTATGTTGCAAGTATTTTGAACAAAGTTGCCACATTAAACAATGATTTCTATTTCTAGACATCAATATGACAACACTGTCTGTCGGCAGATCTAATACGAAAAGTCAGTACAAATGAACTACCCCCAAAATATTGAAGCACTAGGCGGTTTGTGGAATAAATAAAAGGAGCTTATAACCCTCCGAGCGAATACTAGCCGTTATACTCTGTAATAAATTTGTCTCCATGAATAATAGGCTGGTGATATTAATTTGATGTAGAGAGAGAGAAAACGGACATAAAAGGGTGAACAGACTGTTACAGGTAGTATAATATCGTTTGAATCTTTTATTTTACACTAACGCGCGCACAAAAGGGATTTTGGAGACCCCTTAAATGTCAGACCCCAGTGCGAGCGGAAGGAGAGGAAGTGAATAAAGAAAGGAGGTATCGATGTACATTGGTATTAAATGCCTGGACATTACAACGACGAGGAAACACATGATCGGGTAGAGTATTCCACATTCGTGTGGCTCGGCTAAAGAATGACTCTCTATGATTGTGCGACTGAAGTTGACTTTCAAGGTAAACTCATGCGTATTCTCAGATTGACGGGTATCGCGGGAAAATGTCTGAGGGGGCGGAACACATCCAGCAAGTTCAAGGAACCCCATGCATTTGGCCGCACTTTTCGCAGCTTCAAAAACCCTTGGCTTCGTTGATACAAGTGCCGTTCATTGACAGTATATTTACTTTGGGGTTCGCCTTTGACGGCCCGCACTGAGTTTTTAAGGAATTGAATTCTACTCGGTTAGATAATCTCCATTGACATTTCTTGTTGCGGTCGGAAGTCAGTGTATTAAGCATAACCTACTGACTGGTATTGGCGTTCGAAGAGTTTGGCCGGGAATGTTCGTGTGAGTATGAGACTCTCAATGTGCTATCATAGGCAAACGAGTGAATTGGGTTGTGGATAATGGACAAGAGATCTGTGGGGTTTTCCACTAGTGCGTCAACACGGACGCTGATTCAATAGAAACATCATTGGATGCCACTGCTGCAGTTCCCCGGAATTGTTACGACCCACTCTGTTCTTCACACCAAAGTTCACCCAAACTGTACACAACAAAAGTAAAATAAAACACAGGAGCCTTGTTTTTATTATTTAACTTTTGTTTATTTAAGTATTTATCCGACAATGTTTTCTTTTGTTTAATTTTTACAGATTTCGCACACAATAAACCAACCTGTAAGTAGATATACTGACTTTGTACATTACGTTACACTAATTAGTTCGGCTAATAACATTTAATTCATCAATTAATCGAACTGATCACACTCAGATACAGTTGGGGTATTGTCCGCCTGTACGTTTACGTTTTGATATCGCATTTTGCGTGCAAGTTACCGGAATAAATATATTTAAAACGCAGACAATCAGACCGACACGACTATAACTGGTGACTCTCGTTGCTCTCAACCGCGTTCCTCTGGGATGGAATTTCGACTCACTTGTCGATTCTAGATGTTGTTTCGCGCGGATATCACTATTCAAGATGCACACAAATAGGAAGAGGCCCTGCACATGGGGAAGAACAGTATTTCATAAATCGGCTGCAGTAGAATAAGGAAAAACGAAAACAAAAACTGACTAACGATATTTGAATTCAAATAGGTCAGCTGTGCAAATAGATGGTCGCTCGTATAGCGGCCGAAAAAGGTTGCTATGTTTAAACTAGCGATTCGTTGATGCAGAAATAGGTTTCTGAGTATTATGTCAACAGAAACGCTATTTCGGGGGTCAAACGCTACGATACGCGTTTGTTTGCTTAGCTAATGGTACGGGGGTTGTTTAGGAGAACGATACCATGGGACCTGATCTGGATATTACACAATGACGGTTGTGTATTTATCCACGTCAATTGTGGATTGCATTCATAGCGAGTCAAGGGTCGAATTACAGTGTGAATATTTACACTGGCAAAGAATTCGGCTCGGCTTTGTATTAGTGAACAAAACATGGGATGTGACCATTGCTAGATTGTTTAGGAAAAACAAACTATGATCACGTCCAATTCGATGCTAGTTTATCGCTTATGCAACCGATCGGGGATAATCGGCTGCAGCTATATAAGCAAGCGATTTGCCATGGCGTGTCTTTTGGACCAACGTATTGTTGGAACAAGAACTCTCGGGAGGATTGGCCTGTGTTTGATGGGCATGTGGTCGCCCATAGTAACCGATCGGTTCATGACAGATGAACCGAGATGGTTTAATTGATGCTATTTATTTCATGCCATGGCAAAATGGTAATCTTGCCGTGGACTTATGTTTCAAGTATGAAATTGTTGAGTAGAGCTGTGTCCTGCTCGTATACAGGTAAGCTACTTATGGTTGGTGCAGGTGTTTGCAGGTTGGGGACGGGGAGTTGGATTAGGACGGTGGGTGGTTCTTCGGGAATGCTTAAAGAACCTCCACAGATCTTTTATAAAGATGATGAAGAGAGTGGGTGAGAGTACCAAATCTTGGGGAACACCTGCATTAATTTGATGGGAGACAGATTTGATACCATCAAGAACTATTTGCATTGAACTGCCAGAAAGATAGCCTATTATCCATTGGATCAGGTCATTGTCCACTCCATATGAATGTAATCTTGATAAAAGGGCTGGATGCCAAACTCTGTAGAAGGCTTTCGACATATCCAGTGCAACAACCTTGCTTTCTCCGAAGTAGTGGGTGGAAGTTCCACTTCTCGGTAAGGTACGCCATAAAATCTCCTGTGGACCTGTTGCTACGAAAGCCATATTGTTGGTTATTGAGGAGGTCACATAATTCCAGATATTTCGAAAGTTGACGGTTAATCAGTGATTCCACTATTATCGAGAGAGTAGAAGTTAGTGCAATGGGCCGATAAGAAGAGAGGGATGATTTGTCGCCTTTTTCGGGAATTGTCTGAATGTTCGCTGACTTCCATCTATTTGGGAAACAGCCAATAGAATATTAGGTGTACAACTTTGCTTCCGCCGTTTTGCAATAGATGGCTGTAGCGGTAAGTGGTAGTTGAAATAAATAGATCATAGATGTCACACAATAAGCTTAGGTATTTGTAAACATAACGCCATCGACATATTAGTCGATTTGTGTCTGCATCATAAGGTTATTCTCGATTAAACAAGTCAGCTTACGAGCCAAATTCCGGTCATTTGCGGGAGGTTTTAATTTTCTGCTTTAATATGAAGAAATCTGCGGCTGAGGCTCATCGAATGCTCTCAAATACCTATGGTGAGGCTGCTATTAGTGAAAGAACGTGCCGAGACTGGTTTCAACGCTTCAAGGACGGCGATTTTAACGTCGAAGACCAGCATGGCGGTGGAAGAGAGAAGGTTTTCGAAGATGCAGAATTGGAGGCATTACTTGATCAAGGCTCATGTCAAACGCAACAAGAATTGGCAGGATCACTGGGAGTGACGCAACAAGCCATTTCAAAACGCCTGAAAGTCATGGGAATGATTCAGAAACAAGGAACCAATGTGCCGTACGAGTTCAAGCCGAGAGATGTTGAACAGCGTTTGTGTGTTTGTGAACAGCTGCTTGCAAGGCAAAGACGGAAGGGATTTCTGCATCGCATTGTGACTGGGGACGAAAAATGGGTTCATTACGATAATCCCAAGCGCAGAAAATCATGGGGATATCCCGGCCATGCTTCCACGTCGACGGTCAAACCGAATATCCACGGTTCCGAGGCCATGCTCAGTATTTGGTGGGACCGGCTCGGCGTAGTGTATTATGAGTTGTTAAAACCGACTGAAACAATCACAGGCGATCGTTATCGAACGCAATTAATGCGTTTGAGCCGAGCATTGAAAGACAAACGGCCGCAATACCACGAGACACATGATAAAGTGATTTTACAGCATGACAATGCTCGACCCCATGTTGCGAAAGTGGTCAAGACATACTTGGACACTTTAAAATAGGAAGTCCTACCCCACCCGCCGTATTCTCCAGACGTTGCTCCCTCGGACTATAACTTGTTTCGATCAATGGCACACGGCCTGGCTGACCAGCACTTCCGGTCTTATGAAGAAGTAAAAAATTGGATCGATTCAAAAGATGACCAGTTTTTTCAACACGGGATTCGTATGCTACCCGAAAGATGGGAGAAAGTAGTGGCCAGCGATGGACAATACTTTGAATCATAAATGTATAACCAGTTTTTTACAATAAAGCCTCGAATTTCGGAAAAAACGGCGGAAGCAAAGTTGTGCACCTAATAAGACAAATGAAAGAGCTTGCGCAGTGGTTTAGAGAGTGAAGAGGAACATCTCTTTAAGAGAATGGGGAGAATGCCATCAGGACCAGCGGATTTGTGTGCGTTTAGCTCCTTGAGTGCCCGGGCAACAGTACGCGTTCGGAATCGGATCTGGCTTATCATGTGCTGCTTATGCTCAAGTTGAGGCGGAACTGATGTGGTATCAGGCAACGTTTAGTTGGCTGCAAAATGTGCGGCAAGTAGATTCGCCTTCTCTATTGCAGTGGTGACTGGTCTGTCATCGACTATAAGCGATGGAATGGATGAAGAGACTGAGTTTTGAATGTTTTTCACGAATGCCCAGCAGTTCCTACTACCTTTGAGAGAGTGTAGTATTTTTTGTCTCACTGTTTGGTCATGCAAAAACTTGGCGCATTGAATATACGCATTGCAGTCATTTCTAGCTCGCTTAAATCTCTTCCGGTTTTCCCCAGAGTTGTTTGATTTATACAACCGGAAGCTCAATTCTTTAGCCTTAATGGGTTCTCTGCACCCGGAATCGAACCACATATTTCTCTTGGGTTTGATACTCTTTACACTGTGTGGAATAAAGGTCGCATGCCAAACAGAATCGTGTCTGTCAATGTGTGTGCAATAAAGTCAACCTCATTATTGAGGAAAAATAACGACCAATTTAACCTCCTAAAAAAGTCGTTCAGACCTTCCCAGTTGGCTTTCTCATAGAACCATACTGTTCTTTTGGGAGTTTTCTTGTTGGCGTGACTATTGGTTAGAGCTAATTTAGCTGACACGACACAGTGGTATGAAGTGCCTAAGGGCGAAAAAACTTCAATTGAGTATTTGTTTGGGCGGAAGGTGAGAAACTGGTCCAGTGTGTTGGCGAAATGTCCATATATGTCTAGTACCCATGTTGGCTCATTGACAAATTGAGTAAAACTATTTAAATCAGCAAAGAACTGGACATATTGACCTTCAGGTGTTGTGTGTCCGGAGTGATTAAGCCACTGAGAGCTATGCACATTAAAATCACCCGCAATAACGATTTCAGTGTGCGGATATATGGTCAAGATCCTATCGATAGTATCAGACAGAGCATCAAATTGGTTAAAGGATGTGTTTCTATCCAAATTTGGGCGTCTGTAAAGAAAGCAGTAATGTATGATATGCTTACGAACGTGAAGTTTTAGCCAAGAGAAATTAAACTCTGGGTTGGAACAGAGCCCATATTGTGGCAGAAGCTGATAAGCAATATCACTTCGTATGTAAGTGGCTAGATCCCGATGTGGAAAAAACAAAGGCAGTAATTTATAATCAGGTATAGTAAAATCAGAATTATCTGTATCAGTTATTACTTAAGTCTTGCTAAATGCAAGGATTGCTGGTTTCTTGTTAGAGATGTGGGCAATCACAGAGAAGAAATTGCATCTTAAGTCGCGAATGTTACAAAGATCGACATGAAATTCTCGTTCCATTGAAATGGCCTGCCACACGAAACTATTACCGCCTCGGGAAAGGAAGCAAGTCGGAACCAGCAATAGATGAGCGAAAGCAACCACTACAGGTGTTATGCCACTGTAGTAGGTGCCCCATTAGTTCCGTGCTGAAATCCAGGTCACATTCCTTTCATGACGAATATTACGCCACTCAAACTACCAAAAATCCTCCAAAGATTATAAATCAATCGAGAGTATCGATGACTAAGGGACGCAAAAGAGGTGCGAAAAAGAGGAAAACAGATACAGGGAAAGGAAAGGGTATGAGTTTTCCCACACTGTACATTTCCACACAATTTTCACACTACGGCGCGAAACCCATATATATTACTGCACTACACTCGGGCGCGTTTGTGGTGATCCGTTTGTTTACTTCGGATCCCACAGAAGACGACGCGCAAACTGATAGTGCAATTAGGGTATCTTGTGTTTATTTAAGATACCCTAAACGGATTACACAATTGATCCGATGGTATGGATCACGAGGCAGAGGCGCACGTGCTGACTCGTCGGCGGTCAGTTTTACTACAGCCTCGTGGTTTAATACATAAAGTTATAAAATATAGCAACGTGTTCGAACCGGTTGGGCAAAGCAGGCGATCCTTTAGCTTTATAGCGCAACAACGGCCTGTCTGTTGTGGGAACCAGAAGAATCAGAATACCTGAATTGGCCCAACCTTTGTTTCGAGACCGATGTGCGATGGTGGATATTTTCGAACAACCTTCGGCAATCAAAACTCTACAAAAACGCTGCAGAAACATTCGCAGAAGCTTTGTCGCATTTGGGTGTTGCATCACAATACGTCTGTAGCGTTCTACGAACGCACAATTCCGCGCAGGTAAGGTTCCTACCTTCAAAGAACTTACTTACCTGAGAGCGATGCACGCGCCCACAGACGCGTGCCCCCAAAGTCCCACCATAGGGCCTGCAACTCGCAGCCAACGTTGAGACCGACACCAAAAAGCAAGGAACTGAACGTCCCCAAAGCTTTTAATGCCAAGCTCAACATTCGTAAGTCATCATACCTGAAACAAAAAAGAAACATTCAATCTGCCTGCGCCCAGGAACATTCCATTTAATCGGCAATTTCAAACGTCTATGCAATGCAAAGTAGCCGACCAACGATGCACGTGCGGGTAGCTGCCATAAAGACCACCAAGTCTATCGGCAAACATAAAGAAACGGCAACCGTAATTATCTCAACGAGATAATTCAAATTGTATGAGGTTGAAAACCTACAAGGAAACTACTCCGATCCCACGGTGTCTGTTAGTATTTCACACCAATTAGAAAGATCTAATGGATTTCGGGTGTATTGACAAAAGTCAAACAAAACCCATGAACCATGCATCCATGCAAATTGCAGGATATCTTTCGGCCTTCGCGCCAGATGTGTTATGTAAATAAGGCGGCATACAATGGACAACCGTCGAACTGAATTTCGACCACCACCACGGATGGTGATAATGATGTTCGATGATGAGCGAGTTTCTTCTTTCAGGAATGAAAAATCACCCCTGGGACGTGATAACATGCTGCTAACAGAAATTCGGAAGTTCTGTTAGCAGAGCAAGTAGGAACATTTTTCCGTGTAGATACAGATACCAGTTTGGAATCTGGATATCTGTGTGGGCAGACAGACAGTCAGATTTTGATCGTCAACGAGACGACAATTCGCACCGGCGAGGAAGTCATCGCGAGGAGGAGGTGAGAAAATGATCGAGTAGCTGGTGTTCCAAGCGCGTATCTTAACTTAACTTAACTTCACTTAACTTCACTTAACGTAACTTAAGCGGTAACTTGTGCTTCGTTCGTGTGGCTTACTGCGTTTTTTTTAAAACATTGTTGTGACATTCACCTTACCCGAAGTCATCCTATTGCGTAACATTTAAGCAATAAGTGTTATTAAAAAAATAAAAAGATTAAATGCAAAACGATCTTCGTGTTTCATTGTGCTGTTCGCTCCGTGTGATTCTCACCTTCTTACAAATAGTGTTCGGCGGAACACTAGGACAACCCAAACAAAAACCGCCAAACTGGTGACCGCGAACGTGAGTTAAAGTGAACACGCACGTACAATTTAAAACGGTAAACCGCGTAAAAACAATTGTAATAAAGTGAACACGCACCGAAAAATAAGAAACACGCGTCGAAAAATAAATACAGTCCCGGAAATTAAACAATAGTAATTCAACAGTTCCAGTGAAAGTGAAGTGACCAAAACACCGATTGCAGCACACCTTCAGCCACGAATCAGGACTCATCACGGACGCAGGACAACAGGAAGGAAAAAAGCCGCAAGTCATTTATCGTATTTTATTATTATTATTTTTTTTTTACCATATTTTAAAAAGCAATTTCCTTTTAAATACATTCTTTTTTGATTTCTATATTTCGTTAAATAAATCTCAAAATATTTATTCCTTTATAATTCTTTTCTTGTACAAGCTCTATCCGAGCCCTACGTAATTATAAAATACGAAAATTTAGCTCCTTCTGAGTTTCCAATAAATAGAAACATTTGTTACAGGTATTATATATAAGTACGAATCAAAAGTAAGCAAAATTGTAAGCTCCTTCAGAGCCAGAGACACACTCACGAACCGACGACACACTTGACATGACTTTCTTGTAACGACCGCGAAATAAAGCGAAATTGATCGCCGCAATAAAGGCAACGAAGAATCAGTTGCGCATCCGCGAAAAACCTCGATAGTTCTCTCCTCCTCGTACTTCTTGTCCTCCTCCGAACGGAAAAGTTTCTCTCTGTCCGCCCCCAGCACAGTCGAACAACACGTAGGATCCTCTGGTGTAGGCCCATCCTTATATCATCTTTGGAAAATAGATAGAATCCTTTTGTGCTAGGCCCATCCCTAAAAAAGAAATCTTTGGAGCCAGCAGGTCGTTCGTCGCGTCCACTAACGAAAACGTTACGGGGAAAAATAAACGTTCCCCAAGAAAAAAATTCGACGCGAAACCTTCCAAAGTTAACGATAACTACTAGGTCGAAAACCGCGGCTCAAAAAATGATAATGGCAAACGACGCCGGACCTTCGCCAACGACATCACAGGCTCCTGCCCTCCATCAAGAAGCCGCCATTCCATTCCAGGCGGACCACCGCCCACAACTGCGTAACGCAATATTACCGGACTTCACGTCCGACGACCCAGACTACTGGTTCGGTTACGCCGAAAGAGTTTTCAGCGTGGAAGGGATCACCGACGAGGAGGTGAAATTCCTCGTGGTAACACGGGTACAAGACCCAAAATTGCTTCCATATGCGAAGTGTTTAATAAAAACCCCATCTCCGCAACCGTACACGGCGTTTAAGGAGATGGTGACTAACGCCTATAGCGAAACGCCGCAAAATCGCTTGCGACGTTTATTACGGCCGACCGACACCTCTGGGATGCGACCATCCCAGCGCGCCGCCTATTTCCGTGCGCTGGCCGGCACGGACATGTCCGAGACAGCCTTAACGGCTATATTTAGAGAGTCTTTGCCAGAATACGTTCAGGCAATCGTCGCGCCTTTAGCGGAATCTGGTCTCGATGAGCTAGCGCGACACGCCGAGGCAGTAATGGCCACGGACAGATCCCGAACGGATCTCCAATTCCTTCCGGCAACGAACCCCGCGCAAGATCCACCTCTGCCCCAACCACGAACCTCCACGGTAACGTGCACTCATGCAACACAGACGAGCAATGAGATAGAACGCTTAGGCAGGCAAGTCCAGCAGTTGCAAGCGCAACTGAATAACCTCAGCGTGGGGAACAATTCATGGCCTGGCCGTGACAGATCACGGCGCTGAAGCAGGTCGCGCGAAAATTTTAAACGCTGGCGTGGCAGATCGCGCACGCCAACCAACGAAAACACCTTGGGCAGGTGTTACTTCCACCATCGTTTCGGGGCACAAGCCAGGAAGTGCAGGCAACCCTGCAACTGGTCACATGTGCCAGCAATTCAGTCTAGTTCTTTAAACTAGAACTGCCGACCGTAGAAAAAGCGCAAACGGCCGGCAACCCCCAATTAAGTCGCTTGTCAATTTACGACGTGAATATAAATGTGGACTTCATTATTGACACAGGTGCGGATATTTCCGTTCTTCCGCGCTCATACGCACCTGCAAATCGGTTGCCGGGTAAATTGAGATTGTTCGCCGCGAACAATAGTCCAATTAAAACCTACGGACGAAAATTAATAACACTAAAAATAGGCCTACGTCGACCAATTCGATGGTACTTCGTAGTGGCCGATGTGACCGAACCTCTAATAGGTTCGGACCTGCTGCGACACTACAAACTAGTAGTGGACGTAGCCAGCAATAGACTGATGGACCCGTTAACGTCTCTTTCTCAGCCAGTAAACGCAAAGGCGGGAGAGGCATTGACGTTAACGTGCACTGTCGCAAACGGACCATTCAGCGATCTGTTGCGAGAATTTGCGGATATAACAGTTCCGCTTAGCAATCCCCGACGCGCAAAGGCCGGCGTTTTCCATCACATTGAAACGCGCGGCCCCCCAGTGAGCCAACGCCCGCGCCGATTGGCTCCCGAAAAATTGCGCGAGGTTCGTGCAGAATTCGAGTATATGCTCGACTTAGGAATCTGCCAGCCGTCCGACAGCCCATGGGCGAGCCCACTTCATCTCGTCAAAAAGAGTAACGGCAAGTGGCGTCCATGTGGCGATTATCGAATGCTGAACGCAGTAACGACACCCGACCGATATCCGATAGCAAACCTGCACGACTTTTCTTATAAGCTGCAGGGGTGCGAAGTTTTCTCGACCCTCGACCTCACGAGGGCGTACCACCAAATTCCGGTGGCTCCTGAAGATATACCGAAAACCGCGGTAACCACACCTTTTGGACTATTCGAGTTCAAGGTGATGACATTCGGTCTCCGAAATGCAGCACAAACGTTCCAGCGCTACATAGACTCAGCTCTCCGCGGACTTGACTTCTGCTATGCGTATATCGATGATATACTCATAGCATCGAAAAACATGAACGAACATCGCTCCCATTTGAAGCAAGTGTTCGAGCGCCTCCGAGATTTCGGCCTGGTAATCAATCCAGAGAAGTGCCACCTCGGAGAATCGGAAGTCAAGTACCTTGGCTATTGCATATATGGCCAAGGCGTCCGCCCATTACAAGACAGGGTAGATGCACTGATGCAGTTTCCTCGCCCCAAGAATGTGCGAGAACTTAGGCGTTATCTGGGCATGTTAAACTTTTATCGCCCAACGCTTCGAAACGCCGCACAGGTCCAGGCTCCTCTGAACGAATACCTAGTAGGAGCCAAACGAGACGACAAACGACCGATTCAATGGACCGAGTCAGCTGATCTAGCTTTTCGCTTATCAAAAGAACAGCTGGCGAATGCAACTTTACTTCGACATCCCATCGAAGGAGGCCCATTGTCCATACAGTGTGACGCTTCCGACACTGCAATTGGGGCCGTACTCGAACAAGAGTGCGATGGTAAATGGGAACCGCTGGGCTTCTTCTCAAAAAAATTGAACCCGACCCAGCGACGATACAGTGCCTACGACAGGGAGTTACTAGCGATTTACTCCGCAGTAAAGTACTTCCGGCACATGGTCGAAGGACGCCAGTTGACGATCAAAACTGATCACAAACCACTGGTGTACGCTTTCCGAAAGAAAGCGGAAAGTTCAACCCCACGGCAGGAACGGCACCTGGATTTCATCGGGCAATTTAGTACCCAAATCGAATATGTTCCAGGTGCAGACAACATAATTGCAGACGCCTTTTCGCGTATCGATGCAATTAAGCTCCGAGCGCAAATCGATGATGCCGACTTGGCACAAGCGCAAGGAGAGGACCATCAACTCGAGTCCCTATTGAAAGCGGAGACAGCACTAGTTCTGCGTAAACTTCCTTTCAACGACTCAAACGATGAAGTCTGGTGTGATGTATCGACAGGGACAGCTCGCCCCTACATCCCAGAAAAGTTTCGAAGGAATGTGTACGAAACATTCCACAACCCAGCCCACCCAAGCGGACGCGCAACCGCTGCGGCCGTCCGACGTAAATTCGTCTGGCCGCATATGGCCAAAGACATCACAAATTGGGCACGTAATTGTTTGCAATGTCAACGTTGCAAAGTCGATCGACACAACGTGCTACAACCAGCACAGTTTAAGCTCCCCGAGGCACGATTCGCCCATGTACACATCGACATTGTGCGACCGCTTACGCCGTCGAGACGTTACATGTACCTCCTGACGATGATCGATCGCTTCACTCGGTGGCCAGAAGCAGTGCCACTACGAACAGTGACCGCGGAGAATGTAGCCAGAGCATTCTATTCGACTTGGGTCACACGTTTCGGCGTCCCAGCCACTCTCACAGCTGATCGAGGACCACAGTTCGAGGCAGCGATTTTCAGGCAGCTGACCGATCTACTCGGCTGCCAACAAAGCCACACGACAGCTTATCACCCCCAGTCCAATGGGATGATTGAACGATGGCATCGCTCGCTGAAAGCCTCACTGATGTGTCATGACGATAATCAATGGCTGGACGCACTACCGACAGTTCTTTTAGGCTTGCGCACAAGCATAAAAGAAGACCTGGGAGCCTCAGCAGCAGGTCTGACTTACGGAACCAATCTGCGCCTCCCAGGAGAGTTCTTCGCCGATGGAGAACCACCGCTCGAACAGTTGCCAAATTTGGAAAACCTACGCAAACTCATGCGTAAGGTCAGGGCAACACCAGTCGCCAGACACGGTTCCAAGAGGATATTTGTTCACCCAGAGATGGACAGCTGCACGCACGTCTTCATCAGGGTGGACAAAGTTAGGAAACCCCTAGAACCGCCCTACGAAGGGCCATACAAGGTGCTGGATCGAATAAACGACCGAGTTTTCTCCGTTGACATCGACGGCAAGCCGTACACCGTCAGTGTCGAAAGACTGAAACCGTGCCACCTGGAACTACCACCAGATACCGTACTGGGAGAAGTGCATCAACAACCAGCGGCGGCAGCCGAAACCTGCCCCGTACGCCACCCAGCAGACTCCCACGAAACGCCAGGCACGTCAATTGTTGAGAATCAACCAAACCCTCGCGAAATGGTCGCGCGTGGGGCGTCGGACATCCTACACGGACCGATAACGCGGCAGCGCGCCCGAGATCTGCGCGCACAAGAAGACGCTGCGAAGATTCTCAATGTACGGCAACCTGAAACCCCAACTTCTGACAAGCGAAAAAGAACGACGAACGCGATAACTTTCGCTCCTCTACCACGCAAACACCGCCCAATACGGAAGGGAGCACGCCCATAAAACTCAACTACACCCCCCAAGCAACTAACTACTTCATATCGTGACTACGTCACTAGGGGGGAGTGATGTAGCGTTCTACGAACGCACAATTCCGCGCAGGTAAGGTTCCTACCTTCAAAGAACTTACTTACCTGAGAGCGATGCACGCGCCCACAGACGTGTGCCCCCAAATTCCCACCATAGGGCCTGCAACTCGCAGCCAACGTTGAGACCGACACCAAAAAGCAAGGAACTGAACGTCCCCAAAGCTTTTAATGCCAAGCTCAACATTCGTAAGTCATCATACCTGAAACAAAAAAGAAACATTCAATCTGCCTGCGCCCAGGAACATTCCATTTAATCGGCAATTTCAAACGTCTATGCAATGCAAAGTAGCCGACCAACGATGCACGTGCGGGTAGCTGCCATAAAGACCACCAAGTCTATCGGCAAACATAAAGAAACGGCAACCGTAATTATCTCAACGAGATAATTCAAATTGTATGAGGTTGAAAACCTACAAGGAAACTACTCCGATCCCACGGTGTCTGTTTGTATTTCACACCAATTAGAAAGATCTAATGGATTTCGGGTGTATTGACAAAAGTCAAACAAAACCCATGAACCATGCATCCATGCAAATTGCAGGATATCTTTCGGCCTTCGCGCCAGATGTGTTATGTAAATAAGGCGGCATACAATGGACAACCGTCGAACTGAATTTCGACCACCACCACGGATGGTGATAATGATGTTCGATGATGAGCGAGTTTCTTCTTTCAGGAATGAAAAATCACCCCTGGGACGTGATAACATGCTGCTAACAGAAATTCGGAAGTTCTGTTAGCAGAGCAAGTAGGAACATTTTTCCGTGTAGATACAGATACCAGTTTCGAATCTGGATATCTGTGTGGGCAGACAGACAGTCAGATTTTGATCGTCAACGAGACGACAATTCGCACCGGCGAGGAAGTCATCGCGAGGAGGAGGTGAGAAAATGATCGAGTAGCTGGTGTTCCAAGCGCGTATCTTAACTTAACTTAACTTCACTTAACTTCACTTAACGTAACTTAAGCGGGTAACTTGTGCTTCGTTCGTGTGGCTTACTGCGTTTTTTTTAAAACATTGTTGTGACATTCACCTTACCCGAAGTCATCCTATTGCGTAACATTTAAGCAATAAGTGTTATTAAAAAAATAAAAAGATTAAATGCAAAACGATCTTCGTGTTTCATTGTGCTGTTCGCTCCGTGTGATTCTCACCTTCTTACAAATAGTGTTCGGCGGAACACTAGGACAACCCAAACAAAAACCGCCAAACGTCCAGTCACACCTCTATGCACGTTTATGAGATCCTAGCGAGGACAAAATAATAACGCTGTCGTAGCTATCGTACAGTACCGATTCAACTCGGGCAGAATTCTTTTTGTTTCCGCGGATCAAGACTACACACAAAGAACGTTGATTTTGGAGCAATGGCGATATCTAAGCGGTTGTGACAACATCTTTGAAGGAGGCCCCTTTCGAGGCCTGCGTGATGGCATACCGAACGTAAAAGAATGGGTAGATACTCGTGAAGAGTACTTTGGGGGATATTAACAATTTACAGTAATATTATCAACAAATCTTCCTAAAAACTATAGTTCATGACTTTTGGGGCACATCCTGTATAATGTTAGCTCGAAGGACGAAGCTCTCTGGATTATATTATAATCTTCATTAAAATATTATTTATGTTTTTTATTAATGTTTGTGAAATGTCTCCATACTCGGTGGTGAGTTTATTGTTTCTTACTTCCTTTGTCTTTTGATTAAAACTTCTCTCTAAGTTGATGATACATTTATTTCGGGAAATCTTATACATAAACACCGTGATTGCAGTCGATTTTTGTGATATTTGTTTCCTTTTTATATACGGTGGCGCAAAATTAATCACCCTCTGGCGGATGTTTGTTGTAGATTGGTTATGTTGTTGAGTTGTTAATGGACTGACTCCTGTTGGTTTTATAATTGTCCTTCGACAAGTATTGATGACTGCGGTGTTCCGCCGAACACGTCGGCAGTAGAGAAGGATTAAAGCACCGGAACACGGAGACGATCACAAAAATAAAACACGGCAAAAAATTCTGTGTATAAATCTGATTTTATTGTACTTGCTCTTGTTTTAATTTAGATTATTTGCTTACACCTAGACATTACAAGTTCACTATTTCGATAGGATAAAGTTAGTGCTGTCTATATCACGAGTTGCTATTTCACTCTGATAAAGTTAGTGCACGCACGACCTTCTTAATCACCACGGAAGCGCTATTCGAAAAGTTACTGTTTAAGCACACGACAATTTTCTTAGCCGACGCTACAAGTTTGTTTCTACGACGTGAACTCACACACCTCCCTACTCGCGCTACCTGGATTTATTCTCTTTCTCCACTTTAGTAATACCTCCCCGATGGGGTTCCACAGGCTATACTTCGGATGGATGGTAAATTTCGACTTCTTGGTTCGACGATATTCGTAAGACTCCTCGATATAGATTATTTTCTAATTCGACTATTGAATTCGTATCCCCTATCGTAAGAGAAATTTTCCCAACGTATCTGTAAAACAGAATTTCCTATCGTATCCGTGAAGCGAAATTTCCCATCGTATTTGTGAGGGAAGGTTTTTCAGCGTAATCATCATTATCACCATTGTTGGTGATCGAAATCCTGTCCTCCTTTGTCCGTTGATCGGATGCCGCCGCTTATTCTCCGATCACTCGCTGGTTTGTTTATCCAACACATCTCGCGCGAGGAAAAGGATCGCCTGCATTTCGGATGCGTAGACCGATTATGGGATGTAAGGCTTTGTTTGCCTTTTCCATCATAAACATCTATCAGGGATAGTGTTATGCGTTTATGATTGTTCACCTGCTATTCAGCGGCGCAACGAATTGTTTGTTTGCGCAAGTGTGCCTGGTTTAGGTGCTAATTGCATTTAGCTACCAGCGTATGCATCCGTTGTTCGGTCTATTTACCGAAAATGGTATTTCTTTGGAAACATCGCGTTGATGTTTAGGATGGGAGATTGATGACCTGTATGCGATGCTTGCTGCATTTGACGCATTGCTTAGATGCGATGGTTTAGCCGCCCTTTTGAATTGGGGTATGGCTACGTTGAACTCGATATTGGAAGCTTTTGAACGTTAAGTTCCTTGGTTTTTGCTATCGGGTTCAACGTTGTTGCAATTTCATATAGCCTTTAATACAGGTATGGTAATTACTATTGGCCACGTGTCTGTGGGCACGTGTGCTGCGAAAGGTGAGTAGAGTTCCTTGGCGGAAAGGATAAATCACCTGTAAGAAGTTGTATGGTTCGTAGAACCGCTACAACCATATCGGAAGATGTTATAATTTTTGCAAATGGCGTCATTTGCATCATTTGCTATATGATATTAACAATTTAAAATTATAAAGTGGTAAACAAGAGAAGGTGATTTACTTGTCAGGGTCTTGAAGTGTTGCTGGCCGTTCCTTGGTCGTTGTGGCTTGTTCCTGGGTGCAGGGGGTGTTGAATCTTGATCGCCCTGATCCGGTCCGCTGGTCGTTGTTCCGGGACTTCGTCCGCTTGGTTGTACAGAGAGATCTTTTCTAAATAAAATATTCCGAAGCGTTTTCCCGGCACGTGCGTTCTAGTTCAAATCTGTTTTTCTATTTATTTTTATTTTTTTGCCGTTGACGTTTTTATTTTTTATTCGGCGCCAACGCTTTTTTTAATAATTTTTTCTGCCAAGTAGAATTTGCATAAAGTAGTTTATGCAAAGTAGTTACTTGACGGTATTTCCAATTTACCGGTAGAGAGGGGAAGTTCGTCGCTTATAGTGTGTTGGGCGAGGGCGTGGGCACGAGGTCATTAACAATACGTCCCGGTATTGTTACCGGTCTGTTCAGAAAAATGTCTACCTCGGAAGGGTTTGGTGGTAGGTGCACCGACAATGGATCATCGTCGTTAGTCTTCTTCGGCTTGTGGGATGTTATCTTGGGGTTTGTGTAATTGGAGTACGCAAGTTTTCGCGGCCTTTCCCCTATTTGGGTAGGGTATCCAGTATACTACCGACCGCGGTCTGGACCTCTTTGGGTCCCCTTGGTGCGGGCTCTCGACTGGCTGCCTTATGTCCTAACATCCGCTTCCTGTTTTTTGTAAACTTAATGGGGAAGCTTACCGGATTTAATTTTGTTTCGGAAAATTCCAAACAGTTTCCCGGTCCATTAACTTTACAATTCCTAGACAGGAAGTCGTTCCCTAACAACCCATCTGCTGATAATCCCGGAAGTGAGTCTATCACTTGATATCTACAGGAGATTTGTTGGGGTAATTTGAATATCCCCTTGCAATAGCCTCTAGACTTGCCCTTGCCAAAAAGTGTTTGGAGGGTAGTTGCTTTTTCTGTATCCAATTTGGTTCCATATTGGAGTGCCTTCAGCTTAATAAGGCTGATGTCCGCACCTGTGTCCACAATTAGACGTGTAGTGTTTCTACAACCGATGTCTAATGGGAGCTGGACGACTGGAACTTTCGTTGGTGAGAGTTGAGGACAGGTTTCATTATTTGGAGACTTTAGTTCGGTCGGGTTGGGGAATTCCGACCCGACCTCTGGGAGTTTTCTGACTTCTCTTTGTCGACACACTGCCGTCGTGTAGTTGTGTTGCCTGCAAAATGTGCACCATTGGCCGTTTCTCTGTCGCCGATGTCCCTGCTTTGGTCTCTGACGCGTCCGTAGCGGTTGAGTTCGATTGGCTACGGCTCGACTCTGGTCGACGGTGCTGTACTCGGCGCGGACGTTGTTTCAGTTTTCGAGCGTCAACATGTTCAGAACTGTTGGTATTAGTACTGCTCTTGTCCCGTGCTTGTTGACCGCCTTTGTCGCGTGAATGTTTATGGTCCTTTAAATTTTTTCTTATTTGGACTGTCTTCCATTCTGTGTTGACCGTGCAGGTCGGTGGGGTGTGGTCGCGGAGTACAGGCTTAACCACTTTGGGTGCATCTGTTGGTGGCTGTGGGTTTTGTACCCACATTGCCTTACAATGACACTCATCCCACGTATGATCCTTTCGGCCACAAAACTCACAACAACATCGAATGCTGTACACTCTACGATTCGATGTGGTTGTTTGTTTCGAAGTAGATGGTCGTTCTTGCCTTTGGTTTGAGGTCACGGGTGCCTTCTATTGGTTCTGCGACCTTGGACGTTGAGGCTCGGGATTATATGCAAGTCGTTGGGTATTTTGTGTACGATAATCTTGGGCACCGTGCCCATATTGATCGCACTTCGTACACAACGGTGTGTTCCAGCGTCGGAGGCATTCATCATACAAATGACCTTACTTGTTGCAGAAACTGCATGTCATACGTGGAACAAGCGCGTGTGATGCACGTTTATCCCGGCCTTGATTAGGCGAATCACTCTGGTAGTCTCCTCCGCCTCTCTGATGGTGCCGTGGGAACTTGGGCGTTTTAGGTTTATAACCTATTGGCCCTTTAGAAGATCGCGGTGGTGTTTCCGACCTAAACGGTTTTTTCCCAGGCTGGCTGCGTATAACAAAGAGGGATCGTTCTGCGACCTAGTGTTGCTTTTCCTATTATTGGCCGCTTCATAGCGATTAAATCCCCAACGATGGGGTCAGCTATTGACATATGCCCCATGACTCTCCCAGTGGTTACATTCGTACGGGGGCTAAAATAAGTTAGAAACAACGTGTGACCCACCCACTACATACAAATTACACAATAGGGATAATTTCTGAAAAACGGTGCATATCACTGAATTACTCGCCTTCTCGATAAGGTGTACTACCATGAGATCTCTTATACACCTATTGATGTAAAGTCCACATTGGCGGTCATTTGATTCCAGATAGTTCGAAAGAAAGTTTTCATTTATTGCTAATATAAACAATAGGGGCCCCAAATAACTAACCTAAGGGACTCCAGAGATAGCACGAAAAAGATTTGAGAGAACGGATCTGAAACGCACTCTATAGAGGCGGGTTCGAAACCCAAGGTGGATAATTTGAAGAGTAACATTCTGTGCGAAATTTTATCGAAAGCTTTACCAAAATCCGTAGTGACAACGTCGACCTCGTTGCCGTTCTCTAGGGCTAGGAGTGTTTGGGAAGTAAATTCGACTAAGTTAGTGGTGATAGATGTCCCACCAAGAAAGCCGTGTTGCCTGGGTAAAATGAGGATTTGCAGTGGAACCCTAACCTTTAGTGAAGAATGCTTTCAAACACTTTGGGGATGTGGGAGAGTTTGGCGATGGGACGATAGTTTGAGATAACACTTTTGGGTCCCCTTTTGTGTATGGGCGTGATAAACGATGTTTTTCAAATATTAGGAAACTCACCTTGAGAGAGCGACAGATTGAAAATAGTCGAAAGGGGGGAAGAGAGAACGGAGGGTCATTTTTTAAGGAGTATAGCGGGGAGACCATCGGGCCCGGGGGTGAATTTGTCTTTGAGCTGGGTTAGTTTGTTTTCTATCGTGGGTGGATCTATAGACTGCGAAAGAAATGGACCATGGGAGAAATTTGGTAAGTAATTGAAATAGGTGTGGTCGGGAACGAAAGAGTCGTCTGTAAAGGATTGTCTGAGAAATGAGGCGAAGAATCAGTTAGGTGATCGATGAAGAGGGATTCCCTGGCACTGGATGGGGTGGTGATGTAGAAGGAATGATCCTCTGACAGAGTCCATTGTAGGTCTGAGAGATTAAGGTCGTCAAAAACAACGACGTCAACCAGAGAGTCGTTTATTTCGATTATGTGGTCGATAGCTTTAACTGATTGTTCGTACGATTCAGAGGGCTGGGATGGAATTATCGAAACAGCTGCACGAATAATGCTCATTCGTTTTTTCTTACTATCATTGATGCGCATGGCATGGCAATGAAGAGTCAATTAATTAGGTTTCATGTTTTTTTTTTGCTTTGCTTTCCATCCCATTCCGTCTCTCGACATTTCTTCGGCAGGCGTTAAGGGATAACATCTCTAAAGCGTATGCAGTTATTGTAGTCTGCGGAGTTTCTGCATGATCTTACCAGGCCATGCCCATCCGTTGCTTGAGCCTAGCATTACCGCACTTTTGCTAGGTGTATCTACTGCACCGTTGACTTGCGCAGCAATCAATACTGTCCACTTCTTCTGGAATCTACTGTATTCGGCTAGGATGTGTTGCGCGTTTTCTACACATGCCTTACAGGACAGGCAGCGGGAGTCTTCCTTGTGCTAGAATCTGTGCAGTTATTACCCAAACCACCCCTGATCTGTCAAGCACTGGTTAATGTGAAATTCGACCGCACTGTGCCAACTTTTTGTCCACTCTTTGATATTATATCAGATTATACTAAAAAAAAGTTAGATTACGTTAGTGGAGTAAGTTTAATTAAGTGTAAACAAAAAAAATCACACCGTCTTTTGTTATCCCAGATTTTCTTTGTTTTTACAAATAATTAATAAAGATACCAAGTCGAAAAGATAAAAAGTCGAAAGGTAACAACCGATAACAGTAGGCACCTCAAATTTAGCTTAGAGTGTCCGCAGGAGACCAGTAAGTTAGGATAATAATAATATAAATAAGATAGAATTTAAGCATTTTTTGTCTAGCAAGTAAGTTAAATATAAGAGAAAGACCAAAATAAAAAATGTGTATAGGATGACAATGAAAATTGTTGTGTCATGTTTCCGAAACGTTTGAGGCATCTTTGGTAGATGTCTGAGACTCTGTTGCCACAACTTTGGAACGTGCCCCGCTTTGGGACACCCCTGCAACAACTTTAAAACAACTTCGGGAAATGTCCCAAACTTGGGACATGTTTCAAAGTTGTCGCAGGGGTGTCCCAAAGATGGCGCATTTTGCGTGAATTGGTACGAAGTCCCCGAAAATCGATCACCGTTGGACCAAAGGACCAATCAAAACAGGCCTATGATGCTACGCAATGGCCCGTGTTTAATGGTAAGATGCCCGCATTGAAGCAGCTACTGGCGGTTCACGTTCCGAAAAAAACAACCAGATGTCGTTAAATGTTGAACATTACATCACAAAAATGCGCGGGTGTTTTGTGATGTACGTTGTGAATTTTTAACCACTCTAAAAAACTTTTTTTATACTTAAGAACTTAGAGGTCGAGTTTTGACCGCCCACGAGACAGCACGTGCGCTTCTGCTTCGCCATACGTGTCATCGGATCAATTATGCAATCCGTTTTGGGTATCTTAAATAAATACAAGATATCCAACTGGGCTATCGGTTCGGGCGACAAGTCTTACTGTGGGATACTAAGCAAACAAACTGATCTCCACACACGCGTCTGAGTATAGTGCAGTGTTATCTGTGGTGGAATCTGAACCAATCAAACGGATTTCCACACACGCGTCTTATTGCTGTGGAGAGTGCGAAAATATACACGCGAGTGGAGAGCAGTACGGGAAAACGGCCTACCCTATCCTTTCCTTGTGTCTGTTTTTCCTCTTTTTCGCACCTCCGTTGCGTCCCTCAGGCGTCGATGATCTCCACTGATTTATAACTTTTGGAGAGTTTTTTGTGTTTGAGTGGTAGTCATGGAGATCTGAATTTCGGCACGGTTCTAGTGGAACATCTACTACAACGGCATAACCTTGTAGTGGTTACTTTCGCTTATCTATCGCTGGTCTTGGCTTGCATCCTTTTCTAAGACGGTGTTGATTTTCTGTGTGGGGCAATTTCAATGGAACGGGAATTTCGCGTCGATCTTTGCAACTTTTGCGGCCTGATGCAATTTCCCCCCTGTGTCTGCCCACGTTTCTAACCAGAAACTAACTAACCTTGCACTTAGCGGAATCCAGGTAATAAATAATAATAAAACGAAAATATGTGTTGGCGGGAGAGACAGGTATCTTTTGAAGATTTCCACCTTCCTACCGAAACCAAAAAAAAGTAATAACTAATACAGATATTCCGATTTTAATCTACTTGGATATAACTTAGTGCCTCTGTTCTTTTCACATCGTGGTCTAGCCACATAAATACAAAAGATATTGCTTATCAGCTTCTGCCAATATCAACTCTAATCTGGAATTTAATTTCTCGTGGCTTAGACTTCATCTTCGTAAGCATATCATACATTACTGCTTTCTTTACGGAATACCCAAACTGGAATAGAAGCGCATTCTTTAACGAATTTATTTTTCTGTTTCTATCGATACGATCTTGACCCCTTGCTTCAAAGCAGAATTTAATTTATCGTGGATAAAGCTTCACCTTCGTAAGCATATGATACATTACTGTTTTCTTTACAGACGCCCAAACTTGGATAGAAACGCATTCTTTAACAAATTTCCAGCTCTATCTAAATCTATCGATAAGGTCTTGGCCCTATATCCGCACACTGAAATCATGATTGTGGGTGATTTCAAACTGCATAACTCTCAGTGGCTTCGCCACTCCGGCCACACAACTCCTGAAGGTCAATATGTCTACATCTTTGCTGTTTCAGATAGTTTAACTCAACTCGTCAGTGAGCCAACACGTATGCCAGGCATGGATGGTCATTACGCCAACACACTGGATCTGTTCCTCACCCTCCACCTGAACAAATTCACAATTGAAATTTATTCGTCCTTAGGCACTTCAGAGCACTGTGTCATGTCGGCTCAGTTTGCTTTAACGAACAGCAACGTTAACGAGAAAACTCCCAAAAGAACAGTATGGTTCTACGAGAAAGCCAACTGGTCAGAACGAATTTTTTGGAGCTTAAATTGGTCTTTATTTTTTCTCAATAACGGTGTTGACTCTATAGCGGACATATCGACAAGTAGGATTCTACTTGACATATGAACCTTTATTCCATACAGGATAAATTGTATCAAACTCAAGAGAAATATCTGGTTCGATTCCGGGTGCAGAGAAGCTATTAAGGCTAAAGAGTTGAGCTTCCGGTTGTATAAATCAAAACAATACTGAGGAAAACCAAAAAAGATTCAGGGGAGCTAGAAATGACTGCAATGCGCATATTCGACGCGAAAAGTTCTTGCATAACCATAAAGTGAGACAGAAACTACTATCACAGGTAATAGAAACTTCTGGGCATCCGTGAAAAACATTCAAAACTCGCTCTCGTCATCCATTCTTTCGCTTATAGTCGATGACAGACCAGTCACAATGCCATAGAGAAAGCGAATTTACTTGCTGCACATTTTGCAGCGAACTCGTCGCTGCTTGATACCACATCGGTTCCACCCCAACATGAGCATAAACAGCACACCATGAACCAGATTTACTTCCGAACGCGTACTGTTCGTGCACTCACGGAACTAAACGCAAACAAATCCGCTGGTCCTGATGGAATTCACCCGATTCTCTTGAAGAAATTTTCCTCTTTACTCATTAAACCACGGCGGAAAGATGGAAGTCCATGAACATTCAGCCAATTCCCAAAAACGTCGACAAACCGTCCCTCTCTTCTTACCGACCCATAGCACTAACTTCTATTCTCTCGAAGGTAATGGAATTACTGATTAACCGTCAACTTTCGAAATATCTGGAATCAAATGACCTCCTCAATGATAGCCAATATGGCTTTCATAGGAACCACTCCACAGAAGATTTGATGGCGTACCTTACCGAAAAGTGGAGCCATTTCAAACACTACCGCGTCGAAAGCAAGTTTGTCGCATTTGGCATCCAGCCCTGTTATAGCATTACAATGGAGTAAACAATTCCCTCACCCGATAAGAGATTATCTTTCTGGCCGTTCAATTCACGTGGTTCTTGACGGTGTCAAATCTCTCTCCCATCAAATTAATGCCGGTGTTCCTCAGGGTTCTGTACTCTCACCCACTCTCTTCTTGATCTTTATAAATGATCTCTTGTCAATTACCCACAACCCAATTCACTCGTTTGCTGATGATAGCACCTTGAATTCCTTATACTCATATGAACATTCCCATCCAAACTCTTCGAATGTCATTATCAATCAGCAGATTATGCCTAATACATTGAATTCCGACTTCAACGAGATATATTAATGGGGATTATCTGAGCGAGTAGAATTCAATGCATTAAAAACTCAGTGCTGCCTTTTGTCATCAAAGGCGAACGTCAAAGTAAATATATTGTCGATGAACGGCGCTTGCATCGACGAAACCAAGGAACTATCAATCCTCGGCACTCGAATTAATTCGAGTCTTAATTGGAGCGACCACATATTTGAAGCTGAGAAAAGTGCAACCAAATGTATGGTGTTCCTTAAGAGATGCGAAAAAGAGCCATCCACCCAACCTGGCCACTATTTACAAGGCATACATTCGTCTCAAAATGGACTTCAACTCCTCGACAGGATTCAAAAACGAGGAGTGAAACTTTTTGGGAACCCAGCCGTAAGTCGTTTAATTCCGGCATTAGAACATAGGCGCAACGTATCATGCCTATCTCTTTTCTATAGGTATTACCACAGTCACTGCTCAACTGAACTTCCTGAATGTGTTCCGCCCCTTCAGACATTTTCCCACGATAGTCGTTAACCTGAGAATGCGCATCAACTAACGTTGAAAGTCAAGTTCAGGCGCACAAATAAACATCGAAAGTCATTCTTTAGCCGAACCACACGAATGTGGAATGCTTTCCCTGATCATGTATTTCCTGGTCGTTATAATTTCCAGGCATTTAAGACTAATATACGTCGATACCACCCTTCCTTATCCACTTCCTTTCCGTCCGCTCGCACTGTGCTCTGACATTTAAGGGTACCTCAAAATCCCCTTTTGTGTGTGGGTTCGGGTAAAAACAGTGCAAAGGCATCTACTTATTAAAAAAAATGTTATAGAGTCAAGATACAAATGTATCGATAGGGAACGTTTGTTGTGAACGAGCCCTTACATTTTTTTTTTTTGGTTGCTATGACATCTGTCAAACATATTTAATATGCATCAATTCATTGTGCAAACTATATCATTTTGTTTAATCCTGTTAAACATGTCGAATTTTGTACCAGAAAATGATGATTTGCGGAAAGCATTAATTTTTTGTGTTCTTTTGAAGAAAAGTACTGCAGAGTCGCATCGAATGCTTGTCAAGACTTATGGTGATCATGCTCTATCGGAAGCAACATGCAAAAGATGATTTAAGCGGTTCAGAGATAATGATTTTGATGTGCAAAATGAAGAACGTGGAAGACCACCAACACGTTTGAAGACGCCGAATTGCAAGCAATATTGGATCAAGATGACACTTTAAGTCAAAAACAAATGGCACAAATGTTAAATGTTGCACAACAAACAATTTCTGGCCGTTTAAAAGCTATGGGAAAGATCCAAAAGTGTGGAAACTGGATGCCACATGAATTGAATGACAGGCAGTTGGAAAAGCGAAACACCACATGTGAAACGTTGCTTCTACGACACGAAAGGACTGGTGATAAAAAATGGATTATTTTAAAAATCCTAAACGCAAAAAATCATGGGTACATCCAGGAGAAGCGTCAACATCGACTGCAAAGCCTGATCGGTTCGGAAAAAAGACAATTTTCTGTGTTTGGTGGGACCAGAAGGGGGTGGTGTATCATGAACTTCTAAAACCTGGCGAAACTGTTGATGCGCAACGCTACCGACAACAAATGATCAATTTGAACCATGTATTGATCGAAAAACGACCAGAATGGGCCACAACACAGGGAAAGGTAATTTTGTTGCATGATAATGCTCCGGGTCAAACAGCAAAACCTGTCAAAAAAACAATAAAAGCTCTCGGCTAGGAAGTGTTACCCCACCCGCCGTATTCACCAGACTTGGCTCCTTCCAACTACCATTTGTTTTCATCGATGGGACACGCATTGGATGAGCAGCATTTCAAATCCTACGAAAAAGTCGAAAATTGGGTCTCCGAATGGTTTGCCTCAAAAGACGACCGGTTTTATTAGCGTGGTATCCACAAATTGCCAGAAAGGTGGTCGAAATGGGTAGAAAGCAATGGCCAATACTTCGAATAAAATGTTTTTTACTTTCCCAAAAAAACTTTTTTTACTTAAAAAAAAAACGCTCACTTCATACCGGCACACCTGGTAGAGTGCGATATCAACATCCGAAACGTTCTATAAGTTCAAATAATTTGTTGTGTACTTCACAGCAGTCACAATATTCAAACTAAGGGCGGACTATAATCGAAGAGCTGTTATTATCGAACGTATGATGAAAGTGTAATGAGTCGAAAAGAAGGTTTTGCAACATCGGCGGGGAAGGCCCACTCGAAGCGTACATTGTGAGGATGCTCGACTCAATTTGACAGTTTAAGGCACAGATTTCTGAGAATCCAAGACCGTCGATCCCAAAATTGTAGTCGTTTGTTGGTGTGCTGAAGGAGAACCGCCCCTAAAAATCTTAGACAATTAAAGAAAGATATATGCTTCCCAAAATAGTAAAAACAAACCCAGCAGCCTTGTTATTTAATAGCCCATCTACTGGTTTTTAACAGCCCAAATTTGAATACTTTAAACTTCTGAGGAGCGAAGTTGAAAAGTTAACGAACAAGACAAGGCACATAAGCGTCGCATTATTAAAAGTTACTATTGAAATTACTAATTCAAAATCCCCTTTTGTGTGCATGTTAGTATAGAAAAAACGTCGTCGTTTTCTTAGTGCAAGCAGGGCTGCAAAGATGAGATTTTACACGTGCAGTTTATTGTGTTATTAATCCCTCATGTTTACCTTGGAGTGTCCGCATGGAACCGATAAGTTGAGTGTTAAATTAAATAAGCTAGGATTTAAACAATTTTGTTGTAACTGATAAGTTGGGATTTTAGAAAGTAAAAGGAATAGTTATTTCTCATCGATCGAAGCAGAATTTCTGTGGAAACTAGTTCATACAATTCAAATAAATATTTGTTCGAAAAATAAATGCAGTCTAAGTAATTATCATAATCATAGTAATCAATTGAGGTCGTTATCGAGTAAACTACTTTCATTTACTTTGGCGATCGAATCGTTGCAATGGAATTTACAATTGATTTCTTCCTATCGCGTATTTGAGAAATTGCTTTGATGGTGAAATGAACTACTAAACGTATCCTATGAATATTATTGTGATATGTTTGTGAAAGCGATGTGACCATCCAACATGTGGCGGACCGTGTTAGTCCATTCACTGTTCTGGCTGACGATTGTGTGCGCATGTGGGGGTGGAATAGTTTTCCGCATTTCCTATTACATCACCCATATCTGCCCATCCAGGGATTTTATATCGCAGTTAAATAAAACCTGCACAAAGATGATATCATTTGCATGAGGAAGAACAGAAGGAGTCATTGCTAAGATCGTAAAATGTGAGCAATAATTCAAATCAAATCAACGCCCAAGGAGATATTAATTAATGTATATTCTGCTGGAAAAGTGTCGACATTCAGTGGTAAATACATGTATAGATGCAAAATTGATTAGTCAGTATTCGTATTGCTGTGGTTGGGCGTATATGTTTACTTGTTTTACTTGGCTGAAGGAATTTAAAAACAAACACTAAAATTTATAGGTACTTCACAGGCCAGCTTCATGCGCGAATACTAATTGTAAACTCTGACGTAACTAGTAAATTTCTGTAAAACGGACATGAATTATGCAATATGTCTTGAAGCTTTCGATCTACTAGGTGATCGCAGTAAGAGACCCACAAAAGAGCTGATAGCCCTCCTTACTGAACAGGATAGACACGCAATGTACTGCTTTAATGGAGTCCAAGATCGTGGCACTTAATATTTCAAAACCATATTTAACATGCCATCCGGTTTTTGATCGAAATTTAATTCTTATCGCGTTGATGATACTGTGTTAATGGATAAGAATATTTTCTGACTGCTCAACTCAAATAGTGTCAAATCAAATTAATACTGGTGTTTCCAACAGTTACGTATCATTACCACTTCTTTTCATTTTTAGAAATTACCTCCTATTCAATAACTTCAATCGAATCTAGTCTTTTGCGAATGACACCATGTTGAAAGCATTTTATTCTTTCGGAAATGCTCGATTAAACTGTTAAAATCAGTCAAATATACGCAACTCAATAAATTGCGACTAAACAGAATATACCAATGGAGAATGTCTAAACAAGAAGAATTAAATGCTTCTAAATCCAGTGCTGCCTCTTATAGTCACAAGCAAATCCCAATGAAGAAAAAACTATCGATGAAACGTACTGGCATTATCGCTGTCAACAAATTATCAAGTTTTGGGAACTCGAATTAATTTGACTCTTAACAGAAAAGACCCCATATTTGAACCTGTGAAAAATGTCACTAAATGTACGGAGTTTTTAAGAGATACGAGGGTAGGTCTGTGGGGAGCGAAGTATGCTGCACCGGCGAACGGCGCTGAATCACTTCACTCCCCATCACGAAACGTAAGTTCCAACGTAGCAAATTGTTCACCATAAAGAGGAATATCCAAAAATGATAGCAAGACACATAGATGCCGGTCGAGAGAAATAAAACACACTGGTTCACTTTGTCTTTATCGTTTATTTTTTATTGTGTATTATTCTTTTGAACATTTGATTTGAATGGTATTAGAATTAGAACATAGGTTTTAAATATTCACTTCCGGACTTTACACTCTGGCGATGAACACTAGCGGAAGAAAATTTCCATATGAATTTTTGACTTATTCATTTGATACACAGTATGTTGATTAACTTAAGTGTCTGACGTTTACTCTAATTTAATTTTGCTCAGCTTAAGGCTCACGACCGCGGAGGTACAATTGGGGAGGAAAAACGACTCCTAGGGAACCTATAGCGATTGAAATAATAGTGAAGAAGATCGTGTGATTCGAACTGACGCTATGACAGCTCGAATCACGAAAAAAATTTTACCTAAGCGTTACTCATCAGGCTACTGACCGTGTTTAGAATTTGATTTCCAAACTCGACTATACTCCACTGATGTGAATAATTTTTGTGTTATCGCTTGGTATACGGTTCTGATGTATTTCTCTTATTCGATTTTTCGTTCGGTGTTCTTCACTATTTTTGCTTGTGAATTGTGTGTATATCTGTTAGAGTCCCCACAAACCCACCGTACCGGCGCCGGTGTAGTGCTCCAAGAAGCCCTACCATTGTTCTCCCATATTACATTTTTCTCCCACATTACATTTTCCTCCCCAACATAACATTGAATTCAATGTCAAACCAAATCGAACTAAACGTTCAAATCCTTATTTATTGAATTCAATTCATTTATTCAATCCAATGCATTTATTCGATTCAATTTCCTAAAATCAAACAGCATAATGCATTATTTTCCATGTATGCTAAAAGCAATTAGCACCTAAAATTCCTACAAGATCCAAAACCTAAAAGTGCATGTGTCCAAACAGTGGCATATCTATTCGATACGCCGACACACAATTCTTGCAATAATAAACATCCAAACGCATACCAGATGTTTTATGATTTGCTAATAGACACGGATTCCCAGATCCTAAACTAACAACCAATTTCCACGGATTTTGTGGCCAGATGGCTAAAACAAACAAAAACCCCAATAAAGGATCAAACGATAAGTGGCGATGCGTCTTGACCTTCGAAAGAATATAAAGATATTTGAGGATTAGAATTTTGAAGTGAGAAGGTGAACAGTTGGAAAAGTGACATGACTGGAGTCGAGCAGGAGAGTTAGTAAGTAACGTACGGAAGGAGAAGACCTCCTCAAAAGTTGTTTGTACATCTATTAAATCCGAAAATTAAATGTCCTTTTTGCCAAAGCAACAATTGTGTTTAAATTTTAAATGTCTGTTCCAATTGACTTTTAGCAAACAGTGTTTTTCTCGCGTGTGTAAAGACACTTACGTCGTTAGTCGCTCAATATAATTGTGCGATAACACCTTCGGTATTTTGTTCGGAAAAACAAATATATACGAGTTCGACACATCCATGAAGGACAACCACAGTAGCCCACTCTTCCCGGGGACCCGGAAGCACGGTGGTGCACCAAAAAATATTATACCGGTACGGTGGATAGCGAGTGACCCGACCGCTTGGAAGATTGAATTGCGACTCCGCTCGCCAATGCTCGACCTTCTTCTAACCAATTCCAGCAAGCCAGCTCCCCTCGTGACCACAGCTACTGCGCGTAGCACCACCACAGCAGGACGCCTGGCTGCATCTCATTACATAGACTTCAGGACCTACGTTCTTAGGTCCCTGGACGTCTCCCAAGTGTCTCAGAAACACCGGTCGACTAAGCAATCAATTCCACCGGTCTGAGACTCTACCCTAGAACACCTTATACACGTGTCTCTACCTTACCTTGTGGGGCTTTTCAGGGCCCGAAGAGCCATACATCGCTCGATCCCCACCTTTCCAGGCGAACGACTTACCTCTCGGTCGAACTTCAGCAAGGTTGCGTAACCTTGCTACGGCATTTACCCTCAGCCAAATCGCCGGAATTAATACGGTTACCCAATCGGATAACCGTTTTGAATTTATGTTAGGCAGCTTACCTATTCTGTAGGGGATTTCCTTCCAAACCCCTTTTTCTCCAGCATCACCACTGAAAACATTAAATCCACGGCAAAGCTTATCACCTTGCCGTGGCATCGAAAACTCACCCTCGGCCAGACCATATTCCCTAAAAAACATTAAGCCCACGGCAAAGCTTATCACCTTGCCGTGGCATCGAAAATTTACCCCCGAGGCGTACATCATTTCCTGAAAAGAACATAAGTCCATGGCAAAATCATCACATTGCCATGGCATCTGAAATCTTATCTTTAGGCATACATTCTGCCAGGGCATCTCGTTTCCATAGCCTTAAGCTATGGAAACAACAATCAACAAGAATTCCTTGTGACTCGTTGTATTTGCTTACCCCCGGCATAACATGCATGCGGCTATTGCCCCTATTGATTTACTACCGCCGACAAGGTTTCTGTTGACGCAAATCAAACATGTCCCTGTTTACCAGCAATCGCTGGCTTCCAATTAGCGGTCCCCATGTTCAGAGACCGTAATCGCGCAACGACCAGGATGCAGCCAGAAAATGTTTACTTTCAACATCTGGCAACGGCTGCACCCTATGTTCGTTGCAATGTAATCATCGGCAACCGAAATGAAGATTTATGGCCTTCCATTAGGATGACCAAATTATCGGTTTCAGTTTTTCACACCCCACATGCTAGTGTTTGCATTCTTAGAAAATGCACTAGCGATGTTGCCCTCCATCCACGGTCGCCGAACGATCGTATGCATGGCATACGCACACATGCGTAATGTATGCCTATTCCGTCAGGTCCAATCACGATTAACTACATCAAGTTAATCGTGTAACTCCGCCTTCCTTCCAGTTTCTTTCGGGATTCTTTCACTTTAATGATTTCCAATGGGATTGGTCAGTCAGATTTCACCAGTCGAAGGAGTCACCCGCGTCGCCGTCGGAGTAATAAGTGTGTCTGATTATATGACAGTGAATCCCTTCGTTACACATTCGTGTCCGAAGTGCCGAATGGTAGAGTACCAATTTTTATTCAATTGTTTTCCCCTGTCGTGTCGGGTGGTGTTGCGGGTGTTCGTTTGCATTGTAGTTAATAAATAAAAAAACAAAAGTATGTACATGTGTAGTATAAAATAATGCTCCAAAATCTTTTTAATTAAATTTCCTAAGAGAACACAGTCTAATTTCATCTCATGCCTTAATTAAAGTCAAACAAACTGATTTGTCCACCGATTAAATACATGTTACCTTTCAATAAAAACAGTGTCATTAAAACGAACCTGAGTGTTTCATTTTCCTTTTGCGAGGAACTTTGTGCGGTTTTTCTTTCTTCGGCGAACTATCGGAGTAGTGGAAATTAGTGAAACCCGCGTCCGTGTCGACGCACTAACTAATCACTACCACAACCTCACCCGGGAACACCTCATGCAGGTATCCCAGTTATTAGCCGCCACGGCACCATCAATCTAAGCGGCACCCAAAGGCAATCCACGCTTCACTACGCCGCCCCATATACCAGGTGCATCACACTTCGGAATGCCCATCATTACCCTAGGGCGCCCTGTGGTTAGACAAAACCAACCACTCACCAGGACCCTCCTAGTTAAGTCGCCCAACTTCACCCCAAGCGCGACGGGCCAGCACCTTCTCACAAGTTGCCGTTCGGTCGAGGTCGCAGCTACCGTTTATCGAGCTCCGTCGTCGACACCGGTGCCGATATACTGGTCCTCCCTCGATCGGTAAGCCGCGCAACTGAGTGTCCGCCCCTTTACCAGTCCCAGCGGCAAACAATTCGCCATACAAACGTATGGACGAAAGACACCGACTCTGGACTCGTTTCTCCTCAATTCTATCCACTGACGCTTCGTCGTACGATGTCAGTGAGTTCCAATAGGTCCCGTCGCTTGACACTTTGCCGTACGATGTCAGCGAGTCCCTAATGGGATTGGACATATTAGATAGGTACCACCTCTTGGAAGATATCGCCAACAACAGATTAATACCCACAGCGCCTTTATCTGCCTCTTCCCGCACACGCCACTTCGTCACTGCGGACGCGAGCAGATTCCTGATAGGTTCCGACCTATCGGACGATAAACCTGTTGGTTCAAGCGACCCACAACAGACCAGTGGACCACGCCGCACACCCCTTGTCCCTGCGGCATCAACGCGGTAACATCCGAGTCCACCATGATTATCGACCCAGGCCCATATCAAGACCCAGGAACTAGTCATCACGACAGTTCCCTTAACATAACCACCGCGCTTCCCGAAGTACGCAGGGTCACCTTGAATGCCAAGCCTACAGCCCTCCTTCCAGCACTGCACCAACCTTTCGAACAGCACTTCAGCCCTACCTTTTTTTCGTGACTATGTCACTGGGGCGGACTAGTGGCGGTTCTACTGACACCACTGCTACCTTTTCCACTTACCTCCAAATCTTCCTGCCCAAAAGCTCTAGAGACCTCATTGTTTTTCGCTTACACAAGCGCATTAACACCCTCAAGCATTTTCCCATCAAGGACATTAACGCAATTAATGCGTTATATCATTTTTCCTGGAAGAAATCGGTGCGCCAATACCGCATACATCAATGTATCTCAGCATTGTTTTAAAAAGAAAACATTTCGGTTGCCATACTAGATAACCGAAATGGATTATAGAAACAATCAGCAGAACCCCTGTCTGCCTGCGTTTGCTGTCCCACGCGTGCGCGGCAGATTTTTATGGTGTATCCGTACCCAGGGCGGCTTTTATTCAACCTACAAAGCATAGCGCAACTCGCGCCTAGCTGCCAAGAGCCGAATTCTTTGCCAGTGTAAATATTCACACTGGAATTCGATCCTTGACTTGCTATGGGTGCAATACACGAGTAATGTGGATGTAAACACAACCGCCATTGTGTAATCATCCCAAACGCATCCTAATCACCAGCAGCATATTTAAACAGCTGCAAACACTTTGTCTAAAGATGCTCTTGCATGTGAATTTTCATTCACGAGCAAACAAAGTGATCCGCGCGTAAGTGGACACACCCTCGTTAGGATGTATGTACCGGAGATCCCCTCTGATTGGTGAATCTCAAAAGGAAAATTTCATTTCCTTTTCACCACACCACCAAACTCACCCCAAACGAGGGTTGAATCTTTGAGTCGTATCACAACCACAGAACGGATCGGTCGAGCCGGTTATCATCCCCTGTTGGGCGTGCACGAAAGTGTACACCCCTGAGTGTGTCCCATCGCGGAGTCGAGTGCGCTAATTTCTCCTTTACTTGTGAAAAGTGTATAACATAGAACTATTAATAAATGATAACACTAGTGTCGCCATACACCAATAAACCTAATGAACTCTGTTTGCCAGTGAATTGATGTAAACCTGTGTTAATTAAACGGGTGTGATTAAGATAAAAACAAAACCTCTACCAGTGTGATTGTTATGCTGAATATCCGCGCCGTACAATTTTCCGAACTTTCCCCAAATAAAACGTTGTTACTAACAGTCAAAATTAGTGTTTTATTTTTGTTGAACAATAAGATCGTTGAGTATTGAACAATAAGGTAAGAACCAGTTACTAACCATCAACTACGGTGCGTTGTACCTTTTCTTGGAGATCGTTCTGTCGTTTAGCAGTGGAACATTTAGACGAAGTAGTGGGGGGGGGGGGGGGTGGTGGTGGTAGAATTAGCGTCCATGCCGACGCACAGACCATCTATCCCCACAGGTCAATAAGTCTTTAGAAACGCCTACGATGGCGCTCGTAGTATCGAGAATGGTCTGTTTTTAGTAAGCATCATTCCTCACTAGATATCTGTCAATTTTCAATTTGTTTCATGTTTCAATTTTGCTTGATAAATTGGGCATGACAAAAATATTTACGATCTGGATGCCGCATTTGCTCTCAGCTGAGAACTTTTGGAGCGCATGCTTCGCAACCCAGATGATTTTCCGCCCAGATTAGTAACTCTAGATGAAACATGAATACATCACTAAACTCTCGAGACGAAAGAACAGTCAAAACAGTTCAAGGCGATAGGGCTCCAAAGAAGGCAAAGACGGTGACATCAGGTGGAAAGTACTATGCTTTGGAATGCACGTGGTATTATGTTCGTTGACTATTTGGAAAACAGACAGAAGACAACTGGACAGTATTACTCGTCATTATTAGGTCAGCTACATGAGAGAATAAAAGAAAATCGTCCTAATTATCTAAAGACTTATTAACCTGCCCTCGTATTTATTGCCTCTTCACTCCATCCGACTTGGTAACAATTACAGTACGTATATTCGTCTTTATCTCTGTGCATTGGACTGTGCCCTGACATTTAAGGGTACTCCGAAATCCCCTGTTGTGCGCGCGTTTGTGTAAAAAAAAAACTCGAATTCAATTCCCAAATTTGGTCTGAGGTATCTAAAGCTGCACATCAGTGCTCAATAGAATGCAAAAAGGAGCAGTAAAACCTCTTCGCGTCTTTCAATTCAGAACACATTCGCAACGTAATTTGTCTACAAGGATTTTGAAGTATCCTTAAATGTCAGAGTACAGTGCGAGCGGATGGAAAGGGAGTGGATAAGGAAAGGAGGTATCGATGTATACTGGTCTTGAATGGCTGGACATTACAACGACGATGAAACATGATTACGTAGAGTATTCCGCATTGGTGTGGCTCGGCTAAACAATGACTCTCTATGTTTATTTCTGCGTCTGAAGTTTACTTTCAACGTGAACTGATGCCTATTTTCAGATTGACGGGTATCACGGGAAAACATCTGAAGAGGCCGAACACACTCCGCAAGTTCAGTTGAGCGACGATCGTTGTAATACCTATAGAAAAGAGATAGGCATGATACATTACGCCTATGTTCTAACGACGGAGTTAAACGACTTACAGCTGGGTCCCCAATAAGTTTCACTGCTCGTTTTTGTATCCTATTGAGCACGTGTAGTGCAGTTTTGGATGCGCCTGACCAAATGTGGGAGTTGAGATTCATTTTGGGGGGAATATTCTCCTTGTAAATAGTTTCCAGGTTAGATGGAGTGAAGTATTCTTTGCATCTCTTACGGAACACCATACATTTGGTTGCACTTTTCGCAGCTTCAATTAAGAGTCGAATTAATTCCAGTGCCGAGGATTGATAGTTCCTTGCCTTCGTCGATGCAATTGCACGGGCAACAGTACGCTTTAAATCTTCGTTGTGTGCTTTTATATTGTGACGCATATGACAATCAGTACTAGAATATTCGAGAAAGTCCGAAACAAAGTACTAGAATATTCTATAAAGTACCGGAAACTGGAGACTGTGAACAATAGAACATCCAAGGCTATGGAACGGACGGAGACGAAATACCGAATCAGATTGTGAGGAAACGGTATAAATACGTCGCACACAGATCATGTAGACAAGTAGAAAGTAATAAGTGAGAAGTAAGCAGTCAAAGACGCGATAAGTACGGAAGCGATAAATAAAGAAATCGTTAAGTGTACGGTAAAAGTAACGGTTGTTATTAACGGACTAATAAAGTGTTACATTAATTCAAAATTGATTTAATGGCTCTTATTTATTAAAAATAATTAATCCAGCGAAGACTAAACTCGCAACAATATCTTGCCACCCCAGCCCATTGAAGTTCACGAGCTAGCTCTTAATCCTATCGACCACATAATCATGTTGAGCAATTGCGAGGAAGACATCATCGTCTTAGGAGATTTTAATCTTCCACAACTCAATTGGGTTATCTATGATCATCAAGCACACTTCACCGCCCACCCCACCTCTGCCAAGGAATGTCTCCTCATTGATCGACTAGATGATTCTTGTCTCTGTCAGATCAGCAACGTTCGAAACCTATTGGGTAGGCAGTTTGACCTCATCTCAACAACAGACACCGGTCTCACCCAGCCCCTTCGTCCTTACATCTATAGACCACCACCACCTCCTCTTCTCATGACTTTCTTCCAAGTCCGCTCGCCATCATCCGCCCCCCCCCCCCCGCAATCAGTACGCCTAGGATTTCCATAAAGCTAATTTTCGACTCATCAACGATTACTGGGCCCTGATAGAATCCCTGCAATCCTCCTCAAGAAATGCTCATCCATTCTCTCTGCTCCCCTCTCACTGATCTTCAATCTCTCACTCTCTCATGGCGTCTTCCCACATATTTGGAAAATCTCCTTCATCACCCCCATCAACAAGAAGTGTCCCAAAAACGATGCCGCGAACTACCGCCCCATCGCCAAACTGTCCCACTTACCCAAGATTCTCGAAAGCATTCTATACGAATCTCTCAGTTTTCATTGCAAATCTTTTATTTTACCAAGGTAACGTGGTTTTCTTAATGCCAGATCAACTACAACCAACCTCGTTGAGTTCACTTCCTTTACACTCTCAGCACTAGAGGACGGTTACGAGGTCGATATGGTCTCGACCGGGGGGGATGGGTGCGAACATACAGGGCAAATTCTCTGATTGCCTTCAACCCGGCGAAGGCCAGAACGATCCTTGTCCCTGTTCAATCCAAGTTGACATGCAGTCTCCACGTGACACCCCTGGATAGCTACTTTAACACCCGCCAAGTAGTGAACCAATGCATGCAGCGACATCCTGAGAAACGTTGGCGCAAGGCTAATAACCAGGCCCGTAAAAATGAATTATTATGGCAAATTTAACAAGCCTCGGATATGGACCGGATACACGACGACGACCACGGAAACGAAAACGGCTAAACGATTTAAGGATTTTTTCATGGAACATACGCTCACTATACAGAGCTCGAGCTGCACAGCAACTAGCCGATGCCCTGTCCGAATATAAGGCTGACATAACAGCATTACAAGAAATAAGATGGACGGGGAGTGGTGTTTTTCAAAGAAAAGAGTATAACATTTATTACAGCTGTCACGCAAAACACCATGTGCTCGGGGTAGGCTTTCTAGTCAGCCAAAAACTGAAGCCTGCCATCATCGGCTTTAATGCAATAAATGAAAGGCTATGCACTCTTCGCGTGCGAGGCAAATTTAAAAACATAAGCCTCATAAACGTTCACGGACCTACAGAGGAGTCCCCTGACGACGAAAAAGAAGAATACTATGAGAACGTCGAACGGGCCCTCAATGCCTGCCCAAGATACGATGTGAAAATCGTTCTTGGGGATTTGAATGCGAAAATAGGTCGGGAGCCGGTTTTCAGGCACTACGCAGGTTCCCATAGTTTGCATGAGAATACTAATGACAATGGACTACGAGTCATCGAACTGGCAGCATCAAAGAACTTAGTCGTTGCGAGTACCAGGTTTCCGCGGAAAGATATCCACAAAGCCACCTGGGTATCACCTGATGGAGCCACTCGCAACCAAATTGACCACGTGTTGATAGATCGCCGCCACTCTTCGAGCCTGATGACGGTACGAACGTACCGAGGTGCCAACGTCGACTCGGATCACTATCTTGTTGGTACAGTTTTCCGAGCGCGGATTGCCTTACGGAGACGTATTGCATCCACGGATCAGGTTCGAATCAACACGGCTGCCTTACGCAATGAGAACACCAGCAACACCTTTGGTCATGCGTTAAGACTCGCCCTCGAAGAGCTCGACGGAGGGAGAGTAAGTCCTGGGGCCAGAATGCCGGGCGTAGAAGAGAAATGGACACGCCTTAAGAATACTGTCATTAGTACTGCCAACTCCATCTTAGGCAGTAGTCGTAGAGATCGGAACGACTGGTTTGATGATGAGTGCAAACTAGCGACTGAACGTAAGAATGCTGCATACCGGGCAATGCAGCAGTCTCATAGGACGCAGGTACGCGAGGAGAAATACAAAGAGCTCAGAAGAACTGAAAAAAGACTTCACAGACAAAAGAAAAGTGCCTGGGAAAAAAATCTTGTCTGTGAAATAGAGAAAAGTAGAGAGCGAGGTCCGCACCAGGCGCGGAAGTTCTACCAAATAATCCGCAGTATGACGCGGTACACACCACGCTGCACTTACTGCAAGGATAAAGAGGGTAATCTGATCACCGATCCTGAAGGCATTCTGGAGCGATGGGAAGTGCACTTTAATGAATTGCTAAATGGTCAGCTCACAGAAGAATTGGAAGCTCCACCAATGCAAGACCAGGACCAAATGCTGCCGCCACCAAGCATTGAGGAAACCCTAAAAGCCATTAGACAGCTAAAATCAAATAAAGCCCCTGGAGCTGATGGCATACCAGCTGAGCTGATCAAACAAGGAGGGACCGCGTTACATCACGCAATTCACGAGATCGTGGTGCACGTATGGGAGCAAGAGGAGATGCCGGAAGATTGGCGTCGTGGTATAATTTGCCCCATACATAAGAAGGGAGATATCACACTGTGCAGCAACTATAGGGGTATAACATTGCTGAGTACCGCCTATAAGATACTCTCCACTGTCCTACAAGACCGGATATCCCCATACGCTAAAGCCATCATTGGTCAATATCAGTGTGGCTTCATCCCAGGCAAATCAGCAATTGATCAGATATTCACCCTTAGGCAGGCGATGGAAAAATGTCTGGAATTTAAGATTCCACTATATCATCTATTTATAGACTTCAAGGCCGCCTACGACATCATAGCCAGGGTAGAACTATATAATGCCATGAGAGAATTCGGCATTCCAAATAAATTGATACGACTTTGTAGGTTGACCATGACCAACGTAACTAGTCAAGTAAAAGTAGCGGGATTGCTGTCCAAACCAATAAACATCTATAATGGACTCCGACAAGGGGACGGTCTGGCCTGCCTCCTCTTCAACCTGGCGTTGGAGAAAGCAATCCGTGACTCTGGCGTTACAACTAGAGGGACTATTGTCACCAAGTCCAGCCAGATACTTGCCTACGCAGATGACATCGACATCATCGGTAGAACCGAATCGGCGGTACAGGAATCCTTCACCCGGATCGAGCAGGCGGCACAAAAACTGGGACTGCGCATTAATGAGGGAAAAACCAAGTACATGGTGGCAACTTCTGCGAAGAGAAGACCTAACGTTGGTCAAACTATCAGGGTAGTGGAGCACGAATTTGAAGTAGTGCAATCCTTTAACTACCTTGGGTCAATAGTATCAGCCGATAACAATATGGAAGAAGAAATACGCGAACGGCTGATTAAATCCAACAAAGCCTACTATGGTCTATCAAGGCTCTTTAAATCCCGAAATTTATCCAGAACATCCAAGCTACTACTGTACAAGACCATGGTCTTACCAGTACTCATGTATGGATCCGAGACCTGGGTGCTTAATAAAAAGCACTCTGAACTCTTGGCCGCGTTCGAGAGAAAGGTCTTAAGGAGAATTGTTGGCCCCGTATGTGAGGGAGGACGATTCCGGAGACGCTACAACCGTGAGTTGTACGCAATCTACCTTGAAGCTCATATTGTAAGAAAAATCAAGCTCGGTAGACTCCGGTGGGCGGGACACCTAGCTCGAATGAGCGAAGAGGACCCTGCCCGGAAAGTCCTTTGTGGCAGGATGTGTGGAAGGAGACAGCGCGGCAGACCTTGTCTGCGATGGAGGGATGGCGTAGACCAGGACGCCCAGAGCCTGGGAGTGCTAAACTGGATGACATCGGCTCGAAATCGGGACCGGTGGAGAGATTTGTTAAATAAGGCCAAGACCGGATCCCGGTTGTAGTGCCGATGATGATGATGATGGTCTCGACCGACCTCAGTAAACCATTCGACAAAATCTCCCATAATCTAATCCTCTCAAATTATCCACCCTCGGCTTTGAACCTGGATTGCTGAAATTGATTTTTCCTATCTAAAGGATAGACTTTATTCCGTTCGGTTTAGGTCCATGATATTGTGGGCGTTCTTTTAAGCTTACCCGAAGAACCCTCTCATAATTGCAACCCACCTCCCATTGTTTTTCGCTAATGCAATTGCATTAGCACCTGAAAACATTTCCCTTTTCAAGGACATTTAATGCATTCAACGCATTATCTAATATTCCTAAAAAGAATTCTCCCAACATTCACGCATTTAGTGCGCTATTCAAATTCCCTGAAAGATATCTTTAATGTACATAGGCATCATACATCCCAAACCATTCGGCACCCTTTGTCATCATTAAAATGCAGCTGCAAAAATCGACCAGCGATTTGTTTGTTCAATCGACAAACAATTACCGCATCTTCGGCATTATCAGCGAAACCGAATTCTCCCGTATTTCTTAATGCAAACACGAACCCGGTTTCTACTGCAGGCAGAGATGCCATAAACATCTAAAACCTCAATTAGCACCATTTCCACGATGCATTGCGGTCTATCTATACAGCTGCAATGCACATCATAAACAATGATCATGATCTCTTTGTCTTTCAATGTTTCAGGATTCGTTTCCCATTGACCTTCTCGCATGAGTAAACAACACAGATCTACACGATCGCACACATACATCAGAATTTAGCCAGCAAGATTCACTTACTGGCTACCCCATAACGAGAAATTTTCTCTCTCTTCTCTTTGCTTCTGAAAACTCACCACGAATTGAGGGTGAATCAAGATCCAGATTCCAACCCTCGATTGAATCGAAATCTAATCCCCGATCGAGTCGATCGCGTCACCATCCGCCGTACCGCGAGACACGAAAGTCGCGATTTAACACCCCCTTGTTAGTTTGCATCGTGCGAGT
The DNA here is from genome assembly GCA_963931805.1 of Microdon myrmicae. Taxonomy (NCBI): domain Eukaryota; kingdom Metazoa; phylum Arthropoda; class Insecta; order Diptera; family Syrphidae; genus Microdon; species Microdon myrmicae. The sequence continues at coordinate 143,719,641 of OZ007498.1, read as the reverse complement.
CGCCCGGGCGAATAAAATTAATGTCGAGGTTACAAAAGTGTACTTTAGTTCAGTGAAATTGTAATAAGTAGTGAGTTATAAATACCGACCGAACGTAAAAACGATTTATTAACAACCGAGAAATGTAATTTCTGTTTATGCTTTTCCTACAAATTGTAACCTCTTAAAATACTTTGATTAAAATACAGTAAAAATAAAAACCATTCGAACATTAAAACAGTGTCTTTCAATTAATTACTTCTTGTGGACGGATCGTTGCGGAGTTTTGTTTCTTTGGTAGACAGTGTTCGGCGGAACCTTCTTTTAGTGACGATGGGAGTTGAAGGGAACCCGGTGCAGTACGCCTGCACACATACTTCCTCCCCACAATATCCAGCTCTTTCCTTGGCGCTTCTCGGGTCCCTCGAGGACATTGATAAAGTCATTAAGAATTCCAGCTTGCTCCTATACGCAGATGATACCAAGATATATAAGATCGAGTTACCTCTTGATTCTGCACTGCTGTAATCTGACTTTGACAGCTTACCGACTTGGTGTGACAAAAATTGCTTTGTACTTAACATCGCCAAATGCCAATTTATAACCTTTTCCCGTAAGCGTATTCACTCATCCTCACGTTCCTTTACCCGTCATAACCAACCCCTGACCATTGTCAAATGTATTCGAGATCTTGGGATCCTTTTTTTAACTTCCTCTCTCACATTGATGGGTCGATCCGGAATGCCAATTCTGCCCTCGGATTCGTGAAACGATGGTCTAAGGAGTTCTTCAACCCTTACGTTACTCGATCCCTTTACCATACCTTCGTCCATCTACTGCTTGAATATGCTAGCCAGGTATGGTCTCTTTATTACACAATCTATATCTGTAGAATCCAAAGTATTCAATGTCGCTTCCTTCGGTTTGCTCTCCGAGGTATAGGATGGGAAAACCCCTTAATCCTTCCCCCGTACATTAACCGTCTCAAATTAATAAACCTCAGAAACCTTGAGGAGCACAGGGTCGTGGCTGACATAATGTTCATTCATCGGGTCCTCTCCGTCTCGGTCGACTGCGCCTACCTGCTTAACTTAATTCCTCTGAACACAAACCCTCGAAATACCCATAATCCCCGCCTTCTCTACATACCCACTCACCGGACCTCTTATGGTCTCAATGAACCCCTTTCGCGGATGCTGAGAAAAATCAACTCCAATTCCACCTTGTTCGACTTCGACCTCTCTACCCATACTCTTAACCACCGCTTCCTAAACCATTCTCACCACCAATCGTAAGCGGCGCTTCTACATTTTACTATAACCTGCCCCCACTTCTCGCCCCTACTCCGGCCATCTTAATTTGTCCTGGTTACCTTAGGTTAAGATTAGTTAAGATAGTTCTTAAGCTTTCTAGTTTGTACATTATATGTTATTTCATCATCATCATCATCATCGGCATTATAACCGGGAACCGGTCTTGGCCTTATTTAGCAAGTCCTGAGGCTTGTTAAATTTTCCATAATGTTTTATTTTTTCCGGGCAAGGTCATTAGTCTTGCGTCAGAGGTTATATGTTATTTAGTTGTGGGTAATTATGTTGCTTGAACTAAGTCAATAAATGGGGTAGTAGCCCCACTAAATTAAATTAATGTGGAACTTAGAACTACAGGCTAACAGAGCATTTACCGCTCGAATTGGCTTCATCTATACAGAACTCTTTCGTAAAGAACAAAGAAGCTCCATTGCGCTCAGCGGGCAAAACGTGTAAATAACTGGCATTCCTATGAATGCTAAATGAGAGTTCATGAAATTGTCCACAGGAATATTCCCGATGGATGCGTGTACAGAAATATCGTCATTCACATCGATATCCGTCAGAATTGTCTCATAACCTCCAAAACCGAATTGCAGAGCATGGAGCTTCTCGACCTAGTAGTCGGATGATGTTTTTAAAATAGTGGCATTTTTGGTCCTTAATGCTTGATCTCTGTACAAACCCAAGGAACATGCGTTCGATAAGTTTACTCCCAAGCATCAGTAAAGTATTTGAAAAAATCATTAACAAAGCTGTGCTAAAATGGGTAGACGACAATAGCATTATTCCAAATAACCAGTTTGGCTTTAGGGCGGGTCATGAAACCACACATGCCGCAGCTAAACTGGTCTCCGACATACAATGGAATAAATGTAGGAACCAATGCACAGTTGCCTGTCTGATCGACTTGGAGAAAGCCTTTGATACCGTCTGGATCGAAGGGTTGTATTACAAACTGGTCAGACATGGCATACATAAGCCTTTACTATATGTACTTTACGATATGTTAAAGGACAGGAGGTTCGTGGTCAAAAGTGGTAATGTGACCTCTAATAAAACGTATAATATCAAGAATGGCTTGCAACAGGGCGCGGTACTCTCTCCGATTCTTTTTAACATTTATATTAGCGACTTATTAGAAGCACTTCCGCAGGCTATTGCGTACGCAGACGATCTCATAATTTACAGAACAGCTCCGAAAGTTGCGATTATAAATAGGTTAATACAGCGAGACTTCAACAAAGTGCAGCGCTATTGCAATGACTGGAAACTTAAGATCAACTTCCAGACATGTGAAGCCATCCTATTCAGAACTCCATTATATAAAGCCACGTACGACACAAGGAAAAACTGGCGAAAGCTAGTTATCGTGGGACCGCATGGAGATAAACTGGAAACCAAGAGTTTAGTTAAATACCTGGGCATCTGGCTAGACCAATATCTGTATTTCAACAGACATGTAGAGGCTGCTTTGCTCAAAGCGAGGAAAACTTTTGCTATGACAAGGAGGCTATTTCACAGTAGCCAACTTGACAGCAAGGTAAAAGTCATATGCTACATGACGCTAATCAGGCCAATGCTCATATATGGTTGCCCAGTATGGTTCAACATAGGTCCAAATTTGATGGAAAAGATTCGGGTGTTCGAAAGAAAGTGTCTCAGAAGTTGTCTCAGATTATATCGGACACCGGAATCGGACTATAAAAAGTATTACTCAAATGAGACTTTATATAATGAAGCGTACATAAATAGAGTGGATAATTTTATGATTAAATTAATCAGAGGACATATTGCGAGAGCAATAAGCTCGTCCAATGACTTAATTTTCGGGGCCTATTATCCAAACACCTTGTACTATGAGAGCGTGCGTCGCAACGGCTTTGTTCCACCAGAGGCGTTCCTTGACTTGGATATGAAAGGGCTTATACAGGATAGATCCGGAATTCCGCTGATCTATCATGTAAGTAGATCATCTGTAGACGGGCGATTGTGCTACGACCGGGAAGTAGCGCGCACCGAAGAAGAGCTCCTGCGCTTCAGTAGGGCTATCTCCCACAGAGACCGGGACGATAGTATTAGACAGCGTCAACAGTTCTGGTGGTTGAATGGCATATAAAGACCTGGGTACCAAAGTCGGTAAAGAATCATACTATCATCAGCTAGCTTACATAGACTTAGCTTTTCTAGAATTAGGGTAGTATAAGATTTAAGTTAAGTTAGGTTAAGTGCTTTTACATAAAAATAAAAAAAAAAATAAAAAAAAAATTAAAAAAAATAAATAAAAAAAAAAATATATATATATATTAGGTAAGTTAAGTAAGTTAAATTTTAAGAAAAAAAAACAAAAAAATTGACAAAGTTTTTCAAATTTTTCTTTGTATTTCAACTAATTATCAGTACTGCCACAAAGTTCTGTCGCCGAAAGGCAAATTATACAAATGTTAAGTAATGTTTAGCTTAGAGCGTCTGCGAAGGACCAGTAAGTTATTATATAAGATAATTAAGCTAGAATTTAAGCATTTTTTGTCTAGCCTTTAATTTAGAAATTAAGAATATAAAAAGAAAAATAAAAAATGTTTTAAAAATGAAAAAAAAAAAAAAATGCTTGATCTCTTGTGAGTCATTCGAGATCCTCGGGTTCGTTCGACAACAAATTAATGTGGTTACCCTGGTTATGGACAAATTTCAGAGCCTTAGGAAGACACCAATCAAGGGACAGCTCTGGCTACACTATAATCAGGAAACCGAGATTCCAAAGAATTCAAACAAATCTGTCGACGCCAAACATTTTAATTAAAGTGAAGACGATGGTCCACAGCTCTCCAAAAACAGTGTTGGTAGGGTCGCTATATACAGACTCCAAAAAAACGTTGATAAGCTACACATATGTACATACTACCTACTCCATGTTGATGGGGTCTTGACGAGGATAACTTTGCTTAAAATTATAAATAGATACCATGAAACGACATGGATAAATGAGAGCCTATAAAAACGGCCTTCCCTAATCAAACCCTCAGTCCAAACTTTTAAGGAGGTAAGTAGATTTCTGGAAAAAAATTCTATACAGAGTCAATCAGAAAGTGACGACGGTTGGTTAACATTTTGACGCGATTTATTTATCTCAAGCCCGGGGATTTTGATATGGGTCTAAGAAGGCAAATTGAAGCGAAGTTTTTTGAATTGGTCGAACAAAAACCGACCATATGGTGGCGTTCAATAGACAGAATTCTCCCTTAAATCCAAAGTATCCACAAGGTTACGTTAGATAAGTGAAAGTTGCCTCAATTATTAAAAGCCCATGAAATCAGGAGGCCCGGGCGATTTGATAAAACTATTATATGTCAAAAAACAAATGTTTCTATCTACCTTGGGCAATCTTCGTCTTTGGTTTAGTCCATTAAACGGACTTTGCATGTTCTCGAGTTTACGAACTTCAATTTGGCGTATTTTAACTGCAGAGTACTCACCCCAATGATGAGAATACTTCGCGATCTCCGCCCAACGCGAATGTGCACCATTTCCCGTTTGTGTAATCAGGGGTTATAGGTATAAAGTAGAGTACTCAGCTCACGTACAATTAGAAACAATCCAACGTAATTACGATCCCACGTCCCCTTTTCTTGTACGTAATCTTTTTTTGTGTGGGGTTTTTTTTTCGTTTTATTCTGCGGAAAGTAAGAATGAAAATGCTCCCACACAACTGTGTCGTGTGTACGGGAAAACGAGAAGATTCCCGAAACTTCCAGAAATGACATCGAAGAATCTGTGGGAAAGCATTCTGTTCGTCTTTCCCATTGCATGTCCTTTCATCTTATGGAATCCTCTACTGAATGAAAAAGCCTTTTCGTCACACTCATCCTTACAAATTGAGGAATAGAAGTATAAAGCGCCGTTTTTTTCCTTATAAGTATAGAAGTGTTTTGTTGCCTTTCTCAAAGAGTCCTTGCAGCACTGATTATTAATATCTGCATACATATGTGAGCTGGTGTGGTGTGTGCAGCCATAGAAATTCCGATATAATGAACTTCGTCGTAGACGACAAAAGGAGGATGCGGATGCACTTAAGAAGCAGTGAAACGAGGATATTTCTCTTCCTTACTGTGCGGGAATACCCGACGGATAGACAGAAATTTCCCGTGAGAACTGTACTGCTGCCTAAGGTTCGGTCCCAGTCTAATGCATGAATTTATTTGTGTTCGCCAATACTGTTAGACGAGAGCCCCGGACACGGGAGGGTTTACCTATGAGCCCTGTGAGAACGTAAAACGACTAGGAGTTCGACAGCGATTACTCTACATTACTCGTGCATTGAAAAAGTGATCTAAGGCGAAGAGTGAAAAAATAAGGAGCACACACAGTAAGGGCCAGTGGGGAGAAGGAGATTTGGAAAAGAGAATATAATTATAAAGGACGTGCATAGGATAGGAGATGAGTCCTTTCTATCTTCCTGATTTGTATTTATTCGTAGATGGATGAATGTTCGTTGGGTTGGCAAGGGTGCGCCTTCCCGTATATATGTGTGAGTCGAGTGCTCCAAAGAAGTCAGAACTATGAATGCCTACAAAAAGCCGTGGTACACAGAAATGTGAATGAACTGTAGACGGGCCGCGTTAAAGGACTTCTCAACAAGTATAGTATTTTTATTCTTTGCACCTCAGCCTATGGGTATGGCATTTTTCTAGAGTGTCGGCTCGTCTCTTTCAGACAGCAGGACACACATATGAGTCTTCCCTCTTTGAAGGGTAGTAAAATTTTATTTTTACAACTTACCATTTTGATTGTAATGTGTAAACATCCGTGTAGTAGAAAATAGCGGTATGACTGCTGGGACAGGGATTACCTCGTAAGTGTGATTTGTCAATGAAAGGATGTGAAGTTTCTTTGTGTTGATGTAAATTACTTTCCACTGATCTGCTGAGTAGTTTTTAACAGACTCATCGGACACAATTTGCGCGTTTAATCGCTCAAAAGTTGTTAACTATACTACGATTTTATTTTCTTCTACGCTGACTCAATACGAGTACGTTGTCAAACCGACTAGTAGTTATGGCGTTGTATAGTAGACTGATAGTGCTCTAGCCGCCGTACCAGGTCATTCAGTTTAGTTTGTCTCTTTGGGGTGAGGTGAATGGGTGGAAGGTGTGTGAGAAATACACGGGAAAGGAGGAGGAGATGAAAACAAACAAATTTTCTGTGTAGACTAATAGTTTTCATTGCAATTGTACAAGGGGGAGGGGAGTGGAACAGAGTTGTTTGGATGTTATATCGACTGTACCACCTTGATGACTGATGCTCGCAGTGGAGATGGGATGCTGGAAAAACTAGTGGAAAACAATAAAGCAATTCAGGCAGAGTTTGAGAAATAGAGCATCGTGCGCTTACGTTGCCTTAAAAACGCCCCTGGCCCGACGTCACGTGTATTTTTAGAAAGCTTTATTTCCAGGCTTTAATGGATTTGCATGTAATGCACCATCAAGGCTGGCGCTGTGACGTACAAGTGGCTGTGATGCACAGTAAGTTATATGATGCAGTAAAAATCATTGTGTTAGGTGGGAAAGCGACACTTGAGATGGATTACAGAGCGTTCTAAAGGAGGCATATCTAATTAGCGTATGGTTCGCTAAGTTCTATGCGTTTTAGGTGTCACATACCTTTTCCGTGAAATTGACGGAGATAGTTAAGGTTTGAAAGGTTTTCGAACATCTGGTACTTTATGCACTACCAATTTTTGACTGCAGTTAGTGATCGTTGGTTGCAGATATATATATAAAATTATATAAAATTGATATAAAAATAGCGCTACAATACATAATAAGTCGTACTGGTATTACATGTAATAGTCGTTTGCGAAATTCGACGCATTTCATTAAAATTATTTAATCGTGATTTGCGAATTTTTAAGGTGGAACGAAAACGTTTATCTGGTCTTTTTAAAAACACGTTGTCAAAATATAGTGATAATAATATCATGCTGTGGTGTGAGATTCACGTTTCCATTTGTAAATTAGCATAGTCGAGGAATGTTTTATTTCGAGGTATATATCTCTAAGCTGACAACAATTTTTTCAGGGACAGCCGGTATGACAGTTGATAGTTTACTTTTGGCTAATTTGGTTTGCCATTTTATAATAAATAGATTCACACTAGAACAACGTCTATAAGTTGTCGTCATTTGCGCCGCCAATTCGGTGAGTGGGCTATTGATATCAATGAAAACTTTCCATATAAAATGTTTTCTAATGACGAGGCTCATTCTTGCTTAAGAGACAATGTCACCAAGCAAAATTGTCAAATTTCGAGTGAAAAGTCCAAGGAAATCCACGAGCTATTGTTGAAAATTCATTATATCTACAAAAAGTTATCGTTTGCTGAGCTTTATGGGCCGAAGAAAACATCGGACCATTTTTTTTTCTTCAAAAATGACGGGGTAAACGTTACAGTTGTTGTGACGCTGCTCGCCGTGCTTCCTCTAGTGCGAGGGAAGAGCGAGTAAGCGGAGACTTAAATGTAAAGAGAGATGCGTTCTCCTTTTGATTGTCATCATCATCATCATCATCATCGGCACTACAACCGGGATCCGGTCTTGGCCTTATTTAGCAGGTCTCTCCACCGGTATCCGTTGCTTATCAGAGACTTGTTAAATTGTGAATAATAATTCGTTTTTCCGGGGAAGGTTATTAGCCTTGCGCCGACCTTTTGATTATAATTGATATTTATTTATTATAACTTAAGTTTTACTAATTCAAGACGACCTTTCGTGTTAAGGTCTCTGTTTAACTGGTTAATTAACTCTGAGTTTTATTCCGTTTCAACCGCTCTTTATTTACCCAATTTATGGATGCAGAAACGCAAACGATGCATCCCATTCCGCTTGGACTTCGCCCCATAATATTTTACCTATATTGGCTCCGATTGCCTAGCACGAGTCAAGTGCATTTCTTAATTATCATTGCCACTTAATTGTCCCACTTAAGATGCAGCGGCGTTTAAGCAATTGTATTGCTTAATTGATTTTCGCATTTGACCGAACCAATTAAAGTACAATGGCCCACGTTCAAGCCATTCAAATCGTTTAATTGTTTCGCGTTTCGTCGCTATATCTAGCCTTTCGCCGATCTGAGCATCTTGGTGAACGCTCTGTTAAATGGTGCGCCAATTGCCTTTGAAGGCACCGGCAGTGCCGTATGGCAGGTGTGACACCTGTTCTCGTGTATGAAGCAAAAAATGCGTTCATAATATGATATCGTGCGAAAATGTCTTATGCTAGCTGTATTGGTCGTTTTTTTAATATGAAGCAAAATTGAAAATACGGCAGCGTGCAGCTTGGGAAGTGAGAATGTATTCATATGAATATTATGAATATCGCAACGTGTGCGATATGAACGTTAATTGAATATGTGATATTGATTGTATTATATGAATATTGGATATATGAATAATAACTGCATTAAGTTAATTGAATACCATGATAAATGGGACTTATGTTATGTAGTGGGATACTACACAGTTAACGGAGACTGGTATAGAGACATGATTAGCAATTTTTTTTGACTCATTTGGATGGTATTGATAGCGCGATATAATTAATTTAATGAAAGAAACATTAATATCGAGTAATGTATCCGTCGACTGGCCATCGCGTTCGGGTGATTTAATACCGCTGAACTATTTCGTTTGGCAATATCTGAACTCACCTGTCTATGCTGATAAGTCAGACACTATTGAACACTTGTGGGGTGCAAGTAGGTGTGCAAAAGACACAGGCACTGTTTTACTTGAATTCCCATCAAGTTGTTCCAACGAAAATGTTTAAACTTGGTGGTCTTTTGTTGGTTAATGTTTTCTTTATTTAACATTCAATGATTCCACATGCACAAATAAACTGATAAATTTTAACTGTATTGTTGAGGATAATTAAACCGACTTTTCGTGGCAAATATAAACTTTACGCGTAAGATGAAATTTCCTGTGATTGAATCTCGACTGACTGTAGTAACGTGGGTGTACGCGACGGGGGATGATTTAACGACACGGTGCGGCGTGACCGTCACCGATGGTGGATGTGTAACGACTGGTCCCAATTAGGGATGAAATTTTGGATTTAATTTTGCACACAGGACAACCAATAGAGATCATGCTTCTACTCTCTCATTGCCACACCCGTCGAGGTATGGTGAATACATCGGTTAATTCGATAGTCGACGAACATGGGAGAATGAGAGAACAGAAACACAAAGTACTATGATCTCGGGATGGGTTTGGTTGTGTGTGCATGAATCAATGCAACTTTGAGGGAAGCCCACTGACCCAATTCGCTGAATGTGGTGACCTCAGCGTGCATTGACCTGTAGGAAGACAGAACTGTGAAGGAGAGGAAAATTTAGCTGGTGTTATTCACCTGCGAAAAGAGATCATTGATCCCCAGCGAATGTAGTGTCTGGGGAAAGCGAGTAAGACGCCGGCTTAGCTAGGGAAATCTGATCATAAGAACTAAATTAAATACTTTAATAATTTCTCCAGCGATTGCATGATTATGCAACCGCGTCGTTTGATCAGACTATGCTGTTGCTAGCCGGCACGATGCGATTTCCGGCGGAAATCTCATGGGTTAGCGAAATGGAGTTGCTGTATGGCGAAAAGATAGCTAAACACAATTATGCATTATCTGCATAGGATAATGAGTTTAACTATGCGTCCTTTCGGGAAACATGTTTTGCAGGTGAATTACCGAACGGTGGGATAGGGGTTGATATGACGCGCTGAAAGCGGTCGAAATAAGGCGGAAATTGTGGGTTAGAGAACCCCCACACACTTGACAACCAACATTCGAGGTGTTATTGGCAAAATACGACCAGAAATGCCCCGAGTGGTAAACGAAAATTGGACCTCCAGATTATGCCATATAATTAAAATTAAGTAACATATATGGAAATTGTAATTATTTTCTTGTATTTTATATACGAGGGGGGATGGGAGCGAACATACAGGACAAAGTCAGTGATTGCTTTCAACCCGGCGAAGGCCAGGACGATCATTGTCCCTATTCAATCCAATTTGACATGCAGTCTCCACGTGACACCCTGGGATAGCTACTTTGGCACCCGCCAAGCACTGAAGCAATCCATGCTGCGACATCCTGAGAAAGGTGGCGCAAGCGTTTTTTTTTTGTTTTTTTATTAGACTTCTCTCGGGAGAGGCGAACCTATAGCGTCGAGTGGGCGCCCCGAGATGCCATCAAATAACGGTTGCAGTTCTTTTTGAACAGTTGCAGGTTGTAACGCTCCGGGAACACTCGCGTGGGAAGGGAGTTCCACAGCTTCCCCGCTCTGTAACGGAACGAGTTCTGATACAGGGATGTTCGCGCCGTCGGAAGATGAACCACAAACGGGTGCGATCCGTCGGATTGTCTTGTGGAGCGCATATAGACCGAATTGCGTGGAACAATGCCAAGAATCTCCGAAGAACAGCACCCGTGATAATATCTGTAAAACAGACAGAGGTCGGCCACGCGCCTTCGATGTGATAGCGACTGTAGTCCCGACATCAGCGCCGAGTCCCCGATCAGGCGGATCGCTCGTCTTTGTACGCTCTCAAGTAGGTCGAGGGTATGTTTAGGAGCCGAGCTCCAAACATGAGAACAATATTCGAGCGCGGGTCTAATTTGAGATTTATATAGGAGAAAAAGTTGGGCCGGAGTAAAGTATTTCTTGGCTCTAAAAAGATAACTCAGTTTTCCTGAGGCTGATCTGGCGATACCCGATACGTGTTTATGCCATGATACATTCCCACAGACCGTGACGCCGAGCAATTTCAAACTTTCCCCAACCTCGAGGGCTCGGCCACTCATCATCAGCTGTGGAACCGATGATCCAGTTTTCTTTGTGAATGCTGTATACTGGGTCTTCGTTGCGTTGCAGTCGACATGATTGGCCTTTCCCCACTGCAGGACTTTATCTAGATCCTGGTTCAGAGAGTCAATCTGTCTACATCTCAGCTGGTGCGACGTTGATGCACCAATCGGCCGATCACTCGAAAAAGAGGAAACAAGCGTACTATCATCCGCGAAACTGAACACTTTGTTATCCGTTGTCTCCAACAAATCATTTAAGTGAAGCAAGAACAAGGTTGGAGCCAAAATAGAACCCTGGGGCAGCCCCGAATTAACAGGATACAGATCCGAACACTCGCCGTCTACAACAACCCGGGTCGATCGATTCTCGAGGAAGCTCCTCGTCCAGTCGCCAAGCTGTTGGGAAAGTCCATATCAACGAAGTTTGCTCAGCAATGCCCCGTGCCAGACGCGGTCAAAAGCCTTGGAGATATCTAATGCGACCGCCCCTGACTCACCATGCCGTTCAATCGCAGATGTCCATATATCGGTTATAAGTGTCAAAAGGTCTCCTGTGGACCTCCTGCCACGGAATCCGTATTGACGATCATTCAGAAGACCGTTGCACTCCAAATACTTAACCAATTCTGTATTGATGACTTTTTCCATTACCTTAGATAAAATAGACAGTAATGCTATCGGACGGTAATTTTGTGGGAGACACTTTTTTCCCGTCTTTGGGATTGGCTGAACTCGAGCGATTATCCAGCAGGCAGGAAAGGTCCTCCGTGCATAAGATAGGCGGAAGAGTCTGCCAAGAACCGGCGATAGTTCTGGAGCACAGTTCTTAAGGACTATTGCTTCAGTCAGTTCACGTAGAATGCGTTGAATAGTGCGCGGACGAAATCTCACATCCCGCATGGAAGACTATACCGGCGAGCTCACAGGTGGCTCCAAAAGGCCGGGATCGAGGTTTGAATTCGCGGAAAATAAATTCGCGAACACATTAGCTTTATCCTTTGGATTCGTGACTAACGCCCCGCTGTCTGTCACCAACGGGGGGAAAGAGGAGGAAGCAAAGTTACTGCTGACAGCCTTTGCCATTGACCAGAAGGAGCGCGAACCAGTTGGGCACGGAAAGAGCTTATTGATCACCCTGTCGTTGTGAGCCTTCTTCGCGGTATCAATCGCCTGGTTGCACACGTTTCTGATTTTAACAAAATTCGTTCTGTTAACATCGGGGGGATTGGAGCGCCATTGCTTAAAAGCTCTATTTTTTGCCGCTGTAATCTGCTCGCATTTTTTGTCAAACCAAGGTTTATCAGTCGAACTTCGTTTGATGGAATGTGGAATATACATCTCCATCCCCAGAAGAATAATCTCTGACACCGAGATATCTAATGCGACCGCCCCTGACTCACCATGCCGTTCAATCGCAGATGTCCATATATCGGTTATAAGTGTCAAAAGGTCTCCTGTGGACCTCCTGCCACGGAATCCGTATTGACGATCATTCAGAAGACCGTTGCACTCCAAATACTTAACCAATTCTGTATTGATGACTTTTTCCATTACCTTAGATAAAATAGACAGTAATGCTATCGGACGGTAATTTTGTGGGAGACACTTTTTTCCCGTCTTTGGGATTGGCTGAACTCGAGCGATTATCCAGCAGGCAGGAAAGGTCCTCCGTGCATAAGATAGGCGGAAGAGTCTGACAAGAACCGGCGATAGTTCTGGAGCACAGTTCTTAAGGACTATTGCTTCAGTCAGTTCACGTAGAATGCGTTGAATAGTGCGCGGACGAAATCTCACATCCCGCATGGAAGACTATACCGGCGAGCTCACAGGTGGCTCCAAAAGGCCGGGATCGAGGTTTGAATTCGCGGAAAATAAATTCGCGAACACATTAGCTTTATCCTTTGGATTCGTGACTAACGCCCCGCTGTCTGTCACCAACGGGGGGAAAGAGGAGGAAGCAAAGTTACTGCTGACAGCCTTTGCCATTGACCAGAAGGAGCGCGAACCAGTTGGGCACCGAAGGAGCTTATTGATCACCTTGCCGTTGTGAGCCTTCTTCGCGGTATCAATCGCCTGGTTGCACACGTTTCTGATTCTAACAAAATTCGTTCTGTTAACATCGGTGGGATTGGAGCGCCATTGCTTAAAAGCTCTATTTTTTGCCGCTGTAATCTGCTCGCATTTTTTGTCAAACCAAGGTTTATCAGTCGAACTTCGTTTGATGGAATGTGGAATATACATTTCCACCCCCAGGAGAATAATCTCTGATACCGACTCCGCGCAAGCGTTAACATCGGAGTTTCCGAAGCACACCTCCGACCATGGAAAGGATGCGAAGAAATCTCGCATATCGTCCCAGTTAGCAGCCCCATACTTCCATACATGGCGAAGCTGCCTAGGCCGGTTATTCGCTTGGTATGCAAGTGCTTGCCCGACAGATACCAAGCAGTGATCTGAGTTTCGCAGTGGCGCAGAAACCTCTACGGTATAAATACTCGGTTCGGATGTCAAAAACAGATCCAGGGTGTTCGCATAATCGCCTCGGGCATCCGGTACTCGCGTTGGCTCCCCCGCGAGTTGAGTCAAGTTGTGGCTTACAGCAAACATCTCCGCCAGCCTCCCAGCCTCTTCGGTTCTGTTAGAATGTAACAACCAGTCGGAATTGTACACATTAAAATCGCCAAGCTGGGTGGTTGATCTGTATCCAGTCGACGGTATATGAAAGATGTTCGAAAAATGTCGCCGGTCGATCGTCATTCGGGGAGAGGTAAAGACAACAAAGAAATTTAACGGAATTCCTCAGCACGACCCCCAACCATATGATGTCCATGATATTGGGCTCCAACGCCTCCATCCTCTGGCAAGCCAGATCGGACCGTGCGAAGACGCAGACTTCGCCCTTAAAACGGAATCTCGAATGTAAGTCGTATCCTGAGCAACGAAGATATGTCGAATCAATTGACGAATCGACCTGGGTCTCAGATAGGGCAAGGATATCAGGTTTCGTTGTTTGCAAATATTGGTGGACGGCGTTTACATTAGTATTGGTGAAACCGATGCCCCTGATGTTACAAAATGCCGTCACCAGTCGAGCGTGGGCCGAGCCTCGAGAGCTAGGCCGGTTATGCGATGACGAACCTCTCAAAGTTCCATTACTTATCATGATATCTGCATGATGTTCCCCCTGACATAGTCCCCCCCGGAGATCCGAATGGGAGACTAGTTTACCTCCAGAATTCTTTATATCAGAAGACATCATCATGACTTATCCCCGTGTCAGTCCGGGCCATCAGCCACACATCCGAAACACCGTCGAAGATTTCTCTCGGCGATATCGCGGAATGTACAGCGTGACGGGGTGGTATCTCACCTTGGGATCGACTACCACCTAACCAACCTTTTCTCGTATCGGTCCATCAGCCAGGGTAATAACCTTGCCCGAAAAAACAAATTATTATGGCAAATTTACCATATTAAGCCTTGGATATTTACCGGGTACACGACGACGACCACAGAAACGAAAATGGCTAAACGATTTGCGAATTTTCTCATGGAACGTGCGCTCACTATACAGAGCACGAACTGCACAGCTAGCCGATGCCGATAGCAGCATTACAAGAAATAAGATGAACGGGGAGTGGTATTGTTCAAAGGAACAAGTATGACATTTATTACAGCTATCATCCAACATACCATGTGCTCGGGGTAGGCTTTCTAGTCAGCTAAAAACAGAAGCCTGCCATTATCGGCTTTAATGCAATAAACGAAAGGCTATGCACTCTCTGCGGCAAGTTTAAGCCTTATAAACGTCCACAGACCTACAGAGGAGTCCTCTGACGACGAAAAAGAAGAATTCTACGAGTACGTCGAACGGGCCCTCAATGCCTGCCCAAGATACGATGTGACAATCGTTCTTGGTGATTTGAATGCGAAAATAGGTCGGAAGCCGATTTTCAAGCACTACGCAGGTTCCCATAGTTTGCATGAGAACATGGACATGGACTACGAGTCATCCAACGGGTAGCATCAAAGAACTTGGTCGTTGCGAGTACCAGGTTTCCGCGTAAAGATATCCACAAAGCCACCTGGGTGTCACCCGATGGAGCCACTCGCAATCAAATTGACCACGTGTTAATAGGTGACCGCCATTCCAACGTAACGAGGTGCCAACGTTGACTCGGATCACTATCTTGTTGGTTTGCCGAGTGTGGAGACGTAACGCAATCGCGGATCAGGTTCAGATCAACACGGCTGCCTTAATGAGAACACCAGCAACACCCGTGGTCATGCGTTAAGATTCCCCCCCGAAGACCTCGATAGAGGGAGAGTAAGTCCTGGGGCCAGAATGCCGCGCGTAGAAGAGAAATGGACACGTCTTAAGAATACTGTCATTAGTACTGCCAACTCCATCTTAAGCAGTACTCTTGCCCACTCTCTTCCTTATTTTTATAAATGATATCTTATCCATTACACAAAACCCGATTCACTCGTTTGCTGATGATAGCACGTTGAGTTGCTTATACTCATATGAACACTCCCGAGCAAACTCTTCGAATGTCATTACCATGCAGTTTATGCTTGATACATTGAATTCAGACCTCAACAAGATACATCAATGGGGATTATCTGAGCGAGTAGAATTCAATGCCTTAAAAACTCAGTGCTGCCTCTTGTCGTCAAAGGCGAACCCCAAAGTAAATGTATTGTCGATGAATGGCACTTGCATCAGAGAAGCCAAGGAACTATCAATCCTTAGCACTCGAGTTAATTCGACTCTTAATTGGAATGACCACATATTTGAAGCTGCGAAAAGTGCAGCCAAGTATATCGCGTTCCTTAAGAGATGCAAATGATACTTCACCCCATCCAACCTGGCCACTATTTACAAGGCATATATTCGTTCCAAAATGGAGTTCAACTCCCATATTTGGTCAGTCGCATCCAAAACTGCACTACACTTACTCAACAGGATGCAAAAACGAGCATTGAAACTTATTGTGGATTCAGCTGTGTCGTTTAATTCGTTACAGTAAAAAAAAAAAAAAAAAAAAAAACCTGAAGGTTGTTCGGGAAATGTCGTTCGGTCCGAGGAGCGGTAAAGACAACAAAGAAAATTAACGGAACTCTCCAACACAACCTTCAACAACATGATGTCCAAATTATTGGGTTCCAACGCCTCGATCGTTTGGCAACCTAACTCGGATCGCGTGAAGACGCAGACTCCACCCTTAAAACGGAATTTCGAATGCAAGTCGTATCCTAAACAATGAAGATCTGCCGAATCAGTCGACGAATCGACTTGCGTTTTAATTAGGGCAAGGATATCTGGCTTCGTTATTGGCTAATATTGGCGGAGGGTGTTTACATTCGTATTGCTGAAACCGAGGCTCCTGATGTTACAAAATGCCGTTATCAGTTGAACGTCGACAGAGTTCCAAGAATGAACCCGATTACGCGATGACGAATTTCTTAAAGTTCGGTTATTTATCGAAATATTTGCATGAAGTTTCCCTTTTCATTGTCCTCCCGAAGATCCGAATGGAAAACTAGTTTGCCTCCGGCATTCTTTATCTCAGAAGGTACCATAATAAATTATTTCCGTGTCAGTCCGGACCATAAGCCATACACCCGAAACTTGATCGAAGATTTCTCCCGACGATATCGCGGAATGTACAGCGTGACGATGTGGTATCTCATCTTGGGATCGACTTACCGCCTAAACCAACCTTTTTTCGAACCGATCCATCAGCCAAGCTTCGAAAGATGGCCAGGGATTTTTCCCGACCATTTCATGGAACCTATAGCTTGATGGGCTGGTATTTTACCGGGCGACAGGTGGTTGGGACCCCAGCTACCACTCGGCCTTTAGTCGCCTCATACGACAAGCCAGCCTAGCTGTGAGTATATTCTAACGGCCTATTCACGAGGCAAAGGATTATATATGTCCAAATTAGAGGAAAAAGATTCGGGTGTTCGAAATGAAATGTCTCAGAACTTGTCTCAGATTATATCTAACAGCGGAATCTGAATACAAAAAGTGCTATTCAAACGAGATTTAATATTATGAGGCCTATATACCATAAATAGGGTGGATAATTGTATGATCAAATTATGCAGAGGACATATTGCGAGAGCAATAAGTACGTCCAATAGCCTTATTTTCGGGGGTTATTATCCGAATGGGGGGATGGGAGCGAGCATACAGGGCAAAGTTACTGATTGCTTTCAACCCAGAGAAGGCCAGGACGACCCTTGTCCCTGTTCAATCCAAGTTGACATTCAGTCTCCACGTGACACCCCTGGATAGCTACTTTGGCACCCGCCAAGTAGTGAACCAATGCATGCAGCAGCATCCTGAGAAAGGTGACGCAAGGCTAATAACCATGCCCGTAAAAACGAATTATTATGGCAAATCTAACAAGCCTCGGATATGGACCGGATACACGACGACGCCCACGCAAACGAAAATGGCTAAATGAGTTAAGGATTTTTTCATGGAACATACGCTCACTATACAGAGCTCGAGCTGCACAGCAGCTAGCCGAAGCCATGTCCGAATATAAGGCTGACATAACAGCATTACAAGAAATAAGATGGACGGGGAGTGGTGTTATTCAAAGAAACGAGTATGACTTTTATACAGCTGTCATGCAAAACACCATGTGCTCGGGGTAGGCTTTCTAGTCAGCCTAAAACTGAACCCTGCCATCAACGGTTTTAATGCAATAAACGAAAGACTATCCACTCTTCGCGTGCGAGGCAAGTTTAAGAACATAAGCCTCATAAACGTTCACGGACCTACAGAGGAGTCCTCTGACGACGAAAAAGAAGAATACTAAGAGAACGTCGAATGGGCCCTCAATGCCTGCCCAGGATACGAGGTGAAAATCGTTCTTGGTGATTTGAATCCGAAAATAGGTCGGGTGCCGGTTTTCAGCCACTACGCAGGTACCCATAGTTTGCATGAGAACACTAATGACAATGGACTACGAGTCATCAAACTGGCAGCATCGAAAAACTTGGTCGTTGCAAGTACTAGGTTTCCGCGTAAAGATATCCACAAAGTCACTTGGGTATCACCTGA
Organism: Microdon myrmicae; assembly: GCA_963931805.1. Taxonomy (NCBI): domain Eukaryota; kingdom Metazoa; phylum Arthropoda; class Insecta; order Diptera; family Syrphidae; genus Microdon; species Microdon myrmicae. The sequence continues at coordinate 143,701,412 of OZ007498.1, read as the reverse complement.
TGGAATCACTTGCAACCAAATTGACCACGCGTTGATAGATCGCCGCCACTCCTCGAGCCTGATGACGGTACGAACGTACCGAGGTGCCAACGTCGACTCGGATCAATATCTTGTTGGTACAGTTTTCCGAGCGCGGATTGCCTTAGGGAGACGTATTGCATCCGCGGATCAGGTTCGAATCAACACGGCTGCTTTACGCAATGAGAATACCAGTAACACCTTTGGGCAGCTCGAAGAGCTCGACGGAGGGTGAGTAAGTCCTGCGGCCAGAATGCCGGACGTAGAAGAGAAATGGACACGCCTTAAGAATACTGTCATTAGTACTGCCAACTCCATTTTAGGCAGTAGTCGTAGAGATCGGAGCGACTGGTTTGATGATGAGTGCAAACTAGCGACTGAACGTAAGAATGCTGCATACCGGGCAATGCAGCAGTCTCATTGGACACGGGTGCGCAAGGAGAAATACAAAAAGCTCAGAAGATTTGAAAAAAGGGTTCACAGACAAAAGAAAAGTGCCTGGGAAAAAAATCTAGTCTGTGAAATAGAGAAAAGTAGAGAGCGAGGTCCGCACCAGGCACGGAAGTTCTACCAAATAATTCGCAGTATGACGCGGTACATACCACGCTGCACTTACTGCAAGGATAAAGACGGTAATTTGATCATCCATCCTGAAGGCATTCTGGGGCGATGAGAAGTGCATTTCAATGAATTGCTAAACGGCCAGCTCACAGAAGAATTGGAGGCTCCACCAATGCAAGATCAAGACCAAATGCTGCCGCCACCAAGCATTGAGGAAACATTAAAAGCCATAAGAGGGCTCAAATCAAATAAAACCCCTGGAGCTGATGGCATACCAGCTGAGCTGACAACAAGGAGGGACAGCGTTACATCACGCAATTCATGAGATAGTGGTGCACGTGTGGGAGCAAGAGCAGATGCCGGAAGATTGGCGTCGTGATATTACAGCGTTTGAAATAATAGTGAACAGTATAACTTGCCCCATACATAAGAAGGGAGATATCACACTGTGCAGCAACTATAGGAGTATAGCATTGCTGAGTACCGCCTATAAGATACCTTCCACTATCCTACAAGATCGGATAGCCCCATATGCTAAAGTCATCATTGGTCAATATCGGTGTGACCTCATCCCAGGCAAATCAGCGATTGATCAGATATTCACCCTTAGGCAGGCGATGAAAAAATGTGTGGAATTTAAGATCCCACTATATCATCTATTTATAGACTTTAAGGCCGCCTACGAGAGCATAACCAGGGTAGTACTATATAATATCATGAGAGAGTTCGGCATTCCAAACAAATTGATACGACTTTGACCATGACCTACGTAACTAGTCAAGTAAAAAAAGTGGGATTGCTGTCCAAACCAATAAACATATTTAATGGACTCCGACAAGGGGACGGTCTGGCTTGCCTCCTGGCGTTACAACTAGAGGGACTATTGTCACCAAGTCCAGGCAGATACTGGCCTACGCAGATGACATCGACATCATCGGTAGAACCGAATCAGCTGTACAGGATTCCTTCACCCAGATCGACCAGGCGGCACAAAAACTGGGACTGCATATTAATGAGAGAAAAACTAAGTACATGGTGGCAACTTCTGCGAAGAGAAGACCTAACGTTGGTCAAACTATCAGGGTCGTGGAGCACGAATTTGAAGTAGTGCAATCCTTTGACTACCTTGGGTCAATAGTATTAGCCGAGAACAATATGGAAGAGGAAATACGCGAACGTGTGATCAAATCCAACAAAGCCTACTATGGTCTATCAAGGCTCTTTAAACTCCGTAATTTATCCAGATCATCCAAGATACTACTGTACAAGACCATGGTCTTACCAGTACTTATGTATGGATGCGAGACCTGGGTGCTCAATAAAAGTCACTCTGAACTCTTAGCCGCGTTCGAGAGGAAGGTTTTAAGGAGAATTGTTGGCCCCGTATGTGAGGAAGGACGATTCCGGAGACAATACAACCATGAGGTGTACGCAATCTACCTTGAAGCTAATGTTGTAAGAAAAATCAAGCTCGGTAGACTCCGGGGGGTGGGTCACCTAGCTCGAATGAGCGAAGAGGAGCCTGCCAGGAAAGCCCTTTGTGGCAGGATGTATGGAAGGAGACAGCGCAGCAGACCTTGTCTGCGATGGAGGGATGGCGTAGACCAGGACGCCCAGAGCCTGGATGTGCCACAGACATCAGTTCTGGTGGTTGAATGGCAAATAAAAACGAGTGTCATTGTCGGTAGAATAACTGCATCATCAACTAGCTCACACAGGCTTAGCTTTTCTAGGATTATGTAGTCTAAGATTTAAGTTGTTTTATATGAGGAGCAAAAAAAGAGCTAGATGTAAGTTAAATTTTAAGTAAAACAAACAGCAAATTGGCACAACATTTTTTGTTAGTTTCTCTTTGTCATATAAATAAATATAATTAAAGAGAAAAAAAACGTCAATATTCTGTGGGGAAGAAGTATGTTGCGCCGGCGTACGGCGCTGATTCCCTTCTTCCTCCACCATCACTATACGAAGATTGGTCGATATTCAAAAGAAAGGATAAACACACCCTGGAAGCTGCAGTACAGGAAAAGTCGAACTCTAAAATGCGGAGCGGACACAACACAAGTTATATAAGTGAAAATAAAACACTCAGTATACTGTTTTATATAAGTTCCTTTTTTTTTATTTTTCTAATGTTTAGTCAACGGAAGTGCACTTTCATATTGTTCGTATTATTTGTATATTTTAATTTTAAGTAAACGCTATTTTTTATTCCACTTTAACTGTTACTAGCGCATGGCGTCGGGAAATATCCCGGATTTCGTTTAGAAAAAGGACCCGGCTGTATATCGATAAAACACACTGTTACTAAACTCCCGGGGGTTAATTTCACGACTCCGGGGCGTGTGCACTTCGATGCACACGCGAAAGGGGGTGTACGACGACCGCTCTGGTCGGTGGTTTGAATGAGACTCACCGATATCTTCTCCAATAAGGATATCGTTTTTACCTACCACCAGAGAAAAGTAAAGTCTCTCTTGACGGTATGTGTGCGATCGTTCAGATCTGTGTGGTTTACACGTGCTCGAGGGCAATGGGTAAACGAAGCAGACAGGCGGTAAAAACAAAGGGATCGAAAAGATCGTCGTCTATGGAGTGTATCGCATCTAAATAAATAGACGACGATACAGCGAAGAAATGTGGCAAAAGTGGATTTATGATGTGGTGCGGATGCGTAAGTAAATGTATCGTCATTAGGAAGAAGTGCTAACGGTTTTTTTCTATTTACACAATCGGAAATGTGTTAATGGCATCGCTAGTAAGGGTAGGTATTGAGTTCCTATTTGCGTTTGTATATGCTGTAGGATTTAATTGATGCAAGAGACGCGGAATGCGTATTTGCTTTGGTCCCTAGGGTGTAAGTCGCCAGCCAATGTGTATGTAGGGAACATTGTTGTACACATGGCGCGGCTGGGAAAATAGACGGCGCATTGTATGCAAACCGAATCATTTTGTTTACAGGAATTTGTCTGGTACCGAAGGTGCCGAATAGGTTTGAAATTCCAGATAAGTAAAGCAAGAAATCTTACGGAAAATTGTATGCTAAAAGATGCATAAAAAGGTAAGTTTTCTTTACAGGGAATTTTTAAGAACATAGATTTGATCTATATGATGCGTGGAGCATTTTCAGGTGCTAATGCTGTTGCATTAGCAAAGTCAGGATTTTTGCTGAATGTTATGGGGGTTTAACGGTAAGTAGACAGTGGGGTTTGGCGGAACTGCGACAAATCATATTACGTTTAGCTAAGAGCGTAGTATAATATAATAAAGTTAGAATTTAAGCACTTTTTGGCTAGCTCTATGAAAAAAAAATGTTGCAAAAATGAAATGCAAAAAAAAAAAGCCAGTTAAATATTCCCACACGCAATACGGACTTCTTCCATCAGTGACTGCTGACACATTTCAATTCTCATCCCGAATAACTTTAATCTCTGCATTCATTATCTTAGCGGCAGACAATAAATTTGTCCGCAACTCTAGTACAAATAATCTAGATTAATTTCCGACCTTATTAACTTGCTATCGACCCATGGATAACATCCTTTCCTCTTACTTCAGCACATAGTTGCAAGTTTTAACCGCGAATTCGTAGATTCGCCTATCGACTATAAACGATTTACATTATCACACCAGTGAGCTGTGGATAGGTAAGACTTTCATCGTCCAAGTTATTCTTAACAGGATAAACAGTGTGCATTGCAGTGGTAGCCTTAAGTTCTTGTCGGACTTCGTCGTACAGGTGGATGTTGTGTCGTGTTTGAACACACTTCAAACATTTTCTCGTGAAAATACTTCCTACTGTTGACTTGCCCTTCTCTTCCTTATTACGAGAGTTTTGTCGTACATTTCAACGATTTCCGACCACCTTAGCGTGATTATATTCCCAGGTGTCTATTTTTGCGCTTCACTTCCCTCCATTATTGTTACTTTGAAAACTAAAGCGGAAAGCCATTTATCGCTCAACACCATGGAGCATCTAAAGTTTTCATAAGATGCTAGCAGACTGTATAAAAGCAATATTGACAATAAAACGTCATTTATTTGGACATTCATGATCTCCAGTTTGCCGAATGTGTCGAAGAATCTCGCAATAGGTGCTTCCTCACCACTCCTTCAATGTACAAATCGACTCTAACTTAAGTCATACTCCAGCCAAGTTGCGAATCCACCTATATTTTTCATTTCAAATGGTTGAATAGATATTACCAAATCGACTTTTATATTTTATCTTCATCATTTTTCCTGCTTGCGATGCACACTTTTCGTCACCGTTCATATACTCCAAATGTCATAGTGTGCTTCGACAATAACTCAATCCGCACCGCGGAATCCAAGCCATTTTGATCTTGTATACGACCACAAAAAGCAAAACACATGAACTGAAAAACATAAATTAATATTTGCAATTTACAATCGCTGTGGTTAAGTTATAACTGAGCTCATGTTTAGGATTTTCACTGAGGAAACTCGAATTAAACACAAGGTTTGATACTATTGGATATGCTTTATTCCTGTAAGATATTTAACATGTACGAGTCTCTCCAATAACGAAATTCCCGCTGACGAAAATGTCAAAACTTGCTGTCAGTGCACATAAACGTCATCTCACACTCAAGTACACTGAAAGGAAGCATAACGTTTGCCTATTGCAAAATCCTATCAAATTTTAACAAAAAGTTTTAAACAAGTCAAATATTATAAATATTAAAATTAAAAAAGAGGTAGAGATTTAGGAATAACAATAGAAAAGTGTATTCCATATATTTTTATTATAGCATTACTCACATCTTCTATCTTATCCCCGTTTATTAGCTTCGTACAAGCTTTCAAAGGATTCCGATGAGCTAACACGAACTAACTTAATTAATCAGTTAATAACTTAACTTAACAACGGTGAGGGGTAGGACGGGAGATGGAAAAAAGTTAGATGGGCATTTAGGAGGCGGTGTTTTAGAGTGAGGTTGCTAATATTGAAATCAAACATTGAGGACTTGTAGTTCCCTTTGCAGTATACAGGAGATGGATTCGTTGAAGTCATAAGCGATATGGACTGGGGAATGCAGAGCAGGAGAGGATTACTTATGTTGTGGGAAATTGTGCTGGAAAGGGTTGAATTGAGAAGATTAGCGCAGTCGACCGAGCCAGGGAGAAGTCAGTGAATGAATAGAATATTGGGCCGGATTCTCATTCCTAAAGGGTTTTCAAGTCAGTTAATTTGAGTCTGTTGGCGTAAGGGGGCAGGTTCAGAGGGTTTTCCTATCCCAATCCATGGAGAGCAAAACGTAAGAAATTCAATTCTGCGAATGTGAGTCTGCTGGTAGGTGGACCATATTCGAGCATTGGGCGGACAAGGGAAATGTGTAGGAACGGTATGACTTAAGGTATTGGGAATTCTTTACACCACCGCTTTACAAACCCGAGGGTTGAGTTGACCTTAAGGATCATCTCGGTAATATGTGAAATTAAGTTCTTTATCACATAAAATGCCAAGGTTGCGGATCGATTGGTCGAAGGTGAGGGTTTGATTGTGCGGGGAGTAAGGATGCGGAGGGAAACGTATTCGCCTTCGTGAAAAGTTTATAGATTGGCATTAAGCTCTGAGCACGTTTTGCGACACCAGACCATAAAGTTGTCAAGATTCTGTTTGAAGCAGTGTAGAATCAAGTGGTATCATGATGGTCTTATAGAATTTTGTGTCGTCAGAATATAAAAACACAAAGGAGTGCTTGATAACCTTGTTGCACTTATTTTCGTTGTACAATGAAATAATAAAGCAATAGGTACTCACGTCTTATCTTCGCTGGAACGGTGTTTCCTATAACAGTTCGTGCCGCTTCTTCATTTGGTTGTTATAATCATTTTAATATACTTTTTATTTAAGAAATTCAATACATTCGTCCTATATGATGTTGAGATGCTTCGTTTGGCGTCAATTCGTTTAGCTGTTGGAGGTTCTGACCTGTTTTTATACTTTTAATTTGTTATCTTCGGGAGAGAGAGAGAGAGAGAGAGAGAGAGAGAGAGAGAGAAAGAGAGCGGCTTTCGGTATCTAACTGCCCTATCAATATGGTTTGTGATTAATATAAGAAGTAGGGGACCTAAGTGACTGTCTTGAGGGACCAATAGGTAGCAATGAAGGGATTAGATATCGCGGATTTGAAACATACACTATCGAGTCTATTTTACAGGCAGGAAGAAATCCATTTTAACAGAATGGGTGCCGAGGATGGACAATTTCAGAAGTGTAACTGTGTGAGAAATCTTGTCTAAAGCCTTGCTGAGATTGATTGTAATCATGTCGACCTCCTTGCCATTATCTAGGGCTGACAGTGTTAAAGACGTAAATTTGACGAGTTTGGTGATTGTTGAACCTACCTACAATAAATCCGTGTTGTCTAGCAGAAATGAGAGATTGCAGTAAGCCCTTAAGATCCGTACAGAAAGTTATTTAAAAACCTTCGGTATGTAGGAAACCTTACCAATAGAGCGATAGTTTGTGATTGTGCATTTGGTCCCTTTTTTGTATATGGGGGGCATTTAGGAGGTTTTCCAAATATTGGAAAATTTACCCTGAACGAGGGATAAATGGAGAATTTTCGAAAGAGGAACTGAAAGAATAGATGCACATTTTTAAAGGAAAATGGCAGGTATACGAGTACCATGTAGAGGTCGCAGTCATTCGACTAAGGCGAGTATTAATTTAGTCAAATAAGTTGTATGCTCTTTTGGGTTTTTCCTTTTATCGTTTCTTCTTTTCTTGTTTTCGATGTATTATCCCCTTTCTCGCCGCACGCTATAAAAAATCTACATCATCATAGTTATCTCACATATGCACAATTGTAGGAATAGAAAAAACCCGGTAGGCGTAGGTGTGATGAGCCGACACTACCATAAGGGAACAAATCATCAAGAAAACACCGACTCGGCAGAAAGAAGACGTAGGGAAAAACGTAAAAAGCGGGATATACGCATCGGAACGTGGAATGTTCGAACGTTATATAAACCAAGCGCGATACAGACGGTTGTAGAAAACGCGAAACAATATAAAATGGACATCGTCGCGCTTCAGGAAGTCCGACTCCCACATCAAGTAATCGAAACCAACGGGTTTACACTGTCGTGTGGAGGTACCGATATACATAAACTCGGAACTGGCTTCATCATAAGCAAGACGATTACGCCCCATGTAAAAGATGTGCAATTCATTAATGACTGAATGTCGGTGCAAAAATTGAGGGACCATGGTACAGTTATGTATTTGTAAGCGTACACGCCCCAACAGAATCTACCTACGAAGAAATGAACGACACGTTCTACGAGACCATAGAGGAAGCATTTGATGGGATCTCATCAATCGATATTAAAATCCTTCTCGGAGACGTCAATGCGAAAATTGGAAAGGAAGATATCTTCCAACCAACTATAGGTAAAGAAAGCCTATATGACGTCTCAAATGATAATGGAATTCGGATTATCATGTTCGCAGCGCCAAAAGATCTGGTAGTGAAAAGCACGATGTTCAAGCACAAGCAAATCCATAAAGCCACATGGATATCACCCAAACGGCGTAACGCGTAACCAAATAGACCACTTCCTCATAGACAAAAGACATCACTCGAATATCCTTGATGTAAGATCATATAGAGGAGCAGATTGCGATTACGATCATCTTGGGCAGTCACGGGAGACGGACAAAAAGTTCGACATTGATAAACTAAAAGACCCACGCAAAAGCACCGAATATCAAGACGAACTAACGAATAGATTTAGCTTCCTAGAGAATAGGAGTAGTGGGGAAGAGGAAACCAATAATCTGGGCACTAAATGGGCATCGATCAGAGACACAATCAAACAAACATCCCAAGAGGTATTAGGATTTAAGAAAACAATTAAGTCCAAGCCTTGGTTTGACGATTAGTGCCGGGCAAAGATCGAACAACGTAAACGCCTCAGAGTGATCCACTTAGAAGGATATGATGAAGTCAACGCAGAAAGATACGCGGCAATTGGGAAAGAGACAACGAGACTGTTCAAACTAAAAAAAACCCGAATGGCATAAGACTCGAATCAAAAAAATCCTAGAAACCAGGGAAAGAATATCAGAGGTATGTATGCCGGCATAAATTCAATTAGAAACGGCTACTGAGGGAGAGCCAAAATAATTCGAGACACTAACGGGTGTGTGGTGACAAAAACAAAAAATATCGCGACAAGATGCAAGCAGTACTTTGAAAACCTGCTCAATGTGCGCACCCATTAACCACAAATAAACGCACCAGACGTACATACAGCCGAGCCTCAGATCCCTCTTTCGCCGAAGTTGTAAACGTAATAAATCGATTGCAAAACAACAAGGCGCCCGGAGTGGACTGCATACCGGCAGAGCTTGTGAAGCATGGAGGAGAAGCAAACGCTCGAAAGATCCACCAACTGATTAAAACAATATGGGATGATAACGAAGTTAGTTGGAGAATGGAAAACCTCAATAGTCGTCCCGATTTTCAAAAAAGACGACATATCTGACTGCGAAAATTACAGAGGAATATCTTTGCTCCCAACCACATACAAAATATTAACAAATGTCATTCTAGCGAGAATCACACCGTACGCAGAAGAAATATTGGGAGACTACCAATGCGGATTCCGTAGGAATCGCTCAACAAGCGACCAAATGTTTACCGTAAGGCAACTGCTGGAAAAGAAGTGGGAATACGGAGAGACAGTTCACCAACTGGTCGTTGACTTCAAAAAAGCCTAGGGCTCAGTCGCAAGACAAAGACTCTACCATATTGTAGTTGAGCTGGGAATCCCGAAAAAATATGCCGCCCTAATTCAAATCTGCATGAACGAAAATAAGGGGCGAGTTAGAATAGAAAACCACCTCTCAGAACCATTTGAAATCCGGGACGGACTAAAACAGGGCGATGGCATCTCACCATGTCTTTTTAACCTTGTCCTCGAGTATGTCATTAGAAAGGTACAAGATGACAACATTGCCGGATCATCCTTGAACGGGGTCACACAAGTGGTTGCGTATGTCGATGATATCGCCGTTTTGGGTGATAATCTAGAAACTATAAGTAAAAACAGTGAAATCATAATCCAAGCGGCAGAAGAGGTGGGCCTAGAAATAAATGAAGACAAAACAAAATTACCTGATTACTGCGAGAGCAGGTGGACCTCAGAGAACACACATAAACATCAGAGGCAAGATATTTGAAAATGTCAAAGAATTTAAATACCTGGGAACAATACTGACAATCAGTAACGAAATGTCGCGGGGAAATTAACAAAAGACTGCACTTCGGCAATGCTAGTTGGCATGCAGTCAGTAAACTGTTGAAATCCAAACTGCTATCACGTAATATAAAGCTCCGTGTCTATTGAACCATAACCATGCCAATTGCTCTATACGGATGCGAAACATGGGCTCTCACAAAACGAGAAGAAAACGAATTCCGCGTATTCGAGAATAAAGTTTTAAGGGGTATCTTTGGCGGCAAATATGAGAGGAGGCAGGACAATGGAGGAAACTCCACAACCACGACCTGGAAGAGCTATACCGCAAACCTACAATAGTGAGAGTAATCAAGCCGCGAATATTAAGATGGGCCGGACACGTGGCGGGAATGTGCAACGATAGGACCGTCCATAGAATTCTTGACGGTAAGCCAACGGGAAAGAGACCAAGAGGACGGCCACGACGGAGATGGACCTCGAGGAGATCGGATCGTCTGGTCAATGGCGGAGTCGAGTCGGTGAGGTCATGAACTTCCGGGTTCTTCCAGGCCAATAAATAATAATAATAAATAACGAGTATCATCGACGCCTGGCGTGAAATCGTTATTGGCTGCGAGTACTTTGTTTTCAATGAATGCAAATCAATACAATAGGGTGAAAATGGAAAGTGAAGTAAATAATCAAAATAAGAAGAGTCGTTGACAAACGGAAAGTTGGTGCAAGATTGGTTGAAATTAATGGAAAAGAGATTAGTGTATGTGGTTGAGGATTAGTGATAGAACTGAAGCAGTTTTTTCAGGGCATCTCGGGGCACCGACTCGGCGCAATAGGTTCACCTCGCCCGAGAGAAGTGTAATAAAAAAAAGTTGACATTTCCGAATTGTTGGTAAGTAAAGTGGAATAGCTATTGGGTGGCGGCTTGTAATTGACGAATTGAAAAATGAATTGTGTATCGATTAAGTAGTTTTAGTAGAGTGTAGTGCCAAGTATTGCCAAAAGACGAATAAAGCTAAGAAAGGTAAAATCCCCTCCAAAAACGGTGAGGTCACTGTTGGATCAGCAGTTGTTTTTTTCATAATATGCAAAGGGTTTGATGCCAAAAAAATATATGCGAGCAAAACAAGCAAGGGGGTGGAAACGAACATACAGGGCAAAGTCACTAATTGCTTTCAACCCTGTTATATCCAAGGTGATATGCAGTCTCCACGTGACACCCCTAGATAGCTATTTTGGCACCCGCCAAGTAATGAACCAATACATGCAGCCTCGGACATCGGGACAGGTGGAGAGACTTGCTAAATAACGCCAAGACCGGATACCGGCTGTAGTGTCGATGATGATAATTATGACAGTCAATGTCATATATGCACGCAACATAATTAATTTGTTGGAATTATTATTTAGTTTTGTTTAATTTATGACAGTTAATGTCATATATGCATGTAACAAGCGTGTGCAAGCAAGTGAAGGTATGTAGATCGTCCGAGAAAATCGAGAGGTTATTCAGCGTGTGTCCAACCAAGAATACGATGAGGTGACGGCGGTGCGTCCAAGAAAAAATACGATGAGATAGCGGCGGTGCGCCCAGAAGGAAAATGATGGCATGACGGCGGTGCATCCAGGACAGAATACGATGAGATGGCGGTCGTGCGTCCAAGAACGAAGGGTGGAGCCAAGCGATCGATCGTATCAGCAATGAATGAATAAACCGGTATGAAATTTTAAATTTTGACGCTTAAGTAGCATTCTTTTTCTGTCATCGACGCGTTGTCAGCTGGTGGATGACAGTTGGCAGATGGCAGCTGGCAAATGCGAACGTACTAGAATTCTAAATACAATTGGGTATCCGCAAAAACATAATATGGATAGAAAGTTGTTAATGAATTTATAAGTCGAAATATTTCACAACTATCACTGCCATAACACAACCTGAAATCAGCCACTACCGCCATCTACATTAAAATACTAGGGCACAATTGATACAGTGGTGGAAAAAATAATATAAACAAAGGTTTAGATAACGACAACAATCAGTAACTGCGTACAATCTGGTTTTTCTTCGATACCAATTTTATACCGGAACCGTACCTAACAGTACTTTTATATAGTGCATCACCACAGTCTTCAATCGTGATTGTGAAGTAAACTACTGGTTCGTATATTTTTGTTTTATTTTGCTTTATTGAAATATTCGTAAATTTGTTAGACTTGTGTTTTAGTGTTTGTTAGAAAAAAAAACAATAAAAATAAAATGTTGTGAAAGTAGGTCGTGGAGTACATTGCACTAGTTCCGATCGTGAATTGATAAAAGAATTAAGAAATGACGGGAAAACAACGGATGAAATAGCCAAGCTAATGAAGTGCCCCAAGAAAAAAATATGCACAGTTCTTCATTTAGGTCCCAAAATGGAAACCAGAGGCAGAAAAGAAAAACAACCTCACGATTCGACAAACCGCTAATCCGAGTATCCAAGAACAAGCCGTTTTTTTCTTCAACGGAATGAAAAAATGGTTTAAACGCACCTTGTACGACTCGTACAATTAGAAACAGACTAATTGAAGCGGGGCTTCCTGGAAGAAGTCCCAGAAAAGTTCCATACTGAGCAAGAAAAATATAAAGCAGAGACTCGTTTTTGCCAAAAAAAAAAAAACAAAACACCTCCACCGTGCGAAATGGAATAACACCTTATGGTCGGATGAAACCAAGATTAATTTGTTTGGTTCCGATGGGGAAATGTACGTTACACGACCAATGAACTCAGAATTCGATCCAAAGTATACGAAAAAGACAGTCAAATATGGTGGAGGCAATTTAATGATTTGGGGGTGCTTTTCAGCATCTGGTGTTGGTCCAATTTTTCTTATAAAGGACAAAATGTATGCTAAAGATTATGTAGAAATCTCAAAAGCCGTTATACTACCATTTTCTGAAGAGGACAGCCTATTAAATGGGAGTTTATGCAGGATAATGACCCCAAGCACACCCCAAAATTGGCTAACGAATGGTTTCTTCAAAACAAAGTCGATGTTATGGAGTGGCCATCGCAGTCCCCTGATCTTAACCCAATAGAACACCTATGGGCGTTTGATCTCTGGCGACCGAGAAATGTCGTCGGAGAAGATCTCTGAAGTTCCGCCGACCGAGGAATGTCGCCGGGAAAGCGTTATGTTCTGAAACACTGAGAAAAGTTAAGAAATGAAGGGAAAAGAATACCTGCAGCAATTCCACAACTAATACTTCTCCAGCAAGCAACAATAAAACGAGTTGGTTTATTGTTAGTAAAATATGGACTTTATTTAATTGATTGTTTCGATTTCATCGGATTATAATTACTGCGAACTGTGTCGCCTACAGGCTTACGAAGAAGAATTAAATTGAAAGAAGTTGATTGACAGCCAGCAATTCAGTTGTTTATACGTTGTCATGACAACTGTTTGCTGACTGTTGTTGAATGGTGGCGATGGTCGCATTCACTTGCGAATTCACTGGTTGCATCCAGTGAATCTGCAACATTTCGCCCGCCTTCGCCAATCATTGGCGAATCATCTGGCTCCAGGTAGTCGTACAATTGTGTTCAAGGTGGACCAGTTCCTCTGGGTCGGAGCTGTAAGTTCGCAGCCCACGAGGAACGGCCATGTGCTGTTGTGCCCCACAACACGTGCGCGGCATCGATTTCTGTTGGGGCTTCGGCGTTGGTCCGAGCATCGCGACATGCGCCGAGTTGATCTGTGGGCAGCGCCACTCTGGTCAGCGACCTGTCGGTGCCTACGCACTAGGAGTGTGTGCGGTTCCTTAACTGTTGGTTTGATGGCGACTTCTGGCAGCTGCACTGAGGGCAGCTCGCTTATGTCGAGTTGGTCGGCGCTGTTCACCGTAGTTGGGGAGACTGGGTCGAGCGCGAATTGGAGCTCGAGCAGTCTCGGTAGTTTGGCATCATTGCCCTGGTCGGCGGGTTTCTCTGCAGCAGGCTTCTTTCTTTCTTTCGTTGCATCGGATTTCTTGGCATCTTTCTTCGCTGGCGCTGGTGCACTGGCAGCTGTTGGTGCCTTCGTGCTGAACTCAGCGTTCCTTCGTAGTGTCGCGTTAGCGGGGGTGCTGCTGCAGTTTTCACTTCTTCCACTGCCTCTGGAACCTTCTTGATGTCCTTGGCGGCGTTAGTTGCAGGTGGTTGCGACATCAATGGCGATAAACGATTTGTTGGTTGACTAACGGTGTCCGTCGCAGTCTTGGATGCGATCGGACGGTTGGATGTGAGGGCGTTCCTTGCCCCAACAAACTATGTGACCTCGTCCCGATAGATCTTCTCGGCGTGACCGATGAATCTGTCCACGAAGTAGCGGTGGCCACTGGTCATCTCTGGAGTGGCCACTGGTCATCTCTGGAGTGGCCAGGCGTTTTATCCCTTCACGGTTCTTTCGGATGTCCTCCCATTCGATCTGGAAGTTGTGCTGGCGGATGTCCACCGCAAACAACGTTGACGGCCCTCTCTTCTCGAAGTTGAGAAAAGCACAGGACATCCGCTCCTGGGAGGCGAACTGGGCGCTTATGAACTGTTCCGCCAATGTAGCTGTCATGTTTGACTTCGCTGATATTGCTCTGCGCTCTGGACTTTGAGCTAACTGTCAGCACGAACTTGGTGACGGTGGGTCTTTACATCTAGACTCTGGTGTGTCCCGTGACCTTTTTACCTGTCGGTCCTTAGGCTGGACCTTGTAATATGCCGCGACTGAGGGCGGACCTTCGGTTGCTTGCTTGATCGACAGATGGATCCCTTGCAGTGCCACGAACTTGGTCGGTCTGCACAGATGTTGTTTGATCGACTATACTGTTTGAAAGTTCCTACGGTCGAACGAAGGCTGAGATGATAGCAGCACTTCGTGACAAATGGTGTGTTTTCCGTTGTCTCTATAAAACTCGCAGTTAATCTAATTTATTGTTTGAGTGAAATTTTCTTCAATTCGGTTTCAGTTTCCTTGTATAAATGAGCGTTATAAAGATCACTTGATTGTTTCGAATGATAACAGGCTATTGCCTTTTACATTATAAATTGTAATTGTTGACTAAATCTAATGAATTGTTTTATAAAGTGAGATAGATCCTTTCAATCCCGAAGTGGGGAAATGAGGTGTGGTACAAGTTGAACTCAACTTACGTGACTTAAGTATCTGCAGCTCGTTCGTTCCGTTTGGAAAAGTATGGTTTTGCAAAGCCGTGGTGAACTTCGATTTATTTCTGCTAATAATTGCGATTGGTTGCACCGCGAACTTCTGCACTTTAAGAAACTCTTTGTTCCACTACGAACGGGCAGCAGTGGATTGGATCCACAGACTGGATCCGGCTCGAAGGACCAAAATGTTTGAAATCTGCCGACCGAGAAATGTCGTCGGGGAAGCATTATGTTCTGAAACACTGAGAAAAGTTAAGAAATGAAAGGAAAAGAATACCTGCAGCAATTCCACAACTAATACTTCTCCAGCAAGCAACAATAAAACGAGTTGGTTTATTGTTAGCAAAATATGGACTTTATTTAATTGATTGTTTCGATTTCATCGGATTATAATTACTGCGAACTGTGTCGCCTACAGGTTTACGAAGAAGAATTAAATTGAAAGAAGTTGATTGACAGCCAGCAATTCAGTTGTTTATACTGTGACGCATATGACAATCATTACTGGAATATTCTAGAAAGTCCAAAGCGAAGTACAAGAATATTCTAGAAATTACTGGAAAACTGGAGACTATGAACAGTAAAGAAAATTCGAGGCTATGGAACGGACGGAAACGAAACGCCGAATCAGAATAAGGAAACGGTATAAATACGTCGCACGCAGATCGAGTAGAAGTAAGTAAGAAGTAAGCAGTCAAAGACGCGATAAGTACGGAAGCGATAAGTCAAGAAATCGTTAAGTGTACGCTAAAAGTAACGGTTGTTATTAACGGACTAATAAAGTGTTATATTAATTCAAAATCGATTTAACGGCTGTTATTTACTAAAAATAATTAATCCAGATAACCCTAAGCTCGCTACAATTGGTGTCAGAAGTGGGATTAATTATTGGTGAAGTAAATTAGTCTGTGAAAGTGTGTTGTGTCGATGTCAGATCGACATTTGGAGGATCTTCGCGTTCCTGAGTTGAAGAAGGAACTTGAGAACCGGAATCTGGATAGCAGAGGACAGAAGCAAATTCTTCGACAGCGTCTGCAAGCAGCAATGGAGGAAGAGGGTATTGATGTCGACACATATGTTTTTACGATTGTGCCAGACTGTTCGGACGGAGAAGAAACAGCGAGTCAAGATGGTGCCAATGTAACGGAGAAGAGTTCGCCACAGTTGGACATTTCGGAGATGTTCAGGATGATGATGATAAAATTGGACGCGCAAGCTGCAGATGTTAATGCAAAGTTGGATGCCCAAAATTCAAAATTTGACGCACAAGCTGTAGATCTGAATGCAAAATTCGAAGCCCAAACGCAGTGGATGAAATGTAATTTTCAACACTTTAAGGAAGAAATTCAGTCAAAAATTCGGAACGAAGTAGAAAATCTGGATCTAAAAGTCACCGAAAAGAGACTTGAGTGTGTTGAGAGAAATAAGACATCGCCTAGCAATCAACATGACTACAGAGATACCAGGATACAACCGCCAACCTTCGATGGAACGGGACCATTCTCCGTATTTATACGTCAGTTTGACGCCGCGGCCAATTATAATAAGTGGCCGGATGACCAAAAGTCAACATCACTAATCTTGTTACTCCGCGGGGCGGCTGCAGAATTGCTACAAACCATACCAGCAGAAAAGCAAACAGATTTCCAAGCGGTAAGAGACGGCCTTGAAGCTAGGTATGGAGACAACCACATGCAGCAGGTCTACCGCATGCAACTGCGGAGCAGAACGCAGAAACCTGGTAAAAATCTTCAACAGTTACAAGCAGACATTGAGCGATTGGCAAACTTGTCTTATTCAAATATGACTAAGGAATTTTTGAACGAAGTAGCAATGGATGCATTTATAAACGCAATTCAAGATCGGGACTTGCAACAGGCCGTTTGTTTGGCGGGAAAAAAGACAACTAATGAAATACTGGCCTTCGCATAGGCATATGAATCGGCTAAACGGGCTACCAGGAGTACATATAGAGTCCGAGGAACGTCCGTCCAGGAATGTTTCTGCCAAAGAACCGGGCATGTACAACGGACAACCCCAAGACCTAATATGAAGTGTTGGACATGCGGCGAAGTCGGCCACATCTCTTTTGACTGTAGGAAACGTCGACGAATGAATGAAACATCAATTGAGAATTGTTATTCATGCGCTAATCACAAAAGAATCCTTCAGCGTGATTCAGACTTGGACAGCACCACAACCGAATGTAAGTCCTTGCATCAACAGATAATTGCTCTTAAGACCAGCCGAGAAAAGGTCATTGAGAAGAGCAATCGCTTATCAACTGATCTAGTAGAGAGGCAAGCTGAAATTTTGACCCTAAAGCGTCGTCTTCAGAATTCGGAAGTAGAAATTGATCGTTTAAAACAAGAGACGTACGACCTTCGAAAGGTACAAGTAGAACTACTAGATGGGTGGACGAGTGATGCTATACGCGCAGCTCAACTTCAGGATGAAGATATGTCGCTAATCCTGGAACACAAATAAAAGAACGAGCGGCCAACTTGGAACAATATTTCCGACAAGAGTGGAACATTTAAAGCATATTAGGCACAATGGAATTCTTTGCTGGTGGAAGATGGAATTCTAAAGCGTAAATGGGAAGCCGCGGGTGGAAAATCCCATCGAATGCAGATTGTAGTCCGACTATCAAAAGTTAAGGATGTACTAACAGAAATGCACGACGGGGCCTCCGGTGGAAATCTGGGAGTTAATAAGACACTTTCAAAAGTAGGATCTCGATTCTACTAGCTTCGCATGAGAGATGACGTCGAGTTTTGGTGTAGGAAGTGCATAACTTGCACTGCGACCAAAGGACCAACAGCAACACCAAGGAGCGCTATAAAGCAGCACAACGTGGGTGCCCCCTTCGAGCGAATTGCGATTGATATCTCAGGACCATTCCCAAAAACAAACGACAACAACAAATACATGTTGGTTATCATGGATTACTCCAGCAAGTTGGTGCAAGTCCTTCCAATTCCAAACCAAGAAGCAACAACCATCATTGAGCAGCTTATCAATAATTGGATCAGCAGACATGGAGTTCCTTGTGAGTTTCATTCCGATCAATGCCGAAACTTCGAATCACAGATATTTCAAGGCATCTGTGCGGCACTGGGCGTAAGGAAAGCCAGGACCACACCCTTACATCCACAATCAGACGGAATGGTCGAAAGGTTCAACCGAACAATAAAAGAGCATTTATCGAAGGTCGTTAGTGATCACCAACGAGATTGGGACAAATATGTACAAACCTTTCTCATGAGTTATAGATCGGCTAATCACGATACGATAGGCCATTCTCCAGCAAGAACTATATTTGGACGAGAGATACGATTAACAGCCGATCTGCGATTCGGAATACCTCCAGACGCCATAGGTAAGACTGAAGACTACGTAGCCGAATGGAGAAATCGTCTCGATGAGATTCATCATTTGGTTCGAAAGCAAATCAAGGTATCAAGTGACAGGATGAAAACAAGGTACGACGTTCGAGCCAACGCATCCGGATTTAATGCAGGCGATAACGTGTGGCTTTATAACTCCCCTCAGCAAAGAGGAAGATCTCCGAAGTTGCAGCAACATTGGGAAGGACCGTATAAGGTTCTCACAAGAATTAACGAAGTTGTTTATAGGATTCAGCGAAGACTGAACGCCAAGATGAAAGTGGTACATCGTGACCGACTCGCGACTTTTGTTAACTCAGAAGACCAGTGAACTTAGTTCGGACGGAGGGTAGTGTGACGCATATGACAATCAGTACTAGAATATTCTACAAACTCTGGAAAACTGGAGACTATGAACAGTAGAAAATTCGAGGCTATGGAACGGGCGGAAATGAAACGCTGAATCAGAATGAGGAAATGGTATAAATACGTCGCACACAGATCACGGAGACAAGTAATAAGTGAGAAGTAAGCAGTCAAAGACGCGATAAGTACGGAAGCGATAAGTAAAGAAATCGTTAAGTGTACGGTAAAAGTAACGGTTGTTATTAACGGACTAATAAAGTATTAGATTAATTCAAAGCCGATTTAAAGGCTCTTAATTATTAAACATAATTAATCCAGCGAACCCTAAGCTCGCTACAATACGTTGTCATGACAACTGTTTGCTGACTGTTGTTGAATGGTGGCGATGGTCGCATTCACTTGCGAATTCGCTGGTTGCGTATTGTGAATCCGCAACAATGGGGCATTCTTAAGCGCAAGATCGGAGACTGCAAACCCAAAAATAAGGAAGAACTTTGGTCCAAAATAAAAGATGAATAGTAATCTATACCACCCCCGACTTTAACCAAACTAGTCAATTCCATGCACGAAGATGCGAAGCAGTCATTAAAAACAAACGTACAACAACCAAGTATTAAAAGGATATGAAACACTTTTACTGTAAATTAATTCTTTACAAAACACAAACAAACAACTAATTTGTTTCTATTATTTTTGCAGTCAAATCCAAGGAAAAGCGGTATCAATATTTTTTTTTCACCAATTCTCGTTTTTTTTTATTAAAAATTTAGTATTTCTCTTATGTATTACAGTGCACCAAATCTAGTAGTATATTTTTAAATCTTATTTTTCCCCAAATACATTTTTTCTTAACGATTAATGTCGAAGAACAACCTTGTTTCTATTATTTTTTTTCCACCGCTGTATGAAATAGTCATAGTTAAGTTAAATAAAGAGAGAAAATGCCTCGAATGGGTTAAGGGGCGATGTTTAAAAACATCCCATCGCAGTGCATAAAATGTTGCCAAATTTATATCTATATGTTCATAACAATTATGAGATTGTTTTCAGCCAAAGGGTTTAACAAAAAAACAAACAAATACGCGGTTTCATGTCGATGCGGGTATGATTTTCACGGGAAGAAAGTTTATTTACTTTAAATTGGTTTTAATCCCCTAACAAAGAAAACCAAAGGCAATAAATATTATAAAGTTAATAATATAAAAATTCATATTTTGATTGATATCTAATTAATTTTTTATAAAACAATGTGATGAACTGCTTTCCAAACATTTCCGCCATCTATATGTTCACTGGGAAAATAACTGCATGTTGCGAATAACCAGATGCTGGCCACATTGTGTACGATCCACAAAATATGTAGTATTTGAGTGTGGACGAAGTTACCAGATAAAGCGTAACCCATGAAGTTGGGTAAAATATTATATTTTGAAGCAGATGAGGAATGTGAGAAGAACTTTTATATCGTACTCTCTCCCCGTGACATTAAGCAGACTAAAATTATGGAAAACCTACTTCGCGTTCTTGTCCGTAGTGTAATTAAAAGTGAAATTACAAGTATTTAACACCCGATAAATCGCGAATGTAACGGTATAAAACAATAGCAACAAATACAAACCCACAACCCTCATTCAGGGATCCTCTCGAATACGGTATCCCATCAGACCCAACTGTGGCCGCTCCCTATAACTCGGGAATTCTCACATTTCTATTTGTTTTTTTCATTCTATTTTTCGGTTTGATTTCTGCTCCTTTTGATTTTTATAAAGAAATGAAAATAAAATTTCTATAACAATATGTGAAGTGAATTAAAAGGCAATTTTAAAAGACCAAAAACCGTGCGCCAGTGTAGCGCCGTAGCTTAGTTGTATGCGTTCGAAAATTCATTACGTGAAAACCAACACGAAAATAAATAAATGAAGAGCAAAGGAAAAAACAAAACCATAATAATAAAGTAAAACAAAAGGTAACGGGTGAAAAGTTTCTTCTAAAAATACAATAGCAAACCAGAGTCGTCCCTTCACAAAGCCAGTGGCATCAAGTGGTGCTCCGAGGAGAAACGGGAAACTTTTTGCAAACGAAATGAATTGACGACAAGAATTCCGATTTCGAGTTCGAAATTTTCCCATCGGGCTTTTGGTCGCGAGCGTTCGAAGCGCTACGCGAAATGTTGTGTAATTCGTTGTGAAGGATCCTCTGGGCATTTATTTGGCGCGGCTGTTGAATTTGTGTCAAAGAAATAGAGTTGATGAAAAAAAAAACCTTTTTCTTCTTTTCTGCTGTGTGTGAGAAGAAAGAACGAGGCAGATAAGAAATACAAGTAAAAAGGGAAAACAAAAAGGAGACGACGAACGAAATAAGTTATATGCATTTACATAGCTAAACGTACTACAAATATTGGAACGTGACCACGGCCGACAGAGGGAGACAGTTCGACTAGTGCGTGTATGTATGCGGGATCTCACTTGCCCGTACGGTACAGGCGAAAAGAATTCGTCCAGAGGAATTTGCGTTTTTTTTTTTGTTTTTAATGCGGTTGTCTCTTTTTCATTCACTAAGTTGGGTTTGTTTGTAGTTAATCATGAAGTTTCGAATCGGCCGATAATTACGTAGAGAAAATATAACGCAAAAAATAAATTTCATTTAATCAAATTAGAAATTCCGATAAATTCCGGCGTCATTCGCAAATATTTGAATTGAAGACTGATCGAGTTTCGGTGCGACGGCGAGCACGAGAAGCGAGTGTGATAAGAGTGTTAGATAGAAAACCGATTGCGGGTATTGGTTCATTGCCGTCGTCTCTGTTACTCGTTTAACGTGATTGTGTGTGCGTTGAGTGAGTGCCTAACTTGGTGTAGTCTCGTGTTGTATTATCGGTTCTGTCCAACAAGTGCTTTAAACGAAAATAAAACCAAAAAGGATTCGTAAGGAAAATCTGTTGCAACAAAAATTTCAAAGAGCATTGTAATATATATACGACAGCAAAATGTCGTTCGATATACGGAACAATTCAGCGATGATGAAGCGGGCTGAACAACTAAAACGATGGGAGGAATCAGAAACAAACAAGGAACCATCGACCCCGACCAATGAAAAGGGTCGTCGGGTGAAATTCTCGTCAGGATGTGTATTCCTGGCTGCATGCTTGGCAGGAGACAAGGAAGAGGTGGTCAAGCTATTGGAGAACGGTGCCGATATTAACACAGCCAATGTAGACGGATTAACAGCTCTGCATCAAGTGAGTCTTCTTTTTATTCTTCTTCTAAACATTGTAACCATAATAATATATTAGTATATGATTATCAGCTGAGTAATTCAAAGGTGACATTCTGTCCGGTTTTAAACAGGTCGTTCTTTTGGGCCATATTAGTGCTTCGTATAAAATTTGTTGTGCGATATTTAGCTATACTCATACTCCTTGATGGTACTGTTTGCAGGCGTAAACAATCCATTGTTATGATCCTTAATTTTTTGTTCTTTTGGCCTAATTTTCTAATCCAAGAAATTAGAGTAATTTACAAAACAATATTTTTGTTGTTATTGTTGGTTGCAAATTGTCTATAGTCATTTGCGTGTGCAAAACTTCGCAAGGTGTGTGTTGGTTTTGCTTTCATTACATGCATTTTTTTGCAAGTTTGCAAACATAAACTCCCCACTACCAGTGCCCCTTAATATTTTGTCCTTTTAGCCTAATTTTCGACACCCTCTTCTTCATATCTTGAGAAGTTTCACGGGTGCATAATCTGTGTTGGCAAGAAAGTAATTGCTTTTTTTTCATATAAACAAAATGTGATTTTTTCATACAATGAAAAAACTTTAATCGGTAACGTTTCCATTTTGATCGATGGCCATTTGCCATCCTTTTGTAAGCTTCATTTGTTTTTTTTTTTTTACACGCGCGCATAAAAGGGGGTTTTGAAGTACCCTTAAATGTAAGGCACAGTCCGAGCGGATGCAGAGGAAGTGGATAAGGAAAGGAAGTGTCCATGTATATTGGTCTTGAATGTCTGGACATCACAACGACCAGGAAAGACATGATCAGGCAGAACATTCCACATTCGTGTGGTTCGGCTAAAGAATGACTCTCTATGTTTATTTGTGCGCGTGAAGTTCACTTTCAACGTGAACTGATACACATTCACAGATTGACGGGTACCGCGGAAAATGTCTGAAGCGGCGGAACACATTCAATAAGTTCAGTTGAACACCGACCG
The DNA here is from genome assembly GCA_963931805.1 of Microdon myrmicae. Classification (NCBI taxonomy): domain Eukaryota; kingdom Metazoa; phylum Arthropoda; class Insecta; order Diptera; family Syrphidae; genus Microdon; species Microdon myrmicae. The sequence goes on along the minus strand of OZ007498.1, from coordinate 143,678,456 downwards.
TGATAATACCTATAGAAAAGAGACAGGCATGATACGTTGCACCTATGTTCTAACGACGAAATTCATCGACTTACGGCTGGATTCCCCAAAAAGTTGCACTGCTTGGTTTTACATCCTATCGAGCACATGTAGGGCAGTTTTGAATGCGCCTGACCAAATATGGAGTTGAACTCCATTTTGGGACGAATGTATGCCTTGTAAATAGTGGCCAGGTTGGATGGAGTGAAGTATCTTTTGCATCTCTTAAGGAACCCCATACATTTGGCTGCACTTTTCGCAGCTTCAAATATGTGGTCATTCCAGTTAACCCTTATGTCAATGACCAGGTACCCGCGTACCCATTTCGTCGCAATTTCACGATTGCACGGCCTGGTAGACGAATTTCGGTCCCATGTCTTAGATCATCTCCATTCAAACGTTTCTGAATGATAATTACGAAATTTCAGTGAAAAAAAAATTTTTTTTTACTTTCAAATTGACATTTTAAAAAATTGTATTCTGTATTCCACGACCGGGTACCCGGGTACCCCATTTAGATATAGGCTTGTACAATAGGGACTTGACAACTTTTAATTTAAGTTGTGAGCGCACCCTTTCACTAATCATCGAACCGTCCATTTTCCATTTTTTAAACATTTTTTTATTTTCTTTTTATATTCTTAGTTTCTAAATTAAAGGCTAGACAAAAAATGCTTAAATTCTAGCTTAATTATCTTATATAATAACTTACTGGCCCTTCGCAGACGCTCTAAGCTAAACATTACTTAATATTTGTATAATTTGCCTTTCGGCGACAGAACTTTGTGGCAATACTTATAATTATTTGAAAGACAAAGAAAAATTTGAAAAACTTTGTCAATTTTTTTTTTTCTTCTTAAAATTTAAATCTTAAATTTAAGATTTAAGTTAAGTTAAGCTAAGTGATTTTACATAAAATTAAAAAAAAAAAATAGGTAATTTTTTTTTTTTAAATTTTATGTAAAATCACTTAGCTTAACTAAACTTAAATCTTATACTACCCTAATTCTAGAAAAAATCATCGAACCGTCACTGTCAGCTTATTCAGTAAACTCAACATTTTCATCGTGGTTAAGTACACGAACGAACAACGTCTGCAAATTATAAAAATTTACTACCGAAAAAAAGTTGTCTAGTCCCTATTGGAAAACCCTATACCTCTTGCTCGCTCATGGCTGCACTGACTACAAAGTCGAGCGCGACCGCTGGCTGAGCCGGTTCCACTACTGGGTGGCCAAGGTACTAGCCGGTACGACTACATAAACCAAACGATATCCCCACACAAGATTATCTAGCTCGCAACTTGTTGCTAAACAAATATCTAAAATTAGCGTTTACATTTGATTCACCCTCATATAGAAGGTAATAAACAAAATGTTGTATTCCGATTGTGTTCACCCCTAGTCAGACGATGGAAAAATGCCTGGAATTTAAGATTCCATTATATCATCTATTGATCGACTTTAAGGCCGCCTATGACAACATAGCCAGGGTAGAACTATATAATGTCATGAGAGAGTTTGGCATTAAAAACAAATTGATACGACTTTGTAGGTTGGCGATGACCAACGTAACTAGTCGAGTAAAAATAGCGGGATTGCTGTCCAAACCAATCTTTAACGGACTCATCTGGCCTGCCTCCTCTTCAACCTGGCATTGGAGAAAGCAATCCGCGAGTCTGGCGTTACAACTACAGGGACTATTGTCATCAAGTCCAGCCAGATACTTGCCTACGCAGATGACATTGCAAAAAGCATTGATAATGATGAAGAATGATGCAAAATTGAATGTTAAATAGTTAATTAATAATTAATTATTGATAATTAATTATTTAAATAACTAATAATAAATGAAAAAGAATAAAAATGCATTTAAATTAACAAACAAATTTACCACGTAGTTGCGTGTTCGTCGCAAACCGGCATTTCACATTGCCGACACGCCTTTCTTGTTTTCTAAAAACAAAAATACAACAACAAAATTATTTAATATTATTAAATACATTAACAATATTAATTTTAATATTATTACCTGTTGAATTGAGCACGTGTCAACAAAGTCGTCATTTTGAAGATGCTCAGATGCACAAAGGACGCTGACTGAACCACGCTTTCTCTAATTCTGGATTCGAATGGTTTCACCATAAATTCGCAAGTTATAAATAGAAAGTTGACCGTACAAGTTATTCGTCAACCGAATACTCGAGATCTCTCTAGCAGGTATATAAATTTGTTTGGTTTGGTTTGTTGCCGGTCCTGACCTTGCTCTGCGCCGATTTCAACAGGCCTTTTGTAGCCGCAGATAGTCAAAATTCTTTATATTTATAAAAAATAATTATATAAAATACATAAAATATTCACAATATATTTGTTTCTGATAAACAAATTAAAATCTATTGCAAAATATTTCTTTTAACATTGTTAAAACAATGTTTCTATATGTGGGTATCCGGGTACCCGGTCATTGACTACTGTCGGTAAAGTTGGTCATTGACATAAGGGTTAAGAGCCGAATTAATTCGAGTGCCGAGGATTGATAGTTCCTTGGCTTCGTCGATGCCAGTGCCGTTCATAGACAGTATATTTATTTTGGGGCTCACCTGGACGACAAGAGGCAGCACTGAGTTTTTAGGGCATTGAATTCTACTCGGTTAGATAATCCCCACTGATATATCTTGTTGAGGTCTGAATTCAATGTATCAAGCATAAGTTGCTGCTTGGTAGTGACGTTCGAAGAGTTTGGACGGTAGTGTTCGTATGAGTATGAGAAACTCAAGGTGCTATCATCAGCAAACGAGTAAATTGGGTTGTGAGTAATTGACAAGAGATCATTTATAAAGATGAGGAAGAGAGTGAATGAGAGTACCGAACCCTGGGGAACACCTGCATTAATTTGATGGGAGACAGATTTGACACCATCAAAAACCACTTGGATTGAACGGCCAGAAAGATAGTCTTTTATCCATTGGATCAGGGAATCATCCAATCCATATGAATGCAATTTTGACAAAAGGGCTGGATGCCAAACTCTGCCGAACGCTTTTGAAATATCCAATGCGACTACCTAGCTTTCACCGAGGTAGTGGATGGAATGGCTCGACTTTTCGGTAAGGTACGCCATCAAATCTCCTGTGGACCTGTTGCTACGAAAGCCATATTGGCGGTCATTGAGGAGGTCATTTGATTCCAGATATTTCGAAAGTTGACGGTTGATAAGAGATCCCATTACTTTGCAGAGTGTTGTATAACTTTTTGTCACCCACTTTGCACATCACACACACTTCAAATAAAACACTCATTGGTTTAATTTAAACGTCTAGTCTTTATTCCTAACAAACACACATAAATGTAATAACTTTAATTTCGTCACACACACTTGACACACATTTAAAACAAACACCCTTTATGGTTTTATGTTTATTATTTATTATTTAAACTAGTCTTTAATGTGATGTTGTTTTCTTAACCGCCATTATTGTACCACATACAATTGTCAATAAATGCACTTTTGTTCATAGTCACCTTTGGCTTAACTTGCCTGGAATAATGTTCTAAATGCACTTTACAATTTTAGTTACAGTTAGAGGCACTTTATTTATTTCTTACAGACTCAACTTAAGGCACTTTTATTAATTACTCACAGACTCAACATATTGCACTTTCATTAATTACTCCCGGACTCAACTTATCTTCACCAACCTTCAACGGACCGTTCCCGTCAAATTTGAAATCCCAACTCCCGATGTCCGTTTTTTCATCGGACGAAAACTTTTCTTATCCTCCAGATAAAAGGATTTTCTTTTCTTTGTCTTTCCCAAATTTGGGATCGAAAGAGGAAACACAAAAGAACAATCAACAAAGGATCTTGCAGTTGAGTATTTACGATCCTTTGTGTCGGTCGGCGATAAACGTACATGTAGTTCGATTTATTGCGCCTGTTGTTTTCTTTAACCGCATGGACCAGACTCTCTTCCGTAGAGAATCGGTACAAAGGGACAGATCAATAGCGCCTAGGTGAACGTGCAGTTCGTTTTATGGTACCTGTTTATTTCTTCTAGGCGAATGGGCAAGGATGTTCCTTGTGGGAAATGGTTTGGGTAACCAAACCTTTGAAAGATCATAAAATTGCAGAGGTGCAATTTATGATTCTGAACAACTTTACTTGGTCATCTGGTCCACAGATTTAGATGCAGGGGATTCTGCGTGTTGAGCATGTGGTTCGTTCTTTCACGTCTTGGATTCAACTTAAATTCAATATGGGCAAATTGAACGTGCAGTTCAATTTGTTTGGTACTGAATTTATATCGCGATATTTGCCGTATGCGCGATTAATGATGGAGCTTAGAGAAGAGAGGGATGATTTGTCACCCTTTTTGGGAATTGGCTGAATGTTCGTTGACTTCCATCCATTTGGGAAACGCCCAGTAGAATAAGACAAATGGAAGAGTTTCCGCAGTGGTTTGGCGAGTGAAGAACATCTCTTCAAGAGGATTGGGGGAATGCCGTCCGGACCAGCGGATTTGTGTGTGTTTAGCTCTTAGTTCTTTGAGTGTGCGGACAACAGTACGCGTTCGGAATCGAATCTGGCTCATGGTGTGCTGCTTATGCTCAAGTTGAGGTGGAACTGATGTGGTATCAGGCAGCGTTGAGTTGGCTGCACAATGTGCAGCAAGTAGATTCGCCTTCTCTATTGCATTGGTGACTGGTTTGTCATCGGCTACAGGCGACGGAATGGATGAAGAGACTGAGTTTTGAATGCCCAGAAGTTTCTACTACCTGTGGGAGAGTGTAGTATTTTTTGTCTCTCTCTCTGGTCATGCAAGAACTTGGCGCGTTGAATATACGCATTGCAGTCATTCCTAGCTCTCAAATCTTTTCCGGTTTTCCTCAGTGTGCGATGTATCTCGACGCCGGACGAGGAATGTCGTCGGTCGAGATCCTTTGTGGTGTTCCGCCGAACGAGGACTGTCATCGGGGAATCGTTAGAGATGAGCACGGATCGTGCACCATTGACAGTAAGTAAGTATTCAGTTGATGATGGACTGTCAACAGGTGATTGTTGTTGATAACATTCCCCAGTGATGGTTTTATTAGGCTGAAGTACATCATAGTAGATGACTACGAACTGGTCCCACCAGATGCACAGCATTAACGTCTGGCTATGTATAGTCGGTTTGGTAGTTGACTGGTAATAGCAGTTCTGATTTCCGCAGTTTACTAACAGTGTGCCAACTAGCGTTGCCGGAATGCAGTCTTTTGTTAATTCCCTTTAACATTTCGTTACTGGCCGTCAGTTTGTTCCCAGATATTTAAATTCTTTAACCTTTTCAAATACCTTGCCTCTGATATTTATATGTGTTCCTCGAGTTCCACATCTTCGCGCTTTAATCATATATTTTGTTTTGTCTTCATTTATTTCTAGGCCCACCTCTTCTGCCGCTTGCATGATGCTTTCACTGTTTTTACTTACTTACAGCCCAAAACGGCGATGTTATCCCCATATATGATCACTTATGTGACCCCGTTCAGCGATGATCCGGCCATGTTGCCGTCTTGTACCGCTTTCTGATGACATACTCGAGCACAGGGTTAAAAAGACATGGTGAGAGGGCATCCCCCTGTTTTAGTCCGTCACGGATTTCAAATGGTTCTGAGAGGTGGTTTTCTATTCTAACTTGCCCTATATTTTCGTTCATGCAGATTTGAATGAGGGCGACATATTTTGTCGGGACTCAAAGCTCAACCACAATATGGTAAAGTCTTTGCCTTGCCACTGAGTGGTAAGCCTTTTTGGAGTCAACGAACAGTTGGTGGTGTCTCTCCGTATTCCCACTTCTCTTCCAACAATTGCGTTACTGTGGACATTTGGTCGCTCGTTGACCGGATCCTACAGAATCAGCACTGATAGTCTCCCAGTCTTTCTTCTGCCTACGGTGTGATTCTCGCCAGTATGACATTTGTTACTATTTTGTATGTGGTTGGGAGCAATGATACTCCTCTGTAGTTTTCGTAGTTTGAACGTTTTCCTTTCTTCCGGAGTGACTTCCTTATCGCATATTGTTTTGATGAGTTGGTGAATCTTTCGAGCGGTTACCTCTCCTCCATGCTCGATAAGCTCTGCGCCGGTGTGCAGTCGACTCCGGGAGGCTTGTTGTTTTTCAATTGATTTATTACGTCTACAACTTCGTTAAAAGAGGGCTCTGGAATCTGAGGGTCGGCTGTATGTACATCAATCATCATCATCATCGGCACTACAACCGGGAACCGGTCTTAGCCTTATTTAACAAGCCCTGAGGCTTGTTAAATTTTCCATAATGATTTGTTTTTTCCGGGCAAGGTCATTAGTCTTGCGCCAGAGTGTCCCCGACGGGGAATCGAACCCCGGTCTCCCGCGTGACAGGCGGGTATACTAACCACTATACTATCGAGGAGGAGTCGACTCCGGGAGCCTTGTTGTTTTTCAATTGATTTATTACGTCTACAACTTCGTTAAAAGAGGGCTATGGAATCTGAGGGTCGGCTGTATGTACATCTGGTACGTTTAATTGTGGGTGGTGGATGCGCACAATAAGTAAGTTTTCAAAGTACTGCTTCCATCTTGTCACGATATTGTTTATTTCTGTGACTAGACAGCTGTTTGCGCCTCGAATTATTTTACCTCTCCCTCGGTAGCCATTTCTAATAGAATTTATGCCGGCATACATACCTCTGATATTTTTGCTCTGGCATTTTCTAGGATTCTTTCGATTCGAGTGTTCTCCCATTCGCGTTTTTTGCGTTAGAAAAGTCTCGTTGTCTCTTTTCGAATTGGCGCATATCGTTCCGCGTTGACTTCATCATATCTTTCTAAGTGGATCACTCTGAGGCGTTTACGTTGTTCGATCTTCGCCCTGCACTCATCGTCAAACCAAGGCATGGACTTAATTGTTTTCTTAAATCCTAATACCTTTTGGGCTGTTTCTTTGATTGTGTCTCTGGTCGATGCCCATTTAGGGCCCAGATTATTGGTTTCCTCTTCCCCACTACTCCCATTCTCTAGGATGGTAAATCTATTCGTTACTTCGTCTTGATATTCAGCTCCTTTGCGTAGGTTAGTTTATCAATGACGAACATTTTGCTCGTCTTCCGTGACTGCCCATGTGTGTTTGCTGCGACCCGACTCCTAATTTGGCCCATCACTAGAAGATGATCGGAGTCGCAATCTGCTTCTCTATATTGTCTTACGTCAAGGATGTTCGAGTGGTGTGTTTTCTCTGTGAGGAAGCGGTCTATTTGGTTACGCGTTACGCCGTCGGGTCATATTCATGTGGCTTTATGGATTTGTTTGTGCTTGAACATCGTGCTTTTCGCTACCAGATCTTTTGACGCTGCGAACGTGATTCGAATTCCACTATCATTTAAAACGTCGTGCAGGCTTTCTTTACCTATAGTTGGTTAAATGATATCTTCTTTTCCAATTTTCGCGTTGAGGTCCCCGAGGAGGGTTTCAGCATCGAATGATAAGATCCCATCAAATACTTGGGTCTCGTAGAACGTGCCTTTTGCTTTTTCGTCGATAGATTCTGTTGGGGCATGCACGTTTATAAGTACATAATTGTAACAAGGACTCTGTATTTTTAGCTAGTTCCGAGGTTTCCGAGGCACGAGTTTCTGATTCTATCAAAATTCGTTCTGTTAGGATCGGTGGGATTGGAGCCGTTGTTTAAAAGCTCTATTTTTTGCCGCTGTAATTTGCTCGCATTCTTTATCAAATCAAGGTTTATCGGATGAATTTCGTTTGATGGAATGCGGAATGTGAATCCCCATCCCGAGAAGAATAATCTCCGTAACCGACTCCGCGCGTGCGTTAACATCGGAGTCTCCAAAGCACACCTCAGGCCACGGAAAGGATGCGAAGAAATCTCGCAAATCCTGCCAGTTAATAGCCCCATACTTCCATACATGGCGAAACTTCTTAGATCGGGTATTCGTTTGAAATGCGAGTCCTTGCGCGACCAATACCAAGCAGTGACCTGAGTTTCCCATTGGTGCATCAACTTCCACGGAATAAAAGCTCGGGTCGGATGTCAAAAACAGATCCATGGCGTATCAGCATAATCACCTCGGGCATCCGGCGCTTGCGTAGGTTTCTCCACGAGTTGAGTCAAATTGTGGCTAACATCGAACATCTTCGCTAGCCTCCCAGCTTCCTCGGTTTTTTTAGAATACGGAATTGTGTACATTAAAATCGCCAAGGACGACAATTTCAGAAGCCGGGTGGTTGATCTGTATCCAGTCGACGGTACGTGAAAGATATCCGAAAAGTGTCACCGATCGATCGTCATTCGGGGAGCGGTATAGACAGCAAAGAAATTTGACAGAATTCCCCAGCACGACCTTCAACCACATGACGTCCAAGTTACCGGGTTCTAATGCCTTCATTCTTTGGCAAGCCAGATCGGACCGCGTGAAGACGCAAACTCCACCCTTAAAACGGAATCTTGAATGTAAGTCGTATCCTGAGCAACGAAGATATGTCAAATCAGTTGACGAATCGACTTGGGTCTCGATTAGGGCGAGAATATCAGGTTTCGCTGTTTGCAAATATTGGTGGGCGGCGTTTACATTCGTATCGGTGAAACTTATGCCCCTGATGTTATAAATGCAATTACGCGATGACGAATTTCTTAAAGTTCAGTTATTTATCAAAATTCTTGCATGAAGTTCCCTCTGACATAGTCCCCAATTAAGTTTTTTCAAGCGGATTTTGACCGGCGCTGCGACATGTTTACGTGCATTATCAGAAGAATAATTTTATCGTGTCTGAAGTAGTACTGAATGGCCCAAGGCTAATAACCTTGCCCGTAAAAATAAATAAAACAAGCCTCCAGACTTGCTAAATAAGGCCACCGCCGGATCCCGGTTGCGGTGCCGATGATGATGATGATGAAGTAGTACTGGACGCGTTTTTCCTTATGTACTTGGCTGAATCAAAATAGTTGTGTTCATTAGAGACTAATACTATTATACTATTTATTGCTCTGTAGAAATTTCAGTGACCTCACTAACTAGGTTAGACCATCATTCACTGTCTTGTGCATTTTCTCTTACCCTTCGCCACCTCACCCAGTTTCTTCAAGGTCACACTTTACATTGTCTTCCCATCTCCAACGCGGCCTTCTCATTGGTCTTTTGTCGTTGCCCATTCTCCCTACATACTCGCTACGTGCCACCTCAATGAGTGAGTTGGTAGGGTGGTTCTGTCTTGCGATTGTATACCTAGGTTCAACTGATGACTCTTGCTATTGTGCAGTTCGGCACAATTACTGAGTGGTAAGTAGGGTCCCAAAGCCCAGACGCCCGGTGAAATAGTACCCCATTAAGCCATAGGCTTCGTGAAATGATTGGGAGAAATCCTTGAGCATCTTTCGGAGCTTGTCTGATTGACCTGGTCGAGAAAAAATAGTATCTCAGTGCGCTGACTCAGCGCTATACGTTCGCCTTTCGTTCGAGAAGTAAAATAAAAAAAATCGTTATCTTAATATGTGGCACTAAACTGTTAGTACGAAATACACAACATGAATTTTACAAATAATAGATGCGCTTTATTGCGATTGCCTTACGCAGACATATTGCATCCGCGGATCAGGTTCGAATCAACACGTCTGCCTTACGCAATGAGAATACCAGTAACACCTTTGGTCATGCGTTAAGACTCGCCCTCGAAGAGCTCGACGGAGTGGCCAGAATGCCGGGCGTAGAAGAGAATGGACACGCCTTAAGAATACTGTCATTAGTACTGCCAACTCCATCTTAGGCAGTAGTCGTAGAGATCGGAGCGACTGGTTTGATGATGAGTGCAAACTAGCGACTGAACGTAAGAATGCTGCATACCGGGCAATGCAGCAGTCTTATAGGACCCGGGTGCGGAAGGAGGAATACAAAGAGCTCAGAAGATCTGAAAAAAGGCTTCACAGACAAAAGAAAAGTGCCTGGGAAAAAAACCTTGTCTGTGAAATAGAGAAAAGTAGAGAGCGAGGTCCGCACCAGGCGCGGAAGTTCTACCAAATAATCCGCAGTATGACGCGGTACCCACCACGCTGCACTTACTGCAAGGATAAAGAGGGTAATCTGATCACCGATCCTGAAGGCATTCTGGAGCGATGGGAAGTGCACTTCAATGAATTGCTAAATGGTCAGCTCATAGAAGAATTGGGAGATCCGCCAATGCAAAATCAAGATCAAATGCTGCCGCCGCCAAGCATTGAGGAAACATTAAAAGACATAAGACAGCTCAAATCAAATAAAGCTGCTGGAGCTGATGGCATGCCAGCTGAGCTGATCAAACAAGGAGGGACAGCATTACATCATGCAATTCATGAGATAGTGGTGCACGTATGGGAGCAAGAGGAGATGCCTGAAGATTGGCGTCGTAGTATTGTGGCGTTTCTAACAGATACACGCATAATATGCAAGCAAATGGTGAAGAACACCGAAAGGAAATTCGAATGACCAAAGCATCAGAGCCGTATACCATAACGATAACGTAACAATTCCACATCAGTTGAGTGTACTTGGGTTTAAAAATCGAATTCGTACACGCGGGCAGGGGCCTGATGTGTTAAGCATTGGTTCAATTTTTGGTGATTCTAACTGTCATAGCGTCAGTTCGAATCACACGTTCTTCACTATCATCGCAAACGCTATAGTATAATCTGACCCATACATAAGAGAGCATACCCCAACTATAGGGGTATAACATTGCTGAGTACCGCCTAAAAGATACTCTCCTCTATCTTACAAGATCGGATAGCCCCATACGCTAAAGTCATCATTGGTGGCTTCATCCCAGGCAAATCAGTGATTGATCAAATACTCACCCTTAATCAGGCGATGGAAAAATATCTGGAATTTAAGATCCCATTGTATCATTTATTTATAGACTTTAAGGCCGCCTACGACAGCATTGCCAGGCTAGAACTATATAATACCAATAAACATCTTTAATGAACTACGACAAGGGGACGGTCTGGCCTGCCTCCTCTTCAACCTGGCGTTGGAGAAAGCAATCCGTGACTCTGCCGTTACAACAAGAGGGACTATTGTCACCAAGTCCAGCCAGATACTTGCCTACGCAGATGACATCGACATCATCGGTAGAACCGGATCGGCTATACAGGAATCCTTCACCCAGATCGAGCAGACGGCACAAAAACTGGGACTGCACATTAATGAGGGAAAAACTACGTACATGGTGGCAACTTCTGCGAAGAGAAGACCTAATGTTGGTCAAAGTATCACGGTAGTGGAGCACGAATTTGAAGTAGTGCAATCCTTTAACTACCTTGGGTTGGTAGTATCAGCCGATAACAATATGGAAAAAGAAATACGCGAACGGCTGATCAAATCCAACAAAGCCTACTATGGTCTATCAAGGCTCTTTAAATCCCGAAATTTATCCAGAACATCCAAGCTACTACTGTATAAGACCCTGGTTTTACCAGTACTCATGTATGGATCCGAGATCTGGGTGCTTAATAAATGGCACTCTGAACTCTTAATCGCGTTCGAGAGAAAGGTCTTAAGGAGAATTGTTGGCGATTCCGGAGACGCTACAACCATGAGTTGTACGCAATTTACCTTGAAGCTAATGTTGTAAAAAAAATCAAGTTCAGTAGACTCCGGTGGGCGGGACACCTAGCTCGAATGAGCGAAGAGGAGCCTGCCCGGAAAGTCCTTTGTGGCAGGATGTATGGAAGGAGACAGCGTGGCAGACCTTGTCTGCGATTGAGGGATGGCGTAGACCATGACGCCCAGGAGTGCCAAACTGGATGACATAGGCTCGAAATCGGGACCGGTGGAGAGATTTGTTAAATAAGACCAAAACCGGATCCTGGTTGTAATGTGGATGATGATGATGAGATGCGCTTTACCTGCACATTTCTTCAAATTGAAGTAGTAAAATTAAATGACACTTATCCGACTTCAGAGCTTGGCACGAAAAAAATTCTGTGTTGTTGATACAAAATCGTCAATATTGTTGCGAGCTTAAGGTTCGCTGGATTAATTATTTTTAATAAATAAGAGCCGTGAAATCGATTTTGAATTAATCTAACACTTCATTAATCCGTTAATAACAACCGTTACTTTTACCATACACAACGATTTCTTGCCTTATCGCGTCTTTGACTGCTTACTTCTAACTTCTTGATCTGCGTGTGATGTATTTATACCGTTTCCTCATTCTGATTCGGTGTTTCGTTTCCGTCCGTTCCATAGCCTCGAATTTTCTACTGCTCCTAGTCTCCAGTTTTCCAGTACTTTGTTTTGGACTTTCTAGAATATTCTAGTACTGATTGTCATATGCGTCACAATATTTTAAGGTTATTGTTGCCAGATGTTCAACTTTACCATGTAATGTTTTCATCTGACTTGCAATTAGAACTTACTCGTGAGGCCATCTATTGTTAAACGACGGAACTTATTTGTACTCCAAATAAGTCTCGGTTTGGGGCAGAATATCAGAATTCGTTGTTTGTACACGGTGGCGAATGGTAATTACATTCGTATTAGTGTAAATTAGTAAATTCAACATAGGGAGTGGGTCCGAGATGCTCCGTCCACAGATACCTTTTGTATCAAATGGGTAGAACGGACGTTAATCCTTTCAAGACAGTCACTGCCGAAGATTCGTTTCGTCGACTACTTTAGCTCCAGAATTCTTTATCTATCGAGGTAACAAAATGTCATTATTCCAGCCTTAGATTGAATTATACGCCTAGCTCCAAAATTTAAAGACTTCCAACTATATTGTGGTGCGGCATAGTGTGATAGCTTCTTACCCAAAATGTTGGACTCGGAGTCCAACCTGTATCTCATTCCTTTGTTACCAGTCTATTAGCGGTCTCCGAATGATGGTCACGGATATTTTCCAATAATTTCATGGGTTTAATTGTATGAATGGCAGGAACTCTCTCACCGGATGTCTGGGTGTTGGGATTCAACCTAAAACCTATAGCCATATAGGAACTATTCCCATATACTAGAAATTTGTAAAGATTGTCAATGTCATCAGCTATTTCGGCAAGGCTTTTCAATCTATTTCCCAAAGGAGACAAACCAACAGCATTAAAACCAATTGTCCGAACTTTGTGCTGGATCTCCATGTTGAATGTAATTTATTTTTGTTCCCTGCCAATTATAGGTCTTGAACATTACTGACACCAGAAATTCCGCCAAAAAACTTACGTGTTATACTAAATAAATGCTGAAAACTGTGACTTCTATATCTTTGCCAAGAATGGCATACAGATTTGAGGTAGAATTATGGTTAAGTGGAAGAACGTTATATGAAATACCTTACGTGAGATTAATATTATACTTTTCTTTCCAAAGTGTGCTTTTACACACACGTCTCAACAACTCGATCGATGCACCAGGGACATGTTTGTTTTATCAGTGAATGCAAAGATAGAAGTCATTACCTAGAGATGTTCGCATTGTTCGTTCCTTAACCTTTACGAGACGACTTCAGATTATTGACGGACATCATTTATTATTTATCGTCTCCTTTTTTAAAAGTATTTTGCCATTTCTTTGTTGCCGTTTATTTTTTCAGTGCGTAATTTTTTTTTCCCTGAATTTTTTTTCTTATCTTTTCCCTATTAAGAAAATGGAATTCAGTATTAAATCGCAATTGAACAGAAACTTTGCTAGAAGACACAGCTTGTCTTAGGGATAACAAAACCGACCTGGTCAATTGTATGAGGTTTTACCTAAAAACTGAGAACTAAACCTAAAAACAGCGGGGATCGCTTTTCCAACTTTCCTCGGACCGCCGTTATGGTCAGTCGCAAGTGCGAAATACAAGTCGAACATCGATTAGTTCGGTTTTCACTTTTGTTGCATCCGCCACATTTATTTTGTGATTGTTTTTTTTTTCTTTTTTTTTTTTCTATTTTTGTTTTTGATGAATTTCATTAAAAGTGCAGAAATTAATATTTATAGGCTGCTAGTGGAGCTCGGCTGTGCTCGCTCGCACAAGTTTCTGGTCCCATTTCGGTTCTCACTTGGATCTCGCTAGATGAACAATTGTGCGTATAGTTAGAGATCAAAGTAAACTTGGTTTTGTTTAAGGCTTTCGCTTTTTGTTTTTCCTCTTGAGTTCATCAAGTATGTGCCGCATCCCTTGATGTGTCGTGTGTAATAGTTTTCATTTGCTTCAGCATTCGTAGCCATTTTGCGGACGCCAGAAACGATTACGAATTCGTGTACCTGATGATGTCTGTGCCTCTGTCGAATGATGTCTCTACACGCAATTATTTTAATTGATTGGATGGGTTATACGCTCCTAGGTTAATTGCATAAAATTAGTTGAATTGAAAACTTTGTTTCAGTCAGAAAAAACGAGGACGTGGGACATCAGAATCATTGCCGTTCATTCTATGACGCATATCTCAATCTTTTGACTTTGTCCGTGTGATGTGAAGTACTACAACATTGAACTATGAATCTTTATTCCGAGAATAAAATATGTACACAAATCAGCCATTATGTCATTTAAATGAGTATTTCTTAAAATGTTGCTGAGCAGATAAAGCCCCATATAACTAAGGCGAGAAGATTTAATTATACCGAATCTATAGGAGCATCTGTCTTCAGAACCAGGTGGCTTCTTGGGTATATATCGGTATCTGTCTTCCTACTATTTAGGGTTCACTTTTGTTTCGCCTTTTTATTTTAAATATACTGCTCTCGGGAGAGGCGTACCTATAGCGGCGCCACGGCGCCCCGAGATGCCACCAAAAAATGGTGGTTGCAGTTACTTTTGAACAGTTGCAGGTTGTAACGCTCCGGGAATACTCGCGCGGGGAGGGAGTTCCAGAGCTTTCCCTGTCTGTAACGGAACGGGTTCTAATGCAAGGATGTTCGCGTCGTCGGGAGATGAACCGCAAATTGGTGCGACCCCTCGGACTGTCGTGTGGAGCGCATATAGACCGCATTGTACGGAATAATCTCCGAAGAACAGTACCCGTGCTAATATCTCTAAAACGGACAGAGGTCGGATACGTGCCTTCGATATGATAGCAACTGTAGTGCCGACGTCAGCGCCGAGTCCCTGATTAGGCAGACCGCTCGTCTCTGTATGCTCTAAAGTAGGTCGAGGGTATGTTTAAGAACAGAGCTCCAAACATGACAGCCATATTCGAGCGCGGGTCTAATTTGGGATTTATACAGGAGAAAAAGATAGCTCAGTTTTCCTGAGGCAGACCTGGCGATCTTCGACACGTGTTTATGCCAAGATACATTCCCAAAGACAGTTACGCCGAGCAATTTGATGCTTTCCCCAAATTCGAAGGCCTGGCCATTCATCATCCACCATGGAACCGATGATCCACTTTTCTTTGAGAATGTTGTATATTGTGTCTTCGTTGCATTCGACTCGATGAGATTAGCCTTTCCCCATTGCAGGACTTTATCCAGATCCCGATTCAGTGAGTCGATCTCGCTACATCTCACCTTTTTTCTTTTTCACAAACGCGCGCACGAAAGGTGATTTTGGAGTACCCTTAAATGTCAGACCACAGTGCGAGTGGAAGGAGAGGAAGTGGATAAGGAAAGGAGGTATTGATGCACATTGGTCTTAAATGCCTGGACATTACAACAACGAGGAAACACATGAACAGATAGAGCATTCCACATTCGTGTCGTGCGGCTAAAGAATGACGCGCTATATTTATTTGTGCGCCTGAAGTTTACATTTAACGTGAATTGATGCACTTTCTCAGATTGACGGGTATCGCGGGAAAATGTCTGAGGAGGCGGAACACATCCAGCAAGTTCAGTTGAGCAACGATCGTGATAATACCTATAGAAAAGAGATAGACACGATACGTTGCGCCTATGTTCTAACGACGGAATTGATCGGCTCACAGCTGGGTCCCCAATAAGTTTCACTGCTCGTTTTTGCATCCTATCGAGCAAATGTAGTGCAGTTTTGGATGTGCCTGACCAAATATGAAAGTTGAACTCCATTTTGGGACGAATAATGATCGAACAACGACATTTGCCAAACAATCTTACGGTTTTTTTTTTACAGTAACGAATTAAACGACACAGCTGAGTCCCCAATAAGTTTCAATGCTCGTTTTTGTATTCTGTCGTGCACGCGTAGTGCAGTTTTGGATGCACCTGACCAAATATGGGAGTTGAACTCCATTTTGGGACGAATATACGCCTTGTAAATAGTGGCCAGGTTGGATGGAGTGAAGTATTTTTTGCCTCTTTTAAAGAACCCCATACATTTGGCCTAATGACCTTGCCCGAAAAAAAAAGTCATTATGGAAAATTTAACAAGTCCGGTTCCCGGTTGTAGTGTCGATGATGATAATACATTTGGCCGCACTTTTCGCAGCTTCAAAAATGTGGTCGCTCCAATTAAGAGTCGAATTAATTCGAGTGCCGCGGATTGATAGTTCCTTGGCTTCGTCGATGGTAGTGCCATTAATCGACAGTACATTTACTTTAAGGTTCGTCTTTGACGACAAGATACATCACTAAGGCATTGAACTCTACTCGGTTAGATAATCCCCATTGATATATCTTGTTGAGGTCGGAATTCAATGTATTATGCATAACCTGCTGGTTGGTATTGACGTTGATGCACTCCATTTCCATTTCCATTTGTAAACATTTTTTTATTTTCTTTCTATATTCTTAGTTTCTAAATTAAAGGCTAGACAAAAAATGCTTAAATTCTAGCTTAAATAGCTTATATAATAACTTACTGGTCCTTCGCAGACGCTCTAAGCTAAACATTACTTAAATTTGTATAATTTGCCTTTCGGCGACAGAACTTTGTGGCAATACTTATAATTATTTGAAAGACAAAGAAAAATTTGAAAAACTTTGTCAATTTTTTTTTTGTTTTTTTTTTTTCTTAAAATTTAACTTACTTAACTTACCTAAACTTATCTACTTTTTTTTTTTTTTTTTTTTAATATATTTTATGTAAAATCACTTAGCTTAACTTAACTTACATCTTATACTACCCTAATTCTAGAAAAACGTTGATGCACTAATCGGCCGGTTATTCGAAAAAGAAGAAACAAGCATACTATCATCCGCAAAACTGCACATTGTTATCCGTTGATTCCAAGACATCATATATGTGAAACAAAAACAGGGTTTGACCCGAAATAGAAGTTTGAGACACCTTGAAATTAACAGGATACAGATCCGAAGACTTGGATCGATCGATTCTCGAGGAAGCTCTTCCTCCAGTCGCAAAGCTGCTTAGCAATGCCCCGTGTCAGACTCGGTCAAAAGCCTTGAAGACATCCAATGCGATCGCTCTCGACTCACTATGTCCCTCAAACGCAGATGTCCTATCTGTTATAAGGGTCAAAAGGACTCGTAGATCGCCTTCCATGGAATTCGTATTGATGATCATTCAGAAGTCTGTTGCACTCCAAATACTTAATTAACTCGGCATTTATGACTTTTTCCATCACCTTAGATAACGATAACATAGAAAGTAATCATCATCATCGGCACTACAATCGGGATCCGGTCTTGGCCTTATTTAACAAGTCTGAGGCTTGTTAAATTGTCCATAATAATTTGTTTTTCCGGGCAAGGTTATTACCCTTGTGCCAAAGAGACAGTAAAGCTATCGTAATTTGATGGGAGACATTTTTTCCCGTTCTTTGGAATTGGCTGAACTCGGTCGAGTTTTCAGCAGGTAGGAAATCTCGTTGCATAACATAAGCGGAAGAGCCTGTCAAGAACCGGCGACAGTTCTGGAGCACAGTTTTTAAGGACTATTGCTGATATTCCGTCCGGGCCGGTTGCCTTTCTACGGTCCAGCCCACGTAGAATGCGTTGAATAGCGCGCGGGCGGAATCTCACATCCCGCATCGGCGCGATCACAGGTCGGCATTGAGGTTTGCATTCGCGGAAAATTAATTCACGAACACATTAGCTTTATCTTTTGAATTTGTGACTAACGTCCCGCTGCCCGTCACTAACGGAGGAAAAGAGGAGGAAGCGAAGTTACTGCTGACAGCCCTTGCCATTGACCAGAAGGGATATGAACCACTCAGGCACTGAAGGCGTTTATTGTTCACTCTGTCGTTGTAAGGCTTCTTCGCGGTATCAATCGTCTGGCTGCACGCGTTTCTGATTCTAACAAGATTCGTTCTGTTAACCTCAGTGGGATTGGAGCGTCGCTGTTTAAAAGCTCCATTTTTTGCCGCTGTAATCTGCTCTGATGAATTTCGTTTGATGGAATGCGGAATGTAAATCTCCATCCCGAGAAGAATAATCTCCGTGACCGGTTCCCCACATGCGTTAACATCGGAGTGTCCAACCACACCTCAGACCATGGAAAGGATGCAAAGAAATCTCGCAAATCGTCTCAGTTAGCAGCACATACCTCCACACATGGTGAAGCTGCTTAGGTCGGTTATTCGCTTGAAATGTAAGTGCCTGCGCGACCAAAACCAAGCATTGATGTGAGTTTCCCAGTGGCGCAGCGATCGAGTATAAATGCTCGCTCGGATGTTAAAAACAAATCCAGGGTGTTCGCATAATAACCTCGAGCATCCGGCACTCGCGTAGGTTCTTCCACGAGTTGAGTCAAATTGTGGCTAACAGCGAACATCTCCACCAGCATCCCAGCCTCGTCGGTTCTATTAGAATGCGCCAACCAGTCGGTATTGTGCACATTAAAATCGCCAAGGACGACAATTGCGGAAGCCGGGTGGTTGATCAGTATTCAGTAGACCTTACTTGAAAGTTGCTCGAAAAATGTCGCTGGTCGATCGTCATTCGGGGAGCGGTAGACAACAAAGAAATTTAACGGAATATCCTCAGCACGACCCTCAACCATATGATGTCCATATTATTGGGTTCCAACGCCTCCATCTTCTGTGTAGCAAGTCAGATCGGACCGTGCGAAGGCGCAGACTCCGCCCTTAAAACGGAATCTCGAATATAAGTCGTATCCTGAGCAACGAAGATATGTCGAATCAGTTGACGAATCGACCTGGGTCTCAGTAAGGGCAAGGGTATCCGGTTTCGTTGTTTGCAAATATTGGTGGACGGCGTTTACATTCATATTGGAGAAACCGATGCCCCTGATGTTACAAAATGCCGTCACCAGTCGAGCGTGGGCAGCGCCTCGAGAGCGAGCCCGGTTATGTGATGACGAACCTCTTAAAGTTCCATAATTTATCATTATGTCTGCATGATGTTCCCTCGGAGATCCGAATGGGAGACTAGTTTACCTCCGGAATTCTTTATATCAGAAGGTACCATCATGACTTATCTCCGTGTCAGTCCGGGCCATCACCCACACATCCGAAACATCGTCGAAGATTTCTCTCGGCGATATCGCGAAATGTACAGCGTGACGGGGCGGTATCTCACCTTGGAACTGATACCACCTAAATCCACCTTTTCTCGAACCGGTCCATCAGCCAAGCTCCGAAAGATGGTCAGGAATTTCTCCCGACCATTTCATGAAGCCCATAGCTTGATGGGGTGGCATTTCACCGGGCGGCGGGGCGTGGGACCCCACCTACCAGTCGGCGTTTAGTCGCCCCTTACGACAAGCCGGCCTAGCTGTGAGTATATTTTAACGCCCTACTCACAGGGCGCATTTGTCAGGAATTTTCTTAACGTTATCCCTAAATTATCTGGTGCGCATATTGTTTCCCCAATCCGATCCAGTAATGAAAGACCTTTATGAAAAATAAGGAATAAGAACCAGATTATCTATTATCAGCTCTGCGATGTCGATGTTGGCACAAAGCTAATAACCTTGCCCGGAAAAACAAATTATTGTCGACAATTTAACAAGTATCGGATAAGGATCGGATACCAGTGGGGATACTTGCTAAATAAGGCCAAGACCGGATCCCGGTTGTAGTGCCCATGATGATGATGATGTCGATGTTAGGTGAATATAACCAATTTCTCCAATTACGGACCAATGGCTTTCGAATTGGGAAGAGCTGTGGGATTCTTTCGCGTCCTTTCCGTTTATTTCAAAAACTAGGATGTTAAAGCAATTTCGACATTATTCACGGAACTATGTATGTTCTGTTAAATGCAATTTACTCGGAAAGCGTCAATTTGACTTAAAATATGAAAGGTCTTCTACATGTATTAGAGTTGAGGTATTCCATTAGACTATGAACACATGAATCCGATTAATAACAGGTAACATCCGATTTAATAAATACTTACATCCTGATCAAAGCCATCCGGCTAGTGAAGGTATAATTTTTTTCTTTTCTCTTGCCACTAATGACTCTTTGGACATCTTCCTTATATTGAAACTATTCTCTTCAGTACAAACATTAACGGGGCCTCTAAAGACACAAAACAGAACCCGAAATGTTTTCCTCTTATTGGAAGTAATGGAGTAATCCCTCTACAAATGAAGCCGATAACTTGGCTTGATCAGTATCTGTACAATGAAAAACCCGTAACAGCTGCTACTTTTACTGACAAAAGCGCTTATACTAGATTACTCCGTAGTAATATTCTTCATTCCAAGGACAACATAGTTGCATAGTCATTAACCATCCAAATGTCTAGTATAGTATAATGTATCCCCATTTCATGTAGAGTAGTTTCGCGTGTTTGAGAGCTAGTTGGTGTTTCTGTATCAGAGGATATAGAATATCGCAGACGCAGTATAACTAATCCATCGCAATATACCCACAGTTAGGTCTGTTTGTCGCAAAAGTTGGCAATCATATCAAAACCATTGGGGGTGACTACTAATCAGAACCCCTTTCTTTTCTTGTTCTTTTCAACAGACACTTTTACATGTTTTGTCTATCCAAACTTGCCAACATAGAGTGGCCGCTTCGTTGTCTACTTGTGGACATCAATTTTTTTAATTACCAATTGAATGGTACCATTGATTGCCCGGTATCAAATTAGACTACTTTATTTAATCCAAACGCCTATTACCTTTAGAACTCTAAAACCCAATCGTATTGAAAGAATGATTCCCTGAAGATTGTTTTCTTCATCGTAAACAATATATGCAAACCAGCTCGGTTGAAAAATATAAGATACGGATTGAAGTAGGTAGCAACCACTTTAAACTGCTTCTTAACGATTGTTGCGACATATCTTGTGGAATTGGTTTTGTCTGTGTTCAACGCCGTCAATGTCAAAGGTGAAGTGTTCCGTCTTTGTTGGAAACAATTTTACTATTATAAACTGGACGTGTGACGCCAACGATAATCACATTTTAATGATCGCTTATGGTTTGCAATTCTTTTCTGGACAGACTGCCCGACATCGCCGAAAATAATTAAAGTGATGGGTATTTTGACAATTGCTTTCCTGTTTACAGCGATGAACAAGATTTTTTAGTTTGAAAACATATTTTGACTTAATTCTGGAAGTGAATAAATTAGATTTTTATTCTTTATTGAATTATTGTTTTTATTCTTTATTATGAAAATGACTACGACTTTTATTTTATTGCAATTTTCAAAGCAAGAAAAATAGTACCAGGTATGTACAGATCAAAGATTTCGCAAAACCAACTTGTGCCGGTTCCAATAAAGACACACGAACTATAGTGAGGATCATAGATCATAATACAATCGAAAAATCTATCAGTGTCATATACCAGAGCCATGAACGTAGCTATCACACAGTTGAAACAGCCTTGTGTACATGCGGCCGTATTGTACTTATATTTGCACAATAAAATAAACAGGTAAAACGATGGGTGTACTCACAGCTTCGCCTCCATGTTGTACTTATATTTGCACAATAAAATAAACAGGTAAAACGATGGGTGTACTCACAGCTTCGCCTCCGTGTTTGGTTCGACGGGGGTTTTGAGACGTTCAGGGTTCTCTCCTGAGTGAACTGCTGAAGTCGATTTATCCTGGTGATTACTGATGGACGCCGTTGTTCCGGTTGCTGGGGGCGCGGGTTCTTGAAACCCCAGTTAAAAAGATTGGATAACGTTTGTCGTTCTTAAATATATCCTCAGCTGCAGATGTTGATTTTTCTTGGGAAGCGTTTGAATGCTCATTGGATAGATCATCATCATCGGCACTACAACCGGGATCCGGTCTTGGCCCTTTTTAGCAAGTCTCGAGGCTTGTTATTTTCCATAATAATTTATTTTTACGGGCAAGGTTATTAGCCTTGCGCCAATAAATATTGGATATATCAATAGTCTTAAAATCTCGTTCGTACTTCTGGTTGGTTGAACAGTTTTAGGTAGAATCAATCTTTTACTTTTTTATTTGTTCCTTTTTAATTTTTTATTTTCCAAGCCTCCTTTTTTTCTTTTTTGTATAGTCATCATCATCATCGGCACTCCAACCGGGATCCGGTCTTGGCCTTATTTAGCAAGATCCGAAGTTTGTTTAATATTCCATAATAGGGTTTTTCCCCGGGCAAGGTTATTAGCCTTGGGCGAACCTTTCTCAGGATATCGCTGCATGCATTGGTTCACTACTTGGCGGGTGCCAAAGTAGCTATCCAGGGGTGTCACGTGGAGACTGCATGTCAACTTGGATTGAACAGAGACAAGGATCGTCCTGGCTTTCGCCGGGTTGAAAGCAATCAGTAACTTTGCCCTGTATGCTCACTCCCATCCCTCACCCTTTTTGTACAGTAGTTTTTTTGTGTACATCGCCTACTGTAGCGAGAGTTTTATTATATTGTTACGTAATTTTGATTTTACGTTTATCGACTTCCCAGGTTCGATCACTGGATTGTGAATAATCTCCAACAAAAACTCCAAGTTTGTTCTCCTTTCCTGAATAGATTTATTTTATTTTCACTTATTATTTGAAACGCTGTCAGTTTTGCTTACTGCGTCGATGTGTACCGTTAGACATCCAAGTTCGAACTAACTGAGAGACGCCCGACATGCTATTCACGATTATTCGAGTGTAAAATCGTCACACTGCCCTCCACTTAAGACACCAAATTCCTTGATTCATATGAGGCTACTCTCCAAATGGACGACTTTTATTTTACCTCGTCTCTGCGTGTAGGATTGTATGCGATACACAACATCGTTCAGTCGCTTTATGACTTTGTATGGCTCTTCCACGATGTTTGCAGTTTTGGAGACATACCATTTTTCCGTTGCGGATTGTACAGCAACACCAAGTCGCCTTCTTGAAATCCATCAGAATTCATAGCTCGGTCATATCGATCCTTCATTTTGTTGCTCATCAACTGTGTTCGCTGCCGCACATGTTGGTGTATGCCATTCATTTCGGACTGAAGCATTTCTCAGTAGCTGCCTCCAGTTTCGGTAAGTTCGTTGTTCCTTCCAAATTTGAGATTTGAGATGGGAGTCTCAATTCTGTGCCAAAAATAACCCTCGCAGGTGAATGGCCGGTAGTGTCATGGACTGCATATCGGTAAGCCAACAGAAACATTTGAATGTACTTGCCCCAATTGCGCTGACATTTGTCTACTACTTTTCGCAAATGTTCTTCTAATGTGCGGTTAAACCTTTCCACCATGCCGTCCGATTGTGGATGTAAAGCCGTTGTTCGAGTCTTCTTGATAACCAACAGTGAGCACATTTCTCGAAATATACCGGACTCAAAGTTCCTCCCTCGATCTGAATGTAATTCAATTGGTGTACCAAATCGCGTGACCCAATTCTGCACAAAGGCTTTGGCCACAGTTTTAGCCTCCTGATTTGGCATAGCGTATACTTCTGGCCACTTACTGAAATAGTCCATAATCACCAACACTTATTTGTTCCCGGAATCACTAGTGGGAAATGGACAAGCTACATCCATTGCAACGCGTTCAAATCATGCTCCTGTGTTGTGCTGCTGCAATCTTCCTCTGCTTCTAGCTTTCGGATCCTTAGCCGCCATGCATTACGCGCACTTTTTAATCCATTCCGCAACTGATTCTTGACAATTCATCCAGTAAAACCGTTGTTTAATCTTTTCCAGGGTCTTCGTAACACCCAAATGCCCGCCCGCTTGGTCCATTGTGAAATTCTTCTAACACGGCTATTATTCTAGGCTTTGTTAGGACAATCAAATCATTGACGTGTTTACCATCCTTGCTTTCCCATGAACGATGCAGCACTCCGCTTATCAATTTCAAGCTATTCCATTGCACCTAATACGCCCTGGCCAATGGACTTTCTGATGCCATTTCCTCTTTGGTTGGTCTTCTACCCATTTCTTTCGCTCTAATGACCTTGGCCAAGTCTGTATCCTCCAGTTGACTTTTCCTTAAATCGCTGGCTTCCCATTCATCATCCGGTTGCAGATTTGTTAATCGGATGTCGACTATACCTTCGCATCTCTCAGCCTTAGAGCAATGCTGCAGCCGTAGTCTGATGTGTTGATGCTTTGGTTCCAACCTTTTCATGGGGTGGGGTCGAGTCACGTTCTTCTCTACTGTATTGCAAAAAAAAAAAAAAAACGCTATACGTCCTTAGGGTTGTTAGGACCTACTTTGAGATATTTAAAAAAGGGAGCAATCTCTACATTTATAGATGTCTACAGAGTTAGAACTGTCCACATAATTCTTGATGGAAAACCAACGGCAAAGAAATCTACGGAGAACCACTGGGGATATGGGTGGATGGGAAAGAAACCTAATGGGTGGACAATGTCCATTGTGACTTTGAGGAAATCAGATCAGGCGGCAAGGCGTGGAAGAAAAGTACACGCACAGGGAACGGTGGCGTAGTTGAGTTAGTGAGGTCATTACTTTTCTGGTTCCTACACACTAATAAACAGAACTTAATAGAACAGCATTAGTGCAGACGCTTCGGTTGGCGGATCGAAGTCTACTTTCGATCGCTGGATTCCTAAAGACGGCTTTAAACTCATTATTTGAAAACGCTTGAAGCTGTCAGGTATGTAGCGGTCATTATTTTTGCTCCTAGATTCGTCTGAGGTTTGTCAAAACATCTCTTCATAATTCCATTTTCTTCAATAATGATGTGGCGGTTAGGTATTAAAATCCAGAGGAATTTCATTTTTCTAGATGTAAATTTTGGAAACACCCCGCTCATATTTATTCATATCAAACCCTGACGTTCGGAACCTAAAGACAAATTTGTCAATTTTATTTCATTTTGTCTATTAACCACAACTTCTACAGGTCTAGATAATTTGAGTAATAACATATCTAGATCATTTTAGCAGATAGAATCAGCGAAACATGTTAGACCCAAGTCAAAAAATGATTCCAACGTTTTGTATCCTAATTTATCACTGGTTTATTGGAAGGTATGTAGCGGTAGGTAGGTGGCACTAATCCTTGGGTTCTGATAGCAAAATTTCTCCCAAAAGTAACTCTTGCCGTTGTGCAGTGTTCTCAGCTATTCAATCAATCGCACTTCTTATGATCCTGGTAAACTAATCTCCCACATGCTCCATAAGGTTAACCCAAACCCTATCTTCTTTGACTTCATTCTTTATAGATATCGATTTCATACTCCGTCTTCTCTTACTTAAGTCCTAAGTTTTTGGACTTTAAGGCTTAGCTTTAACTAACCGAAGCTTGAATTCCATTGAATAAAAGTAAACTTTTAACCGCGTCCAAATCCAACTATACCAACTGTAAGGCTTAGCTGTAACTACCCGAAGCTTGAATTAAGTTGAATAAAAGTGAACCTTTAACCGCGTCCAAATCCAACTATACCAACTGTAAAAGGCGGTCGGAAAGTGGGAAGAAATTCGTATAAGACGGGACGTCTATAGAGGACTAAACAGATTACATTATGATAATCTTTTTTGTGTGTTTGTGTTAAGTAAACAGTGTCTGGCTGCAGGTTTATGTTGTTCAAATTGAATAAAACACGGACCTACAGGTAGCCCTGTGGTGTCTTTTTATTAGCATCGGCAAGGATGCGGGTTCAACCAAAAACACCACCGATGTTACGCAGGAAATTGTTCTGCCAAACACTGTTCTCCACGATAATAATGATGAAATAAAAACACACTGGTTGTTGGGTGGCCTGGTAAAACTTTATTTTCAATTAACGTTGAAGAACCTAATTTACATTTGTACTAATTGTTGAATCAGCTTACTGATCAAGTGTCGATATTACTCGTTTACACCAAACTGCTCTGGACACTGATGTGTAACTTAGTTGTGGTTTTTAAATTTACGCGCTACTGTTCTTGGTTACTGACATGTAAGTTAGTCTAAACTTTAACATTAAGAATTTACGACACTGTTCTTGGTGATTGACATGTAGGTTACTTGAAACTTTAACATTAAGTATTTACGACACTGTTCTTGGTGATTGACATGTAAGTTACTTGAAACTTTAACATTAAGTATTTACGACACTGTTCTTGGTGATTGACATGTAAGTTACTTGAAACTTTAACATTAAATATTTACGACACTGTTCTTGGTGATTGACATGTAAGTTACTTGAAACTTTAACATTAAATATTTACGACACTGTTCTTGGTGATTGACATGTAAGTTACTTGAAACTCTAACATTAAATATTTACGACACTCCGACACGCAACGATCGCGACACGTCTCTCTACCTGGGCGGATAAAATCTGACTGCCATTTTACGCTCACAATAAGAAAAGGGACACCTAAAGGGAAACTGCAAAAGGGGAGGAGCTACACGATTAACTCGAGGTAGTTAAACGTGATTGGACCGGGGAAAAGGCATACATTATGCATATGTGTGCATGCCTCGCATACGATCGTCCGGCGACCGTGGATGGATGCCAACATCGCTACTGCATCTTCCACGAATGCAAACAATGAACATCTGGGGTGAAAAAGACACGAACCGAAGATCTGGTCATCCTATGGGAGGCCATAAATCAACATTTCGGTTGACGATGTGAATTTCCTTTGGTCCGCCGACGGGTGGCGGCCGTTATTAGGGAATTGTGTATGCATAGCATTCTGTGGTGCCAATGCGATGTTTAGATATTGCAACGAATATAGGGTGCAGCCATTGCCAGATGTTGAAAGTAAACACTTGCTGGCTGCATCCAATTCGTTGCTTGTTTGCGGTCCCTGATCGGTGGGGGACCGATAATAGGAAACCAGCTATTGCTGGTAATTAGGGAGATGTTTGGTTTGCCTCAGCCGAAACCTTGTCGGCGGTGGCAAACCAATGGGACCTAATAGCCGCATGCAAGGAGTGCCATGGGCAAACAAGAAAACGAGTCAACAAGGAACTCTTTGTTGATGTTGTTTCCATAGCACAAGGCTGTGGAAACGAGATGCCCTGGGTAGAATGTATGCCTAAGGATGGGATTTCAAATGCCACGGCAATGTGATAATCTTTGCCGTGGACTTAATGTTTTTTTTAGGAATCGATGCCTGCCCGAGGAAAAATTTTCGATGCCACGGCTAAGTGATAAGCTTTGCCGTGGACTTAATGTTTTTCAGGGATGGTGATGGAGAAAAAAGGGGTTTGGAAGGAAAACCCCCCACAGAATAGGTAAGCTGCCTAACGGATATGCATAACAGTTATCCGATTGGGTAACTGTATTAATTCCAGCGATTTGGCTGGGGGTAAATGCCGTAGCAAGGTTACGCAACCTTGCTGAAGTTCGTCTTAGAGGTGAGTCGGTTCGCCTGGAATAGTGGGGATCGAATGATGTATGGCTCTTCGGGCCCTGAAAAGCCCCACAGCCCTCCTACAACGCGGTTTCGGTCCAACACGATAGAATAAATGGCAGAAACCCTCCTATAACACCATTTCGCTCTAACACGCTAAGAAAATTTATTTCCTTAGAAGTAAAGATATAAATTTTGGATCGTCTTTTAAAAGGGAAAAAGCACCACACATTGGTGAAAGTCTTGATTTAATTGAAGCGACAGTCCCGACTATTAGGAAAAATCACAAATAAGAAAGAAGTGCAGTTGATGCAGGATCTTCGATATGCTCCAATTATCGAAAAAAAGCAGAAGGACACCCAGCATTTGACAGGGTTGTTAAGACTGCAGTCAATTGAAGATTGCAGTTAATTGACTAAAAGGTTTTTTTTTCATTGATTGAGGTTTATATTTGAATACCTAAATATCTGCTATTACTGATTTCAAGTAAAATAATGAAGTAATTAAAGCTCGGATATGGCAGTGAGCGGGTTTTAACAATATTTTATACTTGTACTACTTTCCATTCTTAAACAAACGAGGGGCTTGTTTTCTTACGAAACTATGGTAATCAATGCATTCTCGTAGATCCGTTAGTAAATTGATTCCTAATCCTATCGTAAATCTTGATTTTGTATTAAAAGTGGTGATTAGAGTACCGCAATGCTATAGAAAACTGAAGTATTTCAGTTAAAAGGCTTAAAGCAGTCAAAGTACTAAAAAACAATCAATTAACTTATAGTAACTTACAGTTAATTGATTGTTATCAAACTGTAATTTAATTGACTGCAGTCAAAAAACTTACTTACTGCAAAAAACTAATAACAATTTTAGAGGACTTATAACTAACTAAAAGACTCGAAATAGTCACTGAAGTACTGCAGTGATTTAACTTACAGTAAATTGAATGGTTCAGGTATTCAAAATGACTGCTGACTGTTCTTTTAAAATTAAAATCAAAGTCTTCACTTTTGTTTGGAGATTTTAGTCAATTGACTATGACTTTTTAATTACAGTATCAAAGTAATGCAAATTTAAAACACTCTGGCATTTGGATTGTTGTATGCTGTTAAGAAAGACTCCATTGGATGGAACATCTACACTATACTATACTATTACTATTTATTGGCCTGTAGGAACCCGGAAGACTCGACTCCGCCAACGTTCCCTGTCCTGTGCACTCCGTTTCACGCTTGACCAGCCGATCCGATCTCCTCAAGGTCAAACCTAGCATTGTCCTCCCATCTCCGTCGCGGCTGTCCTGCCGGTCTCTTTCCCATTAGTCTACCGTCAAGAATTTTACGCACGGTCCGAACGTTGCTCATTCGCGCCACATGTCCGGCCCATCTTAATCTTCGCGACCTGATTACTCTCACTATTGTAGGTTTGCGGTATAGCTCTTCCAATTCGTGGTTGTGGAGTTTCCTCCACTGTCCTGCCCCCTCGCCATATTTACCTCGAAATGTACCCCTTAAAACTTTATTCTCAAATACGCGGAATTTGTTTTCTCCCCGTTTTGTGAGAGCCCATGTTTCGCCTCCGTATAGAACAATCGGCATGATTATGGTTCTATAGACATGGAACTTTATGTTACGTGATAGCAGTTCGGATTTCAGCAGTTTACTGACTGCATGCCAACTAGCGTTGCCGGAATGCAGTCTTTTGTTAATTTCCTTCGACATTTCGTTACTGGCCGTCAGCATTGTTCCCAGATATTTAAATTCTTTAACTTTTTCAAATAACTTGCCTCTGACGTTTATATGTGTTCCCTGAGGTCCACCTGCTCTCGCCGTAATCATGTATTTTATTTTGCTTTCATTTATTTCTAGGCCCACCTCTTCTGCCGCTTGCATGATGGTTTCACTGTTTGTACTTATAGTTTCTAGATTATCGCCCAGGACGGCTATGTTATCCGCATACACGAGCACTTGTGTCACCGCGTTCAGGGATGATCCGGTCATGTTGTCGTCTTGTACCTTTCTGATGACATACTCGAGCACAAGGTTAAAAAGACATGGTAAGAGGCCATCCCCCTGTTTTAGTACGTTCCCGATTTCAAATAGTTCTGAGAGGTGGTTTTCTATTTTAACTCGCCCTTTTTGTTTTCGTTCATGCAGATTTGAATGAGGGCTGAATATTTTTTCCGGATTCCCAGCTCAACTACAATATGGTAGAGTCTTTGCCTTGCGAGTGAGTCGTAGGCTTTTTTGAAATCAACGAACAGTTGGTGAACCGTCTCTCCGTATTCCCACTTCTTTTCCAGCAGTTGCCTTACTGTGAACATTTGGTCGCTCGTTGACCGATTCCTACGGAATCCGCACTGGTAGTCTCCCAGTATTTCTTCTGCGTACGGTGTGATTCTCGCCAGTATGACATTTGTTAGTATTTAGTATGTGGTTGGGAGCAGTGGTATTCCTCTGTAGTTTTCGCCGTCAGATCTGTCACCTTTTCTGAAAAAGGGGACCACTATTGAGGTTTTCCGTTCTCCCGGAGTAACTTCGTTATCATCCCATATTGTTTTAATCAGTTGGTGGATCTTTCGAGCGTTTGCTTCTCGTCCATTCTTCATAAGCTCTGCTGGTATGCAGTCGACTCCGGGAGCCTTGGAGCCTTGTTGTTTTTCAATTGATTTATTGCGTTTACAACTTCGTTGAAAGAGGGCTCTGGAATCTGAGGCTCGGCTGTATGTACGTCTGGTGCGTTTATTTGTGGTTGATGGGTGCGCAAATTGAGCAGGTTTTCAAAGTACTGTTTCCATTTTGTTACGATATTGTTGGCCAGACAGCCGTTTGTGTCTCGAATTATGTTGGCTCTCACTTGGTAGTCATTTTTAATTGAGTTTATGCCGGCATACAAACCTCTGATGTTCTTTGCTCTGGCATTTTCTAGGAGTTTTTCGATTCGAGTCTTCTCCCATTCGCGGTTTTTGCGTTTGAAACGTTTCATTGTCTCTTTCCGAATTGTCGCGTATCTTTCTGCGTTGACTTCATCATATCTTTGTAAGATTTTCGCCCTGCACTCATTGTCATTGTTTTCTTAGATCCTAATACATTTTGGTGTGTTTGTTTGATTGTGTCTCTGATCGATGTCCATTAAGTGTCCACACTATTGGCTTCCTCTTCATCACTACTCCCATTCTCTAGGATGCTAAATCTATTCGTCAGTTTGCCTTGATATTCAGCCCTTTTGCGCAAGTCTTTTAGTTTATCAATGTTGAACTTTTTGCTCCTTTCTCGTGACTGCCCATGTGGGTTTGCTGCGAGCCGACTCCTGATTTTGCCCATCACTAGAAGATGATCGGAGTCACAATCTGTTCCTCTATATGAACGTTAAGGATGTTCGAGTGATGTCTTTTGTCTATGAGGAGGTGGTCAATTTGGTTACGCGTTACGACGTCGGGTGATATCCATGTGGCTTTACGAATTTGCTTGTGCTCGAACATCGTGCTTTTCACTACTAGATCTTTTGACGCAGCGAACGTGATAATTTGCATTCCATTATCATTTGAAACTTTGTGAAGGCTGTCCTTACCTATAGTTGGTTGGAAGATATCTACCTTTCCAATTTTCGTGTCGAGATCCCCGAGGAGCATTTCAACATCGAATGATGAGATCCCATCAAATACCTCCTCTAGGGTCTCGTATAACGTGCCCGTCGTTTTTTCATCGGTAGATTCTGTTGGGGCATGCACGTTTATAATTATACAAAGGGCCCTGTATTTTTAGCACTGACATTCGGTCATTCATAAATCTCACATCTTTTACATAGGGCGTAATCTTCTTGCTTATGATGAAGCCAGTTCCGAGATTATGTGTATCAGTACCTCCACACGCCAGTGTGAACCCGTTGGTTTCGATTACTTGATGTGGGAGTCGGACTACCTGAAGCGTGACAATGTCCATTTTATATTGTTTCGCGTTTTCTACGACCGCCTGTAACCCACCTGGTTTATATAATGTTCGAACATTCCACATGCCCACGCGTATATCCCGACTTTTCCGTTTTTCCCTACGTCTTCTTTTTGCCGAGTCGGTGTTTTCTTGATGATTTCTTCCCTTATGGTAGTGTCGGCTCATCACAACTACGCCTGCCGGGTTTTTCGTGAGATTGTTTTTTGTATATTGATTATTCATTTTTATTCTCACGAGTCTTGGGGTTTCAAATAGCCCACCATATCAGAACCCCTCTTTGATATGGTAAGGTCTGCTTTTTGCTCTGATTCGACTCGGTGTCAGAGAGGCGCCGTTTTAATACAGCCGGTATACCCCTGGCTGCAAACCATCCAATGGGCACGGTGACCCGTAACACCCTGGATTAGGGGTGGTAGATCTTTCTGGCCACTCGTGACTGCCACTTGAGATGTGATGAGCCGCTATACTCATTCGGTAGAAAGGGGCCAAGGCTTGTCCTTGGGAAGTTCAAAGACTCGGTCGGATGAGGATCTAGAAAAATCACAATCACCAACGTAGTACCTGTTTAGGGTGTAACAGAAAGTCATCACCAAATATGTCATCCGGATATGAGGACAGGAGAGAATTCGCACTTGGTCGCATAATTTCCTCTTAGATTCGTGGATAAGCCGCCGGAATGGAGTAGTTGAGGAAGCTAGCCCGATCTAACATCATGGCAGTAGCAACCGCAGCAGCTTGTTGTTGATGCAGGTGTTGTTGGCAACTAAAATCTAAGATGTCTGCAGGAGGAATTATGTAGGAAAGGCAGATCGGTCGGGTATACGAGTGACTTCGAATGGTATAAATATGAATTGTGAAGAACACCTGCGCCAGTTTTTCAAAGATAAATCCCTGGTATTCTTCAATAAAGCAGTAATGGCCGTACCTGAAAAATAACATATCGTGATTAAAATGAACATATCGTTTGGATAAATAAGCCTGGTTTTGAGTAGCAGCATATGCTGACAATTTTTATAAAAAACCCGAAATGCTTTTTTCTCAATCTCAAACTGATTAACATCTTTTGGCACTTAAAAAAGTTGCTGGTTTGGGATTGCAACTACACAACTCAGAATCATGTTCTTGGACCCGTGACTGGGGATCCACTCTGCTGTCAACGAAAAAGTTTACATGAAGAGTGCGGAATTACAGATCAAAACGCCCGGAGCTGTTTCGAAGTGATGAGATCATGCGACCAGTTGACAAGCAATGTGTTCAAGAGCACGGATGTTGCACTGGTGGAAGCGAAACTTATAATTTTATTGATTCACCACAGAAGACAAATAACAGTGATATAGGTATATCTCGGTGCTCATAACGGGTGAACGGAAGTAACATCCGTGGCTGTTATGTCCAAATAGTGGCCGTTCTATTGAAAGTTTGTACAACTTTTCTGAATGTTAGAAGAAAAGGGGCTAAAAAACATCGTGAATGTGAGTTTTCCATTGAATGTCTGCAGAACTTGACAGAGTGTTTGAAGAAAAGGGAAGGGAGGGCACCGTGAATGTGGGCTTGTAGTAGACAGACAGACATGATATTTGCTGCATTGCCGCCTCATCGAGGTCATAAAATTTCGAAATGCTAGAATCCCACCCGCATTTGATTAGTTGGTTGATTAATTGGTTTAATCAAAGTTGTACCACATAAGTTTAACTGATTATCGGCATTTTAGTACAATTAGTTTGTGTTTTTCCCACAATCTCATAGACATCTTTATTAAGCATTCATCTCGAAATGCATCAATATTCTCTCAGCTAACGTATATAATGGCTGCACTGTTATTATA
Organism: Microdon myrmicae; assembly: GCA_963931805.1. Taxonomy (NCBI): domain Eukaryota; kingdom Metazoa; phylum Arthropoda; class Insecta; order Diptera; family Syrphidae; genus Microdon; species Microdon myrmicae. The sequence goes on along the minus strand of OZ007498.1, from coordinate 143,645,092 downwards.
CACGATAACTAGTCCCATATTGTTCTTATCAAAAGCTACATACATACATACGAGTATCACTTATAATTTGTCTGACCGTAGCACCTACAGAATAGAGTGAAGTCAAAGACCTCTGGCTTTATCGGTCATTGTGGATTTCTTCAGAAAGTCAACCATTGTTCCTCAGATGGCACACATTTTTCATTATCCTTTGTTGTGGGATTTTTGGAGTGCAGTAAACGCACTCTTACATTGAATCTGTTGTTACTGCAAGTTCTTTTCTGAAGGCAACAAAGGATTCAAATAAATGTATTCAAAAGATTTCCTCATATCATGAGTCCTTTATGAGGCTTGCTCACAACTTGTCCCAGTTTCCTTTCTTCAGTCTTAGGTCCTTGCCGACAAACTATTGTAATCTGTCGGTTGAACTAAACGCCCCCGTACAAGATTTCCATTCATTGTTTGCACAAAGTTCGTTCGACCTATCTCTTCGGCGCGATATCCACTTGTTTTTGCTCCCAAGTAACTTCAAAGGTCTTTGTAATGAAATGAATTCCATTTCTTTCCTTTCAGGTGCCATTTATAGATGTGTAATAGATTCAGAGTTGTTAACGCCATTGTGTTCGAGGATATTTCGTACAAATGTGTAAGATTAAAGTCAAGAAAATATAAATAATTTATTGGGATGCTCAAACGAAAACAAACGAAATCTTGGGGTGTTTATGTTAAATTTGTTTGTTGTTTTGCTTTAACTGGGAGATAGTTTGTTTTGGTTGTCCGTTTTTGATCCTCCGTTGATAAGATTACTTTTTTGTTTGGAAAACAAATTAGAATAACTGAGTGTGGAAAGTTTGTATCGTCTGGATATTGTTTGTTTGAATGGGGCTTTTGTATAAAAAATGTTTATCACATATTTACACACCTGAGGATCGTTTAATTAATTTGCGTTGATTACTTTAATATGAATTTGAGGAAGTAAACGCTTCTTCATTGGGGTCTGTATAATGAGGCTCGCGTTTTGATGTTTCTTGGGCGAGGTACTTTTGGTGATTTGTTGTTTCAGGTAAATTTTTAATGTTCCGGTTGGAAAATTAGTTGTGAAATATGTTCCGTAAATTGTTCCTTGGTTTTCTTTGTTCAGAGAGAAATTTCTTGGTGGGGAATAATATATACATTGTGACGCAATTGGCGATGTATTTATTTTAATGTAGTGGACGGGTTTATATGAATTGTGTGTAGTAGTAGAGTACTTTTGTTTTATAAATACCCGTCCAGATACAACCAGAATTTCGTTTAATATAGGAGCTTTCTAGTTTATTGTGGGGCGCCAAAATTCGGACACATTATAGTTTTTTCGCAGAAGAAAATGGACCACTCATTTTAGACCGTATTTTGTGAAAGGATTTACACAACACATACCTGGTATGCCTGAATGACCACTTCTGAGGCGTGAGCAGGGCACTTTTCAGGGATCTCTCAAGTAAAATGTTCGGAAAATCGATTTGTATTTTATGAATAGAGTCCTTAAGGGGAGGTTCTCATGAAGAAGTTTAAAAAAATATATTTTTTATTCTTTCATTTTTGGATAATTTATAGTGTGTTTTTGCGAACATAATTTTTTTTATTTATTAATTTTTTTATTTATTAATTTTTTATTTATTTATTTTTTATTTATTTATTTTTTTATTTATTTATTTTTTTATTTATTTATTTTTTTATTTATTTATTTTGTTATTTATTTATTTTTTTATTTATTTATTTTTTTATTTATTAATTAATTAATTAATTAATTAATTTATTTTTTATATATTAATTTATTTTTTATATATTAATTTTTTATTTATTTATTTTTTTATTTTTTTTTTTATTTATTTATTTATTTTTTTTTTTTATTTATTTTTTTATTTTTGTATTTATTTTTTTATTTGTCAATTTTTTATTTATTTATTAATTGTTTTGTTTATTTATTTTTTTATTTATTTATTATTATTCTTTTTTATATTTTTTTATTACACTCCTCTCGGGAGAGGCGTACCTAACCCGCCGAGTGAGCGCCCCGAAATGCCTGCAAAAACGGTTGCAGTTCCTCTTGAACAGCTGCAGGTTGTAACGATCCGGGAACACTCGCGCGGGAAGTGAGTTCCACAGCTTCCCCACTTTGTAACGGAACGAGTTCTGATGCAGGGATGTTCACGTCGTTGGGAGATGAACCGCGAAATGGTTCGATCCGTCGGATAGTCTCGTATATCGCATAAAAACCGAGTTACGTGGACCAATACCACGAATCTCCGAAGAACAGTATGCTTGAAAATATCTGTAAAACAGGCAGAGGTCGGCTACGCGCCTTCGATATGATAGCGGCTGTAGTCCCGACGTCAGCACCGAGTCCCCGATCAGGCGGATCGTTCGTCTCTGTATGCTCTCTAGTAGGTCAAGGGTATGTTTACGAGCCGAGCTTCAAACATGAGAGCACTATTCTAGCGCGGGTCTAATTTGGGGTTTATACAGGAGAAGAAGTTGATCCGGAGTAAAATATCTCTTGGCCCTAAAAAGATAGCTCAGTTTTCCTGAGGCTGACTTGGCGATGTTCGACACGTGTTTATGCCACGATACATTCCCACAGACCGTGATGGCGAGCAATTCAACCTCTCCCCAGATCCGAGGGGCTGGCCATTCATCATCAGCCCTGGAACCGATGATCCACTTATCTTTGTGAATGTTGTATATTGTGTCTTCGTTGCATTGAACTCGACGAGATTGGCCTTTCTGAGCTGCAGGACCTTATCCAGATCCCGATTCAGAGAGTCGATCTGGCCACATCTCAGCTGGTGCGACGTTGATACACCAATCGGCCGAAAACGAGGAAACAAGCGTACTATCATCCGCAAAACTGAACATTCTGTTATCCGTTATCTCCAACAAATAATTTATGTGAAGCCAAAATAGAGCTTTGAGGCACCCCCGAATCAACAGGATACATATCCGAACACTCGCCGTCCACAACAACCCAGATCGATCGATTTTCGAGAAAGCTCTTCGTCCAGTCGCAAACTGCTGGAAAAGTCCATATGAACGAATTTTGCTTAGCAACGTCCTGTGCCGGGCCCGTTCAAAAGCCTTGGAGATATCGAATGCGACCGCCCTTGACCCATCATGCCCTTAAATCGCAGATATCCATATATCGGTTATAAGTGTCAAAAGGTCTCCCGTGGGCCGCTTGGCACGGAATCCGTATTGACGACCATTCAGAAGTCAATTGCACTCCAAGTACTTCATTAACTTAAGTATTGATGACTTTCCATCACCGTAGATAACATAGACAGTAATGCTATTGATCGGTAATTTTGTGAGAGACCCTTTTTCCCGTTTTCGGGATTGGCTGAACTCCAACGATTTTCCAGCAGGTAGGAGTGGTCCTCGGTGCATAACATAAGCGGAAGAGTCTGCCAAGAACCGGCAATATATCTGGAGCACAGTTCTTAAGGACTATTGCTGGTATTCCGTCCGGGCCGGTTGTCTTCCTACAGTCCAGTTTACGTAGAACGCGTTGAATAGTACGCGGGCGAAATCTCACATCCTATATGGAAGACCGTACCGGCACGATCACAGGCGGCTCCAAAAGACCGGGATCGGGGCTTGAATTCGCGGAAAATAAATTCGCAAACACATTAGTTTTAGCCTTTGAATTTGTGACTAATGTCTCGCTGTCTGTCACCAACGGAGGGAAAGAGGAGGAAGCGAAGTTACTGCTCACAGCTCTTGCCATTGATCAGAAGGAGCGCGAACCAATCGACCACTGAAGGAGTTTATTGGTCACTCTGTCGTTGTGAGCTTTCTTCGCGGTATCAATCCCCTGGTTGTACGCGTTTCTGATTCTAACAAAATTCGTTCTTTTAACATCTGTGGGATTGGAGCGTCACTATTTAAAAGCTCTATTTTTTGCCGCTGTAATCTGCTCGCATTTTTTTATCAAACCAAGGCTTATTAGATGAACTTTGTTTGATGGAATGTGGAATGTAGATCTCCATCCCGGGAAGAATAATCTCCGTGGCCGAATCCGCGCAAGCGTTAACATCGGAGTCTCCGAAGCACAAATCCAACCATGGAAAGGATGCGAAGAAATCTCGCAAATCGTCCCAGTTAGCAGCCCCATACCCCCATACATGGCGAAGCTGCCTAGGCCGGTCATTCGCTTCAAATGCAAGTTGTTGCGCGACATATACCAAGCAGTGATCTGAGTTTCCCACCGGCGCAGAAACCTCGACGGTATAAATACTCGGTTCGGATGTCAAAAACAGATCCAGGGTGTTCGTCAAGTGAGGTCGTTTATTGCGTCTTGTTCAGTAGGCTCTCAGATGTATACTAAAAGAGCAATTTACCTGAACATTTATATACAAGCTAATGAGACATAGTACTATAGAACCTGGCATAATAATTAGGCATGCTGGTGCCAGCTGTAGGTCAGGCCGGAAACTTTTGGAAAAGTTACTTAAACAAAGATCAATAATCGAAGTATTCGTCATTGGTATCTTACATATTGTGATGTGGCGTGTTGGTAGTGGATTGAGTCAAGATTCAAATTGCAGTTTTCGCGTTATTTAATTCAGGATAAATACCTTTTTGCAAGTTCCTTGCGTTGGGTTGTTGTTTGATCTTGTGCTATTTGTGTTGTGTTGAAGTACCTTGTGGCGTTTCTAACAAATACACACAATACACAAGCAAATAGTGAAGAACAACAAACGAAAATCGAATAAGAAAAAGCATCAGCCGTATACCAAGCAATAATATAGCAATTCCACATCAGTTGAATCTACTTGACTTTAGAAATCGAATTCGTACATGCGGCAGTGTCCTGATGTGTTGAGCATTGATTCAATTTTTAATGATTCTTACTGTAATAGCGTCGATTCGAATGACACATTCTTTACTATCGCCGCAAACGCTATAATTGGTGACCCTGACGTGATCTGTACACACAGCACAGACTTTCTCATAGTAAACAGGACTTTACTAATACCCTCCCGACTTCTGCACAGAGCACCGGCTGCTCCTCTGCTCCGACGTACTCTTGCTCGCTCGCTCCTCGCTCCGTCGTTCGCACACGAAGTTGATCGAAACACAGTTTCTAAGGAGAGAGTAGTGTAGCGTTTCTAACACATGCACACACAATACACGAGCAAATAGTGAAGAATATCGAAAGAAAACCGAATAAGAAAAAGCATCAGCCATATACCAAGCAATAACATAGCAATTCCACATCAGTTGAGTGCACTTGAGTTTAGAAATCGAATTCGTACACGCGGCAGTTGCCTAATGTGTTCAGCAGTGGTTCAATTTTTAGCGATTCTTACCGTGATAGCGTCGGTTCAAATTACACGTTCTTCGCTATTGTCGCAAACGCTATAACCTCATCCTCGATTCATCCCGAATCCTTTGTTCTCCTGATAGTGTAGTGTCGGGTGAAGGAGTTTTATTTTCGGCGTTGTTGTTGTTGCACCCTTTCGTTTCTTTCAATAATGAAGACTCCATTCTTCGATTGTTAAAATTGGCCTCCACCCGTTTCTTGATCGCATTGCGAAAATTGTATTTTTACATTCTCGATTATACTCAGTGCTGTCTCTTGTCGGCAAAGAGGATCCCCAAAGTAAATATACTGTCTATGAACGGCACTTGCATCGACGAAGCCAAGGAACTATCAATCCTCGGCACTCGAACTAATTCGACTCTTAACTGGAATGACCACATATTTGAAGCTGCGAAAAGTGCAGCCAAATGTAGGGGATTCATTAAGAGACGCAAAAGATACTTCACTCCGCCCAACCTGGCCATAATTTACATGGCGTATATTCGTCCAAAAATGGAGTTCAACTCCCATATTTGGTCAAGCGCATCCAAAACTGCACTACACGTGCTCGACAGGATGCAAAAGCGAGCAGTGAAACTTATTTGGGGAATCTAGCCGTAAGTCGATCAATTCTGTCGTTAGAACACAGGCGCAACGTATCATGCCTATCTCTTTTCTATAGGTATTACCACGGTCGTTGCTCAACTGAACTTGCTGAATGTCAATCTGTGAATGCGCATCAGTTCACAATGAAAGTGGACTTCAGGCGCACAAATAAACGTAGAGAGTTATTCTTCAGCCGAACCACACGAATGTGGAATATTCTGCCTGATCATGTCTCCTGGTCGTTGTGATGTCCAGACATTCAAAACCCATACATATGGACACCTCCTTTCCTTATCCATCTCCTCTTCACCCGCTCGCACTGTGCTCTGACATTTAAGGGTGCCTCAAAAAACCCTTTTGTGTGCGCGTTAATGTAAAAAAAAAAAGATTTTGCCCGTTTTGGCGTATGCTTGAGTCATCCTGTTGATATAACCAAACCAACGGCATTTCCTCACTAGCATATGGCAACATAATCTTGTCGAGGATTTTGATGTATTTTAGTGCCTCGCTTATACCATTGATGGTATATACGAGGGTTGCCTCTTATGTTTCGGGATTTGGCAACCCTAGTGTTGCAATCCGGCAATTGACAGCTCTGTCGTAAAGTTGGACATTTTTGAGGTTTTGAGGGACCAGCATACATGCAATATTGCATAAACATTTGACTGTCAACAAAATTTGTTCGCGTTGGATCCCACACAATTTGTCAATCGCCCAAAAAAAGGCTCGTGTCAATTGGTCGAAAGAAATGCTCAAAAAATACGGTCGCGGTGCTTCGAAACACGTCTATGACATCGTGACAGGTGATGAATCGGGGATTTACGCGTATGATCCCGAAAGTAAACAGCAGTCGACTGTCTGGGTGTTTCGAGATGAGCCAAATCCAACAAAAGTTGTTCGCGCACGAAGCACTTCCAAGCAAATGGTCGCCTGTTTTTTCGGAAAAACTGGACATGTCGCAACCGTACCACTAGAACAACGCAGAACAGTCAATTCTGAGTGGTACACAACCATTTGTTTGCCAGTTGTCTTCCAAGAAATCAGGAAAACCAACCGCCGAAGACGGATCACTCTTCACCACGACAATGCGAGCTCTCACACATCGGCTGCGACAACTGCATTTTTGAGCACCCAAAACATCGACTTGGCACCGAATGACTTCTTTTTATTCCCGTACGTAAAAAACAAACTGAGAGCTCAACGTTTTTGGACACCTGAAGAAGCGGTTGCTGCATTCAGAATGCATGTGTTGGAGATACCTCAATCAGAGTGGCAAAAGTGCTTCGACAATTGGTTCAAACGCATGCAAAAGTGTATAGATCTTCATGGGGAATATTTTGAAAAACAATAAAGTGATTTTCGATGATCAATATTTGTTTTTGTTCTCTAATCCCGAAATATAAAAGGCAACCCTCGTATAAGCCCAACCCCATAATCATTGATTTTATTCCCCCATGTTTAATAAATTGTACCGGGGATTGTTTGCTGTATTGTTTTATTCTCCCTTCTTACATTCTCCCGACTACCCTTGGAGCCAAAAACAATGATTTTGTTTTGTCGCTCCACAAATTATTCCTCCGTTTCTTGTTGGGCCAATCTTCATGCGCCTTTGCAAATTTTATTCTCTTGTCCAGATGCTCTTTTTTAAAGAGTGGTACTTTGCGCTAACTTCGAGCTGGCAATTTAGCTTCCAGCATGTGTCTCCGTATCGTTACAGCCCTCATAGGTATAGTTGAAGACCATCCTTCATTTTCCTGGAGATAATGGTAGCGTTCTGTTTTGCTAACTAAATAATTTTTCGATCAGTTCGCCTGGATCGTGCCTTTCGGGCAAATTTTGCTACTTCAGAGCATCATTTAGCATTTTTGTCGAACATCCTATGATTTCTTAGATGCGGTTGTGAGTTGTTTCCTCTAAACACAATTTTTTAATTAAACGTTTGGCTTCCTCTGTTCAAGGCCCATTTTACTGAATAGAGTGTGTTACACTATATTAAAAATAAAGTCTACAAATAAAATAACATTTACTCTATATTAAAAAAAAAAAAAGTTAAAAGTTTTCACCAAAAAAAATCACACAATTGCTTTTATGAACAGGCTTAGATTTTTTATTCTTACACTAACGCGCGCGCAAAAGGGGATTTTGGAGTACCCTTAAATGTCAGATCACAGTGCGATAAGAGTTTTTCAACCAATACTCGATGTAAGTGACATATAGGCTTATGTTAACTGTTTATTACCCCACATGTTGTAACTGAAGTTCCGTTTTTTATTTCCGAAATAACAAGTACCAAATAAATTATTTGTATTTTGTGAAAGATGGTAGAGCACTGCTATTTTCGTGAACACAACTATATAAATAAACGACATTGTGACAGCAAAGATACATTTTAAACTCTAATTGTGTTTTTGTCGAAACGTCTTTTTTCAAACTTGCGGCCATCAACCAATGCGTTTATGCATTCTTTTCGTTAACATTTCTTTAATGGGCTGGGGCGTTTTCAGCTTTCAAAAATAAAAAAATCGTTTCCTGGAGTTGATCGTCTCTCATTATTTCTACATTATTTTTTTTAAACGTCAATCGAAACCACCAAAATTATATCATTGTGCTGGTATTTTCGTAACTCGTAGTTTCAAGCATTATCTTAAAAATAACGTTAACTTTGTTCGGCCTAAAACACTCCGACATAGTTTAAGACCTGTATAATCATATTTTTTTCTTCTTTGTATTGAATAAAGTTGATTTGGCAAATTAACTTGACAGAGATCCATTCATATGTGAGGGTCTATTACGACAAATACCACAGTGCTCAATGTCCAACGTTTGTTCATGACCCTTTCAAAAACGAAGGATGGTACTCATAGTTCTGGCCTAATAATGAGAAAACCAAATGATCACTACAATTGGTTTTATTATTTTCCAAAACATTCTCTATGTCAAAATATTCTCTATTCTCAAATGTTTATCATCGTAATTGGTTTTATTGATTCTCAAAATATTCTCTATGAAGATTAATACACTTGCATGCGCTTAAACCAATTTTTCAATTCATATTGAGGTACCCCCAATACATGTGTTTTTTACACATGAACTGCTTGTTCGGGCGTCGAAAATTGTTGATTTATTTTTGATGTGCGGGAATAAAAAGAAGTCAATGGGTGCTAAATCAAGACAATACGGCAAATGAGCCACCAGTTAGTTGTTTTCATCAAATAGACGCTCGTTATAATGAACGATGATTCCTCGCCGGCAGTTAATTTTCCTTATTTCTTCAAAAACTTTTGACAAATAAATGGTTGTGTACCATTCAAAGTTGACTGTTTTATGTTACTATAGCCACGTGACCGGAAATGCCAAAGAAATAGGCAACCATTAGCTTTGATGTGCTTCCTCCACGAACAACTTTTATTGGATTTGGTTCGTCTTGGAAGCCCCATACGGTCAAAGGCTGTTTTGTTTTGGGCTCATAGCAATCGATTCATGGTTCGACATTTGTGTAAAAGTTTTGAACACCATTTCATGTACTGTAAATGGATTTGTTCACCATTTCCTTACATTAATCGACACGAGCTTCTTTTTTTTTTAAACGTTTATGAAAGTATTGTAATGTTTTATATTTGTGATATTCAGGTATCTATGTTTATTGCCATAACTCCGCTTCCCTCCCTGGGAAACTTTTCGAGCTTATATATATATAGTGTGGAAAGGGGTAGTCACGTTTTTCAGGTGTCCTACCGGGGGCTAGCGATGAATCAGCTAAGGAAACTTCTTTTGGTTACTCCTGGCGATGGTGGTTGCGATATCGGTGATTGCGTTGCTTTCGGCGCTTTTGCAGTCAGTCAGAATCCATAACTTTTCAAGCATTTAGTTCAGATTGCTGGGGTTAGCGACGAATCGGCTGGGGTATCTTCTTTGGTTACTCCTGATGATGGTGGTGGTGATATCGATGATTGCGTTGAACTCCGTCTTCTTTCACAGCACCGTATTACACATAGCATCCACAACAGCCTATTTGTGATACCAGTTGTGATGTGTGTGTTGTTGTCGGCCGTCTATTTGTGTTTTCCTTATATCTCACATCACCTTAGATATTGCATTGTCAAATGGACACGAGAAACACATTTCGACAAACCCGCAAACAAAGAACTTACGGAAAAAAATGACGGATCTTCAATAACAACTTTTCCTTTTAGATTTTTATAGACATACATGTGTATTTTAACTTTCTGCACAAATACCAAGTATTTACTCATAACAAGTACCAACGCACACTTTCTTGAATTAAATTCTAACAATTTATTTTTCATCACCGTTCGACTTTTTCCTCCTTTTTCCTCTCGCAACAAAACCGTTCTCCCCGTAAAACCTGTTAACAACAGGCTTTTTCAAAAACAAAACTGTGTCTCCGGTTCCCAGCTCCCTCCGCTATTTCTTCGTTCATTCGCCGCTGTCCCATCGAAGAAACTTGACTACGATCAACTTCGAAAAACTGGGTTCATGCACCAGCTATATTTATTCTTGTTTTCAATTTAAGTTTTACGGAATTTGTATTTAAATGTAATTTAATGTTTGATTTGATTGATGTGTTTCATCTTCATCATCGGCACTACAACCGGGATCTGGTGTTGGCCTTATTTAGTAAATCTCGAGAATTGTTAAATTTTCCATAATAATTTATTTTTACGGCCTTGCGTCATGATTGATACGTTTAATTATGTGTAATTGTACATTGCATTTATGAATGTGTTTAATCATTATCATCGGCGCTACAACCGGGATCCGGTCTTGGCCTTATTTAACAAATCTATCCACCGGTCTCGATTTCGAGCCGATGTCATCCAGTTCGACACTCCCAGGCTCTGAGTGTCCTGGTCTACGTCACTCCATCGCAGACAAGGTCTGTCGCGCTGTCTCCTTCCATAGATCCTGCCACAAAGGACTTTCCGAGCAGGCTCCTCTTCGCTCATTCGAGCTAGGTGTCCCACCCACCGGAGTCGACCGAGCTTGATTTTTCTTACAACAACAGCTTCAAGGTAGATCGCGCATGGTTGTAGTGTCTCCGTAATCCCCCACCTAAGCCTAGTTTCACAATGTTATGTTTTGCGTAGAACTTTTTCTAGTAATTGCTATGAGATCATGACCATATTTTTGTTCAGAATTGTTCCAGCGCGTCCATAGTTCCATGCAAGTTATTTCTCATATGGCACTGGTAGCTGGCCTGGAGTTCATGGTGAATGTTACGAAAAACGAGGAATGAAGAATTCTCAATATTGTTTGATATTGCAAAGTTAGTTTTGTTGTTTTTATTTTACAAATCATAAACCAAAACGTACTCTTTACGAGAAACTTGTTTTCTATCGATAGAAAGTCTATAAGAAACCGGTAGGCCTTATGAAATATTACTAGCTCTTTATAGCATCACTGGATCAAAGTGGTGCTATCTATCGGATTGTCTTGTTGAGCGCATAAAAACCGAATTACGCGGACCAATACCACGAATCTCCGAAGAACAGTATGCTTGAAAATATCTGTAAAACAGGCAGAGGTCAGCTACGCGCGTTCGATATGATAGCGACTGTAGTCCCGACGTCAGCACCGAGTCCCCTATCAGGCGGATCGCTCGTCTCTGTATGCTCTCTAGTAGGTCAAGGGTATGTTTACGAGCCGAGCTTCAAACATGAGAGCAATATTCTAGCGCGGGTCTAATTTGGGGTTTATACAGGAGAAGAAGTTGGGCCGGAGTAAAATATCTCTTGACCCTAAAAAGATAGCTCAGTTTTCCTGAGGCTGACCTCGCGATGTTCGACACGTGTTTATGCCACGATACATTCTCACAGACCGTGAAGCCGAGCAATTTCAAGCTTACCCCAGATTCGAGTAGCTGGCTATTTATCATCAGCTGTGGAACCGATGATCCACTTTTCTTTGTGAATGTTGTATTATATATTGTATCTTCGTTGCTATCCCTTGATTCCAAGACATCATATATGTGAAGCAAAAACAAGGTTGGACCCAAAATAGAAGCTGGAGACACACCGGAATTAACAGGATGCAGATCTGAAGACTGGTTCTCTACAACAACCCGGATCGATCGATTTTCGAGGAAGCTCGTCGTACAGTCGCAAAGCTGTTGGGAAATTCCGTATGAAAGAAACTTGCTCAGCAATGTTCCCTGCCAGACGCGGTCAAAAGCCATGAAGATATCCAATACGATCGCTCTTGACTCACCATGCCCCTCAAACGCAGATGTCCATATATCGGTTATAAGGGGCAAAAGGTCTCGTAGATCGCCTGCCACGGAATTCGTATTGACGATCATTCACAAGACTGCTGCACTCCAAATACTTAGTTAACTCGCCATTTATGACTTTTTCCATCACCTTAGATAACATAGACAGTAATGCTAAGGGCCGGTAATTTGGTGGGAGACATTTTTTTCCCTTTCTTTGAAATTGGCTGAAATCGAGCCACCTTCCAGCAGGTAGGAAATCTTCTTGCATAACATAAGCGGAAGAGCCTGCCAAGAACCGGCGGCAGTTCTGGAGGAGTACTGCTGGTATTCCCTCCGGACTGGTTGCCTCCCTACAGTCCAGTCCACGTAGAATGCGTTGAATGGTACGCGGGCGGAACCTCATATTCCACATCGAAGACCGTACCGGCGCGATCATAGGTGGTTCCAAAAGACCGGCATTGATGTTTGAATTCGCGGAAAATAAATTCGCGAAGACATTAGCTATATCTTTTGAATTTGTGACCAATGTGCCGCTGTCCGTCACTAATGGGGAAAAAGAGGAGGACGCGACGTTACTGCTGACAGCCCTCGCCACTGACCAGAAGGGACACGAACCAGTCAGGCTCTCAAAGAGTTTGGTCACTCTGTTGTTGTAAGCCTTCTTCGCGGTATCAATGGTCTGGTTACACGCGTTTCTAATTCTAATAAAATTCGTTCTTTTAACACCGGTGGGATTGGAGTGCCATTGCTTAAATGCTCTATTTCTTGCCGCTGTAATCTGCTCGCATTTTTTATCAAACCAATGCATATCAGGTGAATTTCGTTTGATGGAATGCGGAATGTAAATCTCCACCCCAGGCAGAGTGATTTCCGTCACCGATTCCGCGCATGCGTTACCGGAGTCTCCAAATCACATCTCCGACCAAGGAAAGGATGCGAAGAAATTGCGCAAATCGTCCGAGTTAGCAGCCCCAACCCTCCATGCATGGCGAAGCTTCTTAGATCGGTTATTCGTTTGAAATGCAAGTGGCTGCGCGACCAATACGAAACAGTGTTCAGTTAGAATGGTCTAACCAGTCGGAGTTGTGTACATTTAAATCGCCTAGTACAACGATTTCAGAAGCCGGGTGGTTGATTTGTATCCAGTCGAAGGTACGTGAAAGATGTTCGATAAGTCTCACCAGTCGATCGTCATTTGGGGAGCGGTAAAGACAACAACAATTGGCTCCCCAATAGTATAGCGGTTAGTATACCCACCTGTCACGCGGAAGACCGGGGTTCGATTCCCCGTCGGGGAGCCTCTGGCGCAAGACTAATGACCTTGCCCGGAAAAAACAAATCATTATGGAAAATTTAACAAGCCTTGTTAAATAAGGCCAAGACCGGTTGCCGGTTGTAGTGCCGATGATGATGATGATGATGAAAAACAACAAAGAAATTTAACAGCATTTCCCAGCAGGATCTTCAACGACATGATGTCCATGTTATTGGGTTCGTACGCCTTCATCCTTTGGCAAGCCATATCGGTCCACGTGAAGACGCAGACTTCACTCTTAAAACGGAATCTTAAATGCAAGTAGTATCCTGAACAATGAAGATATGTCGAATCAGTTGACGAATCGACCTGGGTCTCGGTTAGGGCGAGAATATCAGCTTTCACTGTTTGCAAATATTGGTCGGCGGCGTTTACATTCGTATTGGTGAAATTTATGCCCCTGATGTTATAAAATACCATTATCAGTCGAACGCGATGACACATTTCTTAAAGTTCTGTTATTTATCAAAATTCTTGCATAAAGTTCCCCCTGACAGTCCTGAATTCTTTATCTCGGAATGCACCGTCATGACTTATTTGCGTGTCAGGCCAGGCCATCAGCCATACATCCGAAACATAGTCGAAAATCTCTCCCGAGGATATCGCGGAATGTACAGTCTGACGGGGTGGTATCTCACCTTGGAACGGACTTACCACCTAAACCTCGATCTCTTCCATCAGTCAAGCTCCGAAAGATGGCCGGGGATTACTGCCGGCCTTTTCATGGAGCCTATCGCTTGATGGGGTGGTATTTCACCATGCGACAGGGCGTTGGGAGCCCACTTACTATTCGGCCTTTAGTCGCCTCTTACGACGAGCCGGCTTAGCTGTGAGTATATTCTAACGCCCTACTCACAGGGCATGTGAGTATATCTTTGGATATCAGCAGCATTGATTGTTTCATTTTAAAACCTCATACCCCCGAAAGGCAGAATTCGCTTGGGATGGTAGTGTTCCGTGGTTCCCTGATTCAGAATGACCCTGAAGGGATACTTTGACTACTACAACTTCAATAACTTAACATATTACTTCAGGCATTCGTCAGGCAATTTATCGATTTATTATGATTCCAGACGCGGGTGCACGCAGGGAACAAATGTAAATGTAAACTCGATTCCGATAGGTCTTGCAAACTTCAAAAGAATCACTGTATAATCCAGAGGACGTATTTTGAAATAAGCTATCGCAATTTATCTATGAATATCGTCGGTCTGTCGAATAACACCCGTACTCATGGTAGACGTCTCCTGTCCCGCTGTCTTGCCCAGTTTATGTATATTTTTACATCACTTTTCCATTTCAATACAACTGAAAGTATTTTCAAAAGTTTTTGTTTAGAAATTCATCATGTTTCAGAAGGAGACTTATTTATCGAAAAATTGGATTCTCGCCAAAGGGTTATTTTCGAGTCAATCGCACGAAATGTATCGATAGCTTTTAATTACCAAGTCAGAGCAAAAACGTAAATGAAACAAAGGAAGATGAGAAACATGAATATATAGGGCAGCTTTAATTGCCATGGAGAATGGGCAGTTCCCTGCAGGGTGTACTACTGAAACAGCTATTAAAATATCAAATTAAGAAATCATATGAGTTCTGAAGACCAACAGCCGATGGAGCCACAGTCATGCGAATGCACTGATTCACTATCCGAAAAGTGAATTGAACACCCTGGCTAAGTGTTTGATTTGCATGAGAAGCGAATTTACTCTTCCCCCGTTTTCCGGAGAGTAAACATTGAAGTTGTGTGGGGATGGTTCCCGTACGTACGTTTAGATATCGTGTAATAGACGGGGAAAATGGCCTTTTATACTTTCCTCCAATCGAAAATAGAAATGCTTGCGTGGAGGTTTTTAAATAGTAATCATCGCACCATACCAATTTGCGTTTTTTTTTCACGTACTTTTGTACCTTTTAGATTTATACTTTACGTGCCCAAAATTTAATGGAGATTCATAAGAGTTAATGTTCAAATTGGGCGTAGGTTGGGATTGCAACAACAATTACAATAACTTCAATTTATTTGCATGTAGATAATTGTAGATAGAATAGATTATGCCGTATTTCTTAAAGTTTCGCAGTCGTGCTTCCGCTTGTCTTTCTTTTTCCTTAAATGGCTAGTTTATGATGCAGGCATTGTGTCTAAAGCCAACAAACCATTCCTAGTGGACTGTATTCCTTGAACGTAGTTGTAACGCTAGCTGGGGTACAAAAAATACCTGAAATAAACAAGACTTGAACTTATAATGTACCAAACGCTTGCGCTCTAGTAAGTCACTGTTCGATATACTTAGTGCTCCCTATACTATTCTAGGTAAAGAGCTTTATCTTGTCGAAGCGACCCTTAGCACTGGCGAGGGGAAACGCTTCTGTTGTACTTGACACTGCTACCCTTGACCACCACCGCTAGTGAGGAGGACGGCTCTTGAAGTACTGGAAATGAGAAGTAGAATTCGTTCCTTCTAAGACCTGGAGCGCCTCTTATCCCTGGCAGGTCCTCTTGAGGTACTTGAAAACAGATCAGTACGTCTTACCTCTAAGACCTTGAACACCCGTCACCACTTGTGAGGGGAATGGATCCCATGTTTGATGAAATGCATTTTTGAAATATATGTTATATCAAAATATTGTGGGATAAAAATATTTCTTTTTTAAACTTTTCATGACTTTTATTCTTTTGCTCACCCTATCAAGAGTGTCCTGCTCAACAGCTCATCGTTTTCGTCGTGTTGCAAGAGGATGGCGCCGTATTCATACTTCGATCCGTCCATATGGATTTCGGTCTCAGCTCCTTTTCGATTCAAATTAAGCACAGGTTTTTGGATTAAGAACGCCTTCAGCAAAAGGTTTGATAAAGGTCGCGCAATCCTTGAGTATTCAGGAATGAATTTCCTGAAGTATCCCGTCAGTCCAAAAAAAAACTTGGGGTTGTCGGATATTCTTAGGCTCGGAAAAGTGTCTAACTGCTTCAGTTTTCCGCTCCGTAAGGTGGACGCCTTCGATAATGTGGCCCAAGAATTTCGTTTTTTTTTCCGGGCAAGGTTATTAGCATTAGGCCAACCTTTCTCAGGATCTCGCTGCATGCATTGGTTCACTATTCGGCGCGTGCCATGTAGCTATTCAAGGGTGTCACGTGGAGACAGCACGTCAAATTGTGTGTAACAGGGACAAGGATCATCCTGTCCTTCGCCGGGTTGAAAGCAATCAGTGATTTTGCCCTGTATGCGCCCCCTCCCCCCGATACGTTCTCGGTCACTTTTAAATTCTCAGGCCCGCGTTTACACACGATTCTGAGACAGTGTATCATCACTAAACTGTGCCTTCAATCGAGAAAAAAATTCCGAGTGTTTAACATCTTCATTTGTTAAAAAATTTATAATAATCCGTTACGCAACAGACGTATGTACCTCTTGCTTACTCATGGCTGTAGTGATTACAAAGTCGGGTGCGACCGCTAGCCAAGCCGGTTCCCCTACTTTTCATAAACCGAACAATAGGCACGCACAAGATTATCTAGCTCACAACTTGTGTGCTAAGAAAAAAAGTAAAATAAAAGAAGAATTTGCCAGGACTGAGATCTGGTGAGTAGAAGCTGAGGAACAGAAATGTCAATGATTGCCAAAAATTCATTGATTGAAGTTGCCCAGTGGCGGGGTGCGTGCGTGCCTGCAATCCCAAATCGCCTTCCTTTTTCTGTGTCTTTTAGGGACTCCTGGATAAAATGTTTGATTGACAGTTTGTTCTGCAGGTGTAAATTCTTTATGGACGATCGCCCGTATTGAAAAGAAAAGCATTCTATTAATTTAGGGTTTGGTCATCTCGTTTTCCTGTGATATGGAGACTTTACAGTATACCACTTGTCGTTTTGTGGCAGGATCGCATTAGAAAATCCAATATTCGTCATTTGTGATAACACGTTTGAAGATTTCAGAATATCACGATATACACCCTTCGGACAGTTCTTTTGTCCAGTTATGAGGTCGTAATGTACTTTACAAAGACTACCTCACTTCAGATTCAATTCAATTTTTATTAGGTAGATAATTACATTTATGGTATATTTTACAACTAGTATTTAAGAGTTTTTTTTTTTAGCTCCTCGATAGTATAGTGGTTAGTATACCCGCCTGTCATCCGGGAGACCGGGGTTCTATTTCCCGTCGGGGAGCCTCTGGCGCAAGACTAATGACCTTGCCCAGAAAAAATAAATCATTATGGAAAATTTAACAAGCCTTAGGACTTGCTAAATAAGGCCAAGACCGGTCCCCGGTTGTAGTGCCGATAATGATGATGATTTAAGAGTTTTAGGACAGCAATACATTTACAAGTATAATCTTGTGGCGTTAGCTGTTCGGGTGTCGGCGTACGACACGGGTTCAGACAAATACCACAGCTTGTACTCTGGAAAGGAATGCAAATAAAAGACGCTTGCGTATTCTCGTTCAATAGTTCTTTATTAGGCGTAATCACAATTGCTCACAGGATTCAAATTGGTTCTGTAGGTTCAAAATATAAATCACTTTTAATTGATATCGTTAATGAAATAAATACAACTGTTCACAGTATTAAGAAAATACAAATCGCGTTTAATAGATGTCTTTACTGGAATAAATACGGTTGTTCACAGTATTCAGAAGATACAAATCACTTTTAATAGATGTCTTTAACGAAATAAACTCGATTGTTCACAGTATTCCAAATGGGGAATATCATTTTAGAAAGCGACCGATTCTGGCAATTCATGACATTTGTCAACAATATACAAATTTAGTTTGAGCAAACGACCGAACTCTCGCACTGTTGATTAACTCTGGACTGACCCTGTGGCACTTGCGTACGCTCCGAATGAAGGAATCTGACTCCTCGATGACCGTTGCACTCAACATCCACTAGCTGCAATCCTGATGGATTTCCATCGGTGTGGGAGGAGCCAATCCGATCTTTTCCTTGTGACGACCAATGAGTGATCGATTGGGGTTTAGTGGAAACATTTCCCTTGTGACCGTACAGGTCAGGTAAAACGCCCTTTCGCTGGAAGTGCGGACAGCGATCGATCGTGCAGCTGTTAAAACAAAAGAGCCACCATAGGAGGCTGCAGGCAGCGTTGTTGTAAACGATAGTGAAGGTCGTCGGAGGAAGAAATTGGTTTCTGTGTGTTATGTAAATAGAAACGCTATTTCGGAGGGTCATACGCTGAGATGCGCATTTGTTTGGTTTAACCAATGCTACATGGGAACATCGGCTGTTTACATGATCGCCCAATATCATGCCGTTGCAGGCAATAGATTTTCCTGTGACGATAAGCAAAACGAAGATTTGTTTGCCATGGCAATAGCTAGGGTGGCTATTGTTTGGTTAAGAAAACTGTACGTAGGACACGATCATTGGTATGATTATTTGAATAGCAATCATGATCGTGTCCGATTTAATGGGTGGTTATCGCTTATGCCAGCGGTACGGGCTAGTGTGGAGGTTGTTTATTTTTCAGAAAAATGTGATCATTAGAATGATTGTTTGAACAACAATCGCGGTCAAGTCCTATTCGATGATCGGGTGTTGCTTAGGCGATCGATCGTGGGAAATGTGGCTGCAGCTGTGTAAGCAATAAACCGCCCGACGTGTCTCCTTGGACCAACGAATTGTTGGAACAAGAACACACAGAAAGTTGGCGTGTGTTTAAAAATCATGATTGCAGACAAGCTGAGCCGACCGGGTTCCTGTATGGTTCATGTATTATGACCGAAATGATTTGGTTGGTATGTGAACTATTGAAGAGGGTTTACATTTCAGGGGAAAGATATTGATGGGTAGCTTAACGCTGCTCGATTGCAGGTAAGCGAAATGGCTTTGTTGAGTGAGGGGAAGACAGGTTGATATAAAGGGGATGGGTGGTTCTTTGGGAATGCTTTAAAGAACCCCCACAATCTTAAATCTATATAATGACAATAGCACAATTTTAATGAATAATAATTAATAAATTAAGGGAAAAGTACAAGAAAAAACCCTTATTTGAATCTTAAGACTAGTATTGCACAGGTAATATAATATCAGATATTTTCAATACTCACGTAGTAACTGCAGGAAGCTCAAACTAGTCAAGGACACGATTTAGTTAGATCGGCTTTTGTTTGCTTATTTTTTATAATGTGTTCATTCAAAAGGTATTATTATAACCGTTATGATGTCAAATGATGTATGGCGGACATGAAAGTACTTTTTGTTCGTTTGCTTGTGGCACGGGAAAATAATTCAGCTGGACAGGGATGGTCATCAGTAGAACGTATGTAGATCAATTGAATTTGGCGTAACTCTTGACTATTATTTGGCGAAAATCATACGTTATGTTTAATGCCACTAAAAGGTTATGACTCAATTTACTTTACGAATCGTATAAGGACCAAAAAAATACTTTTTGACTGGTATTTGGCAAAATTCATGTGTGGGGTCCATTTCCGCAATATTATTAATTACTAGTTCATCGAAGAGAAACAAGTTATATTTTAAATTAATATTCCAGAATCAAACTTTCAGTCTTTAAATATACATCACAAAAATGTTGATTTGTATTACAAAAAAAAACTAAACCTTTCATTCGAACCAACGAAGGCGCTAAATTAGTTGTGATGTCCGTTAGTCGAAATTATATGTCTTCTTTATTGTTAAAGTTTCAACATTATGCTGTTGTAAATGTGTCAACAGATTTGAAAACGAATGTGTTTTATTTCCAATTGAAATGGTAACCACTGAATGAATCATCGCGTATCTTTTGCAAAAAGAAAGATCAGAAAACATTTCTCTGAATACCGAAATCCAGAGCGAACACATCTAAGGGATACTTTCGTGTACAGTATGTATTCTTGACTATTCAGAAATTTTGCAACAGAAACTCCCTCTACTTAGCATTGCGACTGAATAGTACGGAATCAATTTTTTTTTTGGCAGGAAATTGAAATTGAATTATGTCCACGAATGGTTCCATTTGATCGACCGAAAGTATTGACTTTTTACCAAAATTTCTTTCCAATTCGGTATTTACCTTTCATCGCCTGTGCCTGTTGCCCCGAATGAGTTAATAGATTATTTTTAACAACGGATTTATATTTACCCCTTTCTCTCCGTCAGCTTCTCTGCGCATCTAGCGCCAACTAGCTGGGCCGCCTAAATGCTAGCTTGTACATCGTCGACGACAGGCGTGCGTTCGTTCTGTCGATAAGAATATTATTTTCAAAACGCTGACTTTGTAGTAATCGATTTTCCAGGTTCTTTTTTTATCGTTCGCCTTTCATGCTTACATTTCATTTGTTTGCGGTCACAGTTACCTTTTGCCGATTGAGTAAGCTTCGATTTATCGACGTACAGATAGATAAATCGTGGTATAACTTCGATGGTGGATGTTTGCGTGTTTGCCGTGTTTGAGTAGAGCACTGCCGAGGGGGAACTAGGTGGGCCAACGACAAATGAATTTCAAATATTCAATATTTATGAAATCCACCGTATTCGACAGATTGCTCCAAAAATACCATCTAATGTTAAATACCATGAGGAAGGGTTGAATTGAAGATTGACCATGATATTTACGACAACGGAATATCGAACATTTTATTGTGTCAGATCTTTTATTATTTAACACTGAATGTGAATTCATGAAATTCTGGTGACACACAACTATTCGTTTTCACTTAAATAAAAATAAAATTACAACGAAAAAAAGGAACTAAAAATAAAACGACAAGCGGCAAAGTGGATATTGAATATCTGTGGTATATGAGAAAATTGAGAATTTGGTGAAGCTAGAGGTTCGAACCCGCGCGGGTTTTAAATGTCTAACCAGGTAGAAAAATACAGTGAAATATTTATTGCTGCATGTCGTGTTCACTTGAAATCAATCAAAACTTATGGGGCAAACTACTTCGGCTCAAGTAAAGCAAACAATTTAAATGTGTAAACAAATAAAAGAAAATAGGCCTCATATAATCATTGTCGCTGCTGTAGGTATTTCTTGGTTGATCGGGGACTAGCGTTAACCCTTTCCATTCAAAGTCCTTTGGTATCTTGTGTTAAATTACTGCGGTAGTTTCTAAATGTAGGTGTTCCCATTTTGCCTCCTGTTTTTCGTGCATAATGGCTTATTAAAAATCTGGCCCCCATATATATTTATTCACTTAATCCTAATACAAGTCTCAACCTAACCCCAATAATTAAAATTTTATTACGTCTAGCTAGGAGAAATGTTTGTGAGGGATGTTATTCATTTTTAAGTGAGGGGTATATGCACTTTTTAAGATGTTAAGACAAATTCAAGACGAATGAATCTTTTTTTTTCATATATTTCTCTCAGGAAAGGCGAACCTATAGCCCTGAGACAAAAATTTGACAAATTATACATATGTACATACATACAGGTGCATACGATACGAAAACCACACAAAAATAAAATCGAAGAAATAAACCATCAGAACCGTATACCATAGCAATTAACATAGCATTTCCGCTATAGTAAAACAGTAGCTAAACAATTTATTTCCTACCCGCGGCTGTTGATCTAAAAGTAAGTGCTTCGCCTCTCACTGGTCTCTTCGTAGGTTCAATTCTCTGACGCAATACTATCAGATAACTGTTATAATTGCTTTCGACCAGCTGTCAGTTGTGGAGGTCATGATGATTGTATCTTAGCTGCTGCGACGTTGACGGTTGAATTTGTCAATCGTTCGAAATCAGCAAAATATCGTCGACACAGCTGAAAATGTAGTCACCTGAACGATAGAGTTGGTATTAAAATAAAGGCTCGAAGCCCTTCGGAATTAATAGAAAAGAGAAACGGAGACACACTGTCTACATAAAGCCGACTTAACCGACTTACTATTACTACGGGAGGAGGTTAACATTAGTATTTACACATAAGTCTGGTCTTTCCGATAAAGTTCAAGGAGTTATAAAGCCAGTTTTTGAAGATTTCTCTTCTAATGATTTGATGCAAGGTTGCACTGGAGGCAATACGGAGAATTCTAACGAATCTGTTAACACATGCGTTTGGAAATTGGCGCCAAAACATCTTCATTGTGCCTTAAACTATTTACTATTACTATTTATTGGCCTGTAGGAACCCGGAAGTTCATGACCTCGCCGACTCGATTCCGCCATCGTTCTGTGTCCTGTGCGCTCTCCTTCCACGCTTGAACAGCCGATCCGATCTCCTCAAGGTCAAACCTAACATTGTCCTCACTTCTCCGTCGCCGCCGTCCTGCCGGTCTCTTTCCAGCCGTCTACCGTCAAGAGCTCTACGCACGGTCCTATCATTGCACATTCGCGCCACATGTCCAACCGCTATTAATCTTCGCGACCTGATTACTCTTACTATTTTAGGTTTGGGGTATAGCTCTCCCAACGCGTAGTTGTGGAGTTTCCTCCACTGTCCTGCCTCCTCGTCATATTTACCGCTAAAGATACCCCTTAAAACTTTATTCTCAAATACGCGGAATTTGTTTTCTTCCCGTTTTGTGAGAGCCCATGTCGTCTTGTACCTTTCTGATGACATACTCGAGCACAAGGTTAAAAAGACATGGTGAGAGGCCATCCCCCTGTTTTAGTACGTTCCGGATTTCAAATAGTTCTGAGAGGTGGTTTTCTATTTTAACTCGCCCTTTTTGTTTTCGTTCATGCAGATTTGAATGAGGGCTGCATATTTTTTCCGGATTCCCAGCTCAACTACAAAATGGTAGAGTCTTTGCCTTGCGACTGAGTCGTAGGCTTTTTTGAAATCAACGAACAGTTGGTGAAACGTCTCTCCGTATTCCCACTTCTTTTCCAGCAGTTGCCTTATTGTGAAAATTTGGTCGCTCGTTGACCGGTTCCTACGGAATCCGCACTGGTAGTCTCCCAATATGTCTTCTGCGTATGGTGTAATTCTCGCCAGTATGACATTTGTTAGTCATTTGTATTTGGTTGGGTGCAATGATATTTCTCTGTAGTTTTCGCAGTCAGATCTGTCACCTTTTTTGAAAATGGGGACGACTATTGGGGCTTTCCATTCTTCCGGAGTGACTTCCTTACCCCATATTGTTTTACTCAGTTGGTGGATCTTTCGGGCGGTTGCCTCTCCTCCATGCTTCACAAGCTCTGCCGTCGACTTCCGACAGCTCTGCTGGTATGCAGTCGACTCCGGGAGCCTTGGAGCCTTGTTGTTTTCCAATCGATTTATTCCGGTTACAACATCATCGAAAGAGTGGGATCTGGGGCTCGGCTGTATGTACGTCTGGTGCGTTTATTTGTGGTTGATGGGTGCGCACATTGAGCAGGTTTTCAAAGTACTGCTTACATCTTGTCACGATATTGTTGACCAGACAGCCGTTTGTGTCTCGAATTATGTTGGCTCTCCCTCGGTAGCCATTTTTGAATTTATACCGGCATACATACCTTTGATGTTCTTTGCTCTGGCATTTTATAGGATTTTTTCGATCCTGGTCTTCTCCCATTCGCGTTTATTTTGCGTTTTAAAAGTCCCGTTGTCTCTTTCCGAATTGTCGCGTATCTATCTGCGTTGAATTCATCATATCTTTCTAAGTGGATCACTCTGATGCGTTTACGTTCTTCGATCTTCGCTGATTGTTTGATTGTGTCTCTGATCGATGCCCATTTAGTGCCCAGATTATTGGTTTCCTCTTCCTCACTACTCCCATTCTCTAGGATGCTAAATCTATTCGTTAGTTCGTCTTGATATTCAGCCATTTTGCGTACGTATTTTAGTTTATCAATGTCGAACTTTTTGCTCGTTTCCCGTGATTGCCCATGTGGATTTGCTGCGAGCCGACTTCTAATTTTGCCCATCACTAGAAGATGATCGGAGTCGCATTCTGCTCCTCTATATGATCTTACGTCAAGGATATTCAAGTAGTGTCTTTTGTCTATGAGGAAGTGGTCTATTTCGTTACGCGTTACTGCGTCGGGTGATATCCATGTGGCTTTATGGATTTGCTTGTGCTTGAACGTCGTGCTTTTCATTACCAGATCTTCTGACGCTGCGAACGTGATAATTCGAATTCCATTATCATTAGAAATGTCGTGTAGCAGCAGTAAATAATAATGGGGAAAAATATTTCACTTGCTCCATACGGCAGTGGGCTGATTGTATTGAAACTTTGGTTCTAATTTTAGCAGTGATTCTAACCGTCACAGTGTTGGTTTTAATCGTATCTTCCCTTATCCTTGTAGAATATTTCGCTTCAGACGCTGTTGAACACTTTTCCATGTCGAGTGTACATGCCACTGTTCATTTTTTCTCTTTAAGGTCACAACGTTCATCTGGGCGTGTATTTGAAGGAGAGCATGAGTCGTGGACCGCCATTTCCGCGAAACCCAACTCGAAGTCTGGTATAATTTAATAATTTTGAATACCGGTCGTCCGAACCTGCTGATTTGTATGACTTCTAACTTTTAATGACAGGCGCAGTGGTGTAACGTTGGGTATAGTCTAGATTTAAAGCATAGTTCTCTCTATTGACCGCCACTACATGCCTGGTATACTACCATAAATATCTTCAGTTTCCCAGGGAACATATTTTGTAACAAGTGCTCCTAGACACTGTAGCAGTGTGACGGGTGTAGCTATCCTGTTAAAACCCAGTCGTGGAGTTGTTACCTTCACATTTTTCAAGAATTAGAATCAAGAGTTCATTTTGATTCAGGTTTCACCGTCATCGCAACTCCGTTATCATTTTCAAAAAAGTACAGTCCAATGATATTATAGCACACACAACGACCTTAGGGCTGTGAAGAAATGGTAGCGCTTGGGGATATTATTCTAAAACCTAAATTGATAATTTTGTCTATTGACATTGCTGAATATTATGCAGGAAAAATTGTCCAGCATCATATTGGCATTAGGTCGAAGATTGCTGCCGTTCTTCCAGTCCTGTTGAATTTTATACACATTGAAATGCAAATCGCATCATAAAGTTCTTTGTAAGGTGGTACTCTTCATGTTTAAGGCTTGCCGCTCTTGCCAGTCGATTGTTGTGGATTTTTTCTTACTGATTTACTAACACGCTCAATACCCTCTGGTTTCTTCGTTGATTTTTGGCATTCTTCATTCATTATTTTTAGTGTTTTTATTTTTTCCATTTTTTAAATGTACTCCTCCCAGGAAAGGCGAACATATAGCGCTGAGTCAGCGCCCTGAGAAGCTATTTTTTTCGACCGGCTCCATTAGTCAACCTTCGAGAAATGCTCAAGAGTTCTCCCAACCATTTCACGAAACTTCTAGCTTAATGGAGTAGCATTTCACCGGGCGGCTGAGCTTTGGGACCCTACTTACCACTCAGTAATTGTGCCGAACTGCACAATAGCAAGAGTCGTCAGTTGAACCTAGGTATGCAATCGGAAGACAGAACCCCTTTAACAACTCAGCCAATGAGGCGGCATGTAGCGAAAATGGGCAACGACAGAAGACCGATGAAAAAGCCGCGTTAGAGATGGGAAGACAATGTAAAGTGTGACCTTGAATAAACTGGGTGAGGTGGCGAACGCTGAGGGAAAATGCACAGGACAGTGAATGGCGGTCTAGCCCAGTTAGTGAGGTCACTGAACTTTCGGGCTTCAACAGCTATAAACAGTATAATAGTACACTCCCAATCACTAGGGTGAGGCCACAAATTTTGCAATTGACTTGCGCTCTTTATACCTGTTGGAAATCTTGTACCCGGAAACATATACCACCTGTGAATAGGTACGTATTTTCCCAAAAGAAATTCATAAAATTAAAGGGTAATTAAGAAATGACCGTTAAAATTTCTCAAGATCAAATAATAAACTACTTTAAAAGGGTTGGTATTTCACCAGGCGGCTGGGTTTTGGGACCCTACCTACCACTCAGTAATTGTGCCGAACTGCACGATAGCAAGAGTCGTCAGTTGAACCTAGGTTTGCACAAACAAATGCAAGACACAATATTCTTACCAACCCAGCCATTGCGGCGGCGTGTAGAGCCTGTAGCCCAAATACTGTGATCCATTTACGAATAAACTTTGCGCTTTGTGCTTGTAAACCGAAATAAGTACCGTTTCGTTTCGAAATCGTCACAGATTAAATGTTTATGTTATGCGCGTGAACATGAAATGACGCTTGAATTATGTGAACGACTTGGTGGCGATTAAAAATTCCACGGATTGGCATATCTAACGGCCCCACTAGCACTCCCGACGCTTTTTTCCTCTTTTTTTTAATATATACAAATCGAACTGCGAACGTACTTAATGGCCCACCTTGTATTTCGATAGTAGAAATGTTCTCCACTGTAACAAATTTATATTATTGTGTACGCCTGGTGGTCAAAGAATGAAGAAATCATTTTTATTACTGCCTTGCCTGAGCAGTTAGAGTGGAACAAGGAATTGATCCAGGTGGGATCGAAATAAGATGGCGGTTGATATTGTTTTTTATTCGCCCAAACAAGGACGAGAGTATTCTTTCGTGGGAGTTTATAGAGAATTCGCTCCAAGTGATGTATCTCCACCTACTATGGCCCTCATCAAATTGAAATGTTAAGTTATCCATCTTATTAAAGTCTTCCCTAAGAGGCAATGCCTTTTCGTATCACCTTCATCAACATTGTTTTAGGAGAGCTGTGAGCCCTCGTTTTCAATTTCATCAAATTACTGTGCGTGTGGGAGTCGATGGAAAAAGTCTGTCGAGGCCCAAATGGATTACTTCGAAGAATTTTAAGAGTTTGTAACAACATGTTTAATAAATCTATTTTTTCTAATTGGATCACTTTCTCAATAAACCATCTAAATATAACACTAAAAGAGCTCAATACTTTACAAACAATGCAAAGACTTGGTTTGTCTGTACATATCCAAGCGTTTGATTTCGTCAATAATTTAAAATTCATTAGTCGAATCTAAACCTAACTGGGAAGATGTTAAAAGTATTCTGCTAACTACATGGACTAAAAAGTTCCGGGATTTTTTAATAGATGGCGCCACTGGAAGGTGACTTGTGGGGGTTCTCTATATTCATGGATCACCAATCCACAATTCAAACCTAATTTGGACCGCTAACAGCGCGTCACATCAACCCCTATCCCACCGTTCAGCTGTTCACCTGTGGAAGATATTAGCCAAACGGACGCGTAGATGAATTCACTATCCTATGCAACTAATGCACAATTGAATTCAGCTCCCTTTTGCCATACGGCAACTCCATTTCGCTAACCTCATGAGATTTCCACCGGAAATCGCATTTCATGTCGGTTAGCAACGGCATAGTCTGAATAAACGACGCGGTTGCATAATCGTGCAACTGCTTGGGAAATTATCGAAGTATTTAATTTAGTTCCCACGGTCAGAATTCCCTAGCCGATGTAGCGTCTCTCGACTTCCCCAGACACTCCATTCGCTGGGAATCAATGATCTCTTTTGACATGTGAATAGCACAAACCATTTTCATCTTCCCAGGGTTCGTTGCACTCTGAGATCACCACAGTCACCGAACTAGGTCAGTGGGTCATCCTCAGAGTCTGCATGTGTACAAGTACACAAGCCAAGTCAACGCCGAAGTTATTGCGCTCTCTCTTTTGTTCTCTTCATCCTTCGCATGCCCA
The DNA here is from genome assembly GCA_963931805.1 of Microdon myrmicae. Taxonomy (NCBI): domain Eukaryota; kingdom Metazoa; phylum Arthropoda; class Insecta; order Diptera; family Syrphidae; genus Microdon; species Microdon myrmicae. The sequence continues at coordinate 143,617,020 of OZ007498.1, read as the reverse complement.
GCGACTGTCGAATGAATGCGCAAGTATTTATAGGGCAATAAATTTGGCATTTTGGAGATGGAAAAGCTATTGGCGCGATGGGAGCCACGTCTGCTGACCGTCGACCAAAAACGGTAGCGCGTTGATGATTGAACGGCCGGTTTGGCATTGTTGCAGCGTAATTGAGCGGACTTTTTTCGACGTTTTGTGACCATAGATGAAACGTGGGTCCATTACCATATTGTGGTTTCTGGAAAGCCACGCCAGCCAACCAAAATAGCTAAAAGACCAACGCTCAGCCGGAAAGGTTGTGACCGCCGCTGTTTTGGGATGCACATCATCGATTACATGCAAAAGGGGAGAACAGTCACAGGAGAGTGTCGCGTTTCTAACAGATACGAGGGTTGCCTCTTATGTTTCGGGATTTGGCAACCCTAGCGTTGCAATCCGGCAATTGACAGCTCTGTTGTAAAGTTGGACATTTTTGAGGTTATACGCACTCAGAACGTTTTGACATACGAGCGCTATTTGTGTTGTTTACAGTAACTTAAAAGATTCGTCTCGGCCCAAAAATGGAATTAAATCGTCAACATTTTCGTGCGATTATTTTTTTACAACTTTCGGCGTGGATTAACTCAGCAACAGTGCATGGATGAACTTAATTCAATTTTTGGCGATGAAGCTCCATCAAGGACCAGTGTTTATCGATGGTATGGTGAATTCAATCGTGGTCGTAGTTCACTCCAAGATGAATTTCGTGAAGGTCGTCCAAAATCAGTTGTTGTTCCGAAAACCATTGATGCTGTGCGCGAACTGATATTGGAAGATCGTCATGTGACCTATCGTGAGATTGAGACAACCTTAGGCGTTAGTGGGACCAGCATACATTCAATATTGCATAAACATTTGACTGTCAAAAAAATTTGTTCGCGTTGGGTCCCACACAATTTGTCAATCGTCCAAAAAAAGGCTCGTGTCAATTGGTCGAAAGAAATGCTCAAAAAATACGGTCGCGGTGCTTCGAAACACGTCTATGACATCGTGACAGGTGATGAATCGTGGATTTACGCGTATGATCCCGAAAGTAAACAGCAGTCGACTGTCTGGGTGTTTCAAGATGAGCCAAATCCAAGAAAAGTTGTTCGCGCACGAAGCACTTCCAAGCAAATGGTCGCCTGTTTTTTCGGAAAAACTGGACATGTCGCAACCGTACCACTAGAACAACGCAGAACAGTCAATTCTGAGTGGTACACAACCATTTGTTTGCCAGTTGTCTTCCAAGAAATCAGGAAAACCAACCGCCGAAGACGGATCACTCTTCACCACGACAATGCGAGCTCTCACACATCGGCTGCGACAACTGCATTTTTGAGCACCCAAAACATCGATTTGATGGGTCATCCGCCGTATAGTCCTGACTTGGCACCGAATGACTTCTTTTTATTCCCGTACGTAAAAAACAAACTGAGAGGTCAACGTTTTTCGACACCTGAAGCAGCGGTTGCTGCATTCAGAATGCATGTGTTGGAGATACCTCAATCAGAGTGACAAAAGTGCTCCGGCAATTGGTTCAAACGCATGCAAAAGTGTATAGATCTTCATGGGGAATATTTTGAAAAAACAATAAAGTGATTTTCGATGATCAATATTTGTTTTTGTTCTCTAATCCCGAAATATAAAAGGCAACCCTCGTACACACACAATATACAAGCAAATAGTGAAGAACAACACCGAAGGAAACGAATAAGTAAAGCATTCGGGCGATATACCATAGCGATAACATAGCAATTCCACATTGTTTGAATGTACTTGAGAATAACGATCGAATTCGTAAATGCATGTATGCAGCGATATTGGATAAACTGAACGACGAAATAAAGTAAAAACGGCTTCATATGACGAAGAAAAAAGTTCTGTACCACCACGATAACTTACCGTCATACACATTATTGAAAGCGATGGCCAAATTTGATCAATTACGATTTCAATTGGTTGCTCACCCACCGTATTCGCCAGACTTGGCCACTATTATCTGTTCCCAGACTTAAAGTGGTGACCCCAGGAAAAGAGATTCAGATAGAATTAGGAAATCATCACGGAAACCGAGGGGTATTTCGAAGGCATCGAAATGTTGGAAGATCACTATACCAAGTGTATCACCCTCGAAGGCAACTATGTTGAGGAATAAATATAACTTTGCCCAGAAAACACTTGTTTTCATAAAAAAATGCCGGGACTTTTCAGCCTATGTAGTAATCGACTGCAGAAAAATACCAGTGTATAGTGTAAACATTTTTTTTTACACTAACGTGATGGTTATGTTCTTTCCATTTATTTGAATGAAGCACTTAAGTTATGTATGCATTTCTAATAAGTAAATTAATTATTTTTCAATCCTATCGTATTAAACAATTTGAGAGCACTCGTGCCAAGTGTTTTCGTACATAAGTTCAATTCACAGTGGTGCCATTGAACGTAAAGACTATTTATAAATGCATACCAGACAAGTTTACAAATTTCAAATAAATTTTAGAGAGTTATATATATATATATATGTACTCGTACTTTATACACATTCTACAAAACTGTTTATTTAAATATAATTATTAGCAAATATTTATGTCGAGATTTAATTTTTATTTTAAACTCATTCTATATACTCATGTGTGTAATAATAGTATCCAAAAACAGGAAGTACATTCTCACTTTCAATGAAACTCATGTTAAGTTCTATAAATACACAGTGTGCCAAAGAAGTTGATAATTTGGCAATTGATGATTCCAACAGCGGCAACATTACCAGCAACAACGCCACAACCAGTCTCCACGTAAATTTATTTATACCCGTATTTATTTGTAGCTGACTATTAACGGGCCTAGCTGTTGGCTCTCGGTCGAGTTAGATACATTACTCGTACGAAAATGTGGGATTGCAATAGCATACTTTAGGTACTTGGGCTGGTCAGCAGCTCCCTTGATATGCTTCAGTAAAAGTTGTGTTCATATAGCGTATTAGATTAGATAATAGTGCATCAGCTACGACCTCCTATTTATTCTTTCTTTTAAGATGGTTTTAAATAATATAGTTTAATGATCTGGTATTTTTAGAGCCAACGTTGGACTGCTGATCTTGTTCATGTAAATGTTCCCTTTTAAATAATACGTATTCCATGTTCGTTATTAGACTAAGGCATTCTGTTGTTTAAAATGAAGACGCCGATCGTAATCTAATACAATACATTAGTCTAATTTTCTTGCGATTCCCCATGACTTGATATCGAATATGGATTGTGAATTAACAGTAAAAAATGCAGTCGATCAGGGCTGGAGCGTGATCGAGAGTATCCAGTTTAATGTAATTCTGTAGTCGTGAAGCGTGAAGAACTAAAAAATGTATGCAACTGTATATTTTCTTTCATAATGAAATTAATATCAAGTTTGTAGATGCTGTCAATTAGCATAACATTATTAAAGAAAAAAAAAGAGACCATACGAAAATAAATACTGTATACGAGGGTTGCCTCTTATGTTTCGGGATTTGGCAACCCTAGCGTTGCAATCCGGCAATTGACAGCTCTGTCGTAAAGTTGGACATTTTTGAGGTTATACGCACTCAGAACGTTTTGACATACGAGCGCTATTTGTGTTGTTTACAGTAACTTAAAAGATTCATCTCGGCCCAAAAATGGAATTAAATCGTCAACATTTTCGTGCGATTATTTTTTTACAACTTTCGGCGTGGATTAACTCAGCAACTGTGCATGGATGAACTTAATTCAATTTTTGGCGATGAAGCTCCATCAAGGACCAGTGTTTATCGATGGTTTGGTGAATTCAATCGTGGTCGTAGTTCACTCCAAGATGAATTTCGTGAAGGTCGTCCAAATTCAGTTGTTGTTCCGAAAACCATTGATGCTGTGCGCGAACTGATATTGGAAGATCGTCATGTGACCTATCGTGAGATTGAGACAACCTTAGGCGTTAGTGGGACCAGCATACATTCAATATTGCATAAACATTTGACTGTAAAAAAAAATGTGTTCGCGTTAGATCCCACACAATTTGTCAATCGCCCAAAAAAAGGCTCGTGTCAATTGGTCGAAAGAAATGCTCAAAAAATACGGTCGTGGTGCTTCGAAACACGTCTATGACATCGTGACAGGTGATGAATCGTGGATTTACGCGTATGAGCTCGAAAGTAAACAGCAGTCGACTATCTGGGTGTTTCAAGATGAGCCAAATCCAACAAAAGTTGTTCGCGCACGAACGCCCAGGACGCTGCTGCACGGCGAGAAAGCGAAACCGCGGGAATAAAACACTGGTGTAGTTGGTTTACGAGTTGCTTTAATTGTCCACTTGGTTTTGTTTACAAGGAGAGTAGCTTTAGTTGTTCACTTAGTTTTATTTACAAGGAGTTTAGTTGCCCGCGTTCCGCGACGCCGCTTACTGTTCGCTTAATGGTAACCGTCGATTCGCTGAACCTTAAGGCGCACGGCTAAACGATTTCCACCTTAGGGATAAAGAACCCGACACATCACTAGATGTTTTTCGTTTAGAAATCAGGGCCCCGGCAAAGACACGGCGAGCTGGGTTACACACTTGGGGCTTAGCGCGCCCCCGAGCGCGCGTTGGGGGGGGGGGGGGGGGGGCTGAACCTCGACCTGATGTGCGCGCGTTGGTAGTTGGATGACGACTGACTAATAAGGGAAAGAATCTATTCATCGTGTCGTGGCGGTTGAGTCATAGCTGAAATAAACTCACTGCACTTATTAGGAACTTGAACAAGGTTGCTATGCCTGTGTAGGGAATTTTGTTCCGGAGAATCATCGCCGTATAAGCTGAGCTGGGTTAGTTGGTTGTGTGTACCGGGAAATTGGTTTCGACGGCATAGCCAAGTACGGTCAAGGGTCTTGATCGTTGCGATCGTTTCGTGGAAAATTAGCTGCCGCTTGGTTGCCAGCAAGAAGTATAGTTTAAGGAGGAAATGAACCGAAGTGGTTTATGGGGAAAATGCATGCGGTTTGATTGTGTGAATTGATGTGGTTTTACATCTTTTAGGTAGAATAGGAACCGAAATGGTTTTCGTGGGAAATTGGAATTGCTTGGTTGCAAGCGGGGATATAATTTAAATAGGAAGTCAACCGAGGTGGTTTTTAGGAAAAATGTATGCGGCCCGGTATAGTTGATGGTGATGATTAATATTTAATTATTACAGCATATACATTTCCGGGGAAATTAAGATTGCTTGGGCGCAAGGGAGGAATATAACTTAAGTAGTGAATTGACCGAAGCGGTTTTGGGAAAAATTATATGTGGGGTGATGTAATTGAGGGAGATGATTTAGAATGTATTCTATTGAATTGTATTCTGTTGTAACTTTTGGGAAATGCCTTTCATTGCAGATTTTGAGGTGGATTCTTGCAAGTTCGGGATGGATGCGCTTGCAGATTTTGCATGGGGAGTTGGATTATAGGTTGGGTTAGGGTGACGCGTTGTTAGCGGTCAAAATTGGTTGGCATTATGGGTTGGTTCTCCATATGGTATAGAGAACCCCCACAGGACCATGTGCCATGGATCGAAATAGTGATAATCAGAAAGGGCAAGGTCTGATGAATATGGGGGTTGGGATAGGACTTCCCAATGAAGTGTATCCAAATAATTTTTCACCGGCACCGCAACATGCGGATGAACATTATCATGGAGAAGAATAATAAAATAAGTCATGTCTGGAGTAGTAATGAGCGCGTTTTTCCTTGAGTGCTCAGCTCAATCTCATTACTCGTGTTCGGTAGAGAACTCCAGAGATGGTTTCACTCGGTTTCAGCAATTCATAATACATGACACCAATCTGATCCCACCAATTGCACAGTATGAGTTTGTTCCCATGAATATTCCGTTTTGTTGTCGATGTTGAAGCAAGGTCAGGTGGTCCCCATGATTTTCTCTTCTTTGGGTTATCGTAGTGGATCCATTTTTCATTCCCAGTGACTATACGATGCAAAAAACTTTTTTTTTTGCCTGTCAAGCAGCATTTCACTTATGTAAAGTCAACGCCTTTCGGCCTCATTTCGCATGGAACTCAATTTCCTTGTTTTTGAATCATCCCTAACGATTTTAAACGACGTGAAATTGCTTGTTGAGTTACATCTAATATACGTGCAAGTTCTTTTTGCGTTTGGGATGGATCTTCCTCCAATATTGCTTCCAATTCCTTGTCTTCGTACACTTTCGGCATTCCACTTCGTTCATTGTCTTCCACTCACCGTTTTTAAACTTTTGAAACCACTCACGACAACTTCTCTCACTCAAAGCAGCCTCACCATATGCTTCTACAAGCAATCGATGCGCCCTAGCGGCAGATTTCTTCAAATGAAAAAAGTAAATCAAAAGTTGCCGCAAATGACGCTTATTAGGCACAAAACTAGACATTTTTGCACGAAGAAAATTATGTAAAGCTGATACAAAGTCACTAATATTTTGAGGTTATGTTGTTATAATGGTTCTATAGACCCATAATCATGCCGATTGTCCTATACGGATGCGAAACATGGGCTCTCACAAAACAGGAAGAAAACAAATTCAGCGTATTCGAGAATAAAGTCCTAAGGGGTATCTTTGGCGGCAAATATGACGAGGAGGTAGGACAATGGAGGGAACTCCACAACCATGAATTGGAAGAGCTATACCGCAAACCTACAATAGTGAGAGTAACCGAGTCGGGAAGATTAAGATGGGCCGGACACGTGGCGCGAATGGGCAACGATAGGACCGTGCATAGAATTCTTGACGGTATGCCAAAGGGAAAAAGACCGACAGGGCGGCCACGACGGAAATGGGAGGACAATGTTAGATTGGACCTCGAGGAGATCGGATCGGATGGTCGAACGGGGAAGGAGAGCGCACGGGACAGGGAACGATGGCGGAGTCGAGTCGGTGAGGTCATGAACTTCCGGGTTCCTACAAGCCAATAAATAATGAAATAATAATAATTGGGTTTGGGTGTAGCGTTATATTCGTCATGAAATGGATATGACTCGGGATATGGAACGGATCCATTAGGGCAGCTTGCATAAGGGCATGACGTTTATAGTCGTTTTTGCTCTTCCATTGTGGATCCCGAATTCATCCTATTCTGAAGCGGTATCGGTATTCTATGTCGAGCCGCACCAAAGTCACGAGACTTACGTATCGACTAAAGCAACATTCGCTGCTTGAGACATGATATATTCTGTGATTGTTGCCTTTATATCTAATTACAAACCTTGCACTAAACGAAATCCAAATAATATATTAAGTGATACCGATTTTTGGGATGCAAAATCGCATGTCTGGTTTAATGTGAGGGGTCTGTGTTTCCCACATTGTGACTTAGCCACCTACAGACGAATTGATATTTGCTTGTCAGCCACAAAATGGTCTCTGCTCCAACCCAGAATTCAACGCCTCTTGGCTAAACCTCCATGATCCATTTGTTATGAGAAAAGAACTATATGATGTAGGAATGGAGATATAGTAAGAACTTACCGTCACTCTGCAATTTTTGTTTGTTCCATTATTAACTCAGGTTTGGAAGAAATTGTGCATAGTTTGCTTTGAGTGTCAAAACAAATCGATTTTTACAATATGAATGTTCCCACGCATTCCAGGTTTGTCAGATTATAAAAATTCGTCTGCTCCTCTCCACTCTCCTCAGAGTTTCATCTATCGTCTTCATCTATTTATTTGCATATTTGGCAAACATTCAGTGCAACATCAAATTTTAAATGCAGTTTGACAAATCTTTTTATCAATACTTAAATGAATCTGTTGATTGCGATCACTGCGCTTGCGCTCGTTCCAGTAATTTTATCGTTTTGATGGCTTTCGATTGTTTAACCCATGCGCGCGAATATAAATAGCGATTTCTCAGTAGATATAAAAGTTTCAACACTTCAACATAACTAATTTCACTCGGAAACAAATCGAGGCAATGCGAGAAAAAAGTTCAAAATTTTTCTAGTCACGTCATTGAGGCGGCGACATTCCAAGACTGAACTTAGTTTCTTTTCTTCTCTTCTGTTTGGTCATTTGCAGTTTTAGAGACAAATAAATTTATTTTAGTGCCCCGCGGCCATTTAGTGAATTTATTTATATATTTTCCACAATATGGTATTTGTTGTATGTCGCGTGGGGATAGTGGATTCATTTATTTGCTTCTAAAATGACGTCAGATGCTTCATTCAGATGCTGCTTGTGTTTTGAATAGTGTATGTAGGGCTATTTCGAAAATGACGAATAAGTTTTTCTTTTATCCGAAAGTGTCTAGTTTCAAAAGTAAACGTGGCCATTATGTTGATAAGGGGGAGAATTTGTCATAAGATTCATAATATTGATGTGTGACGACAAATCGCATTTGCTTGCGTTGATTGAATTTTTATGGTGGAGTTATGACAAATATAAATTAATGTGATATATAAAGATTTCTACAGTAATGGAATGTTATTAGCTGTGCGGCGGAAATATACCGTGTTCACAATAGATATATACAATGTGAATTGGGAACGATGTCGAACTGTGGAATGTTATTCATTTTGTTTCTGACATTTGTAAAAATGAGGCATTGTCAAAGTGAACCATGGAGGCGACATATGGTCGAGCATGGCCTTCAAATAGTAAAATCATTTTTGAACATGGACGTTCAACAAAAAAAAAAAAAAAAAAAAAAAAAAAAAAAATGTGTAGTCCCCACGCAATAGAAGTGCAACCTTCAAAATCTAGACTTCGAGAGAATGAGACGAATGTAGGGTATCAGGAATACAATAATTGTAAGATTTATTTATTGCAATATTGTTGCGGGGATGGGGGCGAACATACAGGGCAAAGTCACTGATTGCTTTTAACCCGGCGAAGGCCAGGACGATCCTTGTCCCTGTTCAACCCAAGTTGACATGCAGTCTCCACGTGACACCCCTGGATAGCTACTTTGGCACCCACCAAGAAGTGAACCAATGCATGCAGCGACATCCTGAGAAAGGTTGGCACACGGCTTATAACCATGTCCGTAAAAACGAATTATTATGGCAAATCTAACAAGCCTCGGATATGGACCGGATACACGGCGACGACCACAAAAACGAAAATGGCTAAACGATTTGAGAATTTTCTCATGGAACGTCCGCTCACTATACAGAGTTCGAGCTGCACAGCAGCTATCCGATGTCCTATCCAAATATAAGGCTGGCATAACAGCATAACAGTATTACAAGAAATAAGGTGGACGGAGTGGTGTTATTCAAAGAAACGAGCATGACATTTATTATAGCTGTCATGCAAAACACCATGTGCCTGGGGTAGTCTTTCTAGTCAGCTAAAAACTGAAGCCTGCCATCATCGGCTTTAATGCGATAAACGAAAGACTATGACCTCTTCGCGTGCGAGGCAAGTTTAAGAACATAATCCTCATAAACGTTCACGGACCTACAGAGGAGTCCCCTGACGACGAAAAATAAGAATACTATGAGAACGTCGAACGGGCTCTCAATGCCTGCCCAAGATACGACGTGAAAATCGTTCATCGTGATTTGAATGCGAAAATATGTTGGGAGGCGGTTTTCACGCACTACGCAGGTTCCCTTAGTTTGCATGAGAATACAAATGACAATGGACTACGATTCATCGAACTGGCAGCATCAAAAAACTTGGTCGTTGCGAGTACTGGATTTCCGCGTAAAGATATTCACAAAGCCACCTGGTTATCACTTGATGGCGCCATTCGCAACCAAATTGACCACGTGTCGATAGATCGCCGCCACTCCTCGAGCCTGATGACGGTACGAACATACCGAGGTGCCAACATCGACTCGGATCACTATCTTGTTGGTACAGTTTTCCCAGCGCGGATTGCCTTACGGAGACGTATTGCATCCGTGGATCAGGTTAGAATCAACACGGCTGCCTTACGCAATGAGAATACCAGTAACACCTTTGGTCATGCGTTAAGACTCGCCCTCGAAGAGCTCGATGGAGAAAGAGTAAGTCCTGGGGCCAGAATGCCGGGCGTAGAAGAGAAATGGACACGCCTTAAGAATACTGTCATTAATACTGCCAACTCCATCTTAGGCAGTAGTCGTAGAGATCGGAGCGACTGGTTTGATGATGAGTGCAAACTAGCGACTGAACGTAAGAATGCTGCATACCGGGCAATGCAGCAGTCTCATAGGACGCGGGTACGCGAGGAGAAATACAAGGACCTCAGAAGATCTGAAAAAAGACTTCACAGACAAAAGAAAAGTGCATGGGAAAAAACCTTGTCTGTGAAATAGGGAAAAGTAGAGAGCGAGGTCCGCACCAGGCGCGGAAGTTCTACCAAATAATCCGCAGTATGACGCGGTACACACCACGCTGCACTTACTGCAAGGATAAAGAGGGTAATCTAATCACCGATCCTGAATACATTCTGGAGCGATGGGAAGTGCACTTCAATGAATAGTTAAATGGTCAGCTCACAGAAGAATTGGAGGCTCCACCAATGCAAGACCAAGACCAAATACTGCCGCCACCAACCATTGACGAAACATTAAGAGCCATAAGACAGCTCAAATCAAATAAAGCCCCGGAGCTGATGGCATAGCAGCTGAGCTGATCAAATAAGGAGGTACAGCGTTACATCACGCAGTTCATGAGATCGTGGTGCACGTATGGGAGCAAGAGGATATGCCGGAAGATTGGCGTCATAGTATAATTTGCCCCATACATAAGTAGGGAGATATCACAGTGTGCAGCAACTATAGGGGTATAACATTGCTGAGTATCGCCTATAAGATACTCTCCTCTAACAAAAATCGGAGAGCCCCCAATATGCTAAAGTCATTATAGCGTTTAAAATAATAGTGAAGAAGATCGTGTGATTCGAAATGACGCTATGACAGCTCGAATCACGAAAAAAATTTTACCTAAGCTTTATATATCAGGCTACTGACCGTGTTTAGAATTTGATTTCCAAACTCGACTATATTCCACTGATGTGAATTATTTTTGTTATCGCTTGGTATACGGTTCTGATGTATTTTTCTTATTCGATTTTTCGTTCGGTGTTCTGCACTATTTTTGCTTGTGAATTGTGTGTGTATCTGTTAGAATCGCTACATCATCATTGGTCAATATGAGTGTGACTTCATCCCAGGTAAATCAGCAATTGATCAGATATTCACCCTTAGGCAGGCGATGGAAAAATGTCTGGAATTTAAGATTCCATTATATCATCTATTTATAGACTTCAAGGCCGCCTACGACAGCATAGCCAGGGTAGAACTATATAATACCATGAGAGAGTTTGGCATTCCAATTAAATTCATACGACTTTGTAGGTTGATAATGACCAACGTAACTAGTCAAGCAAAAATAGCGGGATTGCTGTCCAAACCAATAAACATTTTTAATGGACTCCGACAAGGGTACAGTCTGGCCTGCCTCCTCTTTATTGTTACCAAGTCCAGACAGATACTTGGCTACGCAGATGAGATCGACATCATCGGTAGATCCGATTCGGCTGCACAGGACTCATTCACCCAGATCGAACAGGCGGCACAGAAACGGAGACTGCACATTAATGAAGGATAAACGAAGTACATGGTGGCAACTTCTGCGAAGTGAAGACCTAACGTTGGTGAAACTATCAGGGTAGCGGAGCACGAGTTTGAAGTACTGCTGTGGGGAGGAAGTAATGTACAAGCATGGGTGCTTGATTCACTTCCTCCTCCATCCTAATTGTGCACGAGAAATCGTCACCCAGGCACGAAACAAAAAAAATACACAGGTAGTAGTCGACAGAAATAAGAACGCACTGGTGGTGAATAGCTGTCAATAATTTTTATTGGTAATAACACAAAAGGAAAGTTCTTAATTAATTTTTATTTTTGTTACACTTTCGACCGAACACCGTACTGGAAATGATAAATTAAATACAAGTTCATCGTTTGGCTCAAATAAAAACTACAACACCCATTAATCTGGGTATCTGCGTCTCTCCGCCACGGGCGGAGAGCGGAAGTCGGCAACAACCACAGCGGCCGGCGGATGGAAATCGACTTAACGATATATTGCTCGTTCAGAGCTCACTCGCTCATCGTGATCATGGTGGTATGTGTGCGTGACTCAATGCTCAGAAAGACAAAAGGAAGGGAGAATACGGAACTTACCAAATCCTGGCCGTTGGTGATGTTGGTAAAGACTTGGCTGTTTGGGGCTGCTGCTAGTCCGGTGATGGTGCATGTTGGTTACTGGTGTTGGGGCGATGGTTTTGCCCATTGATTATTTTTCGGCAATTGCCGCCACAATTGCACATTGACACTGCGTTCCGGAAGCACTCGGTTTTGGAATATTGTCACTGTTCTGACTCCATTAGTAGGTCGCGAGTTCGCTTTTTTTATATATTATAAAAAAAAAACCGTCGCGGGTCACCAATGATGGAGGAGGAAGTGAATCAAGTACCCATGCTGGTACATTACTTCCTCCCCACACTGCAATCCGTTAACTACCTTAGGTCAATACTATCAGCCGATAACAACATGGAAGAAGAAATACGCGGACGGCTGATCAAATCCAACAAAGCCTACTATGGTCTAGGAAGACTTTAAATCCCGAAATTTGTCCAGAACATCCAAGTTGCTACTGTACAAGACCATGGTCTTAACAGCATTCATGTATGGATCCGAGACCTGGGTGCTCAATAAACTCAGCCGCATTCGAGAGGAAGGTTTAAGGAGAACTGTTGGCCCCGTATGTGAGGGAGGACGATTCCGGAGACGCTGCAACCATGAGTTGTACGCGATCTATTTTGAATCTAACGTTGCAAGAAAAATCAAGCTTGGTAGAGTCCGATGGGCGGGTCACCTAGCTCGAATGAGCGAAGAGGAGCCTGTCCGGAAAGTCCCTTGTGACAGGATTATCACGTATCGCGACGATAGTGAAGAACGCGTGTTTCGAACTGACGCTATGGCGGTTGGAACACTAAAAATGGAACCAATGCTCAACATATCAGGCCACTCCTGTGTGTACGAATTCGATTTCTAAACTCAAGTACACTCAACTGCCGTGGAATTGTTATGCTATCACTATGGCTGATGCATTTTCTTATTCGATTTTCTTTCGGTGTTCTTCACTATTTGCTTGTATATTGTGCGTGTATCCGTTAGAAACGCCACAGCATGTATGGAAGGAGACAGCGCGGCAGACCTTGTCTGCGATGGAGGGATGGGTTAGATCAGGGTGCCCAGAGCTTGGGAGTGCCAAACTGGATGACATCAGTTGGAAATCGGGACCGGTGGAGAGACTTGATGAATAAGGCCTAGACCTGATCCCGGTTGTGGTGTCGATGATGATGATGATGAATAAATAGTCTTATAATTTGTTTTCAAGTCATCATCGGCAGTACAACCGGGAACCGGTCTTGGCCTTATTTACCAAGTCCTGAGGCTTGTTAAATTTTCCATAATGATTTGTTATTTCCGGGCAAGGTCATTAAGTCTTGCGCCAGAGGCTCGCCGACGGGGAATCGAACGCCGGTCTCCCGCGTGACAGGCGGGTATACTAACCACTATACTATCGAGGAGCTATGAGCGATACAACGTTCCATAAATCTGTGCAACTATTGTAGATACATACGTTCATCCTTGATCACATCGAGCTGTTCCTTGATGTCGAAGAAAATGGGAACACGATGTAATGGTGAATTTGACGAAGGAATGTGCAAATTACTCACCTAAGGTTTCACTGGATGGACACCACCCCTTCAATTCAGGAGGTTATTAACTCCAACATTAATAGACTTTAAAATGGTTTAGCTGGCCAATGCAAGTGAAAACTAATCTCCACCAGCTTGGAGTGTAAAACTAAAAACTAAGTCCAGAATGATTTTGGTACAGCTAAAATTGAAGCGCCCTCCGCTTTTTGTTAACATGTTTACAAGAGATTTACTATTATTATTAAAGCTATTATTCTGTTTTTCCCTAGCCGCCCCTACTCTTCCAATGGCATTTTGACATTGTTTTGTGAAAACAAAAATCATACTTCAGTAGTAGCTTTCCAAAAGTTGTTAATTAAAACAAAATAAAAAATAGGAATAATATAGTTTAGAAAGTTTTCAAAGAATTAGATAATAAGAAAGTAAATTTAGCGTTTAACACCACCATCATTTAATTAATTACTAAACTATTTAAAAAAGCACTTGAAAATAGATTAAACACTTTTAACCATAATGTGAATATTTTACCTATCCCTTTTTTTAATGAACTAATTGATAACTAAAACGAGCTAAAACAAACATAACAGTTGCACTGTCTATTGATTTCCAGCTTAAAACAAAAACGATTAAAACTAAAACATAAACCTAAATTGGACATTAGCATATTCTCTGTCCACTACTGCAATTTTTAAATATATTCATATAAGAATGTAAAAAAAGAAAAACAAATAATTAATGTTAGAAATTTGGCTCAGCAAATAAGTTCTTGTAAACATTGGACATCTAATTCGATACGGCATGACCGTGAGTCGTTTTGCGGCGACGATGTGAAACCTTGTGTAGAGGTTAAACGTCACGGCATCTAATGAAAAGCGAATTTTAACATCTCATTACAGAGAGAAAAGAGAGATACATAAATGTACGAATTTGTTAGGCAGAAGTCTGAACAAGAATCTGGGCATCTGCCAATTAATTAATTTACAAAGTTGGTCGCGTAATTTTTCTCTATTTGAAATGACCTCACAAAAAATTCGTCAATGGAAAAAGTCAAACTTGAAGTTCATGGCATCGCTCGAAAACAGACCTACTAAATCATCTCATTAGTTTCATTAAATTGGCTCGGTGATTAATGGAAATTTAGTGAAAGTGAGACAAGCAGTGTTGAAAATAATAACATGAAGACTAGATCATTTAAAACGTGTTGCGTCACCACTAGGTCATCTCCTGTTAAGTAATCAACAAAGACGATGGCTTCAGATGTGAAATCTAAATGAAGATTATATAACAAATATCAGAGCAACATTAAATACAGTTTTCTTATAAAATAAATGTGGATGAGAAATTTAAATGAGTGGGTAGATTGCCTGTCCCAATGAGACTACTGTCAAATTTAATCTCTGACCTCGCATCTGCGAAATACAGGATGGGGCAAACTAACTTGTTGATTTAGAAAGTCAATTAGTACAAAGCAATGCAAATATCGATTTAATTCGTTCTCCATTATCAAGTACTACATTTAAATTATATTCGTTTTTATTTATTTTATTTATTATTATTTTTTTATTTTTTCTCCACTACTTTTCTTAAACAGTTTTAAAACACATGTTGCGTGGCGATGATTCAGCGATCGTTAGGAAAATACGACAAAGTAAAACACAAACAGAATATAAAGTGGGTCCTAAGGGCATCTTATTCGCCCTAATCGATTCTGACGGAATTATTAAACACTCCTTCGGATGTCGAAGAAAGCGAAGAAAATACAATCACTGTAGAGTTTTTTCAATTTTCCGAATAGTAATATATGCTTGGTGTGTAATGGTTATTATGGTCCTTATTTTGGAGAGCCACCAAATTTTGGAGAACGGTGCATGTAAACTCATTTTTGTATCCAACAAACACATTCAAGGATATCATTACAACATTCGCGCGTTCTTATATTGACGGGTATCGCGGGAAAATGTCTAAAGAGGCGGAACACATTCAGCAAGTTCATTTCACCAACGATCGTAATAATACCTATAGAAAAGAGACGGGCATGATACGTTGCGCCTATGTTCTAACGACAAAATTTAACGACTTACGGCTGGGTCCCAAATAAATGTCGCTGCTCGTTTTTGTATCATATCGAGCACGTGTAGCTCAGTTTTAGATGCGCCTGACCAAATATAGAACTTGAACTACATTTTAGGACGAATGAACGCCTAGTAAATAGTGGCCAGTTTGGATGGAGTGAAGTATCTTTTGCATATCTTAAATAACCCCATACATTTGACAACACTTTTCGCTTCAAATATGTGGTCACTCCAATTAAGAGTCGAATTAATTCGAATGCCGTTTAGCGGATTTCAGTCAGCGTACACTGTAATTTGGTTTTACTCATATAAACACAGTTTAATATACATAAACTATTTCAAACACTGATGTCGGAAACGATCAGATTTTGGAACACGATTCGTCTTTCACACGCTGAAAACACGACTTTGAGATGTATACGGGTCCCCGGCGCGCCACGGGGAGCGGGAGAAAAACCGACCGGCACGGTCGGTGGATGGAATGAGACTCCCCGAGGATTGAATTTTAACTTTTCTTCAATCCTCAGTTAAGGTTGAGATATGGAGGAGAAAGAGAAAATTTTCTCTTTAGGGTGTGTCCACTAAGGAAATGCGATCTTTCCTTACTGGGTGTGACCAATGGACGGCGATCTCTTTATGCAGTGGTGTGTATGTGTGATCGTACACATCACCGTGTTTATCGATGGCACCAGCAAAGGACAAACGAAACCTACAACGAGGGAAAAAGAACAAAGGAATCGTGAAGATCTTTGTTTATGATGTGCATTGCGGCTAAATAAATAGACGACAAAGCATCGAGGAAATGGTGCTAAAAGGAAAGATGGAACGAGGACATCATAAAAGTCTTGGATGAGTGATGCTGTGGGGTTTTTCAGGGCCCGAAGAGCCACACATCGCCCCAACCTCATATAACCTGCAAATTTCATAGACAACTTACCTGATGCATAAATCCTCGGCAAGATTACACAATCTTGCCATTGGATCGCCTTCAACCTATGACCTGAAATGCAATTCGGTTGTTCATTTGGATAACCGACATAAACATCCGAACATGGCTGAGAAGCATTTTCCCTAAAACATATTCGTGTCCCCTGATCGGCACCTATGTCCATTAGCGACCATTAGGAAAACTTCCACGGTCCCCTTATCGACATTCGTGTCAATGATGCTCACAACAATCTTTCTGTGTTTGCTTTTCTCAAGCAATCACCGATCTCACGATCACGACATGCAAATCGATGCCTATACAGCTGCAACCAATTATCTCGGATCGTCTGGATAGGCAATCCTAATGTATTTGCATTTGCCTGTTCAAACAAAGCCGCATTTTAGCGCTTGCCCATTTAGATCCCATTTCGGTATATACAATATACCCTCTATCGTTATGATAGAAACGTTTTCGATTATGTTTGAACAGCTGCAGGTTTTTCTTTCTATTCTTTCTTCAACGCGCGTTCGTTTGTCCTTCCTTCCAAGAGGAAGACATTTATTTTCCAGTTGCAACGATATCTCTAAAGAACCTTCCAATGAGACGCGGATCGGTTCTCATTGGTCACAAATTGCCGAAGGATTGTTTCTACTGCCACGGTGTGCGTTGAAACCCATCGCAGGCATAGACTCTGGGTCAATTTCATTGAGCTAAAGTCAGATTTTTACCACCAGCGACGACGTACACGAGTTCGGGAACCGAGAAAATACAATTTTTCTATACAAAGAGTTCTGCGCGGAAAGCTCAATTTTCTTGAGTCGAGACGTTTTGTTTTGTTTTTAATTAAAAGGTTGTGCGCGGAAAGTTATATTCCTTTGTAACCGAAATAAGTGAATAACGAACAGTAACAATGTAAGGGATGTTCCCTTGTAATAAATTTTACTCCTTGTTTAACAATAAAGAACTGTGTGACTGGAAATAAGAAAGTAGCGGAAATAAATGCAATAAAAAAACAAAGTGTTTCATTTCCTTTTTCCGCTTGGGACGTCGTCGCAGAATTGCAAGTGATTCCAGAGGACCAGCAGTAGTGAAGTAGTGGGAGTTAGTGAATCTCGCGTCCGTGTCGACGCACCGACGAAACTTACACCACAATGCCCTTGCGGAAATAGACGCATAGCCACTAGAAAAAGGTGCTAATGGATTGGGATACTTTATACAATGAAAATTGTATATCGTATCTTGGGTCGGTGGACGAAACGAATCTCTTGTCTGCATTTGTAAATGCAGGGTAATTGGTTTGTGGCAAAGCACTAAATTGGTGATTGCTTATTAGTAGGAAAACAAATCATGGGTTGGATTTTATGCATGTTTACATGCGAAGGAATTCGGTTTATGGCACTTGACGCTAGATGCGCGTTATTGCTTTTGTCCCTTGGACAAAGGGTCTGCTAGATATCTGCATGTGGGAAGATTAGGGTGCACATGGGGGACAAAATTGCTTCGCAAACAATGGTGCCGGAATAGTTTTCCTACTTATGATACATGTATGCAGGCGAATTATTTTCCAGCGAATTCTAATGATGCATTGGATTATGAATGCTAAGAATTCTTTATTGGGAAAATGTTTGCCCAATGCATGGAAAAATGCCCTTGTAGGTGAAATTCTTTTCAGGAATTTCTAGGTAATGCATTGGGAGCATTGATTGTCCTTGGACAGGGAAATGTTTTTAGGTGCTAATGCAATTGAATTAGCGGAAAACAATGGAGTTTGAGGAGCTTCGGTACAGGAAGCTTGGGGGTAATTGGGCAAGTAGACAGTAGCGTTTGGCGGAACCGCCACGCAACTTTTTGAGGTATCCAGCCGTAAGTCGATGAATTAAGTCGTTAAAAACATAGCCGCAACGTATCATGCTTGCCTCTTTTCTATAGGTATTATCAGGGTCTGTCTTCAACTGAACTTACTGAATGTGTTCCGCCTCTTCAGACATTTTCCCACGGTACCTGTCAATCTGCAAATGTGCTTCAGTTCACGTTGAAAGTGAACTTTAGGCGCATAAATAAACATAGAGAGTAATTCTTTAGTCGAACCACACGAATGTGGAATGTTCTGCATGATCATGTGTTTCCTGGTCGTTGTGATGTCCAGGCATTTAAGACCAATAGACACCGATACCTCATTTCCTCATCCACTTCCTCTTCTTCCGCTCGGACTGTGTTTTGACAGTTAAGGGTACTTCAAAAGCTCATTTTGTGTGCGCGTTAGTGTAAGAAATATTTTTTTATTTTGAAATACGTATAGTTAAAATGTCTTTTGAACTTTTTAATTTCAATTTAACTAGTTGGAATAAAATATCTAATAACCACACTACAGTCAGCTTTTCTCCTGCTCTAAAAAATGATGTTTGGTTTGCTTACACAAGCACTCACTAATAAGTAAAGTAAAATTTTAACTTCTTATAATCTCAAGATGTTATACTCGATCGAAATATGATTTTGATTTTTATTGCATAAAAGATTACCGGAACGGTGGCCCTTTCCGGATCAACCGATGAGGTTATGTTCGAATTTCCTTCAAATTGACAACTGCCTATCATTGTCGGAATATATTTTATTCGTATCGCCCTATTATATGGAGTTGATAACTATCCATATGACGTAGCTCTAGAAATTTCACTCATCTACGATTGATTCATTCAGGTTTTTATGCCGATAAATTGATAATAGCAAGCATGTTGGATTCCCGCTGCTGTTTTGTACCTAAAAACAATTTGAACATTGTTTACTTAACTTGTTTATCGCCCATACCAAACTTTAGAATCTAAACACTCTAGGAGAAAGGCAAGCCAAGCCACAAGCGTATCGAAGGCAATTTAGAGAATTCGAAGTTGTGTACGTTGTGTTGAACAATGTGCTCCACGGTGTGGATGGTTGTGATGATATCATCAACCGAATCCTCCACCACCAAATGTTCTGTTTACTCACTGAGCTGATCCAATATTTTTTTTATTAGATTTGTTTAGATTGAAATAAATTTATAGACGAAAGAACTTTCCCTTTTCATTTACAGGCATGTATCGATGATAATTTAGAAATGGTAGAATTCCTAGTGGAACACGGAGCTGATATTAATAGACAGGATAATGAAGGTTGGACACCATTACATGCCACAGCGTCATGCGGGTAAGCAATCAAAAATAGACCACATATCTAGACAATAAGAAAAATGATTGTAACTTTTTCGGCAGTTTCGTTAGCATAGCTAGGTATTTAGTTGAGCATGGAGCCGACATTTCCGCAGTCAACAGTGATGGTGAATTAGCTGTAGATTTAGCCGTAGATATAGCCCATTTGAGCCCGATGATAGATTATATGCAACAACTAGTAACTGAGCTTAACATCGATTGTGATAAAGCACGTCGTGCCGAAGAGGAGATGATGTTGAACGATGCTAAGAAATGGTTGCGCAGTGATGCTTCAGAAGCCGATATTCCGCATCCTAAAACAGGTGCCACGGCTTTGCATGTTGCCGCAGCGAAAGGTTATAAGAAGGTTGTGTAAATAGAAAGTCGTATTGATTCATTTAAATAGTAATAGTTTGCTAAATTTTAGGTCCTAGGTCTACTTTTAGCTGGAAGAGCAAATGTTGACAAGCAAGACAACGACGGGTGGACGCCATTGCATGCAGCAGCTCATTGGGGCCAAAAAGAGGCCGCTGAAATGCTGGTGGATGCAATGGCAGACATGGATATTCGCAATTATGCCGGCCAAACTTGTATTGATGTAGCGGAGAGCAAAATGGTGAAATTCCTTGAAGATCTACGAGCGAATAATAAACGAATAAAGCGAAGACCCTCTAGTCAAATCAGGTAACAACATTTTTCGTGTTATCTGTTTCGTTGTTAATTTTGAAGAACTTTTGCAGCAGAATTTCCGATTCTATTGAGAATCATTTGGAGACTACGCCAACGAAATTCATTCGCGTCGAATTGAAGTCTGATATGAAAGCATCTATAAATGGTAAGTCATTGCAGTTGTTTAATATTTTTGATGATATAAATTATACAAGCATTTATTTTATCGCATAATCAACTGTTCAGGCTCTCATGCACGTTAAATTCATTCACTTACATACACACTGCAATTTGTTGTTCACGTACCTACTAAAATAACTTTTTAATAATTTCCTTATACCTAAACTCACCTTGAATAATCAATATTCCGCTTCCTATAACATGAAACGCTCTTAACCCGGCCTCCTTATTCCATTCCATTTGAAACGATACTTTTAGACCGAATCGAAGTGGAGCAATGTCTAAGCAATTTAGGAAGGATTACAGAGTCGGACGAAACCGATTCCGAATTAACCGATTCCACTGAGAGTTCTCATTCTACCAGTATATCAGAAGCTGAAGGTATTATATTAGATGTTTAGATAATGGTGTTACCAATGCGTCCTGTACATTCCGTCTCTTGTTTCGATTGCAATTTTGAACACAAAATTTAGACAATTGTTGTTATGTGTTATACTTTAGATTTAGTTGTTGGATTGCTACATATCATTTCTTTTTTTTTAATTGTTACATTTAAAATACTTGTAGTAACACATTGTATGTATTACTTAAGAATGCATGAAATTGCACTTATTCGAAAACAACTGATCGAAATAAGGAGTTTTATAGTCGAAACCATTTTGGTGCGGCATTTGGTAAACCTGTTGTGTGCGAGTTCAGTGGTATCTTACTATTTTAGTTCTGTTTTGTTCATTTTATGGAGTTTTGACCCCATGTGGTTGCTGCCATTTATTTTATGTAGCGTAGTTATTGATAAGCGTAGCTAAGACCAAGGAAGGGTTGGGATATGTATGTAACTGCGCCCGCACAAGTTCAGCTATGCTCCTGCGGCTGTTAGGCAATAAACTTTACCACTAGTAAAATTCTGGCAAGTTACAAAGTCCGAAATAAATATTGGACATCATGCAGATATTATGATAAATAGCCGAACTTTAAGAAATTCGTCATCGCATAATCGAGCTTGCTCTCGAGGCTCTGTTGACGCTCGACTCGTAACGGCATTTTGTAACATCAGGGGCATCGGTTTCACCAATGTAAACGCCGTCCATCAATATTTGCAAACAGCGAACCTGATATCCTTGTTCTAACTGAGATCCAGGTCGATTCGTCAACTGATTGATCATATGTTCATTGTTCAGGATACGACTTACATTCGAGACTCTGTTTTAGGGGTGGAGTCTGCGTCTTCGCGCGGTCCGATCTGGCTAGCCAAAGGATGGAGACGTTGGAACCCAATAACATGGACATCATATGATTGGGGGTCGTGCTGAGGAATTCTGTTAAATTTTTTTGTTGTCTTTACCGTTCCCCGAATGAGATCGACCAGCGACATTTTTCGAACATATTTCACGTACAGTCGATTGGATGCAGATCAACAAGCCAGCTTCTGCAATTATCGTCCTTGGCGTTTTTAATGTACACAATTCCAGCTGGTTGGTGCATTCTAACAGAACCGACGTGGCTGGGAGGCTGGCGAATACCCTGGATCTGTTTTTGATATCCGAACCGAGCATTTATACCGTAGAGGTTTCTGCGCCACTGGGAAACTCAGATCACTGCTTGGTATCGGTCGTGCAATCACTTGCATTTCAAGCGAATAACCGACCTAAGGAGCCTCACCATGTATGGAGGTATGGGGGTGCCAACTGGGACGGTTTAGGAGATTTCTTCCCATCCTTTCCGTGGTCGGAGGTGTGCTTTGGAAACTGCGATGTTAACGCATGCGTGGAGTCGGCCACAGAGAGTATTCTTTTCGGTATGGAGATCTACATTCCGCGTTCCATCGAACGAAATTTATCTGATAAATCTTGGTTTGATAAAGAATGAGAGCAGATTATCATCATCATCAGCACTACAACCGGGAACCGGTCTTGACCCTATTTAGCAAGTCCTGAGGCTTGTTAAATATTCCATAATGATTTGTTTTTTCCGGGCAAGGTCATTAGTCTTGCGCCAGAGGCTGCCTGACGGAGAGCAGATTATAGCGGCAATAAATAGAGCTTTTAAACAATGGCGCTCCAATCCCACCGATGTTAACAGAACGAATTTTGTTAGAATCAGAAACGCGTGTAACCAGACTTTTGATACCACGAAGAAAGCTCACAACGACAGAGTGACCAACAAACTCCTTCAGCGCCCGACTGGTTCGCGCTCCTTCTGGCCAATGGCAAGGGCTGTCATCAGTAACTTCCCTTCCTCCTCTTTCCCTCCGTTGGTGACGGACAGTGGGACGTTAGTCACAAATTCAAAGGATAAAGCTAATGTGTTCGCGAATTTATTTTCCGCGAATTCAAAACTCAATGCCGATCATTTGGAATCATCTGTGATCGTGCCGGTACGCTCTTCTATGCGGAATGTGAGGTTTCGCCTGCGTACCATTTAACACTTTCTATGTGGACGGGACTGTAGGAAGGCAACCGGCCCGGACGGGATACCAGCAATAGTCCTTAAGAACTGTGCTCCAGAACTGTCGCCGGTTCTTGTCAGGCTCTTCCGCTTATGTTATGTAAGGAGGGCCTTTGCTACCTGCTGGAAGTGGCTCGAGTTCAGCCAATGCTAAAGAAGGGGGAAAAAATGTCTCCCACCAAATTACCGGCCGATAGCATTATTGTCTATGTTATCTAAGGTGATGGAAAAAGTCATCAATACTGAGTTAATTAAGTACTTGAAGTGCAACGGATCGTCAATACGCATTCCGTGACAGGCGGTCCACGAAAGACCTTTTGACACCTATAACCGATATATGGACATCTGCGATTGAGCGGCATGGTGAGTCAAGTGCGATCGCTTTGGATATCTCCAAGGCTTTTGACCGCGTCTGGAACGGAGCATTGCTGAACAAACTTCGTTCATATGGACTTTCCCAACAGCTTTACGACTGGACGAAGAGGTTCTTCGAAAGTCGGTAGATCCGGGTATTTGTGGATGGCGAGTGTTCGAATCCGTATTCTGTTAATTCGGAGGTGCCTCAACGTTCTATTTTGGCTCCAACCTTGTTTTTGCTTTACATAAATGATTTGTTGGAGACAACGGATAGCCGAGTGTTCAGTTTTGCGGATGATAGTACGCTTGTTTCCTCTTTTTCGAGTGATCGGCCGATTAGTGCATCAACGTCGCACCAGCTGAGATGTGGCCAGATCGACTCTCTGAATCAGGATCTGGATAAGATCCTGCAGTGGGAAAAGGCCAATCTCGTCGACTTCAATGCAAAGAAGACACAATATACAACATTCACAAAGAAAAGTGGATCATCGGTTCCAGGGCTGATGATGAATGACCAGGCCCTCGGATCTGGGGAGAGCTTGAATTGCCCGCCATCACGGTCTGTGGGAATGTATCGTGGCATACTGGAAAACTGAGTTATCTTTTTTTTTAGAGGCAAGAAATATCTTACTCCTGCTCAACTTCTTCTCCTGTATAAATCCTAATTTAGACCCGCGCTCGTATACTGCTCTCATGTTTGGAGCTCTGCTTCTAAGCAAATCCTCGACCTACTTGAGAGCATACAGACACGAGGGATCCCCCTGATCGGGGACTCGGCGCTGACGTTCTGGACTACAGTCGCTATCACACCGAAGGCGGGTAGCCGACCTCTATCTGTTTTGCAGTTATTGTTAGGGATACTGTTCTTCGGAGATTCGTGACATTGTTCCGCACAATTCAGTTTATATGCGCCCCACAAGACAATCCGACGTATGGCACCAGTTTGCGGTTCATCTCCCGACGGCGCGAACATCCCCACATCAGATCTCGTTCCGTTACAGAGCGGGGAAGCTGTGGAACTCCCTTCCCGCGCGAGTGTTCCCGGAGCGTTACAACCTGCAACTGTTCAATAGTAACTGCAACCCTTTTTTGTAAATATGACGAGGAGGCAGAGCAATGGAGGAAACTGCACAACCACGAATTCGAAGAGCTATACCGCAAACGTACAATAGTGAGAGTAATCAGGTTGCGAAGATGGCCGGACATGCGGCGCGAATATGTAACGATAGAACCGTGCGTAGAATTCTTGACGGTAGACCAACTGGAAAGAGACCGACAGGACGGCCGCGACGAAGATGGGAGGACAATGTTAGGTTTAACTTTCAGGAGATCGGATCGGCTGGTCAGGCGTGGAAGTCGAGTCGGTGAGGTCATGAACTTCCGGGTTCCTACAGGGCAATAAATAATATAGAAAATAGGAGCATCCTCAAGACTAAAAGTTCCTTCAAGAAATATTGAAAGCCACTATTTACTGTTGCATGACTCACAGAATGTTCACCCATACTTGAATTAAACAATTCCATAGCTTGAGCAGCATGTTTTTCTTTCATTTGAAAACAGAATCCGATGCAATGGCGGAATGTTCACCCATAGTTGAATAAATCAATTCCATAGCTTGAGCAGGATGTTTTTTTCATTTGAAAACATAATACATGATTATTATTATTATTATTATTTATTATAATGCAAGTAAATTACATGGTAACTTAAGACTAATAGCACTAGCGACTAAGGCTTTCGGCTAGAATATAAATATTGTTTACACTAGATTTTGTAGCTTAACTAAGGTTAGTAGTTTGTAGAGCTTATCGATATTAGATGATGATGGTTGGGATATGATGTTGATGATGTCGTCTTTGTAATGTTGGCGTACAAGGTCTTTTACCCCTGCACATTCAAATAGTATGTGTTTGGAGGATAGGTTGGAGTTGGATGTACAGATGTGGCAGGTAGGGGGATTACTCCTGTTGATGATATGTTGGTTGGTGATAAATGTGTGCCCAAGGCGCAGCCGGAGGAAGCACCTGATTTTATGTTTTGCGACTGTTTGTGGATATGTCATGGGTTCTCTTCTGGGGTTTACTACTGCATACATATGCCTGTAGTCTGCCCAGTCCTTTTGTTCTAAATTGTGGAGCTCACTATTAAAGTATCTATGTAAGTCCTTGCTGTTTTCAACGATAAAGGTTATTAGGGGTTCCTTGATGGCTAGTTTTGCAGCAGCATCTGCTGCTTCGTTGCCTGCTATCCCACTATGGCTTGGCACCCAGAGAAGCTTTATTTTGTTTTGTTTATAGAATAAACTATGCTGGATCAAGTGAATGATTCGGTTTCCATTGTTTGGGTTCCTTATTGCTTGGATGGTTGATAGGTTGTCTGTACAAATAAGTGCCTTGTCCTTTTTTACTAACTTAATTGCTTCCAGTACAGCGGTTGCTTCGGACGAAAATATGGAACAGAATTCGGGTATAAGTCCTTTTCTGATTACTATTTTTGCGCTATTGACTATCGCAAATGATGTGCCGTCCTCTGTTTTGGATCCGTCGGTGAAAAGTAGGTTCCACTGGCGGTGTTCGTTTTTGATATGTTGATAATGTTGTTGGTATTCTAGGTGGTTTGTTCTATTTTTTGGGAGTAGGCTTAAATCGGTGATAATAACCATGGGGGGTGAATTGTCCTTGCATTTTGTGGTTTAATGTTTATTCGGAATTGGTGCGCAAGTAATATTGCCTGTCCTAGGGCCGACAAGTACCTTTGGGACCGTTTCCTCCTAAGGATGTTTTTAATATCCTCCACTATGGGTGTCTCCGGTGTGGCGGTAGGTTTGACAACTAGCTTGGCTGAATGGTACTGTAGCGGTGCCGCCAAACCCTACGGTCTACTTACCTGAAAAACCCCCATAACTACTACCCAACTCCCTTTAGTTTGCTAATGCAACAGTATTAGTACCTAAAAATGCTGCACGCATTTAAGAGATCAAATCTATGATCTTTAAGTCCCTGTAAAGAAAACTTACCTTCATGCATTCTCTTCGCATACCATTACTCCTTAAGATTTCTTTATTAACCTACCAGGAATTTCCAATCAATTTCGGCATCTACGTCGCCAGTCAAATTCCCTTAGATGAACTCCTGTAAACAAACTAATTCGGATTGCATTCAAGCTAACCGTCATGACAGGGACCATAAATATTGCGCCGTCTATTTTCCCAGCCGCGTCATATACCTTTTCATACACATTGCCTGGCAACGTTTTTTGTTTGTCTTATCAATAAACAACCCAAGCAGCTGCATATAATTAGCGCAATAGACGCCGAAACCAAATTCTCCAGCATTTCGTAATGCAAATATGAACCCGGTTTCTATTGCAGCCAGAGATGCCATAAACATCCAATTTGCTTTTAGCACCTTTTTCTCCTAACGTCGAAAATAGCGACGAGGCATCGTGTAAACAATGACCCGCATTACCAGCGGCGCATGTGGTCATTTTTCCCTATTGTCCTTGCCGCCTGTCTGTTTTAGAACACATGCAACAACATTGAATCTGTTCGATCGCGCACATATACCACAGCGCCACTAGTTACACCCTTAAGAGAAAAGTTTTTCTCTCTCTTCCTTTTTTTTTCTTAGCGAAATCATCTCTGCATGAGATGACGATCGCTGAGTCAAATTCCATCCTTCGACCCGAGCGGGTCGCGGCTCCATCGCTACCCTGGTGCGCACAGGGAAGCGATAATGGAGGATCACCAGTTTGTGTCGTGTCTTACATAAAATTAAAACACAACTTTAAATATTTTTGGCTATAACATAATACCCTAATTAACTTAAAAGCAACCAACAACAAAAAACATTTAAAATTTATACAGTTGTTTAATAAAAGGAACCTTATAACGTGACTCTCTGTGTTTAATTTCTCCGCGTGTATTGGCGACGTGTTTTTATTATTTCTCCGGTGTGTGCTGTTTCCCCTCGGTGAGCTAATTACGGCGGAACTTTCATTAAGTGAATTGTGGGGACGAGGTAGAACTCTCGCCCATGTATCGTCGCGATCTTGTACCCCCACAGTACTTCATTCGATTTTCAATCGTCGGGAGTCCACTTTCTGCTAGAATGTTTGTTATTGGGGTGGTTCTGAATGCACCTGTAACTATTCGGATTTCACTAGTTGTAGGTTCGTTTTGCTGCATTTCCCGTATATTGGTAGGCCGTAATCTATTTTCGATAATATAATTGCTCTGGTGATGTTTGTTAGTGTATTAGTATGAACAAAACTCTTTTTTGATCCTAAGTATTTAATAATATTTAACCTTAGATCTAAGTTTTTCTTAAGAGCTAAACTTTGATTTTTGAAGTTGTATTTACTGTCAAATTGTAGACCTAGAATTTTTAGTGTATTAACATTGCTGATGGTGGAGTTTTCAAAGTTAACTTTTAACAATTTATTACAACTGTGTTTTTTACATATGTGTAATATTTTGGTTTTCTTGTTTGAGATTTTGGCTCCGGAATAATGACCCCACATTCTAATATCTGAGAGAATATTTTCAAAAGTTTGACTGATAAATTCTAAATTGTTGACATTACTGAATACAATGAGATCATCTGCGTAGATACAATATTTTACAACTTTATATTTTGCCAGTATAATACTTAGATCTTCAAACGCTATTTTGAATAAAACTACTGAGAGTGGTGATCCTTGGGGGATACCGGTTTCTAGATTGTGTACCCCGGAACGCCGTTGGATTTTACAACATATTACCTCCTATTTCCCATTTTTGAAGTTTGTTCAGTATGACGTGGGAGCCGATGCGGTCGAAGGCCATTTCGAAATCTATTGTTAGAATGGAGGCATGCTTTTTGCAGGAAAGTGCAGAAGTAATGTAGTTATCAAGGTGAAGGAGGGCATCCATTGTACCTCGACTTTTTTTGAATTCAACTTGCTGCGTACTTATAAGGGTATATTTCTCTAAATACCAGTTGAGCCTTTTTGCGATAATTTTTTCTAACAATTTGCCTAAGCAGGGGGGGGGGGGGGGGGGGGGGGGAATAGGGAGGTAGCTATTGATTGTGTCGGTTTCCCCATCGGACTTTAAAATAGGTATGACAGTGGATGTTTTCCATGTTTGTGGTATGACGCCAGATTTATAAATGTGGTTAAGTAGATCTAGTAGACGCTGTTTCATGATCGGAGGGCTGTTGTTGACCATAGCATAATCTATTCTGTCGAAGCCCGCGGTTTTTCCTTTTGCAGAATGCAGACTGGAATCAAGTTCTATTCCCGTTATGGGACTTTCTATGGCATTGAGATAGGTATTCCCTGGGGTGGTTATCCGCATTGGGTGTTCCTGCATTTGTTTTTTTGCTGCGTGGAAGTTTGGATGAAAATTAAACTTTATATTTGCCCAGGATTCGGCTAGATGTTCGGCTATTTTTTGAGAACATGTAAGTATGTTCGTGTCGGTATTTATTGCCGTAACGCCAGGGGGATTATAATTGCCTGTGAGCGTTTTTATATCAGACCATATCTTTTTTGGGGTGGAATTGGGCGTTAATTTTGCCGTGAAGGATTGAAATGATTTGGCCTTTTCAATTTTGGCAGTTCTCCGAAATTGGGCGTTAAGCCCTTTATATGTTATTAGATGCTGGTCCGTTGAATGTTTCTTGAAGATTTTCCAAGCTGATTGTTTTTCGGTCCGTAATCTTGCCAGTTCGGTATTCCACCATGGGACAACGGTTTTATGGAACCTTCTTGTTGTCTGCGGAATGGACATGTTGGCGGCCGCTCTAGTCATTTTTGTAATAATACCTGCTTCTTGGTTAATATTTTGTTTTGCGCTATGGGAGCTAAGGAATTGTGTGGTTAATGTTTGAAATTTATCCCAATTGGCTCGGTCAGATTGGAACTTGGGGAGGAGTTTGATGTTTTTCTTATTGCCGTTGCCAGTCGAAACAGAGATTTTAATCGGGAAGTGATCGCTTCCATGCAGATTGTCTAATATTTCCCAGTTAGTTATGGGAGAAAGTTGGGCTGATATTATGGAAAGGTCTACGTTTGTAAAGGTTTTGTGTGTGGAAAAGTGAGTTGGTTTGCTGTTATTCAGTATTGCCAAGTGGAATTGTAGCAAAAATTGTTTAACGATACATGATAAAGGCGTAAATGTTACTTATCGACATTCATCTCTTATACAACTGATGCACAAGGAATGACAGCTTGTAAATGACTAAAACTTAGTGATAAAAATAGCAATGACTAAGCTACATATATCCAAAATGGCGAGCGAGTTGGACGCGTTGCAGTATGTTTTTAATGCAATCAACTTCAGAACCGAGTTTCTACTTGCACACTATTTCAATCAATTTTTATTCATTGTTTCATTTTCTCCTACATTTTCTACGTAGACAATATATGCTTAAAGTCTTGCTGAAATACCTTCGATCATAATTTTCTGGTCGCGGGCACTCTAAGTAAAGAATAACTTCACTAAAGTCATACGCATTATCTTCATCGGGTACACTCTGACACATTTTAGAAACTTATCGCCCATTTACATTCGTTAAGACAACTTTCAGCTTTTATTTTTTTTTTTATAATTTACAGTTGTCTAACTGAAACTTATATATTATTTTAATCTTACTAGTCCCCCAAAGTTGCTCGTATCATAATTTTGTGGCTGCGTGTAGTGCACAGTGAAAAAAAAATAATACCTAATAATGCTCCTCCTTGTAATCCAGATCTAGCTCCGAATGACTTATATTCCCAGGCCAAAAAAGTGCTCGAAAGTCAACTGTGCATCTGTAAAGGATTTAGGAGACATATTTTGCAAGTGTAAAATTATTCATACGAGAATGTTCATGCTGCATAAAAAAAAAAATCTGATTTCACCGCTTCCGTCTTGTAGTCCAGACCGAGCTCCGAATGACTTTTTTATGTTCCCAGGCCAAAAAAGAGCTCGAAAGTCACTGTGCATCTGTAAAGGCATTGCGCGCTTCATACGAGAATGTTTATGCTGTATTCAAGAAACTTGAAGTGTTTACAGCAAATTTCTTCTCTCATTCATGCATATCACAAGAAGGCGCTAATGGCATGTATCCGCCAACAACGAACACATCTCGTATGCTCTTTTTGATTGTGTATATTTTGTGGACAGTCACATTACCCGTCATAAAGCATTAGAAATGGTCATGCTTAGTCTGGCTAACTTTTAGCATAAATCTTAAAGGCATATAGTCAGATAGACATCTATTACTCATATACAGGAGAATCTATGTGAGCAAAGCTTTGCTTGTGACCTTCCCAAGTGTTTTACAAACTTGTCGATCGCAGCTTCATAGGGTAAACTATGGCACTCTCTGAAGTCATGAGTGTTTCCGGTGCGCTACAATTTACAACTTTTCAGATATAAGTCTAAGAGTTATTCAATAGCATCTGACCGCGCTATAGCTTCGCTTTTCCTAAGAGGGGGATAAATTGAAAAAAGATATAATAGTTGTTTTTCAACGGGTTTAAGCACAAATTAATATTTAATTGAAAAATAGATGATATATCATCATCATCATCGGCACTACAACCGGGATCCGATCTTGACCTTATTTAATAAATCTCTCCACCTGTCCCGATTTCGAGCCGATGTCATCCAGTTTAACACTCCCAGGCTCTGGGCGTCCTGGTCTACGCCATCCCTCCATCGCAGACAAGGTCTGCCGCGCTGTCTCCTTCCATACATCCTGCCACAAAGGACTTTCGCTCATTCGAGCTAGGTGTGCCGCCCACCGGAGTCTAGCGAGCTTGATTTTTCTTACAACATTAGCTTCAAGGTAGATTGCGTACAACTCGTGGTTGTAGCGTCTCCGGAATCGTCCTCCCTCACAAACGGGGCCAACAATTCTCCTTGAGACCTTTCTCTCGAACGCGGCTAAGAGCTCAGAGTGCTTTTTATTGAACACCCAGGTCTCGGATCCATACATGAGTACTGGTAAGAGCATGGTCTTGTACAGTAGTAGCTTGGATGTTCTGGATAAATTTCGGGATTTAAAAGCCTTGATAGACCATAGTAGGCTTTGTTGGATTCCATCAGCCGTTCGCGTATTTCTTCTTCCACATTGTTATCGGGTGATACTATTGACTTAAGGTAGTTAAAGGATTGCACTACTTCAAATGCATCCTCCACTACCCTGATAGTTTGACCAACGTTAGGTCTTCTCTTCGCAGAAGTTGCCACCATGTACTTATTTTTTCCCTCATTAATGTGCAGTCCCAGTTTTTGTGCCACCTGCTCGATCTGGGTGAAGGAATCCTACACAGCTGATTCGGTTCTACCGATCATGTCGATGTCATCTGCGTAGGCAAGTATCTGGATGGACTTGGTGATAATGGTCCCTTTAGTTGTGACGCCAGAGTCACGAATTGCTTTCTCCAACGCCAGGTTGGAGAGGAGGCAGGCCAGATCGTCCCGTTGTCGGAGTCCATTAAAGATGTTTATTGGTTTGGACAGCAATCCCGCTATTTTTACTTGACTAGTTTATTTTTTTATTTTTTTTTTATTTTATTAGACTTCTCTCGGGAGAGGCGAACCTATAGCGCCGAGTGGGCGCCCCGAGATGCCACCAAATAACTGTTGCAGTTCTTTTTGAACAGTTGCAGGTTGTAACGCTCCGGGAACACTCGCGTGGGCAGGGAGTTCCACAGCTTCCCCGCTCTGTAAGGGAACGAGTTCTGATGCAGGGATGTTCGCGCCGTCGGGAGATAAACCACAAACGGGTGCGATCCGTCGGATTGTCTTGTGGAGCGCATATAAACCGAATTGCGTGGAACAGTACCACGAATCTCCGAAGAACAGTACACCTATCAATATCTGTAAAACAGACAGAGATCGGCTACGCGCCTTCGATGTGATAGTGACTGTAGCCCCGACGGGAGCATTTAAAGTTACTGAGCGGGAAATTCAAAAAGTCACTGCCTTATCAAACTGCCATGGCACCAGAGTACAATTTTTTAAAATTACTTGAAAGGTCTGTTTCAATTTTAAAAGAATAAACCATAATCCGGAAAACCGGAAAAGATTTAAGAGAGCTAGAAATGACTGCAATCCGCATATTCAACGCGCCAAGTTCTTGCATGACCAGAGAGTGAAACAAAAAATACTACACTCTCCCACAGGTAGTAGAAACTTCTGAGCATTCATGAAAAACATTCAAAACTCGGTCTCGTCATCCATTCCATCGCTTATAGTTGATGACAGACCAGTCACCCATGCAACATAGAAGGCAAATATACTTGCTAAACATTTTGCAGCGAACTCAACTCTGTCTGACACCACATCAGTTCCACCTCATCTTGAGCATAAGCAGCACACAATGAGCCAGATTCACTTCCAAACGCGTACTGTTGCCCGCGCACTCAAGTACCTAAACGCAAACAAATCCGCTGGTCCGGATGGAATTCCCCCAATTCTCTTGACGACATGTTCCTCTTCACTCGCTAAACCACTGCGAAACCGCTTCCATTTGTCTTATTCTATTGGCTATTTCCTAAATATATGAAAATCACCGAACATTCAGTCAATTCCCAAAAAGGGTGACAAATCGTCCCCCTCGCCCTATCGACCTATAGCACTAACT
Organism: Microdon myrmicae; assembly: GCA_963931805.1. NCBI lineage: Eukaryota > Metazoa > Arthropoda > Insecta > Diptera > Syrphidae > Microdon > Microdon myrmicae. The sequence goes on along the minus strand of OZ007498.1, from coordinate 143,583,868 downwards.
TCTAATCTCTCAAAGGTAATTGTTTTTTTGGGGGGCGAAGTGGGTGCGCCGGCACGGGCGCTAGGTTCTACCGCATCCCCACAAATTGTTCGCTGAATAATGCTGCGGACCGTTCACCAGAGGAGAGAGGTAAAATAAAACACTGATATTGTTTCTAGGGGGGGACTTTTTTATTTTACACTGATTGACATAGTTTATTCTTTAATTTGATGTAATATATTTGTTAACATAACGATACAGTTCATGGATTTAATATTAGTTCTATTGGGTGCACAAACTTTCTATTTTACACTAATTGACATCGTTTATTACACGAAACAAAATGCTGCCGAATGTTGTTAATACTGTTTACGAAACTCATACAAAATAAAGAAAACACTTAGTTCAAAACTCGACTCGCGATCCGCACTCAGGGATGGTAAAACACACGACTCTGGGATGTATGCATCCCCGCAGCGCTACGGGGAGCGGAAGACGACACACCCGGCGCGTCTTGTGGTTGGTAAACGACTCCTCGAGGGCTGAAATCCGACTCTTGATTCAACCCGCAGTTTTGTGGTGGGTTTGTCAGAAAAGAGAGAAGATTTCTCTCTATGGTGAATAACCAGTAAGAGAATCTGGCTGGCCAAATTCTGGTGGTGTGTGTGATCGTGTAGATCGCACTGTTTATCGATGCATTTCAGCCAAGGATAAAGGAAGTCTAAACAAGGGAAAGAGAACAAAGGGAAAAGCGACATAGGGCATCGTTCTGTAATGAGGGTTCAGCTAAGTAAATACGCTGCAACTCATTAGGTGCTAACGGCTTTGGGATACACACTGGAAATTGCATATTTGATCTTTAGTCGGCGGGAAAAACCGAATTCTTGTATGCGTTTGTATATGACAAAGAATTCGGTTTTAGCGGCTATCGCGCTGGGGGATTTGCCTGGCAACCAATGGTGCCGAATAGTTTTATAATTTATGACATGTATGCAAGAGAATTCTTTCAGAAATTTTGAATGTGCATTGAATGCATGAAAGGTAAGTATTCTTTTACAGGGACATGGGATAAAAACTTAATGAAGGAAATGTGAAGGGGATCTTTGCAGGTAACTGCTAATTTGCCAAGGGAGTTTGGGATTGCAATTGTGAGTAGTTCTTGCGTAAAGTTAAAAAACCTCCACAGTTTCACTTACCAACTGTCAAATTTCGAAATATCTGGAATCAAATGACCTCCTCAATGACCGCCAATATGGGTTTCGTGGCAACTGGTCCACACGAGATTTGATGGCGTACCTTACCGAAAAGTGGAGCCATTTCATTCACTACCTCGGCGAAAGCAAGGTTGGGCATTTGATATTTCAAAAGCCTTCGACAGAATGTGGAATCCATCCCTTTTGTCAAAATTGCATTCCTAGGAGTAGACAATTCCCTGATCCAATGGATAAGAGACTATCTTTCTGGCCGTTCAATCCAAGTGGTTCTTGACGCTGTCAAATCTGTCTCCCATCAAATTAATGCAGGTATTCCCCAGGGTTCGGCACTCTCACCTACTCTCTTCCTGATCTCTATAAATGACCGTTTGTCAATTACCGACAACCCAATTCACTCGCTTGCTGATGATAGCACGTTGAGTTTCTTATACTCATATGAACACCCCCGACCAAACTCTTCGAACGTCATTACCAACCAGCAGTTTATGCTTGACAGATTGAACTCCGACCTCAACAAGGTATATCAATGGGGATTATCTAACCGAGTGGAATTCAATGTATTAAAAACTCAGTGCTGACTCATGTCGTCAAAGGCGAACTCCTAAGTAAATATACTGTCGATGAACTGCTCTTGCACCAATGAAGCCAAGGAACTATCAATCCTCGGCACTCGAATTAATTCGACTTTTAATTGGAATGACCACATATCTGAAGCTGCAAAAAGTGCGACTAAATGTATGGCGTTCCTTAAGAGATGCAAAAGATACTTCACTCAATCCAACCTGGCCACTATTTCCAAGGCGTATATTCGTCCCAAAATGGAGTTCAATTCCCATATTTGGGCAAGATCTAACAAGATATGTCAATGAAGATTATCCAACAGAATAGAATTCAAAACCTCGGAAACTCAGTGCTGCCTCTTGTCGTCAAAGGCGAACCCTAAAGGAAATATACTATCGATGAATGGCACTTCCATCGACGAAGTCAAGGAACTGTCAATCCTCGGCAGTCGAATTAATTCGACTCTTAATTGAAACGACCACCTATTTGAAGCTGCGAAAAGTGCGACCAAATGTGTGAGGTTCCTTGAGAGATGCGAAAAATACTTCACTCCATCCAACCTGGCCGCTATTTACAAGGCATATATTCGTCCCAAAATGAACTTCAATTCCACATTTGGTCAGGCGCGTTCAAAACTGCCCTACATGTAAAAACAAGCAGTGAAACTTTTTGGGGAATCCAGCCGTAAGTCGATGAATTTCGTCGTTAGAACATAGGTGCAACGTATCATGCCCATCTCTTTTCTATAGGTATTATCAGGGTCGGTGTTCAACTGAACTTACTGAATGTGTTTCGCCTCTTCAGACATTTTCTCGCGGTACCCGTCAATCTGTGAATGGGCATCAGTTCAAGTTGAAAGTGAACTTCACGCGCACAAATAAACATAGAGAGTCATTCTTTAGTCGAACCACACGAATGTGGAATGCTCTATCTGTTCATGTCTTTCCTCGTCGTTGTGATGTTCAGGCATTTAAGACCAATATACATCGATACCTCGTTCCTTATCCGCTTCCCCTCCATCCGCCCGCACTGTGCTCTGACATTTAAGGGTACTTCAAAATCCCCTTTTGTGCGCGCGTTAGTGTAAAAAAAATCTAGAACCCACTGGGGGGGTCGTTTAGAAATTGTAGACACTCTTATGATTTAAAAAATACTTCACGTGAACAGAAAAGGTAATAAACGGTAGTTGGGTTTATTCTTTTTATAAACCTAGGAAGGCTGGTGTAACCGTTCACATCCTTTGATTCTGGACTACAAATTATGCACTAAATCAATAAAGTGCTCACGGGAAGGTAGAACTCCATGCTTTAACTAACAAAACTATTAATCGAGCATGCCGTTCCTCCATTTGCCTCCCATTCCTTCAATTACTTCAATTAGTATGTGGGGGTTATTATTTGGCATCAGCAAGGATGCGGGTTCAATAAAAAAACACCACCGTTGAAAAGACAAGAACACCAATTGCACCAGAGAAGATGGTAGAAGTGAAACACGGCATTGAGTTCCTTTATTAGTGATACTCCGCTATCGACACGTCCGATAATCCTTCGAGGTGCGCACAGTCATCCTACTGCTAGCAGCAGCCTGTCGCCAAGATGAATAAAACGCTTGGTGTTGGTGTTGAGCACTGTTTTTTATTGTTAAAATTTTTCTTTCTGTTTTAAAGTTTAAGAATGTTATTTGCGATTAAAGGCACATATTATTATTAAAGGAGAATCAAAGCACTTTGTAAAGTTGAATGGGACTAATCGCGACGCTGTTCATTTATTAATTAACCGTTCAATTCGCCGTGCGATCAACATACCAAGAAATGACAAAAAAAAGATTTTACTAGTACTGATGATTTATTGAACTCAAGCTGAGACTTTACCGGAACGGGAAGCGCACTCCACGGAGGATGAATTTTGAATCACGCAACGTCCCCGGTACGTGAGTGCGGTTCAAAGGTTACTATCTGACTCCTCGTAAGCTGGTCTATGCTGACCCTACCTAGTGAGATAGGTTTCCACTCATGTCCCCGTATGGGAAAACAATCTCTCCTTCCCCCCAACGACCAATGAGAAAAGATTCGCATCCCATTGGAAGGTTCCCATAGATATCGTCCCGATAGGTTGAATGTCTTTACCTAGGAAAGAAAGGCAAACGAAACATGCGTGGGGTGAAGGAAGCGAAAACAAACATGCAGCTGTTCAAATATGATGACCGGTGTAAGGAGGCTAGCTGCCATTCAATCATAAACGATCCGGGATAGATTTTTGTGTTGATGTTATGTCAACAGAACTTCACTTACAATGGCAAAGGCTAGAATGCATGGATGCATGTTTGTTTTAGGAAAAACATATCGTGGGACACGATCTGGTAATCAGGATGATTACGCAATGACGGTTGTGTATTTATCCACGTCAATTGTGCATTGCATCCATAGCGAGTCAAGGGTCGAATTCCAGTGTGAATATTTACACTGGCAAAGAATTCGGCTCTTGGCAGCTAGGCGTGAGTCGCGCTATGCTTTGTATTAGAGAACAAAACATGGGACGTGGCCGTTGCTAGATTGTACAAACTATGATCACGTCCAATTCGATGCCAGTTTATCGCTTATACAACCGATCAGGGATAATCAGCTGCAGCTGCATAAGCAAGCGATTTGCCATGGCTTGTCTTTTAGACCAACGGATTGTTGGAACAAGAACATTCCGAAGGATTGGCCTGTGTTTGATGGGCATGTGGCTGACCATAGGAATCGATCGGTTCTTGATAGATGAACCCAGATGGTTCAGTTGATGCCATTGGTTTTGATGCCATGGCAAGATGGTAATCTTGCCGTGGACTTATGTTTCAGGCATGAAATTGTTGAATAGAGCTTTGTACTGCTCGTATACACCAAGCCAGTGGTTGGTGCAAGTATTTGCAGGTTGGGGACGAGGAGTTGGATTGGGTCGCTGGGTGGTTATTCGGGAATGCTTAAAGAACCCCCACAAGTACAATTCACATCAACTTTGATGCTGAGTTAAAGCGCCATCTGTAGACCAAAGACCTTAAAGTGTATTTTGAATTTTAGGGTTGTGACCAGAAGTTGTTATTTTGCTCCGCTGGAAATATTGGGGAAAGCCTGTAATATCGGTAATAAAAGCATTTGAGTGGTATAAAGCGTTCAAAGAGGGCCGTGGAATAGGTGAAAACTTGCTTCATATGAGACGGCTTGCAAAAGTACTTACTGAATAAAACATCGACTAAGTGAAGATAATGGTGCTCGAAAAACGTGGCTTCCGTTTCAAGAGCAAGAACGCCATTAATATAATCGAGTAACCACCGTATTCTCCCTATGACTCTTTCCTGTTTCCAAAACTGAAAGTAGAAGTGCGTGGAATCCATTTTCAGTCAATTGAAGACATGAAAGGAAATTCGCCGAGAGATTTGAGGTGATCTCGGCAAAAAATGTATTATTATTATTATTTATTGGCCTGTAGGAACCCGGAAGTTCATGACCTTACCGACTCGGCTTCGCCATCGTTCCCTGTCCTGGGCACTCTCCTTCCACGCTTGTCCATTCGATCCGATCTCCTCAAAGTCAAACCTAAAATTGTCCTCCAATCTCCGTCGCGGCCGTCCTACCGGTCTCTTTCCCGTTGGTCTACCGTCAAGAATTCTATGCACGGTCCTATCGTTCCCCATTCGCGCCACGTGTCCGGTCCATCTTAATCTTCGCGACTTGATTACCCTCACTATTGTAGGTTTGCGATATAGCCCTTCCAATTCGTGGTTATGGAGTCTCCTCCATTGTCCTGCCTCCTCGTCATATTTACCTCCAAAGGTGCCCCTCAAAACTTTATTCTCGAATACGCGGAATTTGTTTTCTTCCCGTTTTGTGAGAGCCCATGTTTCGCATCCATATAGAACAATCGGCATGATTATGGTTCTACAGACACGGATCTTCATGTTACGTGATAGCAGTCTGGATTTCAGCAGTTTACTGACTGCGTGCCAACTCGCGTTGCCGGAATGCAATCTCTTGTTAATTTCCTTCGACATTTCGTTACTGGCCGTCAGTATCGTTCCCAGATATTTAAATTCTTCAACTTTTTCAAATATCTTACCTCTGACGTTTATATGTGTTATCTGAGATCCACCTGCTCTCGCCGTAATCATATATTTTGTTTTGTCTTCATTTATTTCTAGGCCCACCTCTTCTGCCGCTTGCATGATGATATCACAGTTTTTACTAACAGTCTCTAGATTATCGCCCAGAACGGCGATGTTACCCGCATATGCGAGCACTTGTGTGACCCCGTTCAGGGATGATCCGGCCATGTTGTCGTCTTGTACCTTTCTGATGACATACTCGAGCACAAGGTTAAAGAGACACGGTGATAGACCATCTCCCTGCTTTAGTCCGTCCCGGATTTCAAAAGGTTCTGAGAGGTGGTTTTCTATTCTGACTCGCCCTTTGTTTTCGTTCATGCAAATTTGAATGAGGGCGGCATATTTTTTTTGGGACTCCCAGCTCAACTAGAATATGGTAGAGCCTCTGCCTTGCGACTGAGTCGTAGGCTTTTTGAAGTCAACGAACAGTTGGTGATCCGTCTCTCCGTATTCCCACTTCTTTTCCAGCAGTTGTCTTATTGTGAACATTTGGTCGCTTGTTGACCGGTTCCTACGAAATCCACATTGGTAGTCTCCCAGTATCTCTTCTGCGTACGGTGTGATTCTCGCCAGAATGACATATGTTAATATTTTGTATGTGGTTGGGAGCAATGATATTCCTCTGTAGTTTTCGCAGTCAGATCTGTCGCCTTTTTTGAAAATGGGGATGACTATTGAGGTTTTCCATTCTTCCGGAGTGACTTCCTTATCCCATATTGTTTGGATGAGCTGGTGGATCTTTCGAGCGGTTGCCTCTCCTCCATGCTTCACAAGCTCTGTCGGTATGCAGTCGACTCCGGGAGCCTTGTTGTTTTTCAATCGATTTACTGCGTCTACAACTTCGTTGAGAGACGGCTCTGGGATCTGAGGCTCGGCTGTATGTACGCTTGGTGCATTTATCTGTGGTTGATGGGTGCGTACATTGAGCAGGTTTTCAAAGTACTGCTTCCATCTTGTCACGACATTGTTTGTTTCTGTGACCAGACAGCCGTTTGCGTCTCGAATTATTTTGGCTCTTCCTCGGTAGCCATTTCTAATTGAATTTATGCCGACATACATACCCCTGATGTTCTTTGCCCTAGAATTTTCTAGGATTTTTTCGATCCGAGTCTTCTCCCATTCGCGTTTTTTTGCGTCTGAAGAGCCTCATTGTCTCTCTCCGAATTGTCGCGTATCTTTCTGCGTTGACTTCATCATATCTTTCTAAGTGGATCACTCTGAGGCGTTTACGTTCTTCGATCTTCGCCCTGCACTCATCGTCAAACCAAGGTTTGGACTTAATTGTTTTCTTAAATCCTAATACCTTTTGGGCTGTTTGTTTGATTGTGTCTCTGATCGATGTCCATTTAGTGTTCATACTATTAGCTTCCTCTTCCTCACTGCTCACATTCTCTAGAATGCTAAATCTATTCGTTAGTTCGTCTTGATATTCAGCCCTTTTGCGTAGGTCTTTCAGTTTATCAGTGTCGAACTTTTTGCTTGTCTCCCGTAACTGCCCATGTGGGATTGCTGCGAGGCGACTCCTGATTTTGCCAATCACTAGAAGATGATCGGAGTCGCAATCTGCTCCTTTATATGATCTTACGTCAAGGGCATTCGAGTGGTGTCTTTTGTCTATGAGGAAGTGGTCTATTAGGTTACACTTTACGCTGTCGGGTGATCTTCATGTGGCTTTATGGATTTGCTTGTGCTTGAAAATCGTGCTTTTCACTACCAGATCTTTTGACGCTGCGAACGTGATAATTCGAATTCCATTATCATTTGAAACGTCGTGTAGGCTCTCTTTACCTATAGTTGGGTGGAAGATGTCTTCCTTTCCAATTTTCGCATTGATGTCCCCGAGGAGGATTTTAGCATCGAATGATGAGATCCCATCGAATACTTCCTATAGAGTCTCGTAGAATGTGTCCTTCGTTTCTTCGTCCGTAGATTCGGTTGGGGCGTGTACGTTTATAAATACATAATTGTACCATCGGCCCTGTATTTTTAGCACAGACATTCGGTCATTAATAAATTTCACATCTTTTACATGGGGCGTAATCTTCTTGCTTATGATGAAGCCGGTTCCGAGGTTATGTGTATCGGTACCTCCACACACCAGTGCAAATCCGTTGGTTTCGATTACTTGATGTGGGAGTCGGACTTCCTGAAGCGCGACGATGTCCATTTTATATTGTTTCGCGTTTTCTACGACCGTCTGTATCGCGCCTGGTTTATATAACGTTCGAACATTCCACGTGCCTACGCGTATATCCCGCTTTTTACGTTTTTCCCTACGTCTTCTTTTTGCCGAGTCGGTGTTTTCCTGATGATTTGTTCCCTTATGGTAGTGTTGGCTCATCACACCTACGCCTACCGGTTTTTTTGTGAGATTGTTTTTTGTGTACTGATTATTCATGTCATTGGATCACTCTGGGGTTTCAAATGGTCCGCCATATCAGAGCCCCTCTTTGATATGGTAAGGTCTGCTTACTGCTCTGATTCGACCCGGTGTCAGAGAGGCGCCGTTATAATACAGCCGGTATACCCCTGGCTGCAAACCACACAATGGGCACGGTGACGCGTAACACCTTGGATTAGGGGCGGTAGATCTTTGTGTGTTACTCCTCGCTAGCCTGTCTGACATTGGTGGCCCTACTGGAAGCGTATGCTTCCGTCAGCATAGCCTGAGCGATTCATTCAGTTTCAGCCCCCGCACCACGTCAAGGTTTCTACCAAGCGGGGGGGAAAAAAATGTATAGATAACTAAATTATTGATTGAAAAAAATGTAAATTTTGATGATTAACATGCGTTGTTCTTATTAACTCAGTTCGGGTTATAATTTGACTGAATGTCATATATTTTTTTGTTACATCTGTTTTGTTACATATATAATGTTCGATAGTTCCCTGTTATGGCCCCCATGTATCTTATAATCCTTTTAATGTCAATTCTAATGCTCCCTGTTCGTCTTTTTCGAAAGTCAGGATGTTCTTTTGTATTTCTAAAATCCATTCTCTACGAGTCGTTTTGCCGTTCCGTATATATATATATGTATTTTTTTTTTCAAGAAATGCAACAGCTAACTTGGTTTTTCTTTTTACGACCGGTGAATGAAGCACGAGTCAAAATTCAGTTCTCTGTAGTGTTTTGCTTTTATCTTAATTTTTTTTATTTGTGAGAGACTGTTTAATTGGTTAAGTGTATTTGACTTCTTTTGCCTTGTCTGTTTGCCCAACACAAACAGCATCTGTATTTTCTTAACGCTGGAATTAACGACGTTGCTTTTCTTGATATTTGAAAAATAATTTGCTTAAGGAGTGTAATGGAGTATTAGTAAAAAACAAAAAAAAAAAAAAAGGTTTCATTCGTTCCGAACTGGTGGCTTTCGCTTATAGGTATAGATATCTCAGTCAAACTTTAATGCGCACATTTTCATTTAAAAATGTTTTAGGAAAGAATTTATTAACTTCGAAAAAATTAACAACTTTGATCTACAGAGAGAGGTGATTCCTATTAATGATTACAATAAATTAATTTCATGAACTTCTCAAAACGAAGTATAAAGTATTCCAGAAGGATTAAAAACAATTATTATAAGAGAACAGCGGTTGGTCTTGCTAATAGCAACAGTAACTACTTAACACTTTAGTTTTGTTTAAAAATGTCTTTTTTGTTTTACTTCTTGTTGCTCTTCTGCTTTATTTGTGTGTTTCCATGGCTCTCTGTATAAAAATGTTGTTGTTTGGTATATTTTTGTGGAGTGATAGCAGTTAATTTATGTTTAATGTACCAGCTAATTTATTTTTGATTACCATTATACGGTTGTGTTCTTTTTTGTCCAGATGAAAAACCAAAACTCGTTTCTGAGACTAACAAAGTGAATGCTGATACTGCAGTCGACGAAGATGCTCCATGGCGACGAGGCAGCGCAGCTAGGAATCGCAACCATTCAGACAATCCACCCAAACAAAATCGTAAGTTTAATTAATTATATTTATTACTTTCCAAGGACAAATGAGTAAGGCAGCTTGGGTTTCTGTTAAAAATACATTTCTGGATGTACATATCATACAGGTTTCTCTGGTCTATAATAATTGGTGTTACATTTGTATTTGGAATTTAATTTCAAACAAGGCCGTTTGTATTAAGGTGCCAGTTCGAACTCTCTTATTTACGTAGAGAGTAGTCATTTCATAGAGCGCTGTCGTAATTTAAATCTGGGAAGTAACATACTTTAAAGCAATCGCTGACGAAGTACTACTATAGTCTTGTTTCTTTTTTATTTGTACATGGGCATCTTAAACAAACCAAATAGGGATATCTACTTATACCTTTTGTTGTCGATTCGCCTATAAATTAATTTGGAATCTTAAGGGGAGGTTCACATCATCATCGGCACTACAACCGGGACCCAGTCTTGACCTTATTTAGCAAATCTCGCCACCGGTATCCGGTCTTTATGCGAGACTTGTTAAATTGTCCAAAATAATTTGATTTTCCGGGCAAGGTTATAAGCCTTGCGCCAACCGTTCACAGGATATCGCCGCATGCATTGGTTCACTACTTGGCGGGTGCCAAAGTAGCTATCCAGGGGTGACACGTGGAGACTGCATGTCAACTTGGATTGAACAGGGACAAGGATCGTCCTGGCCTTCGACGGGTTGCAAGCAGATACTTTATCCTGTATGTTCGTTCCCATCCCCCCGAGGTTCTCATCTAGAGACCCAAACATGACGCGTTTTTTTCGAATTTCCTTCTCAAAGTCGAAAGCAAATACTAACGTAAAATGTTGTACATATATTTATTAAGTATTTAGGTATACATGAGCATTTTTTTTAGTGAATAATATCAAAAACTGTCAATTTAATGATGCAGTGTAACGATTCGAAAAAAGGTACCAAATCGATCTCCATCTTCTGTAATCATACAACAAAAAGTTTTTTGATATTATATAATATTTGCTGGAGTCTGAATAAGGGAACAAATCATCAAGAAAACACCGACTCGACAAAAAGAAGACATAGGGAAAAACGGAAAAAGCGGGATAAATGCGTCAGGACGTGGAATGTTCGAACGTTACATAAACCAGGCGCGATACAGACGGTCGTAGAAAGCGCGAAACAATATAAAATGGACAAGTCCGACTCCCACATCAAGTAATCGAAACCAACGGGTTTGCACTGGCGTGCGGAGGTACCGATACACATAACCTCGGGATTGGCTTCATCATAAGCAAGAAGATCACGCTCCATGTAAAAGATGCGCAATTTATTAATGACCGAATGTCGGTGCTAAAAATACAGGGACCATGGTACAATTATGTATTTATAAACGTACACGCCCCAACAGAATCTACGGACGAAGAAACGAAGGACACATTCTACGAGACCCTATAGGAAGTATTCGATGGGATCTCATCATTCGATGCTAAAATCCTCCTCGGGGACATCAATGCGAAAATTGGAAAGGAAGACATCTTCCACCCAACTATAGGTAAAGAGAGCCTACACGACATTTCAAATGATAATGGAATTCGAATTATCACGTTCGCAGCGTCAAAAGATCTGGTAGTGAAAAGCACGATTTTCAAGCACAAGCAAATCCATAAAGCCACATGAAGATCACCCGACAGCGTAAAGTGTAACCTAATAGACCACTTCCTCATAGACAAAAGACACCACTCGAATGCCCTTGACGTAAGATCATATAAAGGAGCAGATTGCGCCTCCGATCACCTTCTAGTGATTGGCAAAATTAGAAGTCGGCTCGCAGCAAACCCACATGGGCAGTTACGGGAGACAAGCAAAAAGTTCGACATTGATAAACTAAAAGGCCTACCCAAAAGGAGTGAATATCAAGAGGAACTAACAAATAGATTTAGCATCCTAGAGAACGGGAGTAGTGAGGACGAGGAAACCAATAATCTGGGCACTAAATGGGCGTCGATCAGAGACACAATCAAACAAACAGCCCAAAAGGTATTACGACTTAAAAAAACAATTAAGTCCAAACCTTGGTTTGACGGTGAGCACAGGGCGATAATCGAAGAACGTAAACGCCTCAGAGTGATCCACTTAGAAAGATATGATGAAGTCAACGCAGAAACATATGCGACAGTTTGGAAAGAGACAACGAGACTCTTCAAACGCAAAAAAACGCGAATGGGAGAAGACTCGGATCGAAAAAACCTAGAACATGCCAGAGCAAAGAACATCGGAGGTATGTATGCCGGCATAAATTCAATTAGAAATGGCTACCGAGGGAGAGCCAAAATAATTCGAGACACAAACGGGTGTCTGGTGACAGAAACAAACAATACCGTGACAAGATGGAAGCAGTACTTTGAAAGCCTGCTTAATGAACGCACCCATCATCCACAAATAAACGCGCCAGACGAACATACAACCCAGCCTCAGATCCCTCTTTCGACGAAGTTGTATACTGGCAGAGCTTGTGAAGCATGGAGGAGAGGCAACCGCTCGAAAAATCCACCAACTGATTAAAACAATCTGGGATAAGGAAGTCAACCCGGAAGAATGGAAAACCTCAATAGTCATTTTCAAAAAAGGTGACAGATCTGACTGCGAAAATTACAGAGGAATATCATTGCTCCCAACCACATACAAAATATTAACAAATTTCATACTGGCGAATATCACACCATACGCAGAAGAAATATTGGGAGACTACCAATGCGGATTCCGTAGGAAGCGGTCAACAAGCGACCAAGTGTTCACAATAAGGCAACTACTGGAAAAGAAGTGGGAATACGGAGAGACGGTTCACCAACTGTTCGTTGACTTCAAAAAGGCCTACGACTCAGTTGCAAGGCAAATAATCTACCATATTGTGGTTGAGCTGGGAATACCGAAAAAATATCCCGCCCTCATTCAAATCTGCATGAACGAAAACAAAGGGCGAGTTAAAATAGAAAACCATCTCTCAGAACCTTTTGAAATCCGGGATGGACTAAAACACCATGTCTCTTTAAACTTGTCCACGAGTATGTCATCAGAGAGGTACAAAACGACAACATGGCCGGATTATCCCTGAACGGGGTCAAACAAGTGCTCGCATATGCGGATGACATCGCCGTTTTGGGCGATAATCTAGAAACTGTAAGTAAAAACTGTGAAATTATCATGCAAGCGCCAGAAGAGGTGGGCCTAGAAATAAATGAAGACAAAATAAAATACATGATTATGGCGAGAGCAGGTGGACCTTAAAGAACACACATAAACATCAGGGCCAAGATATTTGAAAATGTCAAAGAATTTAAATACCTGGGAACAATACTGACGGGCAGTAACGAAATGTCGAAGGAAATTAACAAAAGACTACACTCCGGCAACGCTAGTCGGCATGCAGTCAGTAAAGGTCTGCGCAATATAGGTTTTGAGATATATTTAAGTTTCAACGCACATTTCAGTCGGAGTAAGAAAGAGAAAGTAAGCAAACCCATGCCCAATGTGAAGGTAAAATCTAATCAATAATGGCATCATATACCAATCGGTCGGTAGTTGAATTGTGTCTTAAATTTAAATTACATTTAAATTTTGAAATGAATTTATGATTTTATAAATAACAACAATAATGTTATTTCTTTATTTCATTGTAGAAGTTCCTGAAAAAGAAATCAAAGCAACAGAGTCCGATGTTATTCTTAGGCGTACTCAGAGCTTTGAAAATGATGAAAAGTATGTACAATTTATTTTCATTATAATCAGCAGTTTTCCTTTAAAGATTAATATTCTTACTAAAGTAATCATTTGCTTACTCTACTAAATTACTTAAATTGTGGTGTACTTATGATGATCAATCAATTTTATAGAGGTTACATCGTTTTTTGGTGCATTTCGCACCTCTTACAGTACAATATATATGTTCACAGTCTTTCTATGCATTTATCTTACTACCTAAAGCACATTTTAAATTCCATTTTGACTAGTTGTGAGGCGATGACTAACTATTGAGTGTTATAAAGTACCTACAGAAGTAAACAAATCAATTTCCAATAGATTAGATTAAAAAAAATAAAAAATAAAAACAAAAAAAGTTGAAAATGGAAACGAAAACTGTGGAAGATACATCTAATCTCTTAGTCATCGTATAATATTGGACAACAGTCATGATCAAACAACCACGGTGGTCGTGCATTAATTTGTGCTTTCGTAATTTGTTAACTTGACCACAAATTCTTTCATAAAATAAAAGTGTGCTTAAGGTGTGTGTGTTTTGTTAATGCTTCCAAAATATTTTCGCATTCTTTATAAAAAATACTTTTTTCGGAAACGTTTTAAATAATTCAGCTTGTGCACAACAGTGAAAATTATAATAAGACACAATAAGAATTAATTACAAACTATATGCTTAAGCTTAACATAATAAAGTGTATGCTTAAGCTTTCAGGAATCTAATTTATTATAAAACTTATGTTTTAGTTTTGTTTATATTTATTTTGACTAATTGTGATTTTTGTTGTTTGCCAATAATCACCTCGCTCATCACATAACAATATATCAAGATTCTATCAAAAATACAATGAACTACGGGCTAGAATAAAAGCCAATTCGTGTCCCATACTACCAGCAACACAAAATCCAAACGTACTAGGAACAGTTAACACAACAATTCAAAATTATTCAGTACAAAGATCGGCCTCACTAAAAGATCATAGATACTTCAGGTTTGTTTTTTTTTTTTACATAAACATATTATACTTATTTAATGCTTTGCTAATTGTGTTTCAATGGAATTAAAAAATTTCGGTTTTTGTGTTAATTAAATTTGCTTTTCGTTTAAACACACAAAACATTTGCTAAAATGCTTATATTTTAAATTGCATGCGAGTTGCCTTTGGTCACGTCAAAACAATCAAAAGTGTTTCAGTAGATAGCTGGATAATGAAATATGATAAACATCTTTAGTGAGTTCAGTTATTAATGAGTTATTATTATCAATTTAAGGAAACTTATTACGTCACCACCGGCCAGTCCAAATGCACCTATTGTTACACCAAATAGTACTACTCCAACGACACCAACAACTCCAGTTCGAAGGTAAGATTTTTATATTTGTTTAATTTTTTTAAAAAGTAAGTTGGCAAGTGCTGAAAGAAAGGATGAAAAGAGTTATAAGCGTATACACACTTGTATCAAATTATATCAACATTCGGTCAATAATTCATCAAACAACAATTTTGTGTTTGATGATTCCTACTTTAGTGAAAATCGGGCTGGCTTAAAAGATGTATGGCGCTTCTAACAGACACACACACAATACACCAGCAAATAGTGAAGAACACCGAACGAAAATCGAATATCACTATTGTAGGTTTGCATGCAGTTTCCTCCATTGTCCTGTCTACTCGTCATATTTACCCCCAAAGATAACCCTTAGAACTTTATTCTCGAATACGCGGAATTTGATTTCTTCCCGTTTTGTGAGAGCCCATGTTTTGCATCCGTATAGAACAATCGGCATGATTATGGTTCTGTAGCGTTTCTAACAGATGCACACACATTACACAAGCAAATAGTGATGAACACCGAACGAAAATCGAATAAGAAAATGCATCAGAGCCGTATACCAAAGCGATAACATAACAAATCCACATCAGTCGAATATACTTGAGTTTAGAAATCGAATTCGTACACACGGCGGTGGCCTGATGGGTTGCGCTTTGGTTCAATTTTTGGTGATTCTAACTACGTTCTTCACTATCATACCAAACGCTATAGATGCCTTTGAACCTTTTTGAAAATCAGACAGAAGCTTTATCACCCGAGAAAGTGGTTTCTGTCAAGTTCGGAAATTCGGAGCTCTTTCCCAACTGGAACTGCTTCGAACCGATTATCAGCGTAAAATAAATATCCGCAAGGAAGTTGCACTTTAGAATTTCATTTTTTGATATCTAACGTTAACCTACCATTCAACAGCCGTTAGGTGTCAGTTGAACCTACGTGTACCCAAACAATCGTGTGACATACTATTTTTTCAACACAGTCATTGGGCCAAATTAGCAATCCAATTACAATAATAACATTTGTAAATAAATGACCTCATAGAAGATGTTGAAGTACTTTTCAAAAACTGCGTCCTTCACCAACTTCTTCGACTCACTGCATTCTGTTCTATTTTGTTCTGTTCTATACTCCGTCCTATTTTTGTGAAAGCTGAAAAGTGCATGTCTCAAGAGGATTCGAAGGAATTTATCGAATTAGCCGTGTGAGGTAGAAGATTAGAATAAACACAGTAGGGCCTCTTTTCCATAAGAGGCAATTGAACGCTTTGTGCCAATGACTCCAAAATATCTGTGACGGTTCACCACCCAGCCATAACAATCAAATGATCGGCTTAGTTGCAAGGTCATAATATTTTGTGGTAAGAGCATAACATATTTGTGCTTGGGAAATTTCTAAATATTTTTTTTTTTTTTTTTTTATTTATATTAGACTTCTCTCGGGAGAGGCGAACCTATAGCGTCGAGTGGGCGCCCCGAGATGCCATCAAATAACTGTTGCAGTTCTTTTTGAACAGTTGCAGGTTGTAACGCTCCGGGAACACTCGCGTGGGAAGGGAGTTCCACAGCTTCCCCGCTCTGTAATGGAACGAGTTCTGATACAGGGATGTTCGCGCTGTCGGGAGATGAACCACAAACAGGTGCGATCTGTCGGATTGTCTTGTGGAGCGCATATAGACCGACTTGCGTGGAACAATGCCACGAATCTCCGAAGAACAGCACCCGTGATAATATCTGTAAAACAGACAGAGGTCGGCCACGCGCCTTCGATGTGATAGCGACTGTAGTCCCGACGTCAGCGCCGAGTCCCCGATCAGGCGGATCGCTCGTCTTTGTACGCTCTCAAGTAGGTCGAGGGTATGTTTAGAAGCCGAGCTCCAAACATGAGAGCAATATTCGAGCGCGGGTCTAATTTGAGATTTATATAGGAGAAGAAGTTGGGCCGGAGTAAAATATTTCTTGGCTCTAAAAAGATAACTCAGTCTTCCTGAGGCTGATCTGGTGATACCCGATACGTGTTTATGCCATGATACATTCCCACAGACCGTGATGCCGAGCAATTTCAAACTTTCCCCAGTCTCGAGGGCCCGGCCACTCATCATCAGCTGTGGAACCGATGATCCAGTTTTCTTTGTGAATGTTGTATACTGGGTCTTCGTTGCGTTGAAGTCGACAAGATTGACCTTTCCCCACTGCAGGACTTTATCTAGATCCTGATTCAGAGAGTCAATCTGTCTACATCTCAGCTGGTGCGACGTTGATGCACCAATCGGCCGATCACTCGAAAAGGAGGAAACAAGCGTACTATCATCCGCAAAACTAAACACTTTGTTATCCGTTGTCTCCAACAAATCATTTATGTGAAGCAAGAACAAGGTTGGAGCCAAAATAGAACCCAGGGGCACCCCCGAATTAACAGGATATAGATCCGAACACTCGCCGTCCACAACAACCCGGATCGATCGATTCTCGAGGAAGCTCCTCGTCCAGTCGCAAAGCTGTTGGGAAAGTCCATATGAACGAAGTTTGCTCAGCAATGCCCCGTGCCGAGATATCTAATGCGACCGCCCTTGACTCACCATGCCGTTCAATCGCAGATGTGCATATATCAGTTATAAGTGTCAAAAGGTCTCCTGTGGACCGCCTGCCACGGAATCCGTATTGACGGTCATTCAGAAGTCCGTTGCACTCCAAATACTTAACCAACTCTGTATTGATGACTTTCTCCATTACCTTAGATAAAATAGACAGTAATGCTATCGGACGGTAATTTTGTGGGAGACACTTTTTTCCCGTCTTTGGGATTGGCTGAACTCGAGCTATTTTCCAGCAGGCAGGAAAAATCCTAGGTGCATAAGATAAGCGGAAGAGTCTGGCAAGAACCGGCGATAGTTCTGGAGCACAGTTCTTAAGGACTATTGCTGGTATTCCGTCCGGGCCGGTTGCCTTCCTACAATCCAGTTCACGTAGAATGCGCTGAATAGTGCGCGGACGAAATCTTACATCCCGCATGGATCCAAAAGGCCGGGATCGAGGTTTGAATTCGCGGAAAATAAATTAGCGAACACATTAGCTTTATCCTTTGGATTCGTGACAATCGTCCCGCTGTCTGTCACCAACGGAGGGAAAGAGGAGGAAGCAAAGTTACTGCTGACAGCCTTTGCCATTAACCAGAAGGAGTGCGAACCAGTTGGGCACCGAAGGAGCTTATTGATCACCCTGTCGTTGTGAGCCTTCTTCGCTGTATCAATCGCCTGGTTGCACGCGTTTCTGATTCTAAGAAAATTCGTTCTGTTAACGTCGGTGGGATTGGAGCGCCATTGCTTAAAAGCTCTATTTTTTGCCGTTGCAATCAGCTCGCATTTTTTGTCAAACCAAGGTTTATCAGACGAACTTCGTTTGATGGAATGTGGAATATACATCTCCATCCCCAGAAGAATAATCTCTGATACCGATAAATGCTTAGCTTTCGTCTGGAGTTGAACTTTATATGGTTGTTTATTGTAGTAGGCGGATTTCCCAGTGGACATGTGCGAAACGTAATGTATATTGCACCAACAAAACCTATTTCTTGGAAGCACAGGCTAGGAGGTATTCGAAATCAAATCATATTGGCGTTCCCTCTATCACTCTAAGTATTTCTCTCGTTCCTGTTCGCGCTGTTCGATATCATAGGGGAGTTATACGAAAAGTTTTCGACCCAAAAAAGATACAAGACATTTTTTCTTAAAATTTATTTTTATATTTCTACATAGTCTCCTTGTAACTCTACACAAGTCTCCCAGAGATGCTCCCATCCCTCCAACCGGCCCAAATAGTACTCGGCGTTTTTCTCTGCAAAATAACTGTTCACGAAGGTGAACCTCTGTCACCCGAGGGCAATTTTTAGATTAGAGAACGAAAAGAAGTCGCTTGGAGCTAGATCTGGTGAGTAAGGCGGATGGTCAAGCAGTTCAAATAATTCGTTCAAGTAATTCGTGGATTTTCGCCATGACAACCGCTGATGTGTGAGACGACGCGTTGTCTTAGTGAAACAGGATTTTATTTTCCTGCAAATGTGGCCGTTTTTCTGTAATTTTTGCCTTCAGTTGGTCAAGTAATGATGCGTAGTATGCTCCTGTAATGGTTTTTACTTTTTGAAGAAAATCGATTAAGATAACTCCATGACTATCTGACTATGGAAAACAGTAGCCATCACTTTCCCAGTCGAAAAAAAACAGTTTTCGCTTTTTTTTTTTTTGAGCCGATTTTTTTTTCTTTTTTTTTTTCTTCATTCTAATAATTCAATTTAATACAATGTTTAAATTTTACTTAATTAAGTTTAATTAAGTAGAGCGTGTAAGGGTTTACTGGACCAGTGTTCAGCTCCCAACTCGATTTTAGTATGTTAGATTTTAACATATTAATTCATGAGGTTTCGTCCGTTTTAGCCGACTTATTCGTGCGTAATATCCAAGAGCTGAATGGCTTCTACGTTGGTATGATTATGTAGCCGTCTTTCGTGTTTGACAGCATATTCTTGGATAACTTCATAAATCCATTTCATCTCTAGGTCATCATGAATTTCCTGATTTGTCACAAAACGGTATGCATTCGTGATAATGCGAAGGAATTTATTCTGGCTTCGTTGTATTATATCTCTATTGGATTGCTTTGTACAGCCCCATAATTGGATTCCATATATCCAGATCGGCTTGATGATAGATAGATAGATCAATCTTTTACAATAGTGATTGAGTTTAGAGTGATTCCCGATTAACCAATACATCTGTCTACGTTTCAGCTTTGCTCAGCTTTTTGTTTCACATGATGTCTCCAGTTTAGTCTGCTATCTAGATGTATACCGAGATATTTCGCTGAATCTGCTTTGGGAACTGGAATTCCGTTGAGATATGTAGAAATATTGTTGTCTGATCGTCGCAATGTAAATGTTACGTGAATAGATTTCATCTCGTTGAGTTTAATTTTCCAATCAGTGGTCCATTGGCTAATTTCGTTGAGAGCCTGTTGCAATTGTTGTGTAGCTTTTTTTTTTTTTTGATTTTCGTCAGCTGATATTATAACTGTATCATCTGCAAAGGTGCCTATGAATGTGTTCTTGGTTGTTGGGATGTCCGCTGTGTATAGTAAGTAGAGGAAAGGCCCCAGGACACTTCCTTGTGGTACGCCTGCTTCTATTGGATAGAAACTAGAGTGAGCTCCTTCGTGTGTTACTTTGAAGGTTCTATCAGACAAGTATGATTCGAGTAGATGGCAATAGTTTGCTGGAAACAGTTTACTCATTTTATATATAAGACCTTCATGCCATACTCTGTCGAACGCTTGGGAGACATCAAGAAAGACAGCTGGGCAATATTTCTTTTCTTCGAAAGCCTTTTCTATTGCTGTGGTCACGCGGTGAACCTGTTCAATAGTTGAGTGTTTATTCCTAAAGCCAAATTGAAAGTCTGGAATATTGATGAGAGGCTTGAGTCGCTTGAGGAGTATTTTCTCAAACAGTTTTGAAATGGTTGGCAATAGCGATATGGGTCTATAAGACGTTACTTCTTCTGCTGGTTTCTCTGGTTTCTTGAGCATTATTATCTGGGCTGTTTTGAATGAATTTGGAATGTATTTTAGTCGAAAGCAAGCATTAAACAGATATGTTAGCATAATGACAGCTTTTCGAGGTAATTCCTTGTACACACCAGGTGATATTACATCGATGCCTGGTGCTTTTTTGTGGTTCAAACTCTTGTCGATTTCTTGGGCAATCTCCATTGGGGTCACTGGTTTGATTGTTTGCTCAGTTTGATACCTGGGTGAAGGATCAATACTACTGTGGATGTTGTGTGGTTTGAACACTGAACTTATCTTAAGTTCTGCGTACCCACAGTCCCTGCGTATCTTTTATAGGTGACACTTGGATAAGGGGACGTTTAAATTTACGTGTTGCCTTCCAGAGAGAGAAATCCATATCCCCTGACGGACTTAGTTCACTTAGATACTCATCTATCGTCGTCATCGGCACTACAACCGGGAACCGGTCTTGGCCTTATTTAGCAAGTCCTGAGGCTTGTTAAATTTTCCATAATGATTTGTTTTTTCCGGGCAAGGTCATTAGTCCTGCGCCAGATACTCATCTATACAACTCTTTATGGTCTTTAATTAATTTGTTAACTAGATTGCTCATCTTCTTAAATACTTTTTTATCGTTAGGGTGTCTGGATTTGTGCCAGGTTCGTCTAGCTTTGCGCCTGTCTTTGATTAGATCTCTAATCTCAATGGGGTATGTGGTTGCTGGTTCTGGTTTATCACTTGGCACCGGAGTTGCTGTTGCGGCTGCGCTTTTCAATGTTTCGATAAATTGTTGTACTTGTTGTTCCAATTCTTCACAATCTTAAAGTTTAGCGTTTAATTCAATCTGATTGTCAAGCTCTGTTCGGAATTTTTCCCAATCTGAATATTTCTTTGTAAGATTTAGTTTTCTGTTCTTTCTGGGAACAGCTGCATTCAGTTTTAGTAGTACTGGAGTGTGGTCAGACGTTAAATCAACTAAACTATCCGTTTCAATATAATTTGATGACACTCCTTTCGAAATAAAGAAATCGATCAGGTCAGGAGTTTTGTTGCTATCAGTAGGCCAGTATGTTGGTTAACAAGACGAATGAAATTCGCACTTTGCTTCTTTGATGGCTGTAAGCAATTCTTTTCCCTTGCCTGGAGTAATCAACCTTGACCCCCAAGCAGTGTGCTTGACATTGAAATCTCCACCAATTGTAAACCTTGGTCCGAGCTCCTTGAAGATATCCGTGAATTGTTGTTTTGAGATTGTGTGTCTAGGTGGGCAATATACAGCACCTACATTTAAATCAGCTCCATTAAGGTTGATAGTAACAATGGAGGCTTGAATAAAAGTTTCTTTTATTTCGTCTTGTTGGAAGTGATGTATATTTTGTTTTATTATCAGAGCTGTACCTCCACGGGCACGGTCGCTGTGGTGCGTAGTCCAATAGGCCATATAACCCCTGATTTTTATGAAGCTTGTGGGGCTTTTCACGGCCCGATGAGCCACGAATCGCTCGATCCCCACCATTCCCAGCATTGCGACTTACCTGGAAGTCGAATCTTCAGCAAGATAATACAACCTTGCTACGGCCTTAACCGCCAACCAAATTGCTGGAATTAATTCAGTTATCCCAAAGGATAACTGACATAAATACCTTTTAGGCAGCTTACCTTTCTTTGGGGGGTTTTTCCAAACCCCTTTCTCCACGATCCATTCCTGAAAACATTAAGTCCACACAATCAATTGTGTACACAGCCGCAGACCCATGCAATGTTTGCATACCCATTACCAGGAGATGCAATTACGACGCTCGCATCCATCCTCGTTCACCGGACGATCGTATGCGACGCATACACATACATGCGAAATGTATGCCATGTTTCCCGGTTCAATCACGATTGACTGCCTCGAGTTGATCGTGTAGCTCCTCCCCTTTTATGGTTTTTCTTTGCGATGTCATTCTGATGATGGCGAATGGAAGCCAGTCAGATTTTAGCTACCGAGCCAGAGGGACGTCACGTCAAGGCAGCCGTAAAGTCGCGTTTTATTAGTAATTAAAAATGCAACAAATCAACAGGATATGTGTCCTGTGTGAAAATTTAGTCGGTTGATCTTTTAAACTAACTTAATCGGCCTTACGGTTTATAGTTTTGTATTCATGAAATTAATTATCGATAACATAAATATAGACTGGATGTCCAGACCGTAATAATAAGTACTTCGTAACTAATAAAGAAACATTGTACAAGAACAAATCAACATCAGTGTGTTTTTATTTTTTTTTATTCTATGCTGGTCGACGGACTATTCCCTTGGAACAATTTACAGCAATATCGGTGGAATATCAGTGAATTCCTGTCCTTGCCGACACACCATACCGATAAACCCTACCACAAGCTCATGTGAGAAAAGTGTGTTTCTGATATCAACGCAATATCTATGTTGTGCTCTCTTATAAATATTTCTAATTCTTGAGCCCATTTGCGTTCCAAGTGATTATTCTTAGGAGCCGATTACTTATTGTCTTTATTTCGTGGATTTCTTGGTCGGCAGTTTTTGAAAATTTTCAAGTTTATCTACCCTTTCTGCTAGCTGGTTGATGCTTTTTTTGATGTCGTCCTGGAATACACTGAGCATCTTCATCATATCCATGATGGTAGGCTCGTTATTGACAGGTTGTTGTCTGCTTTTATTATCTGTTTTCTCATTTGGTTTGTTGTTCATTTGTGTGTTGTTAGTACCGGTTGTGGTTGGCCCCGCTCGCTCTGTGTTTTTGGATTGCAGTCTTTGAGTGACTGTAGTTTTTTTTGGATGCTGTGTTTTGTTTGATACAGTGAGCATCCCTTGTAACTAGCTGGATGGCTATTCTCGTGGCAGAGCGCACATGTTGCTATGCTGTTGCGTTGTTTTGAGCACTGGGTTGTGTGGTGAGGCCCAGCACACTTAACACATCTTGAATTATAGTTGCAGAAATTTTTGGTATGACCAAGCTGTTGGCAATTATTACATTGAGGTATCGATCTGACCTTGGGTGGTTCAATCGATACTTTGCACCATAATAATTCTTGGATTTCATAAACTGATTTATTATTCTCTTTTTGAACTATATCGACATAAAACAAAGGAAAGGCTTTAGAGATTTTTTCTCCATTATTTGACGTGGTGCTTTTCCTGATGTTTGTTACCTTTACCACTTTATGGTTTAGTGAGCATAATTCGTTTGCAATCATATCTAGGGATATTGAAGCTGGAAGTCCTCTGATTACGAATCTAAATAGTCTCTCACTTTTTAGTTGGTAGGTATGGTACTCTAAGTCTTGGGTTTTTACATTCGTCTTAAGGGATTGTAATTTCTCTTTAACTGCTCTGTATGCATTTTCTGTTTCACATCTTATTTTTATATCATTATTAGTTAAAGCTTTACATTGAATTTTGTCTTTCACTACAGACAAAATGGCATTTCTAAATGCATTAATATCCCTTATATTCCTCATTGATTGGTAGTGGCAGGGGAATTTTGCTTTCTTTTGTAACCGCATTTGTTGATTCACGAACTGACGTCATATTGTTTACAGTTGGTATTGTAATTTGTTTATGACTGTTGTCAGTTTTTCTTTTCTTATAAACTGTAGAGGTTTCCCTTTCCAGCTCTTCTTCATCTGTATGGTATTCTGTTGGCAAAGGGATAGTGGCACATACCTGCGATTGCATTTGGTTTTCCATTGTGTTGATTTTGTGGAGAATTTGATTTATCATCGCTTGTTGTTGTTGGCACATAGCTGCTTGTTGGTATGCTGCGGCTAGCTGTTCATACGTCAAATGTTGCCGTTATTCGTATTACTTAGCTGGATATTTTGTTGGTTGAATGATGTAGTATCCATTATTAATATTATGTATTATTTTACGGGCTCCTCGATAGTATAGTGGTTAGTATACTCGTCTGTCACACGGGAGACCGGGGTTCGACCCCCTGTCGAGGAGCCCCCGGCGCAAGACTAATGACCTTGCCCGGAAAATAACAAATCATTATGGAAAATTTAACATGCCTCAGGACTTGCTAAATAAGGCCAAGATCGGCTCGCGGTTGTAGTGCCGACGATGACGATGATTATTTTACACCATTTTTTGTTTTGTTTTCATACGTTTTTTGTCGTTGTTTTTTGCACTTTTTTTTTTGTGATTTACACTATTCACTTAGCACTATTGATAGAAAACCCACGTACGCGTTTAACTTTCAGGTTTTTTTTTTTTTTTTTTTTTTTTTTTTTTTTGTATTCAATGTGTGGCGTGGAGCGCGATTTAAAACGTCTTTGCCGTTCGAACGTCAAGTGAACACTGAGTCCACTGTTTTGACTGTATTTTTGTTTCGGGCTTATAATGGTGTATCCAAGTTTCATCAATGCATGTCTTGTATCTTTTGTGTTTCATTCGAACACGTTTTTGGACTAACGTGAGCAAACGCGGCACCCAACGCTCGGACAGCTTTCTCATGCCTAAATCTTGATTTAATATGTGACAAACACGTTCTTTGGGCATTTTCATACCCTCTGCTATCATTCTCATTTTAATTCGGCGATCGTGTAGCACTATTTGATGAACTTTACCGATGTTATCATCAGTTGTTGCAGTTTTTGGACGTCCCGAACGTTCATTATCTCCCAAATTGAATTAAATTCAGGTGCCCAAAATTTCACTGTGGTAAATGATGGTGTAGAGTCCACATACACAGAGCCCAACTCTTCTTTGATTTGCGTAGGCGTTTTGCCTTTCAAAAACAAACATTTAACGACAGCTCGATACTCAACTTTGTCCATTTTCACAAAAACATCACATCCACTCCCTCAAACGATTGTCAAATAAAAACTACGTGTCCAAAATGGCTGAAACTGTCAAAAGATGCACAACTACATTCACTACTACACAACTACATTCACTAGCTTTTATTGCTAGTGCTGCCACCTTCACGTTGAGGTCGGAAATTTTTCAGTCCACCCTCGTACATACCTTTTAAATTACATAATTATTTATTTTGATAAATTTCTATTCATACATTAATTTTTTTTCTTTACTCTTTTCTGTGTATTTTTCATTCTTCCAATTTTTTTCTCCTGTCTTCTTTTTTCTTTTAATTTGTTTTTATTTAACTTTATTCTTTTCATAAATTTCATATCTACTTCGTTTTTCCCTAATTTTTTATTCTCCTCCTTTTCTTATTCTTCTTTCTTTCTTCAATCCTTCCTTTAATGTTTCCTTTTTTTGTTTTTTTCTCGTTTACTTCTCTCTTCCTTAATTTTCCTTTTTATTCTCCATCTACCCTTTGTTAACTCACCTTGCCATCTTTTGATTTCATCCATTTTAATTTTCTCTTTTGCTTTGTTCTTTTTGAAATAAAATATGATATTATTTCCGTTTCTTCATATACTTTCCTTTTCTTTTTAATCTTCTTGCATTTGCTGTTTCATATTGTTTTTTGATTAGTCTTTTTTTTCTCGAATACTTTTACAACCACTTAATTTACCGTCCCATCGCCAGACGGTCACATATTCCAAAATTGTTCGAGGGCATTCTTTACAACGCGTTATGTTTCCGCTGCAAATCCACCATCTCACCCAACAGTATGGTTTCCTTACGGGTAGGTCGACCACCATCAATGTAGTTGAGTTCTCATCCCACACTATACGTGCCTTAGAGAATGGTAGTGAAATCGATTTGATCACAACCGATTTCAGCAAGGCCTTCGACAAAATCTCCCGCAATGACATCCTCGTTAAGCTATCCACCCTTGGTTTCGAACCCCTGATTAAGTGTATTTCTTCGTATCCTAACGATCGAAACTAGCGAGTCAGATTTAGATCCACTCTCTACAATCCTTTTCTTTCCACGTCAGGGGTTCCCCAGTGCACTCATCTTGAACCCCTCCTATTTCTACCATTTGAAGCCACTGGTCTATTAATTCAATCTGAAAGCAGTGCAGCTATTACTTCAATTCTGGATTCTACGCCTTGATACAAACCCTTTTTTAGTCCCAAAACCAAACTCAAGTTCATTTTCTTTCCCACGGCTGTACATCTCACCTTCCCAGAAACAGTCACCCGATGCCAAGTTTTAGGCGCAGACCATGCCAAGGCGATGGGTACTGCAACCTTGCAATATTGTCGTCACTCACCTTGAGACGGTATCATTACGCCTACTCTGGCTATAGTTCACTCCAAGGCGATGGGAAACTCAAATTTTCCGGCAAAAGATCCAGGTGCCAGGCGCAAGCAATAGCATGTAACACTAGAGCATCGGTATGCGTGTATAGAATAGTGTTACTACTTTGAAAATAGAACGAAGGGTATACGTTATAAGGTGTTTAGAATTGCGTACAGCAATAGCATTCCCCCTTAGAGCGTAGATATGCATGCAATGGGATGGGATGGAGGGGAATTGCAATATTGTCGTTACTCAAGGTTATAGGAAATTGTATGCAGTAATAGCATAGGCCATCTCAATGTGATGGGAACTGGAGGATTGCGTGTAGCAATAGATATGCATGTTAATATAGGCATATGTATACAATAATTCTTACTATTAACGATATAGGCTCTAGTATCAAGCAGTCCTCCATCTCTCTATATGCGGGCACCATTAAACTCTTCAAGACGATGTTAATATAGGCATATGTATACAATAATTCTTACTATTAACGATATATGCTCTAGTATCAAGCAGTCCTCCATCGCTTTATACGCGGGCGCCATTAAATTCTTCAAGACGCTCCGCTCTTCTCTCGACTCCTCACTTCTCCAAATGGATCTCGACAGTTTTTCAATTTAGTGCTAAAACAACTGTCTCCCACTAAATATTGCCAAATGTCACTCAATCGCCTTCTCCCGTAAACGACCCCCCTCCCCAATTCGTTCCTATTAATTAGTCAACCAACAGATATCACTTTTTTTTTTACACTAACGCGCGCACAAAAGGGGATTTTGAAGTACCCTTAAATGTCAGAGCACAGTGCGAGCGGATTGAGAGGAAGTGGATAAGGAAAGGAGGTGTCGATGTATATTGGTCTTGAATGTCTGGACATCACAACAGCCAGGAAACACATGATCAGGCAGAACATTCCACATTTGTGTGGTTCGGATAAAGAATGACTCTCTCTGTTTATTTTTGCGCACAAAGTCCACTTTCGACGTGAACTGATGCGCATTCACATTTTGACGGGTATCGCGGGAAAATGTCTGAAGGGGCGGAACAAATTCAGCAAGTTCAGTTGAGCAACGACCATGGTAATACCTATAGAAAAGAGATAGGCATGATACGTTGCGCCTGTGTTCTAACGACGGAATTGATCGACTTACGGCTGAGTCCCCAACAAGTTTCACAATTATATTATATGATGTATAATCGATTCGTGAGCTTGGCATCTTATGTGATCGGGAGCTTAATTTCATCCCACATATTGATGACATTAACCTCAAGGCCAACCCTTGGTTTTGTGAAACGCTGCTCAAAATAATTCTCTAATCCCTACGTTTCCCGATCGCTCAAAATAGCCCTTGACCGTCCCCTTCTTGAATATGCTAGTCAGGTCTGGTCTCCTCACTACCCGTCTCATATTCGCAGGATCGAAAGTGTGCAACGTCGGTGTTTTGCGTTTTGCCCCCAAGGATTGAATTGTGAAAATCCTCTGATTCCACCCCCATATACAAGCCGTCTTCATCTAATTAACCTTAACTCACTTGAAAAGCGCAGAATTCATGTCGATATCCTCTTCTCTTAGATTCAATCAACTACCCAAGCCTTCTCTCCTCCATCACATTTTACACTAACCCCCGAAACCCGCGAAACCCTAGTCTTTTCTATTTACCCGCCCTTCACTTTTCTTACGGCTCTACTGAACCCATTTCGCGAAAGCTACGGTGGGCAAACTCTTATCATACATTCTTTGACTTTAATCTCACCTCTCCCGCTTTCAAATGTTGTCTTCTTTCTTACCCTCCCTGACCCCACCCCGCTCACGGGCTTCACTCCCACAGCCTGCACTCATACTCACACCCTAGCCTCCGGCCTAATCCTCGTCCTTCCCTGCCCTACCACTTATACTATTGTCTATCCATCTTTCTTTACTTCACCATTCTCCAGCTTTAACGATACTTCTAACGACTTAAATCAGTGTAAGGGTTTTATTACTAGTACCAACTTCACTATTGCATTTATTATTATAAGTCAACCAGGGTAATCTTATTTCTTTGCCATTTGAATAAAATATATTTTTAACTTCGCTCACACCGCGCACCACTTCAAGAACGTCCCGGTCAAACTTCTTAAACCAACTCCCTGCTTTTCCGATCGTTCGATCACCGAACACACACAACCTTTTTCCACGTTAACCAAAAGGGTACGTGGTACTTTCCTTTTGCGCTGATCTCAGTTAAGATCCTTTGTATTACGACCTCTTTTGTGAGCCAGCGCATCCTTTGTCTGATCTTTAGGTAATTTACCTTGGATCGGCAACGGTCTGGAAACCCTTAAACATTACGTATGATTTCCAGGAGAGTCCAGACTTGGTAATTATATTTTACTGGACAACAGTGCCAAAGATATTTTTGTATCTTAGTGGTATTGTTGTCCAGCGAATATATTTATGGTCGGCGTCCCTTGTTCCGTTTAGGAACTGTTTCCTTGAATCAGATTAAAGGAAACGGTGCCGCCATAGAGTACGTCATTACTCTAAGATTTTATTCTTTAGCGATGCCGCTAAAGAATTTTTAGTGTCGTGGGTTAATTGATGAATTTAAGGGGATTCACATTATGTGATCCCAAATTCAATGGGGCTTGGCCATGAAGTTTATTATATAAATCAACAGCACACATACACATTAAAACAGTCAATTAAAATTGTGAAATATAATATTTATTTAAAGTGAAGGCATACAGCTATAAATAGTCAATAAGTTGTTTAGTTAAAATTAAAACACCTATGTATGATAAAATATATATATAAATGTGTATATGGGTAAAGATAAAACTAAAATAAAGAATAGCAACTTTCAACACTCTGCCACATACTTACTTTTAAATAATGCTAGAAACATCTTAAAACTATTTCATCAAAAACACATAACCTTGACGAAATTTATAGCACAACCAATTCTCAGGACGAAAATACCAGTAACAGTGGAGAAATGCAAATTAATAAAAATGATACAAAGCAGAAATTGTCTCCAGGAACAATTTTCAAAAATTTTTTCAAGTAAATAAGAGACGGCTTTAAGTGTTGCTTTCCAGTACTCAGTCGATCCAAATTCGCGAATAGTTAATTTAATATAACACGGTGCAATCATGTGAATAGTGTGATAGGGATTTCAAATACATACTGCATACATTTCAGGAATATTTTATTTTAATTAAAACACAATTGTATTCTTCTTTTCCTTTAATGTACGTTCCATGGCTTTTTAATAGTAAAACTTTAAACTATGTAATCCTTATGACACTATTTGCTTGAGTGTGACTACAATTGAAAATTGAACCTAAAACCTATCAAAGGGTTCTAATCCGTTTTGTCTCATGAGTGCGACTTATCTCTTTGGATGTTACTTGATTTACTTAAATTTAAACAAACTCAAAAGAATCATTTCTTAAAGTTGTGCAATGCTATATGAATCATTTATTATAGACAATATGATCTGGTATTTTCAGATAACTTTATTAACTATTTATTGTATACACAAGTAGCACAGGGAGATATAATTAATCCCTAGACCCCAGATAAATTATATATAGAAAGCCATAACGAAAAAGAAACAAATGGCAAAATAGCATAACTTCATGAAAATGTGTTCTTTTGTGTTCCAACTGTGCTTAAAACAACTGTTCCTAAAAAAAAAACGACGTTACCAACAGCATACTAAAACTTATTAAACTTGACCTCAAATGAGCACTCTTAACATTTGTTGTCCTGAGTATATGTAGCGACGATCAAAAGCATTATATGTTTAACTATGAAACCAAAAGCTATAAAAGAGAACTCTACGTGTGAGTCAGAAAATGTTACTAACAATTTATTAGCGTTGGTTTAAATTAATATTTTCTCTCAGAGGTTATAATAATTAATGTAATAAACGCGGAATGTGTATTGGCAGGAAAAATTTAGTGTCTCACATTTATAAAAACATTTAACATTATAATTTAAGTGCATTAAACTCCATGACACCCCTTAACGATGCGGCGCGTGTCATACTTTTTGAGATTTTGTTAGAGAAATTCGTCGTGGATATTCTATGTGCAAATGTACTGAACACCATGGAATGATATCTCGGAACTTTAAGGATCAATCCCCGTGATATAAGATGAGGTTCATTATAAACGCAATGAGACTGGTATCACTACAGTGTCACTGTCTCCTTAGATCACAACTGATCCGATGGTACTGATCACGGGGCAGAAGCACACGTGCTGTCTCGTCGGCCGTCAGAACTTAACCCGATAACGCAATAAACATAGCAAAATCTGATTACGGTGAAGTTTACTCGCTGATGCCACATCAGCTCCACCTCCATTCGAGCTCAAACAGAATTTCATGGGCCAAATTCACTTTCGAACTTATACGGTTGTACCGCAAAGAAGTGAACAATAACCAATACGCTGGTATGGATGTCATGCCCTCAGTAATTTTAAAGAGATGTTTTACACTTGCTACACCGTTGCGAAAGCTACACTATTTTTTCTATTAAACTGAAGAATTTCCAAATAGATGGAAGTTGACGAATATTGGACCACTATCCATAAAGTCTGCCTCGTTATCCCCTTCTTCCCCTTGACCTATATTTCTAACTTCTACAGTGTCGAGTATTATGGACTCTTTCATTAACTGTTAACTTTCGGTAGATCTATAAACAAACAACCTATTTTTAAGGTTTTTGTGGTGACAATCAATCGATGCAGTTTTTTTTGGGAAAGCACGGTTACTCACTGGATATGTCTAAAGCATTCGACAGAGTTTGTCGCTCAGCGTTATTGGCGAATTCACATTTTTATGGAGAATATTGATAATTTTTTTGACCACTCAGTCCATCATCATCATCATCGGCACTACAACCGGGATCGGGTTTTGGCCTTATTTAACAAATCTCTCCACCGGTCCCGATTTCGAGCCGATGTCATCCAGTTTGGCACTCCCAGGCTCTGGGCGTCCTGGTATACGCCATCCCTCCATCGCAGACAAGGTCTGTCGCGCTGTCTCCTTCCATACATCCTGCCACAAAGGACTTTCCGGGCAGGCTCCTCTTCGCTCATTCGAGCTAGGTGTCCCGCCCACCGGTGTCTACCGAGCTTGTGCTAAATATTCGGTTATCTTGCTCTAAAAAAATGTTTCAATAAAATTGTCCCGTCCACCGGAGTCTACCGAGCTTGATTTTTCTTACAACATTAGCTTCAAGGTAGATTGCGTACAACTCATGGTTGTAGCGTCTCCGGAATCGTCCTCCCTCACATACGGGGCCAACAATTCTCCTTGAGACCTTTCTCTCGAACGCGCCTAAGAGTTCAGAGTGCTTTTTATTGAACACCCAGGTCTCGGATCCATACATGAGTACTGGTAAGACCATGGTCTTGTACAGTAGTAGCTTGGAAGTTCTGGATAAATTTCGGGATTTAAAGAGCCTTGATAGACCATAGTAGGCTTTGTTGGATTTAATCAGCCGTTCGCGTATTTCTTCTTCCATATTGTTATCGGCTGATACTATTGACCCAAGGTAGTTAAAGGATTGCACTACTTCAAATTCGTGCTCCACTACCCTGATAGTTTGACTAACGTTAGGTCTTCTCTTCGCAGAAGTTGCCACCATGTACTTAGTTTTTCCCTCATTAATGTGCAGTCCCAGTTTTTGTGCCGCCTGCTCGATCTGGGTGAAGGATTCCTGTACCGCCGATTCGGTTCTACCGATGATGTCGATGTCATCTGCGTAGGCAAGTATCTGGCTGGACTTGGTGACAATAGTCCCTCTTGTTGTAACGCCAGAGTCACGGATTGCTTTCTCCAACGCCAGGTTGAAGAGGAGGCAGGCCAGACCGTCCCCTTGTCGGAGTCCATTATAGATGTTTATTGGTTTGGACAGCAATCCCGCTACTTTTACTTGACTAGTTACGTTGGTCATGGTCAACCTACAAAGTCGTATCAATTTGTTTGGAATGCCGAATTCTCTCATGGGATTATATAGTTCTACCCTGGCCATGCTGTCGTAGGCGGCCTTAAAGTCTATAAATAGATGATATAATGGAATCTTAAATTCCTGACATTTTTCCGTTGCCCGCCTAATGGTGAATATCTGATCAA
The DNA here is from genome assembly GCA_963931805.1 of Microdon myrmicae. Lineage (NCBI taxonomy): Eukaryota > Metazoa > Arthropoda > Insecta > Diptera > Syrphidae > Microdon > Microdon myrmicae. The sequence goes on along the minus strand of OZ007498.1, from coordinate 143,551,096 downwards.
TTGCTGATTTGCCCGGGATGAAGCCACACTGGTATTGACCAATTATGGCTTTAGCGTATGGGGCTATCCGGTCTTGTAGGATAGTGGAGAGTATCTTATAGGCGGTACTCAGCAATGTTATACCCCTATAGTTGCTGCACATTGTGATATCTCCCTTCTTATGTATGGGGCAAATTATCCCACGACGCCAATCTTCGGGCATCTCCTCTTGCTCCCATACGTGCACAACGATCTCATGAATTGCGTGATGTGACGCTGTCCCTCCTTGTTTAATCAGCTCAGCTGGTATGCCATCAGCTCCAGGGGCTTTATTTGATTTTAGCTGTCTAATGGCTTTTAATGTTTCCTCAATGCTTGGTGGCGGCAGCATTTGGTCTTGATCTTGCATTGGTGAAGCCTCCATTTAGCATTTCATTGAAGTGCACTTCCCATCGCTCCAGAATGCTTTCAGGATCGGTGATCAGATTACCCTCTTTATCCTTACAGTAAGTGCAGCGTGGTGTGTACCGCGTCATACTGCGGACAGTATGGTAGAACTTCCGCGCCTGGTGCGGACCTCACTCTATACTTTTCTCTATTTCACAGACAAGGTTTTTTTCCCAGGCACGTTTCTTCTGTCTGTGAAGTCTTTTTTCAGATCTTCTGAGCTCTTTGTATTTCTCCTCGTGTACCCGCGTCCTGTGAGACTGCTGCATTGCCCGGTATGCAGCATTCTTACGTTCAGTCGCTAGTTTGCACTCATCATCAACTATGATGATGACTACGTCGGGGGGAACATCATGCAGACATAATGATAAATAATGGAACTTTAAGAGGTTCGTCATCGCATAACCGGGCCCGCTCTCGAGGCTCTGCCCACGCTCTACTGGTGACCGCATTTTGTAACATCAGGGGCATCGGTTTCTCTAATACGAATGTAAACGCCGTCCACCAATATTTGCAAACAACGAAACCGGATATCCTTGCCCTTACTGAGACCCAGGTCGATTCGTCAACTGATTCGACATATCTTCGTTGCTCAGGATACGACTTATATTCGAGATTCCGTTTTAAGGGCGGAGTCTGCGTCTTCGTGCGGCCCGATCTGGCTTGCCAGACAGAATATGGAGGCGTTGGAACCCAATAATATGGACATCATATGGTTGAGGGTCGTGCTGAGGAATTCCGTTAAATTTCTTTGTTGTCTACCGCTCCCCGAATGACGATCGACCAGCGACATTTTTCGAACATCTTTCACATACCATCGACTGGATACAGATCAACCACCCAGCTTCTGAAATTGTTGTCCTTGGCGATTTTAATGTGCATAATTCCGGCTGGTTGTTACATTCTAACAGAACCGACGAGGCTGGGAGGCTAGCGGAGATGTTTGCTGTAAGCCACAACTTGACTCAACTCGTGGGAGAGCCAACGCGAGTGCCGGATGCCCGAGGCAATTATGCGAATACCCTGGATCTGTTTTTGACACCCGAACCGAGTATTTATAACGTAGAGGTTTCTGCGCCACTGCGAAACTCGAGCGAATAACCGGCCTAGGCAGCCTCGCCATGTATGGATGTATGGGCCTGCTAACTGGGACGATTTGCGAGATTTCTTCGCATCCTTTCCATGGTCCGAGGTTTGCTTCGGAGACTCCGATGTTAACGCTTGCGCGGAGTCGGTATCAGAGATTATTCTTCTGGGGATGGGGATGTATATTCCACATTCCATCAAACGAAGTTCGTCTGATAAATCTTGGTTTGATAAAAAATGGGAGCTGATTACAGCGGCAAAAAATAGAGCTTTTAAGTAATGGCGCTCCAATCCCACCGATGTTAACAGAACGAATTTTCTTAGAATCAGAAACGCGTGCAACCAGGCGATTGATACCGCGAAGAAAGCTCACAACGACAGGGTGATCAATGAGCTCCTTCGGTGCCCAACTGGCTCGCGCTCCTTGTGGTCAATGACAAAAGCTGTCAGCGGTAACTTCACAACGTCCTCTTTCCCTCCGTTGGTGACAGACAGCGGAACGTTAGTCACGAATTCAAAGGATAAAGCTAATGTGTTTGCGAATTTATTTTCCGCGAATTCAAACCTCGATTCCGGCCTTTTGGAGCTACCTGTGATCTCCCCGGTACGGTGTTCGATGCGGGATGTGAGATTTCGTCCGCGCACTATTCAACGCATTTTACGTGAACTGGATAGTAGGAAGGCAACCGGCCTGGACGGAATACCAGCAATAGTCTTTAAGAACTGTGCTCCAGAACTATCGCCGGTTCTTGGCAGGCTCTTCCGCTTATCTTATGCACCTACGATCTTTCCTGCCTGCTGGAAAATAGCTCGAGTTCAGCCAATCCCAAAGACGGGAAAAAAGTGTCTCCCACAAAATTACCGTCCGATAGCATTACTGTCTATTTTATCTAAGGTAATGGAAAAAGTCATCAATACAGAGTTGGTTAAGTATTTGGAGTGCAACAGACTTCTGAATGACCGTCAATACGGATTCCGTGGCAGGCGGTCCACGGGAGACCTTTTGGCACTTATAACCGATATATGGACATCTGCGATTGAACGGCATGGTGAGTCAAGGGCGGTCGCATTGGATATTTCCAAGGCTTTTGACCGCGTCTGGCATGGGGCATTGCTGAGCAAACTTCGTTCATTTGGACTTTCCCAACAGCTTTGCGACTGGACGAGGAGCTTCCTTGAGAATCGATCGATCCGGGTTGTTGTGGACGGCGAGTGTTCGGATCTGTATCCTGTTAATTCGGGGGTGCCCCAAGGTTCTATTTTGGCTCCAACCTGGTTGTTGCTTCACATAAAAGATTTGTTAGAGACAACGGATAACAAAGTGTTTAGTTTTGCGGATGATAGTACGCTTGTTTCCTCCTTTTCGAGTGTTCGGCCGATTGGTGCATCTGTGTCGCATCAGCTGAGATGTAGACAGATTGACTCTCTGAATCAGGATCTAGATAGGGTCCTGCAGTGGGGAAGGGCCAATCTCGTCGACTTCAATCCAACGAAGACACAATATACAACATTCACAGAGAAAAGTGGATCATCAGTTCCACAGCTAATGATGAATGGCCGGGCCCTCGGGGAAAGCTTGAAATTGCTCGGCGTCACGGTGTGTGGGACCGCCAGGTCAGCCTCAGGAAAGTTGAGCTATCTTTTTAGAGCCAAAAAATATTTTACCCCGGCCCAACTTCTTCTATTATATTGAATATTGTTCTCATGTTTGGAGCTCGGCTTCTAAACATACCCTCGACCTACTTGAGAGCATACAGAGACGAGCGATCCGCCTGATCGGGGACTCGGCGCTGACGTCGGGACTGCAGTCGCTATCACATCGAAGGCGGGTAGCCGACCTCTGTCTGTTTTGCAGTTATTATCTCGGGTACTGTTCTTCGGAGATTCTTGGTATTGTTCCGCTCAATTCGGTTTATATGCGCTCCACAAGACAATCCGACGGATCGCACCCGTTTGTGGTTCATCTCCCGGCGGCTCGAACATCCCTGCATCAGAACTCGTTCCGTAACAGAGCGGGGAAGCTGTGGAACTCCCTTCCCACGCGAGTGTTCCCGGAGCGTTACAACCTGCAACTGTTCAAAAAGAACTGCAACAGTTATTTGATGGCATCTCGGGGCGCTTTCGCCTCTCCCGAGAGAAATCTAATAATAAATAAATAAAAAAAAAAAAACTATCCAATTCACTTGTTTGAATACATTTAACCAATCATCTTGCGTTCGGTCGAACATTATCCAATTCACTTATTTGAAGACATTTAACCAATGCGCACGAACTTCTATATGAATCAGCTGGGTATGCCCAACCGATCGATTTCCGATCCCAACAATGAGAATTATCTAACCAGATAGAACTAAATGCTTCTAAAACCTAGCACGGCTTCTTATCATCCAGGTGAAATACCGATATAGCCGACGATGGGTGGCACTTAGATCCCCAACGTCAACGAACAATCTGCTCTTGGCAGTTGAATGAATACGACTAAAAGTTAGCATGAAGTTGTAGTACTTTTGTCATTTCCCAACTGAACTTGATGAATACATTCTACCTTTCCAAATATTTTCCCATTATACCAGCCAATTGGAGAGTGCTCATCATAATCACAATAAAAATAAATTTTACACACATTGTGTGTTAACTTTTTTATTGTATTATCATTTTACCACTGTTTGACATCGACTCAAAAAGGTTTATTTCATGTAGTTGTAGGTCCTTTAACCACAAATTGATTAGCCCACGAATCATTTTCCCTTCAATCGAAAACTTTCGTTACGTTGGAAATAGACAACAATTTCTGTATTGGAATAATGAAAAGGGAGTTTCTAGGTCATTCAAAAAGAATGGTGGTCTTTGAAAATTCTTTTATTTTCCTATTTCGTTTGAAGCCTAATAAGAAGCAATATTTGGATCATCTTGGTTCTTATTATTTCTATGTATTTATCTCCATACTCTCAACAGAAAACAATAATTATATAAATTAATAGAAATCACAAAAAACATCTTTCTTGTTTGGAGGATCTTGTATAGTTTGATGGATGTATTTAGAAAAATCGTCTGTAGATCAACCCGGCGGACGAGTGGGATACGCAGATCCCATGAACGTCGTTATTAAACTAATCAGAGAGTAATACTTTCCACAATTTTGCTTAGGAGTTTCAGTATTTCCTGGTCCATATGGCGCCTTTTCATCGTAGCGGGGGGGTCAATAGTTTTGCTAACGACCTGGAACTAGCAAACCACGCCGGGCAGCTGGGTAGTTTATTTCAACTTTGGTTGAACTCTTTTTCCATTTTTTTTTAAGTAGGGTTTATTATACTTGCTCTTCCTCTAAGGCGTCTTAGATCCTTGCTATCGCATTTTTTAAACTTAATTTGTTTATTTTTCAAAATCTTGAAAACCACAAAACCCGAACACTTGGAAAACCGCAACCTTTTTTCAGATCTCTCTCTGTTCCTCTCTCCCTCATTTCTCACCTCGCCCTTTCTCCCTCAACCCGCTCTTTCTCTCTCACCCCACTCTCTCTCATACCGGCGTCTTTCTCTTTCACCCCGGCGTCTTTCTCTGTTACCTCGCATTCTTTCTCTGTTACCTCGCCTTCTTTCTCTCACCCCGCCCTCTTTCTGTTATCCCCCCCCCCCCCCACCCTCAACCACCCACCCATTTCTCGACCCGCCCTTTCTCTTGCCACGCCTTCTCTCTCTCAACCCCCGCTCACCCCAACCCCCCCCCCCCCTCTCCCCGCATATCTCCCCCCTCTCCACCTATCTCCCCCGCTCTCTCTCTCTTCATATCCCTATTTCTCTCTCTGTGGCAAACTAGTGTTTTTATTCAAAAATATAATTGATTGAGTTTTATCAATTGTGCCAAATAGGTTTGGTCATAGAATTAAATTAACAACAGTGTCTGGTATATGGGAGGAAAACACATCAATAAATATATCTACTAAATATTGGGAATTTAAAAAAGAATGACATAACGTGACAAAGCTCATTTAATAATACTTATTTGTGTTGCAGAAAGATTTTTCAATATTGATCCTCGTTGACTAAAGTTTTTGATCCCCATTGCATGTTTTAGGTGTTAATTGTTTGTGACCCTAATTATATTTAAAGCCATTGAATATAATAAACAAAATTAAAAATTGAAATGATTTCTACAAATATATTTTTTGTATATATAATTTAGATCCTTTGTGCCACCTGTTCGTGACGAAGAGAGTGAAACTCAACGGAAAGCTCACGCCAAGCGGGTTCGTGAAACACGTCGCTCTACTCAAGGGGTGACTCTTGATGAACTCAAGAGCGCCGAGGAGCTAGTGAAAAAGAAAAACTCTTCACTAAATAACAATAACAACAACACAAGTGTAAGTATGCAATATAGAATATTTTCGTGTTTAGTTACATGAACAGTTTACAACGATAATACTCACTTCTCCAGTAATATGTTATAATTCATCAATTTATTTGTTTAACCTTACCAAAGAAAAAGAGAAATTTTCACTCCCCACCACCACCCCTCACACAAGTTTCGCTTGGGAGGAGGTTGTTTCTTGTTTATTATTTATTTATTTATTTATTGACTTTTTGTCATTTTAACTGGAAAAGGTTTCGTAAAACTAGCGATACATTTTATGATGGGTGTTATAATTTTTCTTTAAAAATCATTTTGAGTTTGATTTACTTTTTGTTGTAATTTTGAGTTGTATTCCGATAATATTGCGTTTTAGATTTTATATTTATTTCTCATCGAATTTAATATTCTTTACTATATTTTATTTTTAAAACTTTAAGCAGGTATTAATGAAATTCACAAAAGACTAAGATGCCTAAAAGAATTTATTTTGTTGTACTAATAGGCTAATAGGCGAGCTAAAAATGTTTTAAAGATGTTCGTATTTATTACTTATTTGCAATTGCATTATTAATGCTATATTATGCGCAACTAAATGAACTCCAGTCAATTCATCGTCACACAGCACTAGCTACGCCAGGCAAGACTACCTACACGAGACTTTATTGCTTTATTTTCCTAACTACTGAAGAAGTATTGATATTATCTGAATTTCGATAAATCATGACAACTGAATTATTCTAGAGAATAAAAACGTTGAGGCGAATTAGTTATTACACTTCTACGATTGAGATTTTTTTCCGACTTTCCTCAAATGGGATTTAAAAACACGTTGGAAATCATTTATGAAATATAATTCACATGATTGTGGTTAGATTCAAATATGAACTCTTCAATTATCTTAAGCTTAGGTATATATTTCACAACACATGATAGTAATTGCTCTATTCTGTTTAATGGTAATTCTTCCTTACCACATGCTATATCTAGACTCTCGACTGTATTAGGTAATCTTACAGCATCAAATCTGACTAGTTACCACACTCCTTCCTTAACTACTACAATCGCTATCCTTCGGCGTTTTTCCGGTTAACAAACTTCTTAACCTGTAGCGCATCCGCTGCCATCGATCAACCGCCAATGAAGCAGCTTGTGCTTTCCTGCTTTCGAAACTTATTTTTGTTCCGCTTAAGGGGTTACGCCACCTTGACATTTTCAAAAGCTAGATTTTTTTGGCTAATTAAATCGTTTATACTTTTAAGAATAATAGTTTAGTTATTCAAAATTGCCAATATTAGTGAAGTTATAGAGTTGGCTCGACGTCTAATTTTTTTTCTCTTGTGTTTTTATCGAAACTACTTTTTTCTAAACGGATACCTCCCGACTGTTTAACCGATTTGGTTGAAATTTAGAAGAGTTATTTTTAATAATATTACCTAAAGTATGACGAAGGCTTTCTTTGATTGGGTGTCATGTTCAGAAGTTATCATCATCGTCATCGGCACTACAACCGGGAACCGGTCTTGGCCTTATTTAGCAAGTCCTGAGAATTGTTAAATTTTCCATAATGATTTGTTTTTTCCGGGCAAGGTCATTAGTCTTGCGCCGGAGGCTCCCCGACGGGGAATCGAACCCCGGTCTCCCGCGTGACAGGCGGGTATACTAACCACTATACTATCGAGGAGCCAAATTCAGAAGTTATACATTTTTTAAACTCAACATTTTAATGCAAAGTTTTTTCAAACGGCTTTCATTCCAACAAAGAAATGTAAAAAAAAATTCTCTACGTCACTATAACTATTACCTTCCTAAACAAGAAAAAAATTGTTCTTGCGATTTAGACAATGCCTCGCGGAGAAATCAAGTACACTATCAGCGATGATCTTTAAAACAGGGCTCTATTTCTCGGCTCATATCTCCGTTATTTTTTAATTTTTTTCAATTTTTAGCATTGCAAATTATTTATAATATAAAAATACTATGTATGTGTGTTAAATAAAGATTATTATATTATATTCAATGACTGCGTTAAAAAAAGGTTTTTTTGTACCTATTTTCCCGAACACCAAGGTGGCGTACCCCCTTAAGCCCTCTAACGTGGGCATTCTAAATAAACAAAAAAGAATACCTATTTGTAGTCTTAGCCTATATGATTCATCATCGTCATCATCGGCACTACAACCGGGATCCGGTCTTGGCCTTATCTAGCAAGTCCCGAGGCTTGCTAAATTTTCCATAATAATTTGTTTTTCCGGGCAAGGTTTTTAGCCGTGCGAATTAAGTAGTCCTAGGGTATTTTAATTAACAAATACGTTTATTTTCTCTTAAAGCTTAGGACTACTTATTTTACTATTAATGTTGCGGCTATGCCGATCGGTGTCTCCACGAAGAATGTCTGTCTTCGTGCAGATTGTTCATATTTTATCTGATTGCTGGGTCACAGATGAGCGTCCCGTGTTGATCCATGAGAATGGTGCTGTGTGTGTAGATAATTGTTTTAGGTCATTGTTGATCTATGATCCTTTTAGAGCGTTTATGTGATATCTGGGTCATAGATAGGTGTTCGGCGTTGACTCATGAGGATGGTGCCGTGTGTGGAGATAATTGTTTTAGGTGATTGTTGATTTATGGTGCTTTTAGAGTGTCTATGCGATGTCAGTGTTAACCCATGATGATTGTTTAATGCTTGGATCATGGCGTCGTGTGTATTGTGGTAATGCGGCTATTCTTAACTTGCGCCAGCCTATATGATTAATAGTTGGCAAATATTTATAATAGTAAACAAAGAGATTTCTACCTGGGTGATCCTTTTTTATGGTTGCGCTATAACAAACGATGCGTAATCTTGTAAAGATAACAGGCATACACCATGCGACTATGTATTACAACACACCCTTCCATTACCTTCCCCCGAATTGCCTAGATTCTTCTTTACCGAGATGGTTACCACTTAAAGCTTGATCTTCTGATCTATGATTTTTCATTTTGCTTTTTTTACACACGGTGACTACAATGGACTCTTCGGTCTCCTCTGACCGCAAGTTACATCCTTAGCATCCGCTTCTCGCCCTTCGGATTATGTACAGAGCATTTTGTCGTGTCCAAAACTCGTAAGGTATTTGCGAATCCCTCACTTCGCCGACAGAGATGTTAATATGGTGGTTGCAATTTTTATGTGAATACTTTGTTTAGTTTTCTAAGGAGGGAGTGAGTCTAATTGTCCATCTGTTTATTAAACCCCTGTTCCATCTTGTTTGCTTTGTAGTTACGGAAGTTTCTCTTAACTTCAGCTTTATGGTCGCCAATCCGCCAGACCCTTCACATCTCGTGGTAGGTTTTTTTGTAGATTGGAAACACCCTCTCTGTTAGGATATTTAGAGGGAGTAATCTGGTTATAAACAATCAAATTAAGATTGTTTTGAAGTCACATACAGTTTTTAATCCGCAAAGCATTTATCCTTTATTTTAAATTCTATCATTGAGGCCACCATGAGAGAATAATCGTTTTACGAGTAATATATCCTGATGGTAATCGGTTACATATTGGAGAGTTGCCTGTATGTCTACGGCTTTTCTGCTGCTTGCGTACTGATTGTTTTCCTTATTATTTTTGGTTTGAAGAGTTTCTGCCTACGCTGGTGCCGCATATGGTATTTTAGCAGTCATGTTGTGTTATAAAAGTTTTTAAAATACGGGAAGAAGATGTTTTTTGTTCTTTACGACATTATTAAAGTTCACGCTTTGCACGGTAGATCATTTTTGAAATATTGAATTTGGACAAATTACGAAACAAAGGAGTTATTTACTTATGCAATGTTACAAATAGAAACGAGAAAGGAATACAAATATTACAAGAAATAAATTAAACAAAAAGGAAACAAAAAGTTGTTGACGGCATTCAGTTGCGAATCCGCAACAGTGGAGTCTTCAATTTTAGGAGTGAGACCAAAATTTTAGTGGGGCTACCACCCCATTTATTGGCTTAATTCAAGCAACACTGCTTAGCAAAACCAATATAATTAATCTCAGGTTTCGACTAGTGCTAGGGAAATGAGAATTGACTTGTCACTGAGTTCTTACTTCTTTATTAGTTAAAAATAAAGAAATTAAATAATAGAAATATTCACTTTTCATTTTTTATATAACATTCGGCAAATATCCTAAACTGAGGGTTTTATTAGAAGTCAAAAGAAAGAATGCTTAATCAGATTTAGGTTTGTCTAACGATCGATTCATAAATTTAAGTTTCGACACTTGGGTGACTGTGATAATATCTCTTAGGATTAGGAAAACACTCATTGCTGAAAGCTCGGAAGGTAGAATTGGTGTTAAGTTGACCACATCCTCTCGCAAATTCTAAGAATTATTTATAATTAGTCACTCTAAGAACAGCGGATTCTTCGGCGTTTGATTGTGAGTTTTCAATTTTTTTTTATAAATAATTCCTATCTTAAAAACCTGCTCACAACACTCAATTTTTTTCTTCAGATTTCATTTTTCTCTGAGATGGTTTAACACATAAATTGAATCCATTACTCTCCAACATTTTCAATTTTTTTTTCTTTTGCGAAACAAACATATTTCTCATTTAAAAAAAAACAGAATCGAATGACAACACTCAAGAGCATGCTTAACACTGAATTTCTGTTAAGGGCATTCTGAGAATGCGCCTGTATTCTTCGCTTTACTCAAAATTCACTATTCTTTTGTGTAAATGTTTATTGGTAATGAATACTTTCGATTAGCCTTGTGTCTGGGCAAGCTTTGCTCAACGTTTAGGAATTTTAATTGTTGTATATGCAGCATGCATCAATGTTTTATTTGCAGCCACCCATTGTAGTTATGGGCCCAATGTCGTTACTTCTTTGATATACTTTTTATGTTTTACTTATTTCTCTACATGTCTACTTAGTCTGTTGTGAATTTGAGTTCTATTTACAAGCTTATATTTCCTTAATATGAGATGAATACTAGAACGGAAAAGAACAAAACGCCGTGAATAGATAAATAAAAATGTATCATAGTATTGTTTTTGTTTTTTTAATTGAGATTGATAAAACATAAAAAAGGATCTCTAACTAATGACTTTAACAGACGGAATCGCAAAATATGTCATCATCATCACCATCGACATCAACAACTACAACATCGACTACAACAGCTTCGAAAATAAAACCAATACCTGAAACAAAACCACAGTCTACAACATCTGCCCTTATATTAACAACATCATTAGCGACAGCAACATCTACTTCACAATTGGACTCGACGATAATAACGACGCCAACGTCCCCAATTTCACCAGTGAATGATCGCGTACCTTCAACAACACTCGATTATGAATCGGAAGATGTACTTCGAATTGAACAGTCATCGAGAGATGATGGTGATCAGGAAATAAGTGCCACATTTACAATGACCTTAAATAAAATTAAACCGTTGTACTCAACGGAAGATAGTGTAGGTAATCAAATTCAATCGTGGTCACCAACACCTCCATCGACACCGCCTCCACCACCTATAAAATCACCAACAAATACACAGCCTCCTCCATCTATTACGATCGAAGAGCATAGCAATGATGAAAATATCGAAGAGAGTGATGTTAGTCTTTTTGTACAGTGTCCGATCGACAAAACTAATCAGAAGGAAGAGAATGACGATGATGACGAAGACGAAGATGAAGGGGGAGATGAAGAAGAAGAGGATTCTGACCCAGAAGATGTAGAGGGTGAAGAGGAAGTAGAAGAGAGAGAGGCGTCCCCAACACAAAAAGAACGACCAACATCGCTGGCACTTTCTGATGAAGATAGTATATTCAAACATCCTAAGAGTCATCAAAACATTGAAGAATCAAGGACTAAAGAAAGCAGTTCAGAAGAAGAAACTGTAGAAGCAGCAGATTCCCATGTACAGGAATCACACGAACTGACAACACACGTGATATCAACTTCACCGACAGATAGACTATCTGGGTCCAATGAAAAGACTGAAGATGGAGAAGAACACCTAACAATCGATTCATCTGATGAGAGATCAGGAATAGAAAGAGAAACTAATGAAGTAACTACTCACCAACGCCAAAAAGTAAATTCTCCAACAAGTTCACCTAGAACAAAAATACCACCAACAGACGTGCAAGTCAAAGCACGCGAAAAACGCTCCCTCCTCGACATGGACAATGCTAATTCGTTATCTTTAGCTGAAAAACTTCGCAATGAAGCCAACAAGTACACTAATGAGGGAATGCTAAACATTGATGAAAGCACAAGATTAACCAGTATTGTTACAACAACAACAACAACAACTCCACCACCAACCCCAACAATAGTAACGATATCAAAACCAGACTCAGCGAATGACAATGATATCAATGAACGAGATCATGTTGTTTTGAGGAAGTCCGATTCGACACCCGTGTCACCGTTGCACACGAATTCAGTAGCAGATCGCCGACCTTCTTGGCGTTTAAAATTCGATAGTGGATGCAAGGTAGGCCGTCAATGACTTAAACCATATGGAAAAAATAAAAATTCAAATAGAAAGAAAATAGATAAAAACATAAATCAAAAGTCAAATTCTAAATTTCAACAACATTACTTCCCATTTATTTACTTTGACAATTTTTTTTCGTTTAAATTTACTTTCTCTTCGCATCAACATTAATTTCAGTTTCTGGTACTTCTATAATTTTATAAAACAAAAACGAAAAGTGAAAAAGAAAACCAATGTACTGTAATTAATAAAAAAACTGTATTTGCGTTGCCTGCCTCTTTGAGAATGCTATATTCATGTGTTGCCTATATGAATATATAAAAAAATCCAAAACAAAAACCAAAATAAACAAAATTAAGCGAACATATGGTATTATGCGCGCTTTCTCAATATCGATTTTATTTTTAGTTTTATCCATCGTACGCAATAATGCTAATTCTCTAATTATCGCAATTCTGTAACATAAAATCAAGTTGTATGTAAAAACTAATAATTAGAATAATAATTATTATTTTTGGTGTACACAATTTTCTAAACTAATTTTAAATGCTTCCTAAACGCTAAATTGTAAATAAATTTATATAGAATTGGGTTCGGCTTAGTATGCATGAGATCGTACAAGCATTTCTATTAATAAGTACTTTTAACATAACAATGTAAATATGATGAATTCTTTTTGTATGTATATATCAAATGCTTTCCCATTGTGCAAATTTCTTTAATTTTTACAGTATTTACTCAGGTAGATTAACAACTAAAATAATAGCTTCCATAGATCTACAGGTTAGTGTGATTGAAGACACTTTAGTCGGACGTGTGATTGTGTAGAGTCCAAATTATATTCTCAAACTTTGTTATCGTCTCACTCTGGACATTGTTTGTTGTATATGAAAACTAAAGGAAACAAACTTTCTTAATTATGTGTGCAACTCTACAACTAGTAGACACATTTAGCTCCTTGCCTAAAAATCGCCGCAATTTCTGACTTGACAATAAAAACAAAATAAGAAATAATAAAACGTCGGTTTTAACATACGAGGGCAGTTTAACAAAAGTCAATGACTTTTTTTAATTTCCCGCGCAGTGACTTTAAATGCAACACCCGTCAGGTACCGTCTATAAATAGAGTACTGTCAAAGTTTAAGCAAGCTGCGTCATTTCGTTTGCGTTTGATAGCCATTGAAAGCAGACAACCATGTAAATTTTAACGAAAGTGGAAAAAAGTGAATTTCGTCTGCTGTTTAAGCATAATCAAGCAAAACCCATAAATTGGGCTACGTCCAACATATTCTCCCGATTTAGCCTCCGGCGGCTATTTCCTGTTCCCAAATCTGAAGAAATGGCTGTGGGATGAGATTGGGGTCGAATTGCTTCAATGGCGGAGTTGGTAAGGAGGTCGTGTCTTGCGTTTAATTGTACAAACCTAGGTTGAACTGACTACTCTTGCTATTGTGGAGTTCGGCACAATTACTGAGTGGTATATAGGATCCCAAAGTCCAGCCGCCCGGTGAAATACCACCCATTAAGCTATAGGCTTCGTGAAATGGTTGGGAGCAATCCTTGAGCATCTTTCGGAGCTTGGCTGATGGACCGGTCGACAAAGAATTAGCATTTCCGGGCACTGACTCAGCGCTATAGGTTCGCTTTTCAGGGAAGAACTAAAAAAAAAAAATTGACGGCCTTGACGAAACCTATTATTTGGAAAGAATAACTACTGCTATTTATTGGCCTGTAGGAACCCGAAAGTTCATGACCTCACCGACTCGACTCCGCCATTGTTCTCTGTCCCGTGCGCTCTCCTTCCACGTTCGACCATCCGATCCGATCTCCTCGAGGTCCAACCTAACATTGTCCTCCCATCTCCGTCACGGCCGGACTGTCGGTTTCTTTTCCGTTGGCTTACCGCCAAGAATTTTATGCACGGTCCTATCGTTGCTCATTCGCGCCACGTGTCCGGCCAATCTTAATCTTCGCCACTTGATTACTCTCACTATTGTAGGTTTGCGGTATAGCTCTTCCAATTCGTGGTTGTGGAGTTTCTTCCATTGTCTTGCCTCTTCGTCATATTTGCCGCCAAAGATACCCCTTAGGACTTTATTTTCGAATGCGCGGAATTTGTTTTCTTCCCGTTTTGTGAGACCCCATGTTTCGCATCCGTATAGAACAGTCGGAATGATTATGGTTCTATAAACACGGAGCTTTATATTCCGTGATAGCAGTTTGGATTTCCGCAGTTCACTGACTGCATGCCAACTAGCGGTGCCGGAATACAGTGTTAATTTCCTTCGACATTTTGTTACTGGCCGTCAGTATTGTTCCCAGGTATTTTCAAATATCTTGCCCCTCATGTTTATGTGTGTTCTCTGAGGTCCACCTGCTCTCGCCAGGTTTTGGAAAGAAGAACGAATTGGAAAAATGCTGGACTAAATGTATCGAGCTAAAAAGTGGCTATGTTGAGAAACAAAATGCTTATTTCCCGAAAAAAATATCTTTTATTCAAAAAGTCACTGGTTTATCGAACTTTCCTCGTGTTTTCATTAAAACCCCTCCATATGTTACATTGCGTCCAAACACCTACTCATTTGCTTTGCCTTTTTTTAAATCCCTCAGTAGAACCTACAAAGCTGAGATGGCACCCTCAGATGCTATCAATCAATAATAGGTGTTCCTTTTTTTTAATTGTCCCAAATCGTAGCGTTCTCCTTAAACCTGGAACCTTTGTTAAGCCTCTGACGTGTCTATCATCATCATCATCATCGGGACTACAACCGGGATCCGGTCTTGGCCTTATTTAACAAGTCTGAGGCTTGTTGAATTTTCCATAATAATTTGTTTTTCCGGGCATGGTTATTAGCCTTGCCCCAATACGTGTCTGTCACATCACCATCGGCACTACAACCTGGAACCGGTCTTGGCCTTATTTAGTAAGTTCTGAGGCTTGTTAAATTTTTCATAGTGATTTGTTTTTTCCGGGCAAGGTCATTAGTCTTGCACCAGAGGCTCCCCGGCGAGGAATCGAACCCCGGTCTCCCGCGTGACAGGCGGGTATACTAACCAGTATACTATTGAGGAGCTGTGTCTATACCACGCCTATTATTCTGCCAATCTCTTGTGTCAACTCTATACGCGTGTACTTGCGATGAAACGGGATCGCGTGTCATAGTCTGCAGAGCTCGCTTCTTCAAAATTGTTATCAATCCTGTATCCTCATCTTCATTGTTGGTAAATCGTTTACTACTGAGCCCAATTTTCAAGCTTGGAAAGAGAAAATAATCCAAGGAGGATCGATCTTGCCAATAGAATGTAAGAAAAACAATTTTAACTTTAAATCATTGAAGCTTGCAATCTCACCAACGGATTATTAACTAGTGCAATGTCTCAATAAAACGACACTTTTTTCGAAAGATGATACTGTGGCGGTTCCGCCAAACCCCACGGCCCACTTACCTGAAAAATCCCCATAATTACATCCCAATCGGCATAAGTTTTCGCTAATGCAATCGCATTAGCACCTTAAGTGCTTTACGCATCTGGGTTATCAAATTTATAATCTAAAAGTCCCTGTTAAAGAATTCTTACCTTTCATGCATTTCTTCGCATACAAATTCTCTACAAGAATTCCTTCCATTATACGAGAGCATGAAACAAAACCTATTCGGTACCTTCGGTTGCCAGGTAAATTCCAACCTTCCCACACCTGCACCGCAATCTGCCCGCGGTAAAAACATTTCCTTCCCAAGGATAATTAATGCTTTCAATGCATTACCTGGTAATGCCTGCAAAGAATTTTTCCTACAAGGGCATTCATACATGTATCAAAGCATCTCTGCATTAGTGGCCCAGAACCGAAATTCTAATTAGAGTAGATATTCACACTAGAGTTCGATCCTGGCGTCGCCATAGAAGCCATGTACAATTGACACAGATGGGATATACAAACCGTCATTGTATAACCATCTAATCTGCTTTGCAATGACTTGCAACTATCGATACAGCTGCAAGCACTTTACCCAGAAATGCTCCTTTGTGTGAATCTCCAAACAATCATCGACTTCGCGCATAGTGGCCGGATTGAATTCAAAACATAAACAATGCAAATATAGAATCCGTTTCCCACAAACGAATTTCCTTGCATATACAAATGCAAGCAAGGGATTCGTTTCGTCCACCAACCCATTAGCAGCTTTTCCCAATGGCTATTCGCCTATTTACACAAGGGCATCACTCATCTAAGACTTTTATGATGCCCTCGTCCCGTATTTGCTTTTAGCATATCTCTTCGATGCATCGTCGTCTATTTTAGCTGCGATGCACATCATAAACCATGATCGCCCCGATTCCTTTGTCCTTGGCGCCTGTCTGCTTTGTCTCCTTGTTTTTCCTTTGCCTTCGCGCACGGGTAAACAACACAGATCTGAACGATCACACACATACCGCCATGATCTCCATTACGAGATCTGGTTTGCTATTCCACCAAGAGAGACTTTACGTTTCTCTGGTGGTAAGTAAAAACATATCCTTAGTGGAGAGGATATCTACCACTATACCACCAAACTCACCCCAAACGAGGGTTGAATCTTTAAGTCTTATTCCAACCGCCGATCCGGACGGGTCGTCTTCCGCTCCCCGTAGCGTCGGGGATGCTTAAATACCGTCGAGTCGAGAAAGCGCGCTTTTAATTAAAATAAGTTTAATGTCTTATATATTGTTTCTGTCCGTCCTTTTATCCTTGGTGTAATTATCTTGTTATGGACCAATACAAATAATAAAACTAAAAAGCTAACTTCGAACAACATACGCCGGCGTTTTATTTGTCCAGGTGATTACTTTCCGGGTGAACAGTTTTCCTTCATTGTTTGGCGGAACATTTTTGTAACTTTAGTGACAGACGGATGGGGATAGGAGTGAACCGAGTGCCCGTGCCCACAATACTTCCTATCCCCACAATACTACCGTTGGTTTATATCGAATATTGTTTATTACTTAGTGGCCAATAGGAACCCGGAAGTTCATGACCTTCACTGACCCTTTATTTCGAATACCGCCATTTTTTGTTTTTATTTTCCTAGTCAAACTTTTAAACATGGACGCATATTAAGGATACCGTTACAAGTGAGCCTTGGCTGTATTTATGGACCAATACATTTGTCTTTAACAAGCCGACCTCTTACGACACGTTGTTCATCCCTAGGTTTCGTATCAAAATATGTTGTCCGCCTGGAGATCCGATTAATTATTTTAGATCCTGACATTTTCTCGACCCTAGACCGGACTATCCGCCAAAAGCCGAATTGCGGTCAAAGACTTCTACCGACTATATTGCGGAACCTGTTGCATCTAACCGGGATTCGGATTTGGGTACAAATCTACAATTTATTCCAACGGACCATCCGCCAAAATCCGAATTGCTGCCAAAGATTTCTGTCGACTATATTCCGCAACCTGTTGCATCTTACCGGGATCCGGATTTGGGTTCAAATCTACCATTTATTTCAACTTTTACAACAGATGTACATCCCAAACTCATAATGACAATCAAGGATTTTTTCCAACTATTTCACGGAGTCTGCAGCATGATGGGATGGTATCTTACCGGACGACTGGCCGCTGAGACGCAATTTGTCACTTATTGGCTTGTTAGAATCGTTTACTAAATCAGTTTTACAACTGGAAACAGTCAGATAGATTGCTAGATTATTCCAAGGCGCCAGTTGGAAAATGATAATTCGTATACCCTTTTGCTAGCTTCTTAAGATAGTGAACTGAATTCATACGTATCACTTTCGTGATTGAAAACTGAAGAGTTGCTGATTCTTCAATTGAACACACAGAACTTGTTTTCCGGATTTTTTTAGCAATATCTAATGAATGTTCATTTCCGTAGTATCTCCACCAGATGGTCCCAATTGGTGAATTGTTTTAACAAATGAATTTGGCCTTTCCGGAAGTCTCCTTGGAGACTAAGATGTAATTATTGTTTGTTAAGCTTCAACACATGTAATGTACATATGGTTCTACGTTTGTGTTAAATGAGTCTCCAGTCGCTCTTGAGTACATATTTATATCATCATCTACAACCGGTAACTTGTCTGAGCGTTATTTGGCAAGTCCTGAGGCTTGTTAAATTTTCCATAATATTTTTTTCTTTCTTTTTTTTTATTCTTCCGGGCAAGGTCCGGTTATACATATTTTGTCGTTCCTATTTTTGACCATATCCATAGCTACTGTTCTCACCTTTGCATTTGTCGTCCACTTAACCATATTCTTACAATAAGAATAATTCTTTAATGTTCTATTCCTAACGACTGCAGAATATTTTTAAGACACGTCTTACTCTCGTATACGAAAATAATACATTTGCACACACCCAACAGCACCTGGTTGCTTTATCATTCCTTTAGAAGATTCTTCTTTAAATTAACAATAAACACGAATATTTTTATATAGAATAGCTAACATTTAGCATGTATAATATACTTACTTTTTAGTTTATGTATTATTTTATTATTTTCCAAATAACCCATCCTTCTTCGCCCTACATAATTGCTTTTGGTAGTTCAATACTAAACCTTTCTAACTAGCTCCAATTTGCATTGGAGTTATGCACATCCTTCCATTTAACAATCTAAGGACAATAAAGACAAAGGTATATAATAATATATTAACCACAACTATCACATGACTCAGATTTGTTGTCGACCATAACAAAGGGATTCCAAATAAATGTAATTACATTTTTACAGTTTAAGTTAGAAGATGCCACTAGTGGGACCACATATCCGCCAAACAATAGTACAATAATACCAAGTGCACCAGCGGTTATTGCTGCGGCAAATCTATCATCCTCTATCGCACAACGAAGGATCAACACAACAAATTCAAGTACGTAATATTTAATTTCTCCCATAAGTGATTTATTTAATCATATGTAATGTTTAGTGAATGCATCGAATCAACAACAGCAACTTGCAATGGCGCGACCAGTCTCGGCTCCAGCTGGATCCGTGCACGGAGCTAATTCGATAACTACACATGATATCCATGATCGAACAAGAGAACCTGCAACCAATAGTGGCGAAGTGTCAGCCTTGCCAAAAAGGACCAATAATGGCGAAGATAAGGGTAATGATTAAAATAGAAATAGGAGCTAAATCAAATGTTAAACCGCTTACGTTTTTAGAAAATGATAAGGAGAATGAGAACAGAAGTGCCCTCGCAACGCAAGCAGTCATTCAAAGAAGAAGAAAACCTAAACGAAGGTCAACAGGAGTTGTGCATCTTGATATAGACGTATGTTACCTCCAGATTTACTATAAACTTATAGCGAAATCATTTATTACTAGTTATAAGAATGATCGCGAAAAGCAATGAAATACTTAGGGTTCTTAAAAAATGATGCACCCGATGGTGCTCTAGCAAAAAGGAATCAAAACTTCGTAAAATTATGAGGTTTGTCTATATTAGAACAACATTAGTACTTTTACGTCCATTTCATTTCCTGTTTCTCTACATATGTCTAGAAACTATTACTATTACTATTTATTGGCCTGTAGGAACCCGAAAGTTCATGGCCTCACCGACTCGACTCCGCTATTGTTCCCTGTCTCGTGCACTCTCCTTCCACGTTCGACCATCCGATCCGATCTCCTCGAGGTCCAACCTGACATTGACCTCCCATCTCCGTCACGGCCGCACTGTCGGTCTCTTTCCCGTTGGCTTACCGTCAAGAATTCTATGCACGGTCCTATCGTTGCGCATACGCGCCACGTGTCCGGCCCATCTTAATCTTCGCGACTTGATTACTCTCACTATTGTAGGTTTGCGGTATAGCTCTTCCAATTCGTGGTTGTGGAGTTTCCTCCATTGTCCTGCCTCCTCGTCATATTTACCGCCAAAGATACCCCTTAGAACTTTATTCTCGAATACGCGAAATTTGTTTTCTTCCCGTTTTGTGAGATCCCATGTTTCGCATCCGTATAGAACAATCGGCATGATTATGGTTCTATAAACACGGAGCTTTATATGACGTGATAGCAGTTTGGATTTCGGCAGTTTACTGACTGCGTGCCAGTTAGCGTTGCCGGAGTGTAGTCTTTTGTTAATTTCCTTCGGAATTTCGTTACTGGCCGTCAGTATTGTTCCCAGGTATTTAAATTCTTTGACATTTTCGAATATCTTGCCCCTGATGTCTATGTGTGTTCTCTGATTTCCGCCTGCTATCGCCATAATCATGTATTTCGTTTTGTCTCCATTTATTTCTAGGCCCACCTCTTCTGCCGCTTGCATAATGATTTCACTGTTTTTACTTACAGTTTCTAGATTATCGCCCAAAACGGCTATGTCATCCGCATATGCGAGCGCTTGTGTGATCCCGGTCAGGGATGATCCGGCCATGTTGTCGTCTTGTACCTTTCTGATGACGTACTCGAGGACAAGGTTAAAGAGACATGGTGAGAGGCCATCTCCCTGTTTTAGTCCGTCCCGGATATCAAATGGTTCTGAGAGGTGGTGTTCTATTCTAACTCGCCCTTTGTTTTCGTTCATGCAGATTTGAATGAGATTCCCAGCTCAACTACAATACGGTAGAGTATTTGCCTTGCGACTGAGTCGTAGACCTTTTTGAAGTCAACGACCAGTTGGTGAACCGTCTCTCCGTATTCCCACTTCTTTTCCAGCAGTTGCCTTATTGTGAACATTTGGTCGCTCGTTGACCGGTTCCTACAGAATCCGCATTGGTAGTCTCCCAATATGTCTTCTGCGTATGGTGTGATATTCGCCAGAATGACATTTGTTAGTATTTTGTATGTGGTTGGGAGCAATGATATTCCTCCGTAATTTTCGCAGTCATATCTGTCACCTTTTTGAAAATGGGACGACTATTGAGGTTTTCCATTCTTCCGGAATGACTTCCTTCTCCCATGTTGTTTTAATCAGTTGGAGGATATTACGGGCGTTGCCTCTCCTCCATGCTTCACAAGCTCTGCCGGTATGCAGTCGACTCCGGGACCCTTGTTGTTTTTCAATCGATTTATTGCGTCTATAACTTCGTTGATAGAGGGCTAGGGTGTATGTACGTCTGGTGCGTTTATTTGTGGTTGATGGGTGCGCACATTGAGCAGGTTTTCAAAGTACTGCTTCCATCTTGTCATGATATTGTTTGTTTCTGTCACCAGACGGCCGTTTGTGTCTCGGATTATTTCGGCTCTCCCTCGGTAGCCATTTCTAATTGAATTTATGCCGGTATACACATCTATGATGTTTTTCGCTATGGCATTTTCTAGGTTTTTTTTGATTCGACTATTCTATCATTCGCGTTTGAAGAGTCTTATTGTCTCTTTCCGAATCGTCGCGTATCTTTCTGCGATGACTTCATCATATCTTTCTAAGTGGATCACTCTGAGGAGTTTACGTTCTTCAATCTTCGCCCTGCATTCATCGTCAAACCAAGGTTTAGACTTAATGGTTTTCTTAAATCCTAATACCTTTTGGGCTGTTTGTTTGATTGTGTCTCTGATCGATGCCCATTTAGTGCCCAGATTATTGGTTTCCTCTTCCTCACTACTTCCATTCTCTAGGATGGTAAATCTATTTGTTAGTTCGTCTTGATATTCAGCCCTTTTGCGTAGGTCTTTTAGTTTATCAATGTCGAACTTTTTGCCAACTTCTAATTTTTCCCATCACTAGAAGGTGATCGGAGTCGCAATCTTATCCTCTATATGATCTTACGTCAAGAATATTCGAGTGGTGTCTTTTGTCTATGAGGAAATGGTCTATTTGGTTACGCGTTACGCCGTCGGGTGATATCCATGTGGCTTTATGAATTTGCTTGTGCTTGAACATCGTGCTTTTCACTAACAGATCTTTTGACGCTGCGAACGTGATAATTCGAATACCATTATCATTTGAAATGTCGTGTAGACTCTCTTTACCTATAGTTGGTTGGAAGATGTCTTCCTTTCCAATTTTCACAGTGAGGTCCTCGAGGAGTATTTTAGCAGCGAATGATGAGATCCCCTCGAATACTTCCTATAGGGTCTCGTAGAATGTGTCCTTCGTTTCTTCGTCCGTAGATTCTGTTGGGACGTGTACGTTTATAAATACATAATTGTACCATGGTCCCTGTATTTTTAGCAACGGCATTCGGTCATTAATAAATTGCACATCTTTTACATGGGGTGTAATCTTCTTGCTTATGATGAAGCCAGTTCCAAGGTTATGTGTATCGGTACCTCCACACGACAGTGTAAACCCGTTTGTTTCGATTACTTGATGTGGGAGTCGGACTTCCTGAAGCGCGACGATGTCCATTTTATATTGTTTCGCGTTTTCTACGACCGTCTGTATCGCGCCTGGTTTATATAACGTTCGAACATTCCACGTGCCGATGCGTATATCCCACTTTTTCCGCTTTTCCTTACGTCTTCTTTTTGCCGAGTCGGTGTTTTCTTGATGATTTGTTCCCTTATGGCAGTGTCGGCTCATCACACCTACGTCTACCGGGAGAATCTATTACTATTACTATTACTATTACTATTACTATTACTATTACTATTACTATTACTATTACTATTACTATTACTATTACTATTACTATTACTATTACTATTACTATTACTATTACTATTACTATTACTATTACTATTACTATTACTATTACTATTACTATTACTATTACTATTACTATTACTATTACTATTACTATTACTATTACTATTACTATTACTATTACTATTTCTATTACTATTACTATTACTATTACTACTATTTATTGGTCTATAGAAACCCGGAAGTTTTCTGAACAGGCGGAAAATATTTAGCAAGTCCATTTCAGCAACGACCGTAGTAATACGAGGGTTGCCTCTTATGTTTCGGGATTTGGCAACCCTAGTGTTGCAATCCGGCAATTGACAGCTCTGTCGTAAAGTTGGACATTTTTGAGGTTATACGCACTCAGAACGGTTTGACATACGAGCGCTATTTGTGTTGTTTACAGTAACTTAAAAGATTCATCTAGGCCCAAAAATGGAATTAAATCGTCAACATTTTCGTGCGATTATTTTTTACAACTTTCGGCGTGGATTAACTCAGCAACAGTGCATGGATGAACTTAATTCAATTTTTGGCGATGAAGCTCCATCAAGGACCAGTGTTTATCGATGGTATGGTGAATTCAATCGTGGTCGTAGTTCACTCCAAGATGAATTTCGTGAAGGTCGTCCAAAATCAGTTGTTGTTTCGAAAACCATTGATGCTGTGCGCGAACTGATATTGGAAGATCGTCATGTGGCCTATCGTGAGATTGAGACAACCTTAGGCGTTAGTGGGACCAGCATACATTCAATATTGCATAAACATTTGACTGTCAAAAAAATTTGTTCGCGTTGGATCCCACACAATTTGTCAATCACCCAAACAAAGGCTCGTGTCAATTGGTCAAAAGAAATGCTCAAAAAATACGGTCGCGGTGCTTCGAAACACGTCTATGACATCGTGACAGGTGATGAATCGTGGATTTACGCGTATGAGCCCGAAAGTAAACAGCAGTCGACTGTCTGGGTGTTTCAAGATGAGCCAAATCCAAGAAAAGTTGTTCGCGCACGAAGCACTTCCAAGCAAATGGTCGCCTGTTTTTTCGGAAAAACTGGACATGTCGCAACCGTACAACTAGAACAACGCAGAACAGTCAATTCTGAGTGGTACACAACCATTTGTTTGCCAGTTGTCTTCCAAGAAATCAGGAAAACCAACCGCCGAAGACGGATCACTCTTCACCACGACAATGCGAGCTCTCACACATCGGCTGCGACAACTGCATTTTTGAGCACCCAAAACATCGATTTGATGGGTCATCCGCCGTATAGTCCTGACTTGGCACAGAATGACTCCTTTGTTTTTTTTGTTCCCGTACGTAAAAAACAAACTGAGAGGTCAACGTTTTTCGACACCTGAAGAAGGGGTTGCTGCATTCAGAATGCATGTGTTGGAGATACTTCAATCAGAGTGGCAAAAGTGCTTCGACAATTGGTTCAAACGCATGCAAAAGTGTATAGATCTTCATGGGGAATATTTTGAAAAACAATAAAGTGATTTTCGATGATCAATATTTGTTTTTGTTCTCTAATCCCGAAATATAAAAGCCCACCCTCGTACCTATAAAAAAGAGACAGGTATGATAGGTTGTGCCAATGTTCTAACGACGGAATTGGACGACCTACGGCTGGGTCCCCAAAAAATGTCTATACTATTTATTGGTCTATCGGAACCCGGAAGTTCATGACCTCACTAACTCGACTGCGCCATCCCTCCCTGTCCTGTGCACTCTCCTTCCACGCTTGACCATCTGATCCGATCTTCTCAAGGTCAGACTTTAAATTGTCCTCTTTTTGTCCTATTGTTACCCATTCTCCCCACATGTCAGGCTCCTCTTAATCTTCGCGACCTGATTACTCTCACTATCGTAGGTTTGCGGTATAGCTCTTCCAACGTGGTTATGGAGTTTCCTCCATTGCCCTGCCTCTTCATCATATTTACCGCCAAAGATACTCCTTAAAACTTTATTCTCAAATAAGCGGAACTTGTTTTCTTCCCGTTTTGTGAGAGCCCATGTTTCGTATCCGTATAGAACAATCGGCATGATTATGGTTCTGTAAGCACGGAGCTTTATATTATTGATGACACTGATGTGTGCCAACTAGCATTGCCGGAATGCAGTCTTTTGTTAATTTCATTCGACATTTCGTTACTGGCCGTCAGTAATGTTCCCAGATATTTAAAGGCTTTAACTTTTTTAGATATTTTGCCCCTAACGTTTATGTGTGTTCCCCGAGTTCCAACTGCTCACGCTGTAAACCAATATATTGTTTTGTCTTCATTTATTTCTAGGCCCACCTTTTCTGCGGCATGGATTATGATTCCACTGTTTTTAATTACAGTTTCTAGATTATCGTATATGCGAGCACTTGTGTGACCCCGTTCGGGCCTTTGTATTGCGACTGAGTCGTAGGCTTTTTTGAAGTCATCTACCAGTTGGTGAACCATCTCTCCGTATTCCCACTTCTTTTCCAACAACTGCCTTACCGTGAACATTAGGTCGCTCGTTGACCGGTTCCTACGGAATCCGCACTGGTAGTCTCCCAGTATTTCTTCTGCGTACGGTGTGATTCTCGTCAGTATGATATTTGTTAGTATTTTGTATGTGGTTGGGAGCAATGATATTCCTCTGTAGTTTTCGCGGTAAGATCTGTCGCCTGTTTTTGAAGATGGGGACGGCCATTGAGGTTTTTCATTCTTCCGGAGTGATTTTTCCATATTGTTTTGATGAGTTGGTGGATCTTTGGTGGTTTCTAGTCGATGTGTTTCGCCGAACACTGTCCACGAAATAAAAGTCACTTATAATTTTTTTTTCACGGATTTTAATTTTATTATTCCTCTTTTTATTCGAACACTCGCGCCGACACACTTTTGTCCGTTTTCCTGTTACTGTCGCGGATACTTACGCGGTGAATGTTATCACTGGGCTCATTAATTAAAATTTTCCCGAAGGAAAGGGAACTCATCCGATTGTTTTTTCTTTCTCTTAAAAACACCTTCTATTGGTATCCTCTCTTTTGCAAGGGATTTATCCTGTCCAGGAGATCGCACCTTGTCTTGTTCTACGATTCCACTTTGTTTGTAGAGATACTATAGGGTTTGCGATGATAGTGAAGAACGTATGATTCGAACTGACGCTATAACAGTTAGAATTATCAAGAATTGAACCAATGCTTAACATATCAGGCTACTGGCCGCGTGTACGAATTCAATTTCTAAACTCAAGTACACTCAACTGATTTGGATTTGTTATGTTATCGTTATGGTATGTGGCTCTGATGCATTTTCTTATTCGATTTTCGCTCGGTGTTCTTCATCGAGGATCGTTACGCTTTTCACACATATGCGGTATCCCTTTGTGTAATCTATCTGCATGCGGCTTATGGCCTTGGTGATTTGCTCGACGACGTCGTTATCTTCGGCTGCGGTATTTGTACACGGTTTTTATCTCCTTGTAGGAACAATGTTGGTTCCTCTATTGTTATTTGTAACGTTCTTCACAAATACCTAGAAATGTCTTCTACCAGCTATTCGTACAATATCATCCTCTCATGGAAGAGCTTTACTCTTAAGGGGTTATATCTGTTTGGAGCCCAAAAAAGGCGTTTTTTTTTCATTTTTTTTATGAGCTCGTTTTTAAATAATCGTAAGCAAGTAATATATGAATCGCTTAAGCAACTCTTCAGGAATATGAAAAAAAAAATATTGACATAAATTTGCTGCATGACGGCTATTGGTCAATAAACTAAAAAAGGCATTTAAAAAAGTATCTCCGCGGCACGCAGTAGAACTCCCTTGGATCACCATCTGGAAGCGTAAAACAATTTTTTTCATAAACTGCATGAGTTTTGCTAGTGAAGTTCACGCGATCTTACCTATAGAACTTTTTTTCGCAAAACGGCGATTGTTTAAACAAAAAAATTCGTTTTCGACGTAAAAAAAAATAGAATCAAATTGTATTTTTTTTCTCTTCTTATTTAGAGATCGTTAAAATCTTCACTAGATAATCAAATGAATAAGCTCCAGTTAAAACTTCAAGTCAATCGGATGAAAACTCTTCGAGTTCTGTTGCGAGCTGATTTCAAAAACATGGTTTCGAGAAAAACGCATTTAAATTTTAAAAACGCTATAACTTTTCGAAATCATAATCATATGGTCCAAAATAAATGTTTTACTTTTACTCTGCTATCCTAACACCGTATAATTGTCCTGCCAAAGCCGTATTCTGGTCCTCCAGCTTTTGTCTCGCCGATGTAAGGCTGCGTCTAGCCGTTTTATCAATCTC
This sequence comes from Microdon myrmicae, assembly GCA_963931805.1. Lineage (NCBI taxonomy): Eukaryota > Metazoa > Arthropoda > Insecta > Diptera > Syrphidae > Microdon > Microdon myrmicae. The sequence goes on along the minus strand of OZ007498.1, from coordinate 143,523,867 downwards.
GGAAATCTTGTGTGACCGCGCTCAGCGCCTTGATGCGATTGGCGTCCGATTCAATGCAAAAGTCGAATAATGTATGTGCAACCGTTATTCCTAGTGCATCGTAGATAGAACATAAGCCTGATAACCCCTCGTTGAGAGTGAAGGTAGTGATATCAGTCTCTATATCAAACATAGTCTTTCCGCTTGACACTGTTTTCGGTGTGATGATCAATACAACTGCGTTGAATGGTTCGTCTTGATTTTGGGTGTATCCACCCAAGCAACGGGACAGAAGCTCGTCTGAACTTAGTTCTTCGTAAATCGATTTGATTGCTTCAAAAACATATTTATGCAAAAGAAGCTTGTGGTTATAAGTAGAAAGAGTACCTAATGCTTTGCTCCGTTGCAAAGAGTGTGGGGATGTGATGGCCTGTGCGCCGGCATGGACGCGGATTCTACCACCAACCCACTCGCTGCTAAATGAAAGTTCTTAAAAATGTTCCGCCAAACATTACGTGAAAGCACACACGAAAACTGTTCACCAAAAGGCAGGAGAAAATAAAACGAACGCTCAGGAGGAAAAATCCATAAATAAAACACACTAGTTATAAGTTGTCAAGTACTTTCATTTTATCACTCGGCTATTGCTTTTGAATTTATTTAATGGAGTTATTACTTATGGTAGGTTGAATCTCTATATTAATGTCGCGAGACACTTCACATATCGCGAGGTGACGGGGACTTTATTAGACAAAACACAATCAATTCACATGGACGACTCGTTGCAACGCGGGGGGGTGTTAATTGCGACCCAGGAATTTACGCATCTTTGCAGCCGGCGTAGAGCGGGAGATCGCGCGACCAGCGTGGTCGGCAGATGTAGTTAGACTCCCCGAGGATAGAACTCTGACTTGAATTTCATCCTCGGTTAGGGTTAAGGAACGGAAGAGAGAGAGAACATTTTCTCTTAAGGGTGTGGGCAGCAAGAAGATGCGATCTTTTGGTGCAGTGGTGTGTATGTGTGTTCGTACACATTACCGTGTTTGTCGATGCATTTCAGCAAGGATAAACAAAACCTACAGCTAGGGAAAAAGAACAAAGGAGAAGTGACCTAATGCATCGGTCTGTTATTAGGGTCAGCTAAATAAATAAGCTGGAACTCATTAAATGGGAATTGCATTTGGTATACCACAAACGATGTGGATTGTTTATGGTATCGCCAGAAAACCGTTGAAGGACAGCGTTCTTTTGTTTGCACATGGTGCGAGTTAGGGAATTAGTCTCAACGTCTATGGTGCTAATTACATGCAGCTGCGTTCGACTGTTTATCGTTGGTTAAAGTGGTCGCCAGCCAATGTGTACGTAGGTAGTTTTCATTGTACACATATTGAGGCTGGGATAAGGCAACTCAAGGGTAAGATTCCCTGATTATGCGGTTGTATTATATGTGAACCGATGAATTTTCTTTCAGAGAATTTATGATAAGTTAGGAAAGAATTTTTATAGATAATTTGTATGCGAAGAGATGCATGAAAGGTAAGAATTCTCTTCTAGGGGCTTTTAGATTATAAATTGCTCTATTTAATGCGTAAAGCAAATAAGGTGCTAATGTGGTTGCATTAGCGACCTTAAGGAAGTTGCTTAGCAGTTATGGGGGCTTTTCAGGTAAGTGGGCCGTGGGGTTTGGCGGAACCGCCACAAGAGCACCAAGAATCTACTGCGATTAGACAGTTACCGTGTTGCGGTTTTTCATCTGTGCACATTTTATGGTAGAGGGATGCCCATATATCGTTTCTCATATTTTCAACTGATCCAGTATTGCGTCTAATAGCAGTCCGTAAAAAATAGTAAGTTCATCAATGACCTTACCCGTCAATTTACTTCGACCCCCGAGACCTTTGGTATTTTCTTTTCACGTTATGAAGGCGAGTTCCTATTCTCTTTTGAACATGGTCACTGCACTCTTTTTTAGTAACAGAAACATTTTCATACGGATTGGCGTCAACAATTCCTTTATAGGTTTTCGACTCCCCATCGCCAATGTAATTGACGCATTTCACATTATGAAGTCATTCGGAACGCTGGAATATGTCAACGACGGCGTCGACCTCCATCTGAACCGCTGGATCCTCATGATTTGCTTGGCAATGCAATTCACGATCAGCAAAACATTCTTCATATTCTGCAGTTCCCTCTTTTTCTTGCAATATTCACATCACAAAACGTTGATTTGACACAAACATTCAACACTTTATCAGTATACCAACCAATTAGCGTAACGAGCGAAAAGAGAAGAAAAACCTCGCTTTCTCCATCTGCCGCCAGATACTGTAAGTGGATCGCTGTTATTGTGCTATGTAGACCACACTTTTTCTTTTTCAGCTGCACTTTTCAAACATAAAGTGCGCACGCGTTCGATTGCAATCGCAATATTAGAAATGATCTTTTCGTACGTTACTTGAAAGACTGGCTTTGGAAGGTCCATGAAAGCGCAGAATTTTTTAATGTCATTGATTCCAATACTAAGCAAGCGCATTGCAAAAATCATACGTATGTTGACTTCATATGCACGATCATTAATTAATGGGAAACTGTTTATAGAATGATCGCTGCAATTCCTGCAGTTTACAATAATTTTGGAGCCTAGCCCGTGTATACTGCCCCCTGAAAATGTCGCGTCACCTTTGCATTCTCTGCATACCACAACTTGAGAAATAGCACTAAAAACAGTCAGAAAATTGATGAAACGGTAGCCAAACGATTCATCCACTTCTCTATTACACTTTTCATGGTTCATTTTGGGTTTTTTTTTGCCGACGCGCTAACTTACTCCGAATCGTAATCGAAAGAATGACGGTTAGGTGAACGCCTGTTTCCGATATTGCCTTGCCTTCGCGTTGAATAGTTTTCTTTAGTCCTCTTTTCTATAGGTATTATTACGGTCGTTGCCCAAATGAAGTTGCTGAATGTGTTCCGCTTCTTTAGACATTTTCCCATGATACCCGTCAATCTGAGAATACGCACCAGTTCACGTTGAAAGTTAACTTCAGGCGCACAAATAAACGTAGGGAATCATTCTTTAGTCGAACCACGCGAATGTGAAATGCTTGGCCTGATTATGTGTTTCCTCATCGTTGTGATGTTCAGACATTTAAGACCAATGTACATCGATACCTCATTTTCTTATCCACTTCGTCACCGTTCGCTCGGACTGTGTTCCGACATTTAAGGGTACTGCAAAATCCCCTTTTGCTGCGCACATGTTAGTGTAAAAAAAAGTATATTCTCATAAAAATGACCAAGTACTTGAAGCTGCGAAACTGCTGCCAAATATGTGGGGTTTTAACAATTTGAACGCCCTATAAATTCGTGCGTTCTGACCGTGAGCTTTCCGTTTAAGCGATGTTAGACTTTGGTGAATTTTGCTTTCAAATGACGTCGCTGCGTGAGACTGTCATTGCCGAAACCCCTTATTAATGGCATGCCCCCCAATATTCTTGCAATACTGCTATAACATTCGACACGACATTTTCGAATCTTTTGCGCTTTTTTATCTCTTTTGAAATCGCAGAATATGTCTGAATATTTTTCTATACGTCTGGAAGCTGCTCTAGTTCAATTATTTAATCCATGTCAAGAAATCTATAAAAAATCGGACCTACGTGAAAGATACAATACTGAGTCAGTTGCCTGGTGGCTCGACCCTAGTTAATTATAAGACGATCTATCACAATTGGAAGATGCCAATCGGTAAGATACGATGATTGCATACTACAGACAACTCAATGTATCATTAACTAATTGCCTTAACATTTTTGGTATTCTGAGTAAGAAATTTTTTTGAAAATAATCACTGTGGCAAATAACTTTACTCTGCTCAAACAGATCTAGGTTATGCTCTGTTATATTATGTTTTGCTTTAACTGATCCCGCTCGAGGGGGACGCGGTTTTGTGTAATCAAGTCAGATTGATCTTATTAAAAGATTAAAAAAGCAATACAAATCATATCATCAACAATAACAAATAATTCAATCTTACAAATTTTACATTACTCATCCGAAAGTTCAAGTTCCAAGGAACGTATTTTTATAAACAGTCTCGCCTCCGTAAAATAAGCAATGTCCCAAATCATATGGGAAGACTACTGGACCTCGTGTTTACAACGGACCTCCACATTTCCTCAGTTGCCCCTAGTCCAGAAGCCCTTTCTTACATTGAAAATTACCACCCCCGGGCTTCTCTTATCCCTATATCGTGATCACGCAGCCCAGCCCTATCTACCTCATGACAGCTTTTCCCACAACTTCCACAAAGCTAACGTTCGCCTTCTAAATGAGTATCTTAGAAAAATCGCATTTCGCATTGATCATCTGGGAATAGAAGAAGGTACTGCCACTCTCTATAAGGAGATCTACTACGCCATCCCCCTATATGTCTCCTATTCTCGACACAGGTCATCGGTTTATCGTCCTCATGGTACAACCGCATACTCCGCAATCTTCGGAACAAGAGAAATAACTTGTGGAACATTTTCTTAAAAACACTTTCCTCCCAAGACTACTCCAACTATCTGCCTTACTTTTATAAATTTACCGAGCTCTACAACTCCCTCTACTCCGACTACCTCTCAAAAACGCAATCCAAATTGATCAACGACCCGAAATCTTTTTTCCACTTTATAAATTATAAACGGAAACCCGACGCCTATCCTAACTCCCTTTCCTGTGACACGATTACCTCAACCGACCCCCAAACTATTGGCAATCTATTCACTTCTTTCTTTAAAAAATCCTTCACGGACATCCCTTTCGAACCTAACCCGTCTTCTTTCAAAGACCTGCCTGAATTCTCCCTTGGCCCCTTCATCCCTCAAATTATTCAGCATCACCTAGTTGAGGAAATTTTAAACTTACTTAAAGACGAGTTCAGCCATGGACCTGATGGACTTCCGGGTGTCCTTTCAAAATATGTTCCTCTTCTCTTTCTCTCCCGCTATCAAAGATCTTCAATCTATCCCTTACACAAGGTGTCTTCCCTAGTATTTGGAAATCCTCCTATGTCACCCACATGCATAAAATGGGACCTAAAAACGATATAAGCAACTACCACCCCATTGCCAGACTGTCTCATATCCCTAAACTGTTCGGAGGGATTTTTTACAACACGTTATCTTTGTAAATCCATCACCTCACCCAACCAGCACAGTTTCCGTTTGGGTAGGTTGACCACCACCAATCTAGTTGAGTTCTCATCCCATATTATCCGTGCCTTAGAGAATGGCAACGTAGTCGATGTAATCACCACCGATTTCAGCAAGGCCCTTGACAAAATTTCCCATAATCTTATCCTTTGGAAGCTGTCCTCCCTTGGTTTCGAAGCCCTATTGATTAACTTGTTATCTTCCTATCTGAAAGCTCGAACCTACCGTGTCAGATTCAGATCTTCCCTTTCCAATCCTTTTCTTCCCACGTCAGGGGTCCCCCGGGGCAGTCATTTGGGAACCCTCCTATTTATCCTTACCATTAACGACATAGACTCCAATATCAAATACTCAGCCATCTCTCTTTACGCGGACGACACTAAACTCTACAAAACGATCCTCTCTCCTTTCGATTCCTCATTTCTTCAATTGGATCTCGCTTCTCAACTTGGTGCCTTAACAACTGCCTCGAACTCAACGTTGTCAAATGTCACTCCATTACTTTGTCCCGTAAACGTACCTCTTCCCCACCACGTTCCTATTTCCTACTAAACGAGCAGATACGAGGGTTGCCTTTTATATTTCGGGATTAGAGAACAAAAACAAATGTTGATCATTGAAAATCACTTTATTGTTTTTCAAAATATTCCCCATGAAGATCTATACACTTTTGCATGCGTTTGAACCAATTGTCGAAGCACTTTTGCCACTCTGATTCAGGTATCTCCAACACATGCATTCTGAATGCAGCAACCGCTTCTTCAGGTGTCGAAAAACGTTGACCTCTCAGTTTGTTTTTTACGTACGGGAATAAAAAGAAGTCATTCGGTGCCAAGTCAGGACTATACGGCGGATGACCCATCAAATCGATGTTTTGGGTGCTCAAAAATGCAGTTGTCGCAGCCGATGTGTGAGAGCTCGCATTGTCGTGGTGAAGAGTGATCCGTCTTCGGCGGTTGGTTTTCCTGATTTCTTGGAAGACAACTGGCAAACAAATGGTCGTGTACCACTCAGAATTGACTGTTCTGCGTTGTTCAAGTTGTACGGTTGCGACATGTCCAGTTTTTCCGAAAAAACAGGCGACCATTTGCTTGGAAGTGCTTCGTGCGCGAACAACTTTTGTTGGATTTGGCTCATCTTGAAACACCCAGACAGTCGACTGCTGTTTACTTTTCCATTCCATTTTGGGCCGAGATGAATTTTTTAAGTTACTGTAAACAACACATATAGCGCTCGTACGTCAAAACGTTCTGAGTGCGTATAACCTCAAAAATGTCCAACTTTACGACAGAGCTGTCAATTGCCGGATTGCAACACTAGGGTTGCCAAATCCCGAAACATAAGAGGCAACTCTCGTATCATATGTACCTTCGATACGTGACCTTGGGATCTTATGTGGCAGGGAGCTTAACTTCATCTCTCATATTTGTAACATTATCCTTAAGGCCAACTCTGCTCTTGGATTTCTGGAACGCCATTCGAAAGATTTCACTAATCCCTACGTTTCACGATCACTCTATATAGCCCTCGTCCGCCCCCTTCTAGAGTACACCTGTCAGGTCTGGTCTCCCCACTACTCGTCCCATATTCGCAGGATCGAAAGCGTGCAACGTCATTTTCTGCGTTTGGCCCTCCGTGAACTGAACTGAGAAAATCCTTGAACTCTCCCCTCATACACAAGCCGTCCACATTTGATAAACATCAACGCACTTGAAGAGCGCAGAAAACATGCCGATATCCTCTTCATCCACTGTCTCTCTCAGGCTCAATCAACTGCCCAAGCATACCCACCTCCATCACACTCCACACTAACCCCCGTAACCTGCGAAACCCTCGCTGTTCTATTTGCCCGCCCACCACACTTCTTACGGCAAACTCTTACCCTACCTCCTTCGACTTCAGCTTCAGACAAATAGAGAAGCCAACATTTAAGAAATATTCTTAACAATTCATCCACCAACTGTGCATTTCAAACAACTCATAATAATAAGTCTACTTGAATTTACAATATTTCTCTCTAGGTGAAACTAAAAAATTTAAGGTAAATGCTTTGCTTGCTAACCATTTCGCGTTCCATTATTTTCTAAATTGTTTAAAAATTCAAGCAAAAATCCTAATTTTTTTTTTTTTTTTAAGAGAAGACGTTTCTAATTGGCAAGAATGACTCAATTCTGCTAAATAAAAACGAATTAACCCTCTCTGGTATTTTTTCGGACAGTTCAATAATACGTCTATAATAATCTGGTAAAATAGGCTCAGAATAGATCTTGTTTTCTTTTATTTTAGGACCTTGATCCTGAACGACAAGATTCGACCGGCGACAACGAAGAAAAAGAGGTGAGTACTGTATTATATTCATTTCATGTGTCTTGCAAGATTAAAGTGTCCTTCGCTAAATTACTGAAAGGTCTGTGATTGCAGATCAACTCATAAATTATAAGTTTGTGTAGGTTCTCAGAGAGATGCCTCAACCTATACAGAAGATCAATGAAAAAGAAAACTATAGGTTTTTTTTTTAATTTGCAATGTTTTGAATTTCATCCTTCGTGTTAAGTGGTCAGCGCTAATTAATCCAAATGTAAAAATATTAGATATATTATTCAACCTGCGATATGCATCAAGGTCAAGGATTAGACATTTTGTTGGGTCGATGAAAGCGAATTTGAAATATTAATTAGGACAATCAACGATGAATTGCAGTTGTTGCAGTAAGTTAAAGTTATACAAAACGGCAGGGACGTAAACAAGTAAAGACGTACGTTCTTTTCTCAAGACGATCGCTCTACATTTACGAGCAATTCATCTAATTTTGGCCAGCACAACAATTTAAACGTTTCCGAACAAGATATAGTGACAAATTGTTGCCACAGTTGGTGCGTAATTGGTCGGTTTGTTTTGGCAATCGTCAAGAACAGGTGGACATGCTTAGATAGCGACAGCGATATCGAGTGAATCCAAGTAGAAATCAAATATTATAAGAATTGGTTAATTAATTTTTTAAATCCTATTTTTAGAGCAATCTTTTAGTTTGAATCTAACGAATATTTTTTAAACAGCCACAATGAATCTAACTCAAATGTTTCTGAGGGCATGAATGGGATATTCACTTCTATTGAACTTTATTTTTCTTATTAAACCAGGATTTATCTGATGAATTTCATTTAGCAAAATATGGAATCTAAGGTTTCATGTCGAGTAAAGTAATAGTGATTGTTTTCGAAAAAAGAAGCGATTTAGGATCGTAATTTACTTTGAACCTCTTTTGAACCGGACTGTTCTAATGATATGCGAATTTGGCGTTGGTTGGTGCACATCCGATGCTTAATATGCAACTTCTGTGCTTTATCTATTTATGTTGTATTAGGCCAGCAAGTGTGAAATTTATAGACAAAACGGCAAAATTGATTGATGATGACCTTTAAATATATTTATTATTTTATTCATCAGAGTATAGTTTTTCTTTTAGAAAAGATTGATTTCTTACAAGAAAAAAGGTGAAAAATTAAGCCAATGTCAAATAATAAGCTGTCAATGTCAAATATTTTTACTACCTACTATCAATTTCATCTCTGATGAGCCAATATTTAGCTATGGACACATAATTTTTGCGTTAAGCGAAATCAAGATATACTAACAAAGTACATGTAATATCATCAGCTTCTGCCGTTCTTGGACTCTAAAATTCTCATGATTAAAATTTCGTTGTGGGCGATTTCAATAGGCTTAATTCTCAATTGCTCCACTACTTTCGATCGACAACACTTGAAGAGCAATCCTTCGCCAATTAAAAAAACACTCACTTTATTCGTTATGGTCTCAAGGGTACTAAATGTAGTCGGTGATTCTACATTGGATTGTTCCTCGGCTTTTTTTTTTGTTACACTAACGCGCGCACAAAGGGGGATTTTGAAGTACCCTTAAATGTCAAAGCACAGTGCTAGTGGATGGAGAGGAAGTGGATAAGGAAAGGAGGTGTCGATGTATATTGGTCTTGAATGTCTGGACATCACAACGTCCAGGAAACACATGATCAGGCAGAACATTCCACATTCGTGTGGTTCGGCTAAAGAATGTGTGGGAAAGGAAGTATTGTGCCAGGCATGGGCACTCAGTTCACTTCCTTCCACCAGCTTAACGAAGACAAAGTTCCGCGGGAAAGAGTTCACCAGACACGACGACAGGATAAAAGTACACCGCGGATACCAGGATAGCGTTTATATGACGAGTTCACAGTTGATTAATGAATTCGAATTGTTTTTACTTATTGATTCATATGGATGTGAACAGTGCACGGCAAACCACAATCTTTACATAAAACGAAAACACATTGTTACGATTGGAAGTCTTCCACTTGTTGACACACTAAATAATTCTTACCAATGCATTCCGTAGTACTGCAACTATCCACCAAGAAGAGTAAAATAAGACACTTGTTTTGATTTATATTATATATATATTAATTATTGAGAGTTGTGGCGATTGTAAATACATTCACTTTATGTTAAATTATTTCGATTTGCTTCAAACCCGGTACAAACATACAATACATAATTACGCGAGTAAAAGAGATACGTCACGCAGGGGTGCAGACTCCGGTCGAAACGAATCGCGGGTCGGTTTATTGCAGCTGTATAAACAAGCTGTCCGACATAGCATTTTACGATGACAAGGGTGCCGAATGGTTTGGGATTTATGATGCCGTATGATGTGAAAAATTCTTTACAGGAAATTTGAATAACGCATTAAATGCGTGAATGCTGTGAGAATTCTCTTTAGGGATTTTCAGATAATGTGTTGGATGCATTAAATGTCCTTGAGAAAGGAAATGTTTCAGGTATGCTGGTGATTGGGATGCTAATATGGGTTGCGAATATGGGGGGTTCTTCAGGTAAGCTTTAAAAACCCCCACAAAAGACTGTGTGCGCCTAAAGTCCACTTTCAACGTGAATGGACGGGAGTGAAACCTTAGCACATGCCTACCTGTTGCTAAACGCATTTCCAGTTCTCATGCTCAGAATTGCAATTTTGCACTTACCACATTCCAACTATGCCCTACAAGCAAATCAAATCCCCATCACCTTGAAATGCATGCATTTCTCATTCTAACACCCAAAATTGCAATTCTGCAATTCCCACACCCCATCACCTTCAAGGTAATTTTACCCAGGCACTTGCATGCTACTCGCTATGGGCAAATCAGATTCGCGTCACAGTGAATCGAAATTTTCCCATGGCCTTGGGGTGAAGAATTTTGCACAAAGTGCAACGTTTTACTTCCTATCGTCGTTGGCTTGGCCTTCGACTGAGATGAGCGTCAGGTGGCTGTCTGGAGGACAGCTATGATCGTGGGAAGGTATGAGAATTTGGATGTAGATTCTGAGTATAAATAGGGAGTTCCATTTTAGATTAATTCAATTGGAATCAAACAGCCGAAGTGTGGCGTATATAAATTGTATAATTATTAATTAAATTATATATAAAAAGAAGTGGAATAAATTAACCGTAAAGGAAAACCAAACCAAAAGGCCTGTTCATTGTTGAATTTATTCCTTAAAGACGCCCACGAAGATTCAACATCCGGAAACACATCCATGGGCTAACTACCCGTAAGCGTTCTTCCAACGGGGACATCACACATACGGACTCCACGAGTGGGAAGCCTGCTCAACCTATGGGATTGATTAATTTGATTTTGGGTGAACATTCCGCCATTGCATTGAATTCTGTTTTCAAATGAAAAAAGACAATGCTGCTCAAACTATGGAATTGATTAATTCGACTTTGTGTGAAAGTTCTGTAAGTCATTCAACAGTAAAAGAGTGGTTTGCAAGACTTCGTGGGGAAAATTTAGTCTTGAGGACGCTTCACCTCCAAAAATTTGACGACGAAGAACTTAAAATTTTATTGGATGAAAATCCATATCAAACTCAGGAAGAGTTGGCAGAACAGTTAGAGTTTCTCACCAAGCAATATCAATCAATCTTTATATAGGTATCTTTTTTTTATAAAGTTGAATTCGGCAAAACAAGTCGAGTTTCTACTTGCACACCTGTTAATTCTTCGATTGAGTAGGACAAATGGAAGAGTTTCGCAGTGCCAAATCTTCAAAATATAAATGTTGTCTAGGCCAACAGATTTATGCATATTATGACGCATATGACACTCAGTACTAGAATATTCTAGAAAGTCCAAAACAAAGTACTAGAATATTCTAGAAAGTACTGGAAAACTGGAGACTATGAGCAGTAGAAAATTCGAGGCTCCGGAACGGACGGAAACGAAACACCGAATCAGAATGAGGAAGCGGTATAAATACGTGACACGCAGATTAGAGAGTAAGAAGTAAGCAGTCAAAGACGCGATAAGTACGGAACCGATAAGTCAAGAAATCGTTAAGTGTACGGTAAAAGTAACGGTTGTTATTAACGGTCTAATAAAGTGTTACATTAATTCAAAATCGATTTAACGGCTGTTATCTATTAAAAATAATTAATCCAGCGAACCCTAAGCTCGCTACAATTGGTGTCAGAAGTGGGATTAATTATTTGTGAAGTGAATAAGTCTGTGAAAGTGTGTTGTGTCGATGTCAGATCGACATTTGGAGGATCTTCGCGTTGCTGAGTTCAAGAAGGAACTTGAGGACCGGAATCTGGATAGCAGAGGACAGAAGCAAATTCTTCGACAGGGTCTGCAAGCAGCAATGGAGGAAGAGGGTATCGATGTCGACACATATGTTTTTACGATTCGGCCAGACTGTCCGAATGGAGAAGAAACAGTGAGTCAAGATGGTGCCAATGTAACGGAGAAGAGTCCGCCACAGTTGGACACTTTGGAGATGTTCAGGATGATGATGACAAAATTGGAGGCGCAAGCTACAGACATTAACACAAAATTGGACGCGCAAGCTGCAGATGTTAATGCAAAATTGGATGCCCAAAATTCAAAATTCGACGCACAAGCTGCAGATCTGAATGCGAAATTGGATGCCCAAACGCAGTGGATGAAATGTAATTTTCAACACTTTAAGGAAGGAATTTGAAACGAAGTAGAAAATCTGGATCCAAAAGTCACCGATGAAATAACGCGAATCGAAAAGAGACTTGAGTGTGTTGAGAGATATAAGACACCGCCTAGCAATCAACATGACTGCAAAGGTACAAGGATGTAACCGCCAATCTTCGATGGAACGGGACCCTTCCCCGTATTTATACGTCAGTGTGACGCCACGGCCAATTATAATAAGTGGTCGGTTGAGCAAAAGTCAACATCACTAATCTTGTCACTCCGCGGGGCGGCTGCAGAATTGCTACAAACCATGCCAGCAGAGAAGCAAACAGATTTCCAAACTGTAAGAGACGCTCTTGAAGCTAAGTATGGAGACAACCACATGCAACAGGTCTATCGCATGCAACTGCGGAGCAGAACGCAGAAACCTTGAGAATATCTTCAACAGTTACAAGCAGACATTGAGCGATTGGCAAACTTGTCTTATACAAATATGACTAAGGAATTTTTGAACGAGGTAGCAATGGATGCATTTATAAACGCACTCCAAGATCGGGACTTGCAACAGGCCGTTCGTTTGGCGGGAAAGAAGACGGCTAATGAAATACTGGCCTTCGCATTGGCATATGAATCGGCTAAACTGGCTACCAGGAGTACATATAGAGTCCGAGGATCGTCCGTTCAGGAATGTTCCTGCCAAAGAATCGGGCATGTACAACGTACAACCCCAAGACCTGATATGAAGTGTTGGACATGCGGCGAAGTCGGCCACATCTCTTTTGACTGTAGGAAACGTCGACGAATTATTGAAACATCAATTGAGAATTGTTATTCATGCGCTAATCACAAGAGAATCCTCCAGCGTGATTCTGACTTGGACAGCACCACGACCGAATATAAGTCCTTGCATCAACAGATAATTGCTCTTAAGACCAGCCGAGAAAAGTCATTGAGGAGAACAATCGTTTATCAACTGATCTAGCAGAGAGGCAAGCTGAAATTTTGGCCCTAAAGCGTCGCCTTCAGGATTCGGAAGTAGAAATTGATCGTTTAAAACAAGAGGCGTACGACCTGCGAGAGGTGGTCGGTTGAGCAAAAGTCAACATCACTAATCTTGTCATTCCGCGGGGCGGCTGCAGAATTGCTACAAACCATACCAGCAGAGAAGCAAACAGATTTCCAAGCGGTAAGAGACGCCCTTGAAGCTAAGTATGGAGACAACCACATGCAACGGGTCTACCGCATGCAACTGCGGAGCAGAACGCAGAAACCTGGTGAAAATCTTCAACAGTTACAAGCAGATATTGAGCGATTGGTAAACTTGCCTTATTCAAATATGACTAAGGAATTTTTGAACGAGGTAGCAATGGATGCATTTATAAACGCACTCCAAGATCGGACTTGCAACAAGCCGTTAGTTTGGCAGGAAAGAAGACGACTAGTGAAATACTGGCGTTCGCATTGGCATATGAATCTGCTAAATTCGCTACCAGGAGTACATATAGAGTCCGAGAAATGCCCGTCCAGGAATGTTCCTGCCAAAGAATCGTACATGTACAACAGAGAACCCCGAGACCTGATATGAAGTGTTGGACATGTGGTGAAGTCGCCCACATCTCTTTTGACTGTAGGAAACGTCGACGAATGAATGAAACATCAAGTGAGAATTGTTGTTCATGCGCTAATCATAAGAGGAGACTATCAACGCACCAACCTGAGGTCAATAGCTCGAGAAACTTGTAAGGGCAGACTTTATGGAGCGAAAGTCGCCTGGTGGAATGTGTAGCCCCTGCATCGTAACTGTATCACAACTCCAACGGGAGCGGTAATCGCAGAATGTGCACCCGTATCAATGATAAGCTCAATTCAGACTAGGGGAGAGGACCATTCAATTCAACAGCATCCTCTGTGGTTAATAGGCTGATGCCCCAGAAAATCGGATTAACAGACAGAGAAAAGGCAAGCGTAAAATCACTCCTGAACGATTTTTGTGACAGGAAATGATAAATTTGGACGCACCGATATAGTTAAACATCGCATTGAGACGGGTGAGTCAAGACCCATAAGGCAGCCACCTCGTCGTGATGGCGTACCTTACCGAAAAGCGGAGCCACTCCATCCACTATCTTGGCGAAAGCAAGGTAGTCGCATTGGATATTTCAAAAGCCTTCGACAGAGTTTGGCATCTAGCCACTTTGGCAAAATTGCATTCCTATAGAGTGAACAATTCCCTGACCCGATGGATAAGAGTCTATCTTTCTGGTCGTTCATTTCTATTGGTTCTTGACGGTGCCAAATCTGTCTCCCATCAAATTAATGTAGGTGTCCGGGGGTTGGGCACTCTCACCCACTCTCTTCCTGAAATTTATAAATGATCTCTTGTCCATTACCCACAACCCAATTCACTCGTTTGTTGATGATAGCACGTTGAGTTTCTCAGACTCATATGAACATTCCCCACCAAATTCTTCGGATCGCATTACCAAGCAGCACGATATGCTTAATACATTGAATTCCGACTTCAACAAGATATATCAGTGAGGATTATATAATCGAGTAGAATTAAATGCCTTAAAAACTTAATGCTGCCTCTTGTCGTCAAAGGTGAATCCCAAAGTAAGTATACTGTCGATGAACAACACTTGCATCGACGAAGCCAAGGAACTATCAATCCTGGGCACTCGAATTAATTTCGTTTTTGAAAAATGTATTAATTCATTCACCTTTCGCAATACTCCTAATCAGAAATAATTGATTTGTACCAATGGCGTTCTCATGTTTCAAAAGACGTCTTGGACGAATCTGTCTTTTTTGTTTGAGAATAGGGCGAAGTAATAATGAGTGAAACTATGTAAATGACAAATCATAATAATGGTATTGTTTTCGACTAAGTTTCAAGCAGAAGCAGTGAATTTTAAAATTTTTAAATGTACCAAAACACGAAGGCAAAAACCCCAAAAAAACCTTTGTCAAAATACGTAAGTGACAAGTGTTGGGATACAGATAACAGCGTTTTTGACGATTATACTTACATATAGTGTGAATTTTAAAGACCCACTAAGCTTTGTATATATAGTGACCGATTCAAGTTTAGTTCTTTAATTAATTCATTGCAGTGTTCAAAGATCATCTAATCCTGATTTGGTCTATTACGACCATATGTGCAATTGATGTTCCTCTGCTTTCCATAAAGCGTGATTTAGAGATGTTGTGAAGGGTAACTTGATATTTAGAGCGCGAGCATTGCCACAAATCAATACAATAGTAGAGGGCGGCATTTGAAAAAAAAATCAACGCCTTTCCTTTGAATCGAGTGTGTTGCAAGTGCCCATGGACTCAGCAGGAAGGGAATCATCAACGCATAATCTGTTTTCCTTAAACATAAATTTATTCTTGCTGAATGATAGTTCACAACAGATTTGGTGGTGAACATGTTTAAAAATAAACCTGAGTAAATGAAAAAAAAAGTCGACCTATTTACTGTGCGCACAAGTTTGTTCTTTATTTAGTACCACACGTTAATAAACACGTGTTGAAATTACCCATATAGTCATATTTAAAAAACGTCTATAGTAGTTGGTGATCTAGCTATTTGATGAATCATACGACTATCACCGAGTCCGCAGCATACCTAACACAACAAGCTTGGTGATACTTAAAAAACAAGAAGGCAGCGTTGTTAACATTTGTTTATGTTCCATTTTAAAAATAAATTCAATTGCAAGCCTTTGCAACCGAAATTAGATGAGACATTAAAATAGTTGTTGTTGTTTTCTAATGGGTATATGCATTTACACTTCCTGAAGCACGCGGTTGGCGTAGCAGAAAGAAAACAAAACCGAAATGTTTGAAATGTGAGAATATGCCTTTGAAGAGGCGTTGACCTATTCAACTTTTGCACGATCAAGATCTGGCATTTTTAGAACACAATTTAGGTGGAGTCATGTACCGAGGTTAATGTTAGGTGTAAAATAAAATAATACTATGTGCTTGATAGTCAATAATGTGAATAGAACACTATGTCACATAATCCTGAACCACGAATTTGTTTATCTTGTATATATATGTATAACAGTAATATCAAACTTTTAAGGGACTTTAATCGAAAGATGCGTATCTAAGCTAGAAATTTAGTGAACACGTAGCCAATCGCAGATAAAACATACTTTCCATTCTTGCTTATATTTGAACCATTATTCCACAGAGAATCAATTATATAAAACTTAATTCGAATACGTGGTTCTATTCTCTGTGTTGCGAGCTATTGAGACTAAGAAGTTGCGTTTCCGGTTGTATAAATGAAAATAGGAGGAGCTTTAGAAGTAGGAAAAAAGTCAGGGATGTGTGGAAAGCAAAAGGAAAAGTTTTACACGATGAGAAAGAAAGGCATGAATTACTTCATTGTTCCACAGATTGAAATTTCTTGGAGTTTGTGAAGAACATTAACACAGTACCTCCATTCATTCTATCTCTTATTATTATAACGCATACTTCGCAGCAAATTCATCGCTCCCCTGATACTAACAGGTCAATTGAGAAGTCCCCGGCCTTCCATAGTAAAACAAATTTTTTTGGCAAAATTCGTTTTTTTTTATTCAACATAATTCCCTTCCAGGGCGATACACTGATTATAGCGACTCTCCAACTTTTCGATACCTTTTTTGTAGTACGATTTGTCCTTTGAATTTCCTCCCAGCGAGCATTCTTTTGAGATCTGAGAACAGGAAATAGTCACTGGGGGCCAGATCTGGAGAATACGGTGGATGCGGAAGCGATTCGAAGCCCAATTCATGGATTTTTGTCATCGTTTTCACTGACTTGTGACACGGTGCATTGTCTTGGTGAAGCAGCACTTTCTTTTTCTTCAAATGCGGTCGTTTTTCGGCGATTTCGTCCTTCAAACGGTCCAATAACGCTGTGTAATAGTCGCTGTTGATGGTCCTTCCTTTTTCAAGATAGTCAATGAAAATTATTCCGCGCGCATCCCAAAATACAGACGCCATAACCTTGCCAGCCGACTGTTGCGTTTTTCCACGCTTTGGGGCGGGTTCATCGTGTGCAGTCCACTCGGATGACTGTCGATTGGACTTCGGAGTGAAATGATGGAGCCATGTTTCATCCATTGTCACATATCGACGCAAAAACTCGGGTTTATTACGCTTGATCATCTCCAAACACTGCTCCGAATCATCAACTCGTCGTTGTTTTTGGTCAAAAGTGAGCTCGCCACTTTGCACAGAGCTTTCTCATACCCAAATATTCGTGAATGATATGATGTACACGTTCAGTTGATATCTTTAGAGTGCCTGCTATTTCATTCAATTTCAATTTACGGTCATTCAAAATCATTTTGTGGATTTTTCTAATGTTTTCGTCGGTAACAACCCCTTTTGGGCGTCCACTGCGTTCACCGTCTTCGGTGCTCATTTCGCCACGTCTAAACTTAGCATACCAATCCTTGATGGTTGATTTTCCTGGGGCGGCGTCTGGAAACTCGTCATCAAGCCAAGTTTTTGCTTCAACTGTACTTTTTCCCTTCAAAAAGCAATATTTTATCAACACGCGAAATTCCTTTTTATCCATTTTTTTCACAATAACAGAAGTTGCTGCACTCAAAATACTATAATTCACAAACTAATGATCCGACATCTGTCAAATTTATACACGCGTCTTTTGAAGGTTACGGCTAACTAAAAATCATATGGATTTAATTCTAGTGCTGCCATCTATGTACCGGGCCGGGGACTTTTCAATTGACCTGTTATGTTAGCTCTGTGGCGGTTCTGCCAAACCCCACGGCCCACTTACCTGAAAACCCCGCATAACTTCATCCCAATCTGCATAAGTTTTCGCTAATGCAATCGCATGAAGATGAGAGCCAATTTCACTGGTCGAATTTCTTTTGACAACGAATGAATATCGTTGAGTCCAATGACATCCGCCGACCAACACGGTCGTGCCGCTCCCGCTCCCCGGTGCGCACGGGGACGCGAAAGTCAACCGCGAGTCGCGTGAGTAACCGTTTTGTCATACAAAGTGGTCGGTTCATTACATCGGATGTGTACGCGTGATTTCATTGTCTAATTCGATTAATTTACGACATCAACCCGTAAAATTACAAATTATCCTTCACAATTTTAAAGATAATGATGAATATAACAAAATAAATGCATCAAAACACTTGGATACATCCAAACCAATAAAATGAACATTTACCTCAACAACATCACCAGTGTTTTAATATTCCGGCTGCAGTGCCTGGGTGTTTCGAATGTGTTTTCCTGATCACCGGTGACGTGCTGTTTTCGTTCGGTGTTTTAGTGGCGAAGGTTTTATGATGGAGGAGGAAGGTGAACCGAGTGCCCATGCCTGACACAATACACTTCCTCCCCACAGCTCCATCTTAATTAGAGCGTAAGTGGCATCACATGAGTCAAATCGGCTTTCGAACTGGTGCTACTCCACTATTGCGCAAGGTAAGCTGTCGATCTTATCGATTCTCTTTACGGCTGTGTGTGCGTAATCTGTTGGAATCGCCACATAATCGCTGATTAACCTCCCGCTTTCGAAATGTCTGAAGAAAGATCGACCTCCGTAGCGGCCGCCTATATGAGTTTCTTAGTAGTAGGTTCACAGGAGAAGTGATAGCAAAAACTGAAGTTGATTTACAACTTTGTTGATAACAACATGTTGAGTTTCTCTCACTCGTTTGATGAAATGGCAGGGAAACTTAACTCATTGAATTCGAATCTCACATGGCATGGCTAGAATAGAGTTAGGTACATAAGTCATTTCTAAATTAATAGACTCAATATTTAATGCTTAAAGTGTCACCCACGGTTTAGCCGATAAAGTAAGACACCTCTTCAAAATTATGGAGGAAATGCCCTTAGGGCGAACGGATTTGTGTGTGAATAGCTTTTTGGCCAGTTTGACGCCAAACTAGGCTCACTCCCTATTGCTTGAGTTGATTCAGAGCTCGTTTAGTTTTAGGGCTCTGAAATGTGTGTAGTACCAACATATTTTGGTCTTAGCCTCCCTGTGCGGGCGCCCATGTAATACCAAATAGTTTTGGTACTATCATAAATTTATTATTTCATTATCTCTCGGGGGATATTCCTCCGAGGTTATCAATTGTTGTATTGGTATATTACCCTCTAGTTTTCTCCAACGGTGCTGTTCTCCTGGCTTCTGTTTGAGTTATCGCCGCTGGTGTTCTCCTGGGGATTCGTGGCTCGACCTGTTAGTCTTCCTCGGTGTAGCTCTTCTGGCTTCCCATTATGGATGTGTGGGGCTTTTCAGGGCCCGAAGAGCCATACATCGCTCGATCCCCACTATTCCAAGCGATGCGACTTACCTCGAAGTCGAACTTTCAGCAAGGTTACGTAACCTTGCTACGGCATTAACCGCCAGACAGATTGCTGGAATTAATTCAGTTACCCCAAAGGATAACTGACATGAATACCTTTTAGGCAGCTTACTTTTCTTTGGGGGTTTTCTCCACCACCATACCTGAAAACATTAAGTCCACGGCAAAGATTATCACCTAGCCGCGGCATCGAAAATTTCATCCTCGGGCATGCATTGCACCCAGTGCATCTCGTTCCCATAGCCTTATGCCATGGAAACAAAATCAACACGGAGTTCCTTGATTACTCGTTTTTTTTTTGTTTGTCCATGGCACCCCTAGCATGCGGCTACCAGGTCCCATTAGTTTGCCACCGCCGACAAGGTTTCGGCTGATGCAAAGCAAACATTTCACTAATTACCAGCAATAGCTGGTTTCCTATTATCGGTCTCCACCGATCAGGGACCGCAAACAAGCAACGAATTGGATGCAGCCATCAAGTGTTTATTTTTAACATCTGGCAATGGCTGCACCCTATATTCGTTGCAATACCAAAACATAGCATTTGCACCACAGATTGTTTATGGTATATACAATTCCCTATTAACGGCCGCCAACCGTCGGCGGACCTGGGAAATTTCACATCCATCAACCCAAATGTTGATTTATGGCCTCTCCTAGGGTGACCAGATCTTCGGCTCGTGTTGCTTTTACCCCAGATGGTTCGGTTGCCGGCAAGTATTACACAATCAATTGTGTACACAGCCGCAGGCCATGCATTGTTTGTATACGCAGGAGATGCAGTTGCGACGCTGGCATCCATCCTCGATCACCGGACGATCGTATGCGATGCCTACACATACATGCGAAATGTATGCCATATTCCCCGGTCCAATCACGATTGACTGCCTCGAGTTGATCGTGCAGCTCCTCCCCTTTTACGGTTTTCTTTGCGATGTCTTTCTGTCGGCAGCGAATGAAAAGGGAGTCAGATATTATCTATAGAACAAGACACACGTACCGGAACGTGCTGTATCGGAGTTCCCTTCGGTTGAGGAGCCCAAATTTATTTCATTCGTAATTCCGAGGACTGTCGCCGTAGATATATTTAAGTTAAATACCGGAGTTGGATAGTGTCATCCTAAATTAACTCAGTGACTACCAAAGATATTAAGTAGATTGTGCGGTAATAAGATAAGCATTTCCGTGTTAACATATTGTGTCCAAATAAATAACTCATCTTGTACTAATCCAGGAACAAATAAAGAATCTTAATAAGTTAATAAATTTAAATCCGTAGATGTTAACTCGTGTAAAACTAAACTAAATAAAAACTAGCTAATAAGTGTCAAATATATAAGATCGAATCTTCGAAATAAAAAGAACAATAGAACCAAACAGTGGCTTTTATTTACTAATGGTGATCGATGCGTTGCGGATTTTGTTTCTTTTTTTCCACGGAAGCAGTGACAATCAGTGGTGTAGTGCTCAACCTGCGTCCGTGTTGACGCCCACAGCATTAAAACTACCACAGATGTTTTCGAAATAATACAGTGACTTCCCTTTTATTTGTACATTTAAACTTTATTGTTTGTGACAACTCCTTGGAAACACCTTGCGTTTACTTCACTGACAATTCTATTTATTCTATTCATTACTGTACTTCCCGTAGCAAGTTAAGTTAGACATAAATAGGTTATTAGTAATATGTTACTAGATTGTTATATAATAAATTCACCATATGGTGCTATTTAATAAAAAAAAAAAAATTGCTGTACTTCACTGACAATTCTACACAATTCTGTTCATTTTAATTCTATATTCAATTCTACTCACACACTACTCTAATCTAATCAAAGCAAAGGGCCGCTGTCCCAATGCAAGGCCGCAACCCTTTGCTTGATTGATTAGTTCTTCTTTGGTCCGTTTGCAACCACTCTTTATATATCCAAATTATGGGCGTAGAAGTGCAAACAATGCGTTTACCTCAGCGTGGACTTTGAACCAAAACGTATGATCCATATTGAGTCCAATCGTCTGGCACGAGTCATTCGTATTTCTATATTATCATTATCGCTTAATTGTCCTGCTTAAGGTGCAGCGGCATTGGCTTAACCAATACCCAATTGATTGCTGGATTTACCGAACCAATTAAAGTACGTTGCTCTTTATTCGAGCCATTGTGTCGCTGTGACTGTCCCCTCGCAGATCTCAGCATTTGATTGTCGCTCAATTAAATCGTCGCCAACCGCTTTTGAATATGCCGACCGTGTCAAATGTCTTGTATGACAAGAGCATGAAGCAAAAAAATGCATTTGAAACATGAAACCATGTGAATGCCAGGTGTTGAGCTTGACGCGTCTATTATTATGAATTTATTACAGCGAGAAATGAGGACATACCCAGTGTGTTAACGGAATATTATTTTCCAGTACCCGTGAGATGATTTAAACTATATTTAAGTTGGCCAGAAACTGAATTTACCGTGCGCATTTACGGACTGATTTATTATAGGTTAAGTTGTCTAACTCTGCGTTTGTTCTGTTACGGTAAATATTCTTAATACGGTCGCACTGGTAATAATCGAAATCGACTGACTACGGTCAAACAGCACTTTGTTAGCGTTGCCGTATTCAGTTAAATTTCTTTTGAGGAAAAATTCGTAAGATTTTCGAAACCGTGAGCGTTTTTGTTTTTTCTAATCATCCTTCAAAATGCGTCGCAAGGTAGTTCCTCTGACGCCAAACTGCTGAGCGCGGTGACGATATGACACATGCGGGTTCTCGCCAACACCCCCTATATTACCACTTCAACCAGTTCATTGGAACTTCTTGGACGCTGGTGAACGGGATGTCGACCATCTCCCACTGTGTTCAACAAAATTCGACACCAAACGACGAATAATGTTGTCCGACGGTGCTTTTTGGCCACGATATTTTCGACGATATGCACGTTGAGTTAACGCAACACAACGACTATTTTCAATGCACAGCGTCTATTTTTAATCTTCGGTGTGAAACGATCCATGATTAAAATTCTGCTGAATTGACGTTCCAAAAACATCTCTACTCAAGTCAATCGGTTAATAAATGCTAAAGTTATTCAATATGTACACACCGACATAAACGATGGCGCACCCTGTAGTAGATCACCTGCAAACTTTCCAATGAACGATTATCATCTTCATAAGGCGCTCATAGATCTTAAGGATTAAGAAGCACGCCGATCTTCAGCTATAAGTGCCATCTATGTAATCCATTGTGTCCAATAGTAGTTATCAGAATGGCCAATGATGGTTTTGGCGCAAACGTCGTCCCCAACAGTCACATTCTGTACGTAACGTTATAAGTAATAACTGATTACCAAGGTAATGAGTTGATAGGAAGGGTTTTGAAGTATATAGATAAATAAATTCTAATTTTGCATTTTATATAACGTGGAAAGGGATACTAGAACTTTAAACGATTAAATTCTAATTTTTCATGTTACGCGAGCACATTTTATCAGTTTTGTCAAACATTCAGACACCCGAATAGAAACAAATATTGTATTATATATCCCCGTAGCCAGTCGTGTGCGGTTCAACACACCGTTCTCATCACATCATGGCATATTATGCGTATTATTAGATTTCTCATGCGAATGGCATCGCAGCAGAAAATACGTTTTTGTAATCTAAGTCGTCCACCGCCTACTAGGTCAGCGAAGAAATGAGTGACATTGTGAAAAATGTAATTTGGATCTCTTCTGGCGTTTTTGTTTTCGATCGTTGTGCGGACCATTAAATCTATCACTTGTTTCATAAATGTGATCTTACAAGCTATCTACACTTTTTATTTTATAAACCACTTAGTAAATCTTAAAGGGCCATAATGATGGATAGGTATACAATTTATTATTGTTAGTTAATGTATTATGGTCAGCCCCGTTCTGTATGTTCTATTCATTATATTAATATTAATTCCCCTGGACTAGCTGTACGCATTTTAAAAACTCCCGTATGTTTAGGATGTCAGAATGTCTTAGCTTATTCATTTATCATCAATGTCGTGTTTTCTGACAATAATAATATAGACTTTTTCTTCCTTGATCGCATGTTGCTCAAAAACACGTACATTTTAATCAAAGGTAGAATTAAAAAAAGCGAATGCTGATTTCATAGTTTAGTATGGGGGCTGTGTATCTGCAGAAAATTCTGGTTTTTAATCAATATTTAAATTTAGCTATCTCTCCAAACAATAATGTTATACTTTTGCGGATACCACACACTTATTATTTCTTGTTGGCAGCACACTTTAGATCGATCTAATGTTGTAGTTGAAGCAATGATCTTTATAACCAGCCAATTCTTTTCCAAGCTACATAATAAAATTCCTTTTTTTTGTTTTGGTCACAATGAAAATTCAAAAATAATCACACCATATGCATTCATGGCACTAATGTTAATCATATTGTACAAAACGATCATGGTCCAGCGTCGTGTCATGCGCTTCACGCTATGTTTTTACCATTTGATTTATACTATCCACACCTCCTTTTGTTTTATTGTAGTCCAAAATTATTTCAAGTTTTCGTTTGTGTAGTGTTCATTATTTTACTTTTTTTTTAATTACACTGCTCTCGAGAAAGGCGAACCTAAAGCGACGAGTCGGAGCTCCGATATGCCACCAAATAACCGTTGCAGTTCTTTTTGAAGAGTTGCAGGTTGTAACACTCTGGAAACACTCGCGTGGGGAGGGAATTCCACAGCTTTCCCGCTCTGTAACGGAACGAGTTCTGTTGCGGGGATGTCCGTGCCCACGGGAGATAAACTGCAAACTGGTGCGATACGTCGGATTGTCTTGTGTAGCGCATATAAACCGAATTGCGTGGAACAATACCACGAATCTCCGAAGCACACTACTCCTAACAATATCTGTAAAACAGACAGAGGTGAGCATACTTTATCCACTTCTCCCCACCTATATCCCAGCGAGTGCTAACAAGAACCCCTCAACTCTTGATCTATGTATCACTAATATTCCAAATTACTGCACAGTACCATTAACTCTAAATGCGATAAGTTCAGACCACCTTCCTATCAGCCTCACAGTGAATCATACAGTAGTTGTAAATCGTACCAGTTTATATCACAATTATTCCGCCGCCAACTGGAATTGTTATAAATCATATATAAACACGAACTTGGTTCTAGGTGATACCAGCCTAAATTCTATAACCTGCAGCGAGTAGATTGATATACTATGTAACAATTTTGTTTCTGTTATCAATAGAGCGGCCGATCTTGCGATACCTAAATGTTCCACTGCTCCAGTTGATAAGGCACCGCTTCCTGAAAATATCTTACATCTGATTAGGCTACGAAACTCTCAAAGAAGAAAATGGCTGCGTTATAGAATCGATTGTTTTCTAGTTAATGTTAAAGTCTTAAATAATATCATTAAAAACGAAATCTCAACATATAGGAACAAGTGTTGGAATAAACACCTTTCCTCTCTTGACAAAGCAATCAAACCGTTCTGGAAGATATCAAAAATTATGAAAAAGAGAGGGTCAAGTATTCCTCCGTTTAAAGTTCACGACATGTTGTTTATTTCTTCAGTGGAGAAATCGAACCTACTTGCTAACACGTTGAGTAAGAACCACTGCATATCTATGCATCTAAGCGACGCGTATACTGAAGCTGAAGTTGCTAACACTATCCATGTACTTTCTCAAACACCAGCTGAAAGTAATTACGCAACTAATATCAGCAAAGTTAAAGAATTGATAAAAAGATCGAAATCAAAAAAGGCTGCGGGTCTCGATAATATTAACAACAAATTAATCAAAGCACTTCCACCTGCTGCAAGTAACTATTTAACGTTCATTTTCAACGCTTGTCTTAAGAATTGTTATTTTCCGGACTGTTGGAAAACAGCAAAAGTAATACCTATCCCGAAACCCGGCAAACCGAAGAACAGCCCCGAAAGCTACAGACCTATTAGTCTACTTAGCTGTCTAACTAAGTTCTTAGAAAAAATCATTAAGGAAAGGATTGATCGTTTTGTGGAAGACAATAACATCTTACCAAACTTTCAGTTCGGTTTCCGTGGTGGTCACAGCACAATCCACCAAGTCTTGCGCATTAAAAACCGCATAGCTGATAAATTCATCGACAAGGAGTCAACGGGGCTGGTTCTTCTAGACATCGAAAAAGCCTTTGATACGGTATGGCACGATGCCTTGATTTATAAGCTACTAAAACTTAAGCTGCCAATACCGCTTATCAAAATTATCCAGAGCTTTCTTCGTTCGAGAAAATATGTTGTGAGTTTAGGAACCGACTATGGTGTACCCCAAGGCTCGGTCTTTGGTCGCATATTATTCACATTGTTTGTCGCAGATTTACCATGTCTAGGTGAAAACATTCAGGTAGCTATGTTTGCCGATGATACGGCCATTTTCTATTCGGCTGCCTTATTCACTAATGTCTACAACTGTTTGCAAGCAGCTCTTGACAAACTAGCAGTATATTACAGGAAATGGAAAATAAAAATAAATGGTAATAAAACACAAGCTGTCTGGTTTTCGAGATGTAGGAAACACTGCTACCTACCAAATGGCACTAAACTCAGTATGTGTGCAGTTGATATTGATTGGTCCGAAGACTGTAGATATCTAGGTATTATTCTAGATAAAAAACTTATCTTTCAAAAACACATCACTACCACAATTGACAAAATAAACAAAGTCGTAAGAGTTATGTATCCATTAGTGTGTAGAAAGTCAAAGCTTAGCATCGAAAATAAAATTATAATATTTAAAACCATTTTTCTAGCGATACTCTTGTACGGGGTCCCTGTATGGTGTAACTGTGCTCGCACACACAAAATAAGATTGCAAAGGTGTCAAAATAAAATATTGAAAATGTTGCTGAATTTGCCATGGCATTATTCGACACATGAACTACATGAAACGCCAACGTTATACCGGTAGAGTTCCTTATTGACAAAATCAATCGAAACTTCTTCGTCAATTGTTCTTTTTCTGACAATGTTCTCGTTTCCCATCTTGCGTTATCCTAAATCACTACATATGTACTCTGTCCATGAAAATTATATCGAGGTCATCATCATCATCATCGGCACTACAACCGGGAACCGGTCTTGGCCTTATTTAGCAAGTCCTGAGGCTTGTTAAATTTTCCATAATGATTTATTTTTTCTGGGCAAGGTCATTAGTCTTGCGCCAGGGGCTCCCCGACGGGGAATCGAACCCAGGTCTCCCGGGTGACAGGCGGGTGTACTAACCACTGTACTATCGAGTAGCCCAATATCGAGGTCATTACTATATAAAATAACCGGAAGCTCGTGCAATATTAGTCTTAAGATTCAAATACGGGTTTTTTATTGTAGTTTTCCCTTAATTTATTATTTGTTATTCATTAAAATTGTGCTATTGTCGTTATATAGATTTAAGATTGTAGTTGTAAAGGAATTGCTATCCTAAATCTCTTAAGTACTAGTTGTAAAATATACCATAAATGTAATTATCTACCAAATAAAAATTGAATTGAATTGAAAATTGACAGAGGTGAGCTACGCGCCTTCGATGTGATAGCGACTGTAGTACAGACATCAGCGCCGAGTCCCCGATCAAGCCGATGGTTCGTCTTTGTATACTCTCAAGTAGATGGAGAGTATGTTTAGTAGCAGAGCTCCAAGCATGAGAGCAATATTCGAGCGTGGATGTAATTTGGAATTTATACAAGTGAAGAAGTTGGGCCATACTAAAATATTTCTTGGTTCTAAAAAGAAAATCATTTTTCAAAACAAAATTTGTTCTGTTAACATCGGTGGGATTGGAGCGCTGTTGCTCAAAAGCTCTATTTTTGCCGCTGTAACCTACTCGGATTCTTTATCAAACTAAGGTTTATCAGATGAATTTCGTTTGATGGAATGCGGAATGTAAATCTCCATCCTGAGCAAAATAATCTCCGTGACTGACTCCGCGTATGCTTTAACATCGGAGTCTCCACAGCACACCTCCGACCCCGGAAAGGATGCGAAGGAATCTCGCAGATCGTCCCAGTTAGCAACCCCATACCTCTATACATGGCGAAGCTGTTTAGGACAGTTATTCGTTTGAAATGCAAGTGGTTGCGCGACCAGTACCAAGCAGTGGTCTGAGTTTCCCAGTGGCGCAGCAACCTCCACGGTATAAATGCTCGGCTCGGATGTTGAAAGCAGATCCAGGGTGTTCGCATGACCACCTCGTGTATCCGGCACTTGCGTAGGTTCCTCCAGAAGTTGAGTCACATTGCGGCTAACAGCTAACATTTCCGCTAGCCCCATAAACGCATCGGTTCTGTTAGAATGCACCAACAAGCCGAAGTTGTGTACTTTAAAATCGAAAAGGACGACAAATTCAGAAACCGGGTGGTTAATCTGTATCTAGTCGACGTGAAAGATGTTCGAAAAATGTCGCTGGTCGATCGTCATTCGGGGAGATCCGAATGGGAAACTAGTTTCGATCAGGAATTCTTTTTCTCAGAAGGTACCATCATGACTTATCTCCGTGCCAGTCGTGGTCATCAGCCATATATCTGAAATATAGTCGAAAATTTCTCTCTATGATATCGCGGAATGTACAGCCTGGCGGGGTGGTATCTCACGTTGAGACCGACTACCACCTAGATCAACCTTTTCTCGAACCCGTCCTTCAGCCAAGCCCCGGAAGATGGCCGGGGATTTCTCCCCACCGTTTCACAGAGCCTCTAGCTTGATGGCCCGGTATTTCACCGTACGACAGGGCGTTGGAACCCCACCTATCACTCAGCCTTTAGTCGCCTCTTACGACAAGCCGGCCTAGCTGTGAGTATATTCCCACTCCCTACTCACAGGGCATATTTTCAAATTATTTTTTTTTTTTTTTTGCTTGCGTTTTGGATTCCAACAAAGTTCGGTCGCGATAGTTGAAAAGGTCCTCTGATTTGCTTGTATTGTTTTATGAAGTTTATGACTTCTGTAAATCCTTTCGGTTGATAGCTTCGAATTTCTTCAGTTGGCGAAGCTGCACAGGTTGGTGGCTTTGAGACGCAAAACAAATCTAAACAAATGATGAAGTAATTTGTATGGAGTAGATGTTTGGTTCAGATTACAGGAATAGATTAAAGCTGAGTTAGATTACGACTGAGAGTGAATGTTTCAGCTAGTCTTTCAGCATCCTGTATTTTGTTAGAATACTGTTGTCAATTGGAATTATGCACGAGGAGTATTCAATAAAGACTGATATTACTGTCTTTGTGGGCGAATACGTACAATTAGCGCCATCTTGCGATTTACCCCTGAGAGAGGAAGCAATTTGCCCACTAATAGTATTCGTCCACAACCACATTTGCCTTTGTATATTAAAATCGCCAAGAACAATAATCTTAGAAGCTAGGTTTATATACACTCGATGGTGTGTAAATGATGTTCAAAAAATGCCGGTTTTTGATCATGATTTGGGAGTGGTAAAGATTATAAAGAAATGGCATGTAGCTTCGGAAAACGATTTTCAACAAAATGACGTGTTGCAAAAGCCATGTAACTCCCATCCGGGGCAAACCAGATATATCCAGTCGATTTTAGATATTGTAGTTTCAGAATATCGGGCTTTACTGTTTGCACGAGAGTGAATCAAATATGAACGGTAATTTCTTTTTATACATTGGAATAATGTTGCACACTAACTATACTATCAACATTTTTCAATATAGTCTCCTGCGTAATCTACACACTTTTGCCACTGATTTGGAAGCTTTAATATCCCTTATATCTTTAATATTATTAGTAGAAAGATTTAGGGCGAGTTGTTAGCCTCTTGCGAACAAAAAATAGTCACATAGAGACAAGTCTGGGCTATAAAGAGGGTGTTCGAGGGTTTCCCATCCAATTTCTTCCAGTGTATCCCTTGTCAAGAACGTGGTAAGAGGCCTGGCGTCGTCATGGAGAAGGATGACATCTCTGATAAGATTTCTTCAACAGTTAAGCGGCGATCACTTTCAATAAGCTCTCGAACGGCACGAATGATGTCACCTGTACCACTTGTCCTTGGGCGCGATCATGACTTTCGCTTTCGATACGTTCTCGCCCACTTTTAAAATCTCTGGCTCACCTATACACACGATTCTGAGACAGTGTTGTTGGGGTTCTCTACACCACATGGAGAACCCACCCACAATGCCAACCAACCTTGACCGCTAACAGCGTGTCACCTTACTTTCACCTGTAACCCAACTCCCCATGTAAAATCCGCAATAGCATACATCCCAAACCCTGCAATAAAACACATTCCAAACCTTCAACAGAATATATTCTAATCATCCCCGCATTCATTTTCCCAAAATTGCTTCGGTCAATCCTTTACTGAATTCCAACCCCAATGCCCGCTTTATTTCAACCGCTAACAGCGCGTCAACCTAGTCCCAATTCCTACCGTCGGCTATTTCACCTGCAATACATAATTTCCCCAAGGACGCATAGCTAAACTCATTATCCTATGCAGATAATGCATAATTGAGTTTAGCTACTATCTTCGCCATACGGCAACACCATTGCTCTAACCATGGGATTTCCACCGGAAATTCCAATCGTATTGTTTAGCAACAACAAGTCGAAGCAAACGACGCCGTCGCAACATTGCGAAACCGCTGGGGAATTTATCAAAATATCTAATTAGTTGTCATGATAAATTACCCTAGCCAATTTGGCGTCACTTCGGCTTTTCATTAGATCACCCATTCGCTTGGGATCAATGATCTCTTTTTGCAGGTGAATAATATCAGCTAAGTTTTCCTCTCATTCGTATTTCTGCCATTCCATGGTTCAATGTGCTCCGACTACACCATAGCCGTACCACTGGGTCAGTAGGTCGTGTCAGTATCTGCATCTGATACCAACACACACAACCAAAGCTACCACGAGATCACAGCACATCATGTTTCTGTTCTCTCATTCTCAATGTCCGTCAATTACCCTATTAACAAGAGTTACTCACACTTTGACGGGCGTGCGGTTGGGAGAGCAGAGGCGTGGTCTCTTTTGGTTGTCCTGTGTGCGGAATGAAATATGAATTTCACCCCTCAGTTGAGTTAGTCCCATTTCAATCACCATCGCGCGCAGTCACGCTGCCGCACGAGTCACAATCCAACCACTGTCACATGCAGTCACGTCGTCGTTCGCGCTATACTTTAATTTAATCTTTCGAAAAACCAGAGTCAGTTCTAAATCGTCACAACGGATAGTCGCGCTGCCGCTAATAGTCTTGAGAAGTCATCCAACTTACTCACCGCAGTAGCTTAAAAAGGTTTCTAGTTCCTTTTGTATAATTGGTCTAATTGTACTATTATTATCGTTTTCTCATGTCGTGATACCCTAGAGTATAAAATCTAATATAATCCGCCACATGTAAATTTGGTGATAGTTAATTTTAATATAAAACAAATTCTAATATAATCCACCACATGTAAATATAGTGATAGTTAATTTTAATATACCACAATAGGAACTCTAAAATTAATGAATAAAATGGGAGAAAACATACACAACCAAGCCAAGTGAGTTTTATTTATTAATATTCTTCTCGGTTAAACAATTTTCTTTCGTCGGAGCATCGCTGGGGATAAAGTGGAAACCGTGTCGTGCCAGACACACCAACTTCTACGCCACAAATTCACATTCCCTCCTCACGACCAAGCAATCTCAATTTCCCCGGAATTCCATAAGCCGTAATAAAACGCATATTCCAGCATACAATGGAATGCCGACCATCTCTCGCAATTACATCACCTCACATACATTTTCCCAAAATTGCTTTGGTCAATTCTCTACTTAATTCATATTCCCTCTTTGCGACCAAGCAATCCCAATTTCCCCGAAATTCATATGCCGTAATAAAACGCATATTCAAATCTACAACGAACATTAACCATCGCCACCAACTATACCAAGCCGTATACATTTCCCCGAAATTACTTCGGTTAATATCTTACCCAAACGATATTCCTTGCTTGCACGCAACCAATTTCAATTTCCCGGTATACATAACCAACGAATCCAACTCAGCCCGTACGGCGGGGATTCGCTGGAACTGAGTTCTTATGCGAGCATAGCAACTCCTCCCGAAATTCCCCGGAAGTGGCGGCAAGTTTATTTCTGCTATGAATTTTTTTCCATTTCATTAGTCAGTCGTTGTTTTCGGCAATCATATCTGAAATAAGTTCCGTGTTCCAAAACCTATTTAAAACTTTGCGTTGCAAATCTATCTAAGACGTACAGATTATAGTGAGCAAAATGTTAATAACCGTTTCCGGCAACCATTTCTGAAATAAGCTCCATGTTCCAAAACCTATTCAAAACTTTGCGTTCCAAATTTATTTAAGACGTACAGACTATAGTGAGCAAAATTAAGTTACTGTGTTCGGTGACCGGAGCTCCGGAAATCGCTATTTGTAAACGCCAGGCTCTCAAGTGAACAATAAACAATAAAAACAACTACTACAAACTACATCCTAGTGTTTCCTTTTCTAAATTTTTGGTGAACAGATTCTGTTGCTGCGGCGGAACAATTACCTGGTAGCGACAGTGAACGTGTTAGTCGGTCGGTGGTAGAATCAACACCCACGCATGCGCGCCAGGCCACCCATACCCCACAGTGTATCATCACCAAATTGTGCCTTCAATCGAGAACATTTTTTTGATGGTTTATCGCCTTCATTTGTTTAGTGGGGCTACCGCTCCATTTATTGGCTTCATTTAAGCAACGAAATGGTTAAAAATTTTATAATAATTCGTTGCGCAACATACGTATGTACCTCTTGCTCGCTCATTGCTGTACTGACTACAAAGTCGAGCGCGACCGCCAGCCAAGCCGGTTCTCAAGATTCGATATCACGTAGATCGCTCATTCTGATAATCTGATGGCGGTCCAAACAGACACGAATGCCCAGCCATAATGAAAAACACAGCACACAAGGAAGTCAACATTCATCCAGAGAGGTAGAATAGGGTTGATTCTCAACGAGTGAGCGAGGAAGTGACGGAAATACATGGTAAACTATGGTACTCGTAGATTGTCTTGCCGTGTGTACAAATCACATCCTGGTAAGCAACTATTGTGTCTCGTGAAGTAGTGACGCTCAGGATTCGAACTCATGTCATGAAAATGTTACAGCCAAAGCATGAAAGTATCAGACACCGGCTACGTTTGA
The DNA here is from genome assembly GCA_963931805.1 of Microdon myrmicae. Classification (NCBI taxonomy): domain Eukaryota; kingdom Metazoa; phylum Arthropoda; class Insecta; order Diptera; family Syrphidae; genus Microdon; species Microdon myrmicae. The sequence goes on along the minus strand of OZ007498.1, from coordinate 143,491,100 downwards.
ACGACAATGCATCAAATAGTTATTTAAGCTGTGGATTGATATGTGTTAAAGCTCTGGTATACGGCTCTGATGATTTCATTTTCGATTCTCTTTTGTGCTGTTTTCCTCACTATAATTGCATATTTATGCATATTTATATATATATCACCATAATCTAGTTGGGGAGTATTGTACTTCCGGAATTCTTTATCTCAAGAGGTGACGTTACGCCATTTACCAACCTTAGAGTGCACTATTTGTCACAATCGGAGACATGATCAAAGATTTCTCTCAGTAGTGATTAGAATTGCGATCAACTTACTATCAATTCTTATTTTTCAATTGGACGATCAGCCAAGCTCCGAAAGAGAGACAATGATTTCTCCTGATCATTTAACATAGTCTACGGTATGGCGGGGTGATATGTCACCAGATGGTTGAGCGCTACGACCCAGTTCACAATCTGGAATTTATAGCGAACATAATTACGTAGGTAAAAAAATCTATCACGTAATCGTATCAATTACACAGTATAAATTGCATTGCAATGTTGTAGAAGAGTGACAATTTTAGACTTCATTTGTGTATCTATGAACTAGTGTTCGGAAAGTAGTGACACAAAATATTCCCCTCAAAAAACGTTGATTATATAGAACCGAAGACCCTGGATGGAATCCTACAGATTATTTTCATGGTTCCAGTTTATGCTCAATTTTGCACTATTTGTGATTTCATATATTTGGAAATAGATTTGTTTCGAAATTTTCTGAGCAGGTTTTTAAAGTAGCTAGCTTCTGTTTCCCCCATATTCTTATTTTAGTAAATTAATGACAACATTGAATATCCCATATGTAATTAATTAATTTAATGTAATTTTATACTATGATGTCCCAGGTTGAGATAAGCATGTTTTTTTTATTATTTTCTTTTGATAGCATTTTTGAGGCATTCGAAAATGTTTCCGTTGTTTATTGTGGCGCTGATTTCTTGTGCAATGTGTTTGGAGTTCAGGCGCCGGATGTCTCTCACAGTTATCATAGAAAATCTTTACACACGTGTTAGAAAAACATGGGCGGTAATAAGGGGAGGATAGTAGCGCTTAATTAAAATGTGAAGAATTTTGGGCGGTCAACAACAATATAAATCAATTCAAACATGTATAAATTATTTTTGAGTTCATCGCTTCGACCGATAACTCATTTATTACAACCAAAGACTTGTTTCCCAAAATAAACAAGCACTGTATTCGTGTTGCGTCAATCGGGTTTTTTAGGCTGCGGAAAAATAATGTTTTGCATTTATTCAATTCCCTTTGTTGTGCGGTTTAGCGATTACAATTCTTATGACGCATTTACGTTTACTAGTATTGAAATAAAAAAACAAAAGGTCTGATATTCATTTCGAGTGATTGAAAAGCTAATAATGACCTTCTATATAGAAGCATTTTTTTTGGGATGCACAATTTCGAGCGAGCTGAAGTTGAGTAGTCGCGACTTAAAGTCATTTTCGTAGGTAATAAAGGCTCAATGATTTTTACTGCCCCTTTTTGTAGTCCGCTTGTTTTGGCTTACTGTTTACTACACACATTTTATAAGCACTGTGTAAAAACGATAGTATAGTGGTTAGTATACCCGCCTGTCACGTGGGAGACCGGGGTCCAATTCCCCGTCGGGAGCCTCTGGCGCAAGACTAATGACCTTGCCCGGAAAAAACAAATCATTATGGAAAATTTAACAAGCCTCAGGACTTGCTAAATAAGGCCAAGACCGGTCCCCGGTTGTAGTGCCGATGATGATGATGAAAAACATCACACGTTTAACTCTTAGGTTCAATGAACATAAAGTAAAACACACTTCGTGAACGATTTAATTTGAATTGTGCAGTAGGCAAAATGAATACGCTTCGCAATTTGCGTGGAAATGTATTACTATTGGGTTGTACTACCTGAAATGTCCGAATTTAAAGTAACAATTTCAAAGTCAACATTATTTTTCCGTAAATTTTTATCCAATCAAAGTAGGATCCGTTGGCATCTATGACATTCATCCAACGTAATACAAAGTCAAATATTCGTTTTTCGTAGAAATTCTGACTTTTTGAGGCAATGAAATCTTCAAAGGCTTTTATGACCTCTGCTCGGTTCCGGAAGACCTTCTGCCGGCAAAATGAATCCAGATTGCGGAAAAGATGGTAGTCCGTTGGGGAAATGTCAAGAGAGTACGGTGAATGCGGAAGAATTTCAAATCCCAACTGTAACAGTTTTTGCACCATTACTTTGAAGTATGGGTCTAGCATTGCCATGCAAAAGGATCGGGCCGTGCCTATTGACCAACGCAGGTTGCTTTTCAGCCAATTTGGCATGCAATATGTCAATTTTCTCACAATATTCGATAGTGTTTATCGTTTCTCCTGGTAATATTATTTATGTAAACGTATCATGCCTACCTCTTCGATCCGTTGGCATCTGACATTCTTCCAACGTGATACAAGGTCAGATATTCTTTTTTCGTAGAAGTACTGACTTTTTGAAGAAATGAAATCTTCAAAGGCTTTTATGACCTCTACTTGCTTCCAGAAGACTTTCTGTCGGCAAAATGAATCCAGATTGCGGAAAATATGGTAGTCCCTTGGGGAAATGTCAAGAGAGTACGGTGGATGCGGAAGAATTTCAAATCCCCACTGTAACCGTTTTTGCGCCATTACTTGTGAGGTATGGGGTCTAGCATTGTCATGCAAAAGGATCGGGCCGTGCCTATTGACCAACACAGATTGCTTTTTAGCGAATTGGCATGCAATATGTCGAGTTCCTCACAATATTTGATAGCGTTTATCGTTTCTTCTGGCTGAAGAAATGAAAAATGGATTGGTCCTTTCGATGTCCACTAAATTGTCACCATAACCTTTTTTGGGTGAAGATTAAGCTTGGGGGTGTGTTTTGGTTTTTCACCTGCATTCAACACTGTCCAGGTCTGTTACGGTTATCATACCAAATCTACTTTTCATCACAGGTGACTATCCGGTACAAAAACGGTTTAGTTTGGTTTTTTCTTCTAAGCGATGCGCAGATTTCCAGGCGCCGTAGTTTTTGGGACTTGTTAAGTTCATGGGGTACCCACTTATTGAGTTTCTTTACCTTTCCTATGAGAGAAAGATGTCGACTTATTGCCATTGAGGATACTCCCACGCTTTGTGGAATCTCCCGCACCGATTTCGTTGGGTCCGCATCCACCGTTGCTATTAAAACAACAAACCCTCTACCTTTATGATATTTGACATAATGCATCATTGGCAATGATAAACATTAATGAGACATTTGAGGATGTTGAGGGCTCACAGTGTAGATCGATACAGTGTCATTCATGAGCTGAACCAGATGAATGTGGAGTGCTCTGTTTGATCATGTTTCCTCGTTGTTGTAAGACCAATGCAGATCGACACGTCCTTTCCTTTTCCACTACCTCTTCGTTCACTCGCATTGTGCTCTGACGTTAAAGGTACTTCAGAATCCGTTTTTGTATGTGTTCGTTTAAAATTTTTACTAAAGACTTATGCCTAGTAGGACGTAGCCGGACTCCAGTCCTTTAGATTAGAGGATGCGTGTGTCAGAACAAGCATTTTTCAGTCAAACAATATGAGCGAGCAAAATACGTTGTGAAGAGTGGAGCGAAAAGTGTAGGTTTTCCTGAGAGATGCAATAGACCATTCAGTTCATTCGATCCGGCTATCATTTATATGGCACGTTTTTACAGTTAACTACAATTATACTCCCAGACTTGGTCAAAGGCAGTACTGCTCAAGAATATGAAACTTATTAGGGACGTTAGCACCGTAGCATTTCACTACATATCAGGTGTACCGATATGAAATGAGCTTTTTTTTAAAGTAAAAAACATTTTTTTAAAAAGTAAAAAACATTTTATTCGAAGTATTGGCCATTGCTTTCTACACATTTCGACCACCTTTCTGGCTGTTTGTGGATACCACGCCAATAAAACCGGTCGTCTTTTGGGGCAAACCATTCGGAGACCCAATTTTCGACTTCTTCGTAGGAATTGAAATGGTAGTCGGAAGGAGCCAAGTCTGGTGAATACGGCGGGTGGGGTAACACTTCCCAGTAGAGAGCTTTTATTGTTTCTTTGACGGGTTTTGCTGTATGACTCGGAGCATTATCATGCAACAAAATTACCTTTCCGTGTCTTGTGGCCCATTCTGATCGTTTTTCGACCAATACATGGTTCAAATTGATCATTTGTTGTCGGTAGCGGTGCGCATTAACAGTTTTTAGAAGTTCATGATACAACACCTCCCTTCTGGTCCCACCAAACACAGAGCATTGTTTTTTTCCGAACCGATCAGGCTTTGCATTCGATTTTGACGTTTCTCCTGGATGTACCCATGATTTTTTGCGTTTAGGATTTTTAAAATAAATCCATTTTTCATCACTAGTCACAATTCGATGCTATACTGACTTCCTTTCGTGTCGTAGAAGCAACGTTTCACATGTGGTGTTTCGCTTTTCCATCTGCCTGTCATTCAATTCATGTGGCACCCAGTTTCCACACTTTTGGATCTTTCCAATCGCTTTTAAACGGCCAGAAATTGTTTGTTGTACAAAATTTAACGTGTGCCATTTGTTTTTGACTTAAAGTGTCATCTTGATCCAATATTGCTTGCAATTCGGTGCCTTCAAACTTTTTTGGTGGTCTTCCACGTTCTTCATTTCGTACATCAAAATCATTATCTCTGAACCGCTTAAACCATCTTTTGCATGATGCTTTCGATAGAGCATGATCACCATAAGCCTCGACAAGCATTCGATGCGACTCTGCAGCACTTTTCTTCAAATGAAAACAAAAAAATTAATCATTTCCGAAAATCATCATTTTCTGGTACAAAATTCGACATTTTTAATTTGTTGTGTGTACAATGACTTAATGCATACTAAATATGTTTGACAGATGTCATAGCAACCAAATAAAAAAAATATATGGGCTCGTTCACAACAAACGTACCCTATCGATACATTTGTATCTTGACGCTCACTTCACACCGGTACGCCTGGTAGACTCCATTTAACACAATTGACATTTCAATTAACATAATTCTCGTAATATAGAATATTAATTCAATTTATAATATTCAAATCGCACATAATGCGCTCTTAATCGTTTTATCGTTACGCGCAGTCCTATTCCATCATCATCATCGGCACTACAACCGGGAACCGGTCTTGCCCTTTATTTAGCAAGTCCTGAGGCTAGTTAAATTTTCCATAATGATTTGTTTTTTCCGGACAAGGTCATCAGTCCTGCGCCAGAGGCTCCCCGACGGGGAATGGAACCCCGGTCTCCCACGTGACAAGCGGGTATACTAACCACTATACGAGTACATTTTTCGTATCGCATATCATCATTCATGTCCTAAACAAGTGCCATATCAGGCATGTGATATTATCGCCGCCTACAAAATGCCGACTAATGACAATTGCCACACGTTAGGTGTCATGATACCGTTTAACGGAATCCCCATTAAAAAATTCCTACGCCTACGAAAAAAGGCACATGGATAATGATGAATTGCCACCGATAATTCGAAGTGACGAAACGAAGTGCTTGAACCAAGGCCACTGGACTTTAAGTGGATCAATTAAGTGAAATATCATTTAAGCGAATATCAATTAAGCAAAGCGAATGACTCCTGTCGGGCAACTGCACTCAATATGGGTCAAACCCTAATAAGTGAAATTGCGGTAGGGTAAGTGAATGTGCTCGGGGTCAGAAGAATTAGTAGCCGTCTCCCGACTCCACCCAGCTCACCGCACACAGTCCCCCCGCTCATACTCACACCCCAGCCTCCGGCTTATCCCCACCCTTCCCCGTCCTACCGCTTATACTATTGTTCTATCTGCCTTTGCTTAGTTACCCATTCCCCAGGTTTAAAGTTCCTTTAAAGCTAATCCCCCACCCCGAACACTCATGCCTTAGGTTTTAAGTTAGTTCGTAAGTCTATTTATTTATATGTTTATATATTTACACTGTGGCGGTTTTTATTTGGTATCAGCAAGGATACGGGTTCAATAAAAAGACCACCTACTACACGCTGCGAAAAAGAAACAAAGTTCACCCGAGAAAACAGAACACAAATGAAACACACTGAGTTTGCTTAATGTTAATGTTTTTTTATTTCACCAAAATTCTGTACAGTATGAAAATATCTTGACGTTACTGCAATTTACAAAACGGTAGCACTTGGGCACATGAATTACAAAGAGTGGTTTAAGGCACAAGCCTTCGTATAGAAAGCTATCGATCTCCGTTAATTTCTGATTTTATTTTATCCACCGAATTACACGCGTTCGCATCGTATTATATTGTTTATTAACTTTTCTGTATTCACTATAATTTATTTTATTATTCTTCACACGTAAGCTATGATTTATACAAGGACACGAACTTCCAAGTACGGAATTCTCGCACGAGGTGTATTTACACGCGAATCGAACACACAACTTGTCGAATTCTCGCGACTCTGACAACGCAACGACCTCGATCAGTCTGCTCGGCTGGTAGAATTTGACTCCTCAGCGTATATGTACGCGACGGGGGTTGTGATCTGACTCCTTGAGAGCTGCTCGATGCAGAACCACCCCGGTGGGTGAGGTGGATTTCCACTCGTGTGATGACAAGGGAAGTCGATCTTTCTGGTGACGCTGCGGCCAATGATCCGCGTCCCATTGGAAGGTTTCCCATAGATATCGTTCAGATTGGGGTGAATGTCTTTACCTTGGAAGGAAGACAAACGAAACGCGCGTTGGTAGAAAGAAAAGAAAGCAATCATGCAGCTGTTCAAATAATGAACGTGCATAGGCTGAAGGCATTTCTATCATAAACGATAGAGGGTATATTGTATATACCGTAACGCTATCTGAAAAGGCAAGCGCTAAGATGCGCATTTGTTTGTAGTGGTTAATGGTACGAGAGTTGTTTAAGGGAACTATACAGTGGGACCTGATCATTGGTATGATTGTTTAAATAACAATCGTATCGTGTCCAACTCGATGATCGGTTATCGGCATAGGCGATCGATCATCGGAAATCTGGCTTGCAGATGTGCAAGCAGGCGAGTTGCCCGACGTGTCTTTTTGGACCAACGGATTGTTGGAACAAGCAGACACAGTAGGATCGGTGTATGTTTGATTGGCATGTTCCCGCCCAGAGGAACCGATCATGTTCTTAACTGATTCATGTAAAATGAACGGAAGTGGTTTGGTTGATATGCGCTCGTATGGTGCCATGGCAAGATGATGATCTTGCCGTGGCCTTATTATTCAGGTATGATATTGAAAGGGTGGCTTAACGCTGCTCGATTACAGGTAAGCAAAATGGCTTTGTTGGGTGTGGAAAGGCGGCTTGATTTAAAGGGAATGGGTGGTTCTTGGTGAATGCTTTAAAAAACCCCCACAACACCACTTGTACTAAGCGAAATAAAAATAGGGTTCTGCCCTCACTTCACTGCATCGTTTGCGATTCTGCCTCAATAATTTCGGTATAAAAGGAGTGGTTGCATAAAAAAATTAAGTTAGAGTTAATGGATCAGAGTAAAAGGTTGCAGCCTTGCGATGGAACAGTGGGCCTTTTACTCTGAATAAAATAATAGAGCTAAATTGTAACCAAACACAAAAAGTTACTTAAGCAAATAAACCATTTTAAGAATTAATTAATTTATCAAAGAGAAAAGCTCGCTTCTAAATATTAATCATAAAATTCAAAATTTAAAAAGGTGATACACTTATTTTATTTAACTCTCCGCCTAGTCGCTCTTCCCTTGCTTTTCAGGATATATGGCGAGGCGCATTATAACAGCACAAGCCTTCCATTTTATTATTAAAACACATTGTTATAACCACTCAACGACCGTATTAGTGCACATTAAAATCATTATTATTATTTATTATTGATACAGAATTAATTACAATATGGATAATTTTTCAAGATTGAGCACTAGTCACCAGGGCCTTAGACTACGCACACACATTATAACATAATTTCAGTCGAACGCGTAAACCCAGATAATCAATCTTTAATCGAATTACACGAGTATGGAATGTTCTATCTGATCATATGTTTCCTCGTCATTATGAAATTCAAGGATTCAACAAAAATATGCATTGAAGTCTCCTTTCCTTATCTCCTTCCTATTCTTCCACTGTACTTGTTCTCTAACGTTTAAGATAGCTCAAAATGCCTCTTGGTATCCAAATTCTTAACGTATTGAATTTCGATTTCAACAAGATATGCCAAAAGAAATTATTTAATCTGGTGGAATTCAATGTTTCGAGAACCAAATGCTGTCTTTGGCCGTTAAAGAGAGGTCCCAATGTCAACGGCACTTCGTGGAAGCCGGTGAACCTTTAATGCCTCGAATTAATTATACTTTTAATTGCGAAAAGTTTTATGGAATATTGAGTTTCTTAAGGGATATTTCACATGTGATGTGAAAACTTATATCCGTCCAAACCTGGAATTCAATTCTCACATTTGGCAACTTTATGACAACTTCTACATTAATGAAGTCGTAAAAAGGGCGGATCGTTATTTGGGGTTTCTTAAAATATGCAATAAATGCTTCAGCTTATTTAATCTACCCCAAATTTAAAAGGCATTCACTGCATTCATATTAAACAAGACTCAATTTCCATATATTGTCAGATGCAACTAAGACAGCCCCACAAATGTTCGATACCAAATGGTGCAATTTTTGTTTTTTTATTCCGGAATAAAATAGCCGGAACATATTTTTTCTATCTCTTTCCTTTATTATTGACACGGTCGTTGCTCAATTGATCTTGATGGATTCAATCCACCTTTGCTAATATTTTTCCGCGATATCTGAGAGTATGCACCGATTCAATTGAAAAATGAACTTGACAAGAAACAGATGATCCTTCAGCCAAACCACTTGAGCGTGAAATGTTCTTCTTGAATATCCTCGTCATAATAATTTATCCGCATTCAAGACTCTGTGTGCATTGTCACAGTACTTTGACGTTTAAGGATAGTTAAAATTCCATTGGTGCTTGCGTTTTAAGTTGAATTGCATTTTATCCGAAGAAAGTTTCCAGTTGACATTTTAAAATACATTACTATCGCCAGAAGGTCGGTAAACAGTTTCGTCATATCAATCATTCGTGCCTTTATTCTATAGTACTGCCCGCATCTGTTTTTGCCTACTACTAATTCATATTTCCTAATACAAAGATGTAACACTTACCGCGCACTTGGAATGCTTCACAGTTTTCTTTTGCACAGCATTCTCAGTGTTCTCCCCGACATTAGACAATATTATTTTTAAGTTCCAATTGTTCTTTGAAATCCAGAAACAAGTAATTTCAACTAACTCTATTCGCCGAAATTGGTTTAAGCAGCGTAAGGCACCTGTACTAAATCTGAACAATAAATTAACGATTTATTCATATAAAAGTGTTGATTAAATTCATTGCAGGAGTTGCGGTCCTCCCGGTATATAAATTTTCATTATCTTATCGCACCCTTAGAATTTTTGTATTATATCTTTGATTTAACAGAATGAAAATATAAATAATTCAAAAAAGTAAGGTGACGTTGGATTATAAGAAATATATCGCCCACGCGTGAATTATTTTACTGGAAACCATCCAAATATTATTTCGCAACTTTAATCCCAAATTAGTTTAAATCCATCAAAACTACCTCACCTTTTAGTGGGGCAAAGGTTGCGGCACGTTTATGCATTTCAATCAACGGATTTATTTTTATACCGGGAGTGTTTGATAGGTGTTGTTTTTCAAGGAAATTACAGGGCGTGTTGAAACACTTGCTATGACCGTGGTACTTGATATTTATTTTTATTGTATATTTTTTTAAATGATTTTATTACTCTTTTAAAAACCCTTCACTCTAGCCAAAATTGTTACTCAATACCGGCATGATATATAGCGCTAAACGTTGGAGCTAGTTTATTGTATGTTAATTAGTATTTTGAGTTTTCTCAGTATTTACGTAGTCAGTTTATTGCAACCGATCTTGTGCCTTTAGAAAATAATTGTTCAATAAAACCAAAACACTGCAATAAGAAATATCTGCTTAAAACTGATTCCCAGCCATAAGAATTTTTTGTTCGTGATGTTGTGTATTATGAAATTGAATAAGTCCATACTGTTTTTAATAAGTTCTCGCGTTTCCAACAGATAGCTTACTCCTTTTTTTTTTGCACTAACAAAAGGGAATTTTCAAATACCCTTGAATGTCAGAGCACAGTGCGAGCGGATGGAGAGGAAGCGAATAAGGAAAGGAGGTATCGATGTAATATCTGTATTCATAAGTTTTTTTCCGGTTTCCTTGGTAAAAAAAAATACGTAATTTTCTAGGGAAATACATTGTTTTTATTCAAAATATTGGCCATCGGCTTCTACACATTTTGCCCATCTGTCAGGTAATTTATGAATAGCATGCCAGAAAAACAGCTCGTCTTCCGCGACAAACCATTTGTCGAGCCATTTTGCAACTTCCTCGTAATCGCTGAAGTGCTGCTCTGCCAGCGCGTGCCCCATTGATGGGAAAAGTTGATAGTCAGAAGGCGCTAAGTCCGGGGAGTGCAGCAGGTACAGAAGGATGTCCCAGTCAAGCTATTTCAAGGTGTGTTTCAGTAGTTTTGCTGTGTGAGACGGCGCGTTGTCGTGTAACAAAATCACTTTGCCATGTCTTCTGGCCCAATCCGGTCGTCTTTCGATTAATGCGTGGTTTAAATTAGTCATTTGTTGGCGATAGCGTTGTGTATTAAGGGGTCTCCGGGCCTCAAGTGTTCGTAATACACAATACCGCTCTGGTCCCACGAGACACAGAGCATGGTCTTCTCGCAGAAGCGACTTGGTTTTGGTGTTGAGGGACCAGCTTCGCCAGGTGAAACGCTTCGGGTTTTCACAATAAATCCATTTTGCATCACCCGACACAATTCGATGCAAAAATGATTTCCTTTCCTGGCGTTGAAGCAGCATTTCACAAGTGACTGCGATTTTCGATTTGACGTTTATTCAAATCGTGTGAGACCCATTTACCGAGTTCATTGATCTTCCCCATTGCTCGCAAACCTCCGCTGATTGTTTCTTGTGAGACATGTAATACTTCTGCGAATTGCTGTTTAGTTTGAGTTGGGTCATCATCCAATAACTCCTGCAATTGCTCGTCTTCACATTTTTGTGGTCTACCAGAGCGCTCACTGTCTTTCACATTGAAATCACCACGTTTACATTGTCGAAACCAAGTCTCACATATTCTAATTGGTGGAGCGTGTTCATATGTTTCTACCAGCAAACGATGACTTTTAACAGCTTTTTTCTTTTGATTAAATAAGAAAAGCAATTCTTTTTCAGGCACAAAACTCGACATACGAAACGAACGATAAACCAAAGATGCTAGTTTTTGGCCGACTCAACTTGTGTGTGTTTGTAGTTAAATCTCAGACGAACAAAATGACGTATGTGTCAAATTAATACGCTGCGTACTTTTCGCTGGCGCCATCTCTTAGTTAAACCGGAGAAAACGTATGCATACCCCTGGTATATTGGTCGTGAATGCCTGGGGATTACAATGACGAAGAAACACATGATCAAGTAGAGCATTCCACATTCGTGTGGTTCGACTAAAGAATGACTCTCTATATTTACGAGTATTTGTGCGCCTGAAGGTGACTTTCAACGTGAACTGATACGCATTCTAAGATTGACGGGTATCGCGTGCAAATGTCTGAAGAGGCGGAACACATTAAGCAAATTCAGTTGAAAAAAGGCCGTTGCGCCAGTGTTCTAACGACGAAATTGATCGACATATTGGGTCCCCAATAAGTTTCACTGGTCGTTTTGGCATCCTATCGAGCATGTGTAGCACAGTTTTGGACGCGCCTGACCAAATATGGGAGTTGAACTCCATTTAGGATGAATATGCCTTTAGGATGAGTATGCATTGTAAATAGTGGCCAGGTTGGATGGAATGAAGTATTTTGTTGCATCTCTTAAGGAACCCCATACACTTGGTCGCACTTTTTGCAGCTTCAAATATGTGGTAGTTTCAATTAAGAGTCGAATTAATTCGACTGCCGAGGATTAATAGTTCCTTGACTTCGTCGATGAAAGTGCCACTCATCGATAGGATATTTACTTTGGGGTTCGCCTGTGACGACAAGAGGCAGCACTGAGTTTTTAATGCATTGAATTCTACTCGATTAGATAATCCCCATTGATATATCTTGTTGAGGTCGGAATTCAATGTATCAAAAGCGTACCCTGCTGATTGGTACTGACATTCGAAGAGTTCGATTGAGAATGTTCACATGAGTATGAGAAACCCAACATGCTGTCATCAGCAAACGGGCGACTTGGATTGTGGGTAATTGACAAGAGATCATTTATAAAGATAAGGAAGAGAGTGCGTGAGAGTATCGAACCGTGGGAAACACCTGCATTAATTTGATGGAAGGCAGTTTTGACAGCATCAAGAACCTCTTGGATTGAACAGCCAGAAAGATAGTCTCTTATCCATCGTATCAGGGAATTGTCCACTCTATAGGATTGCAATTTTGACAAAAGGGCTGGATGCCAAATTCTGTCGAAAGCCTTTGAAATATCCGATTGCTTTCGCCGAGGTAGTGGATGGAATGGCTCCACTTTACGGTAAGGTAAGCCATCAAATCTCCTGTAGACCTGTTGCTACGAAAACCATATTGGCGGTCAATGAAGAGGTCATTTGATTCCAGATATCTCGAAAGTTGAGTCCATTACCTTCGAAAAAATAGCAGTTAGTGCTATGGGTCGATAAGAAGAAAGGGACGATTTGTCACCTTTTTTTGGGAATTGGCTGAATGTTCGCTGACTTCTATCTATTTGGGAAACGACTAGTGGAATAAGACAAATGTAAGAGTGTTCGTAGTGGTTTAGCGAGTGAAGAGAAACATTTCTTCAATAGAATTGGGGGAGTATCGATAGAACCAGCGGATTTGTTTGCGTTTAACTCCTTGAGTGTGCGGGCAACACTATGTGTTCGGAAGTGGTTCTGGAACGATACCGAGTTTTGAATGTTTTTCACGAATACCCAGAAGTTTTTACTACTGTGGGAACTGTAGTATTTTTTTATCTCACTCTTTGACCATGTAAGAACTTTGCGCGTAGAATACGCGCATTCAGTCATTTATGGCTCTCATAATTCTTCTCCGGTTTTCCTCAGTATTGTTTGATTTATACAACCGGAAGCTCAACTCTTTAGCCTTAATGCCTTCTCTGCACCCGGAATCGCACATATTTCTCCTGGGTTTGGTACCCTTTATCCTGTATAAGATAAAGGTTCTCATGCCAAGTAGAATCCTGTCTGTCAATATGTCTGTTATAGAAGTAACGTCGTTATTGAAGAAAAATAACCAACGACCAATTTAATCTCCCAAAAAGTCGTTCAGACCATCCCAGTTGGCTTTCTCGTAGAACCATACTGTTCTTTTGGGACTCATGGCAAACACTAGCTGAACTTGGTAAATTAGTAGGAGTTAATCCAATAATAGTTTCGAGTTGTTGGAAAGTATCGGGTTTTCCAATAGGGACTTGACAACTTTGAATTTAATTTGTGAAGGCACCTTTCACTAATCATCGAACTGTCACTGTCAATTTATTCAGTAAACTCAACATTTTCATCATGGTTAAGTACATGAACGAACAACGTCTGCAAATTATAAAAATTTACTACCGAAAAAAAGTTGTCAAGTCCCTATTGGAAGACCCATTATTAGGAATCATTCAAAAGCAAAACTCATCGGGTGCCGTACGAGGTGAAACCAGCGAATGTTTATCCAAGAGCTCAATTCTTTTGATTGAAAATCACAATACCTATGTTTTTATTTTTTTAATTGAGCGAATGGTATATCAGAAGTTAGTAAAAGTATTAAAAAGACAACTTCCTTTTTACACAACTACCCTAATGGTTTTGGGTTATACTACATGAAATGTCCAATTTTATAGTAAACATTTAAAAGTCAGTATTATTTTCCCGTAAATTTTTATTCAATCAAAATAGGATCCGTTGGCATCTGTGACATTCTTCCAACGTGATACAAAGTCAAATATAAATTTTTCGTAGAATTCTGACTTTTGGGGCAATGAAATCTTCAAAGGCTTTTATGACCTCTGTTCGGTTCCGGAAGTCCTTCTACCGGCAAAATGAATCCAGATTGCGGAAAAGATGGTAGTCGGTTGGGGAAATGTCAGAAGAGTACGGGTGGATGCGGATGAATTTCAAATCCCAACTGTAACAGTTTTTGCACCGTTACTTGTGAGGTATGGGGTCTAGCATTGCCATGCAAAAGGATCGGGCCGTGCCTATTGAGCCTCGCAGGTTGCTTTTCAGCCAATTTTGACATGTAATATGTCGATTTCCTCACACTATTTGGTAGCGTTTATTGCGTCTCCTGGTTGAAGTAATGTAAAGTGGATTGGTCCCTTCGATGTTCACCAAATTGTCACCATAACCTTTTTTGGGTGAAGATCGGGCATCGGGGTGTGTTTTGGTTTTTCACCTGCATCCAACCACTGCCCAAGGCTTTTACGGTTATCATACAAAATCCAGTTTTCATCACAAGTGACTATCCGGTGCAAACAGGGTTCAGATTGGGTTCTTAATCTAAGCGATGCGCAGATTTCCAGGCGCCGTAGTTTTTGGGACTCGTTAAATTCATGGGGTACCCATTTATCGAATTTCTTTACCTTTCCTATGAGAGAAAGGTGTCGACTTATTGTCATTGGGGATACTCCCATGCTTTGTGGAATCTCCCTCACCGATTTCGTTGGGTCCGCATCCACCGTTGCTATTAACACAACGTCGTCAACTAACCGAACGGAAAATTCCCAAACCAACGTCGTATAGTGCGTTCGTTTACCGCTACTTCCTCAAATGCGTCATTAATGTTTTTCATTCCCAATGACGCATTATGTCACATTTTAAATTCATAAAGGACGAGGATTCGAATTTGAACTGCCAACAGCATGGTAATCAATTTCTAAAAAAAAAACTGTACTTGTAACGAACCCTAAAATTCTCACACGTTAAGCACACGTACCACTTTACTTTATAAAAGAAGAAAATTTAACGTTCTGGGACAGATGTTCACTCGAGAACTTCTTATTTCCGACTGAGCGAAAATCGGACATTTCCTATAGTACAACCCAATTTATAATTAACTACAAAGGAAATTTGAACGTTTTGAATTGTTCCCTCTTGAAATATCAGAAATTCTATACATCAAACAACATTTTTTTTTTACCAAGTGAATGTGAGAAAGTGGTTATATTATTCTGAGGCGTAAATCAACTACCTCCGAACCAGCATGTGTCATCCTGCTGCCGGTTTCCAAAAACGATTGTGATACATATACTTAACTCGGGAAGTACCTTGAAATATATGACCTCTTTCGTGACCGCCAACGTAACTTGGGAGAGGTTTTCAGACGATATAAGGGGAGGTTCTCATCTAGAGTCCCAAAAATGACTTGTTTTTCTTGAATTTATTTCTCAAAGACGGAAAGAAATATCAATGTCAAACTTTGTACACATATTTATTAAGTATTTGGGTATACATAAAAAAAATGTTTGTGAAAAATATTGAAAATTGTCACTTGTTTAGTAAGACACCACAGTGTGACGATTCGAAAAAAATTTACCCAATCGGTCTCCATCCTAGCGTTGTTAATCGTCTGTAATCATACAATAAAAAGTTTTTTGAAATCATATAATATTTGCTGGAATCTCAATTCTATTTTCAAGAAAAAAAAATCGAAAATAAACAAAATGGCGGACATGCAAACTTTAGGTACCGATTTTCCCATTTTTTTTCACATTGAAAAGAAAAAAAAATGTATGAAAAAATATAATATAAATGTGGATGATTTATATTCAGAGTCAATAAATTTAATTTACTTAAAAAAAAACCGATCTATCGTTTTTGAGATATCGCGGAGACTAGTGTGAAAAACACGGTTTCGAGGAAAACGCGTTTAAAGTTCCAACACGCTATACGAGGGCGGGGTGAAAAGTTCCCGCCCTGACCTACAGATGGCACCAGCAGGTCTAATTACTATCATTATCATCATCGACACTACAGACGGGATCCGGTCTTGGGCTTATTTAACAAGTCACACCACCGGTATCCGGTCCATATCCGAGACTTGTTAAATTGTCCATAGTAATTTGTTTTTCCGGGCAAGGTTATTAGCCTTGCGCCAACATTTCTCAGGATGTCGCTGCATGCATCGGTTCACTACTTGTCGGGTGTCAAAGTAGCTATCCAGAGGTGTGACGTGGAGACTGCATGTCAACTTGAATTGAACGGGGACAAGGATAGTCCTGGCCTCCGCCGGGTTGAAAGCACAGACTATATGTCCGGATGTCAACAACAGATCCAGGGTGTTCACGTAATCACCTCGGGCATCCGGCCCTCGCGTAGGTTCCTCCATGAGTTGAGTCAAATTGCAGCTAACAACGAACATCTCCGCTAGCCTCCCAGTCTCGTCGGTTCTGTTAGAATGTACCGACCAGCCGGAATTGTGTACATTAAAATCACCATGGACGACTTTCCAGAAGCCCGATAGTTGATCTCTATACAGCCGACGGTAGGTGAAAGATGTTCGAAAAATGTCGCTGGTCGATCGGCATTCGGGGAGCGGTACAGACAACAAAGAAATTTAACAGAATTCCCAGCACGACCCCCAACCAAATGATGTCCAAGTTATTGGGTTCCAACGCCTCCATCCTTTGGCAAGCCAGATCGGACCGCGTGAAGACGCAGACTTCACCCTTAAAACTGAATCTCAAATGTAAGTCGTATATTGAGCAACGAACATATGTGGAATCAGTTGACGAATCGACCTGGCTTAGGTTTCGCTGTTTGCAAATATTGATGGACGGCGTTTACATTCGTATTGGCAAACTGATGCCCCTGGTGTTACAAAATGCCGTTATCGGTCGAACGTAGACAGAGCCCCGACAACGAGACCGATTATATGATGACGAATTTCTTAAAGTTCCTTTATTTATCGTAATATTTGCATGATGTTCCCCCCGATATACCCCCCCCCGGAGATCCGAATAGGGAACTAGTTTACCTCCGCAATTCCTTATCTCAGAAGGTACCATGATGACATCTCCGTGTCATTCCGGGTCATCAGCCATATATAGTCGGAGATTTCTCCCGATGATACCGCGGAGTGTACAGCGTGACGGGGTGGTATCTCACCTTGGGACCGACTACCATATAAACCAACGATTTATCGAGCCGGTTCATCAGCTAAGCCCCGAAAGATGGCCAGGTCTCTCTCCCGACCATTTCACGGAGCCTATATCTGACGGGGTGGTATTTCACTGGGCGACAGGGCGTTGAGGCCCCACCTACCACTCGGCTTTTAGTCGCCTCTTACGACAAGCCGACCTACCTGTGAGTATATTCGAAAGCCCCACTCACAGGTATGCTATACCATACCCGGCAACCATACACCAACCCGTGTC
The DNA here is from genome assembly GCA_963931805.1 of Microdon myrmicae. Classification (NCBI taxonomy): domain Eukaryota; kingdom Metazoa; phylum Arthropoda; class Insecta; order Diptera; family Syrphidae; genus Microdon; species Microdon myrmicae. The sequence continues at coordinate 143,473,552 of OZ007498.1, read as the reverse complement.
AGTTTTCATATAACAAAAAAAAAATGCTCCTCAAGCTATGGAATTGATTAATTCAACTTTAGGCGAACATTCTGTGAGTCATACAATAGTAAAAAAGTGGTTTGCAAGATTACGTGTAGGAAATTTTAGACTTGAAGACACTCCACGTCCAGGTGCAGTAAAAAAAAATTGACGACGAAGAACTTCAAGTTTTACTGGATGAAAATCCATATCAAACTCAAGAAGTGGTTACAGAACAGTTAGGAGTTTTTCGCCAAGCAATATCCATTCTGTTGCATACGATGGGAAAGATATAGAAAGAAGGAAAACATGCTTGTGGCGTCTCTAACAGATACGCACACAAAACACAATCAAATGGTGAAGAACACCAAAAGAAAATCGAATTAGAAAATGCATCACAGCCGTATACCATAGCGATAACATAACAATTCACATCAGTGGAATATACTTGAGTTTAAAAATCGAATTCTAAAATCGGCCAGTAGCCTGAAACCTAAGCCAGGTCGATTCGTAAACATTGATTCAATTTTTGGTGATTCTAACTGTCATAGCGTCAGTTCGAATTACACGTTCTTCACTATCATTCCAAACGCTATAGGCTCCTCATAGACTAACGAAAGGAAGCAAAAAACGAAGAGTTGACATGTGCATGAATTTGCTTTTTCGATACAAAGGATAGACATTTTGGCACAAAATCGTTACCGGCGATGAAAGTGGATTTTGTACGACAATTCTAAACGCAGAAAAGCATGAGTTGATCCAGGTCACCATTCAACATCAGTTGCTAAATCGATTAATTTTTCTAAGAAAGTGTTACTCTCTGTCTGGAGGGATGGGAAAGGAGTCATTTAGTATAAGCTTCTGGAATTTGGTCAAACTGTCACAGCTGAACGTTATCAGAACCAAAGGATCGAATTAAATGATACTAAAGAAAAAAAAATGTACGGGCCAAAGAAGGCGCAAGGTGATGTTGCTGCATGACAATACTCGTCCACATACGGCAAAACCAACCCAGGAACTAAACTTCTCCTTACGCTGGGAATTTGTCCAGCATGCGACGTATTCTCCAGATCTGGCTCCTTCTGATTGCCACTTACTCAGATCGATGTCGTCTTATTTGAACGACCATACCCTTACGAAAATTGTAGATGTTCGAAAATGGCTTGATGACTATTTTGCTTCGAAGCCACCAAGTTTCTATCGCGAAGGTATTCATCATCTACCCGAGAAATGGCAAAAGGCTGTAGGTAGCAATGGCGATTATTTCATTTATTATTCTTTGTATAAACTTCTTTTCCAATAAAATTGAACTTGACAAAAAAACCGAGTTTCTAATCCCACACCTATTAAACTCGTATTCCATCGAGTCTGTAGTATGGCAGAAGAAGTTTCTCTTTCTTTTAGCCTTATCGTCGGCATTCCACTACGCACTTCATATCTCGTGGTTCTCCTTGTATAGAATCGAAGCATTTCATTTAGGATGTCTATGGGGGTGATCTGTCTATAAAAAATGCTGCTTTATCGGAGATAGTCTTGAAACCGCATAAAGTCCTTAACCTTGACCCAGTACTGTGTAGGATTGAGATAAACTGAGGTAAAGAATTTGATATAGCGAGGAAAATTGTGAAAATAAAATTTATGCCAAAGCTAGCCTGAAAACCCATTGTTACGTGCGGTTTCCGCCACCACCATCATTCGATAATTTGTAATTTTAATATAATTTGTTTTAAAATGGTATGATGGTAAGGTGGTGGATGAGTTGCACGATCCACAAGTGAGTTTTCGAACACGCCCCGATTCGGGTGTGGATCGTGCAGCTCTTCGAGTTCGAATTCGGTTTTCGAAGTGGACGTTGATGGGGAACGAGAGAGAGAACGGGTTAATGTTTTTGAGATGTACGGTTTTGGAATCCCGTTTTCGGTTGATTGGAAAGAGCAGAAAATACGGTTGTTCGGGATGCCGTTGATGGATATTTTTTGGAAAGAAAAGAAAGAAGTCCGTGCTTTTTTTTGTTTGAAAAGTAAAGATGAAAAATTGAAAAGTAATAGGAGCATTTTTCAAAAATACACTAGGTTCCCAAAAGTGTTAAAATTGTTTGTTACATTTTAAATATATCTAATAATTAATTAAAATTCTCAGTGTCAGATTCTTTCAAATGATTCGGTTCAGAAAATTTACCCTTCATATAAATCCTAACTCAGATATGACCCGAGTGTGAACGTGCAAAAACAGCAAACTATATTTTTTGTACAGTGTCACGAACATCTATTTGTAATTAAATGCTGATCACTGTCCTGGAGAGCTGTTTATAAAATACAAAATTGTTTCAATGGTGCCCATGGAAATAGAAGAGCTTCAATATATGATCTATAGATTCTAACTAAATCATTCACCATTGAAAGGACTAATCTGGCCGAGAGCGGGAACACTGTACATTTCTGACATTATCGACAATGGACCGAGGTCTATGATTTGACTAGCTGCTGATCTAATTCACCAAGATTACAGGTAAAATTAAATTACAATTAGTTTTCTGTGGCAAAGGCAAAAACTGTCACACCATTTTAATTACGGACTGCTTTGTTTTTTAAAATCATAATTCGCGCATAGTTTTAAAAAAAACAACATATAGTAGGCACCCCAAAGAACCACCCATTCCCTTTAAATTAACCGGTCTTTCATTTACCATGCAAAGTCTTTCTACTTACCTGCAAATCAGCAGCGTAAGCTACCCTTCATCATCTTCCACCTGAAAGCAAACCTGGCATGCATATCAATAAATTTCTTTGGTTCATAATACATGAACCATTCCATACCCCCTATCGGCTCAGCTTGTCAGAAATTATAATCGATAAACACACGCTAGCCAGCGTACTTGTTGACACGTATTGCTCTCATACCCTTAAGTTCGCAACAGTTGCGACAAATCCCCTATTATCAGCCGTCAACTGATCATGGGATTTGGGCATAAATATGATTGCTGATCATGCCCTATGATGACCCTTTCTGAAAACCAAATTGAACACACAGTACCTCACTGTGTTTATTTTACTTACTAACCGCTGGTCTATAGCCCCCTGGGTGAGACGTATGCTTGCACATCTGCAAGGCAAATTCCTCACCATCATATCCATGTACCGGCACATTAATCAAAACATACAGCCATCCAGCCTGACCCTTTGCCACCGTCGGCGAGGTTTCTGTTGACTTAATGTCAACAAAGCAACTTTCTTCATCGTGCACCAGAATCATACGACTAAACCAAACAAAGCGCATCTAATGTATGTCCCTCGAAATAGCGTTTCTGTTTACTTAGAACGCAGAAACCTATTTCGTTCTCAGGCGACCAGCAACATTGCCGCAGCCTTTAGGCTTGTTCCTTGTTTGAACAAGTGCAGGATCGTTTGTTGTCGATCTTTCGAGCGAAAGGGCATTACACTTGACCGTGCGGTCATACGAAGATCTTCCCATTAAATCCGGATTTGATCGTTGATTTGGCTACCCTTAGATCGGGAAATCCATCACGATCACCACTAGTGGATGTTGGCGGCAACCTGCAACTACTCAAAAAGAACTGCAACAGTTATTTGATGGCATCTCGGGGCGCCCGCTCGACGCTATAGGTTCGCCTCTCCCGAGAGAAGTCTAATAAAAAAAAAAAAAAAAAAAAAAAAAACAGTTACCGAGGAGTCTGTTTTCAGCCGCTGAGGGCAAAAGTCGAGTTTTCCTTTTAATCTCGGGTTGTAGAGTGTAGATCCGTAAAAAATTAGAGTTTCAGTTTTTTCTTTTCTTCGTACAAGAGAATTCGCGAATAGTTTATTGTGCGATCGGGCTGTCACCCGAACTATGGATTATCGGTATGAAAGTACTATCGAGATCTAAAAACTATGTAGTACTGCGAACATTTTAAATATCAATTAAGAAATATTTAACCAAAAAGGTCGAAGTGCTCTCGACAATTTATAACATTATTGTGAATCACTTGTGTGAAGTTTGAAGTTAGAATTTAGTGAACTCAAATGTACTAGGCGCCTCAGTGCAATTAAGCCAACTTTGTCAACCAAAAAAAAAACATAATAATAAAAAAAAGGGAAGAAAACGTTAACAACAGTCAATCCAGCGTGTTTTATAATTTTAGACATTTTTCCTTCTTATTATCCAGTGTTATTTAGTGGGTGTTTATCGAATCCGCTCCCGTGCAGGTGCACAGTTAAACATACCCCACAGATCAAGAAGTTTGAATTTCGTGCGTTCTAACTGTAAAAGCTTCCCCTTCGAGCCGCACAGTTTATTTGCATTTATCGGTATCTCAAAATCTCCCTGTAATATAAAAAAAGTCCAATACGTATGCGGGTGGCTCAATAAGTCTACGATTTGAATTTGGATTTCACATCTTTTAAATTAAAAAGCAATAGTTCACCGGGTTTATGATTCACCATCGTACCCAATATAAGTATCATTTGCTTAATCGCCTGAGATTCTGTAGATTCTTGTCACCATAAAACGTTTAGCACACAAGGGTAGTAAAACCGAAGTATTATTACCGAATGTTATTTTATGGCTTTTTATTTATAAATATTTTCAATGGTCGATAAGTTCTTAATCCAGTGTCTTTCATTTGCATATATACATATATATATTGTCAATTCTAAAAAGATCTATTATATGCAAAGCTACTGTTGCCAATATTCGGGTGACGTGAGGACAAAATATTCATCGTTTACGTTCAAATATGGTCAGACGTAATTCATGCAGCGGTCAATTAGAAATCGCAGACAGTCAGTCTCTCTGTGGGACAAATAGTATACAAAACCTTAAGAGAAATCAACTACAATTTTAAAAGAGACAAAAACTGTATATAATTCTACAAAGACCGAATGACAAAAAGTGGAAAATGGATGTTTAGATATTTTCCCACTCTCATGTGTGAGGGCAGACTCGCATTTAGTCTCACATTCAAAACAAAAAGGCAAAAAAAAAAAAACATCTTCCCTCATCCCAATGTATAAATAAAATTCAGTTCATCAAAAGTGTACGAACGTTGAAGGCAAGTCGGATTCTCAGATCTAAAGTGGGAATCTGGTGTTCCATACCAAGTTTTTTATTTCTATTCATTGATTTTTTTTTATTTCGATATCGTAACCTGTTATTACCTTTTTCGACATATGTTCTATGAGAATTGTGATTTTAATTAAAGTATTATTTGGTTTTTTTTTTTTTAAAACATCTCAAGCGCTATTCCGAAAACGGCCAGAGACAGATTTTGATAACCTTTTTCAGACATTAGAAGTTTGTTCTGCTTCTGTTAAGTTATTTTGTGGCCTATCAAAGCATTGAAGTTGCGATTCATATCCGTTGAGTGTAGCTAGTTGAACAGGTGAATTTAGTCAAATAGAGGAAATCTCGTCTATTACAAAGTGAAGTTGAAAATCATAAATAAATTATAAACCAACCTTTTCATAAACACCAACTTATTTGCACTTATATACAAATTATAAACCGACTTATTTGCACTTATTTTGATTGCAATTAATTCTTTTTTCAGTGTACTTATTATTTCTCCAAATGTGATTCAAATTCAAGTTTATTGCATTTTGTTTTGGGAAACGAAGAAGTTTTGTCCATGAATCTAAACAAAACATAAAGTTGCCTTTGAGTTCCTTAAAAAGTTGTTTACGATGCTTACGCTGGCTGTTGTCGATTTTTATTTGCACTTATGAACACATCTCTTTTCTGCTAACGTCATTAATATTCATCGAAGATGAGTTGGGTGATCATAAGAAGTAGTTCACGAGAAAAGTGCCACTGTATATCTCCTTGAAATTTAATTCGTTTCAGATTATAATTTTTCATAAATCATGTTCCATCAATCAGACAAATGGTGTACTCTTATTGGACCACATGTGTTTCGTAAATAATTGGATGAGTATGATTAATGGTGATTGATTTATTTTACTTACTCATTTTAATATTTTCTTATTGTTAATAATCAATATTCATAAAATAGTTCATTAATTTAGTTTAATGAATATCCCCTTTTTTATTCATATAACTAACCCTGATAAAATAATTCATTAATTTACTCTAATTCTTTGTTATTCGTTTTCCTATGAAGTAATTACCAACACTGAAACACTAATGGGACTGATCATACACTGTGACCGAATTCATTGTTTCTTTAATTCTTTTTCAAGGTACTGCCCTCAAATTTCTTCTCTTTTAAAATTTGTTTTGTTGTTTTTTGGTGTTTGAATACCTTAGACCCAAGGACCTTGATAATAAAATGTTTAGTAAAGAGTCAGGACAAGGTGACAATAGTTTCATAAATAAATAAATATAGCTTTTGAGCATTGTGATATTTTACAATGTGCTGTGCTAGTTTTTAATTGTTGCATTAAAAACAAGTAATTTAGTTGCTGCCCAACAAATGATTAATTCAGCTAATTAAAATTGCTTTTATTGACTTTTTAGACATGGCGACCCCATTGATTGCATAGTTGTAAGGGTATTCTTAGCGGTTAACTAATTGTACCATTATGTGTCGATCTAAGGAATTCCCCAAAAATATTTCAGAGCCATACTTAGTGAAATCGAGACTTATCAATACGTACTGATAGTGTGCATTCGTGGAATATTTGGACAGCCATTTCAATTTTTTATCTTATAACGCAGTACATAAAGTTGGGTTTGCCGCGGGTGGGGGTGGGAGGGGGGGGGATTTCGTTTCTTTTTTTTTTTTTTTTTAGTAACAATTCACAACGTTGTTTATATTTATAAACGGTTTTATATATCCGAATATTGACCGTTCTTCGGCTCTAGCTATTATTCCTTAATTATAGAATTCCGGGGTTTTGTCTGAGTTTCTGTGGTTTTCACTCTTCCGTTCTGAAAATTGATTGAATTAGTTTAAAACCACCGAAAGTGCGGTTCACAGATTAGGAAAAATGATGATTCGATGATGTATCATTAAAGGATGCATCAAAACTGTACAACCAAACCCTCAATATTTAATAGGTCATCGAAAACTGTGAAGCTTAGCGTCGTCATTGTGAAACAAAACACCTTGCTTTTACATTGATTCCAACCTCTTTGCGTTTCAATTTCTTGCTTTAACCACAATAATTGCTGGCAGTAGATATCCAAAGCAATCATTTGGCCAGGCGGTAGTGGTTCATAATAGGCGATACTTTTGTAACCCCACCAAATGTGCATGCGCCCTTTCTCTGTAATCAATTGTAGCTTTAATGAGGTTTCATTTTTGTTGAGCTGAAAATATTTTCGTACAATATTATTGTATGTGACAGATATTTTGTTACCTGTTATCATCCACTTGATTTCGTTGCGTTTCAATAAATACTTAGTGATGGATATTATTATTATTATTATTTTTAATAACATCCTTTATTGGATGTGAATAGTACAATCTTAACACTTTTAATTTAATACTAGGTTTAAATTGTACTTAATTTAGTTTAATTAAGTAAAACGTGTAAGGGTTTACTGGACCAGTGTCCAGCTCCCAACTCGATTTTAGTATGTTAGATTTTAACATGTTAATTCATGAGGTTTAGCCGTCTCAAATCGTGGGTAATATCCAATAGCTGAATAGCTTCTACGTTGGTAAGATTATATAGGCATCTTTCGTGTTAGACAGCATATTCTTGGATAACTTCATAAATCCAATTGATCTCTAGGTCATCGTGAATTTTTATATATTTTTTTATAACCATTCTCGAATCCTACCTCGCGCACAAAAGCGGACTTTGAAGCACTCTTAAGGGGGCATTCCGGTTTGTTCGGTTCAAAAAATCAATTTTTTTTTTGCTTAATCGATAGTTTTATCCTTCAAAAATAATGTGTTAAAATTTGGAAATGAAATCTTAGGCGGTTCCAAAGTTATAGGTCATTAAAGGGTCGGGTCTCCCGCGGGTACAAATTCGTATCATAGGTGGCAACTACCGTGTATTTAGAAAGATGCAGACTATCCATTTATGGGCATTAATTTGCTTCGTTGTTGGCTTGGGCCAACTGCCACTTCTTTGAATATGTCGCAATCTTGTGCGACTGAACAACATGTTCATAAGCGGTAAAAATCACTTTTATCTTTTGTCTAATTTATCTCCAAACTATCCGGTGTAAGCGATAATATGAAAACGGTGCATGCGATTCTTATGAAAGTTCGCACACATATTTTTAACAAGCACACGCAAATTGTGAGCGAATTACTTATTTATTTATTTTTTTTTTTTTTTAGTTATAACTAAAAAATAGAGCAAAAAAAGGGCCGACACATTTTTTTCACTCACATTGGGCTAAATGTATTTAAGTTCAATAAACTGTTTGCATTTTTCGTATTTTTTCACTGGGGACGAGAATAACCCTTACACGAGCAGGACGGATGGCTTACTTTGAACACCAGAAGGGGGGGGGGGCTCCGTCCAGGAGTGACTCGACAAAATTTACAAACGTAGTCGAAAGATGAATAAAATGTTTAAAACAAAATTGTTGTTATATCTTTAATACTTTCTCTTTAAAAAAGCATGAAAATAACCTATTTTTTTACCCGACAAACCGGAATGTCCCCTTAAATGTCGGAGCCCAATGGGAGTAGACGAAGAGGAAGTGGATAGGGAAAGGACAAGTATCGATGTATATTGGTCTTATATGTCCGGATATTATAACGACGAGGAAGCACATGAACCGGTAGAGCATTCCACATTCGAGTGGTTTGGCTAAAGAATGACACGCAATGTTTATTTGTGCGCTTGAAATTGACTTGAGCTGATGCACATACTCAGATTGACGGGTATTGCAGGAAAATATCTGAGAAGGCGGAACACATTCAAAAAGATCATTACAGCAACGAAAACGATAATACCTATAGACGAGACAGGCATGATACATTGCGCCTTTGTTCTATCGACGGAATTCGAGTGTCGAGAATTGATATTGGGTTGCACCACATAATATGTTCGCTTTTTGCGCAGTCGGAAATAAGAAGTTCTCAAGTGTACACTGTGCTAGAACGTTAAATTTTCTTTTTTTATAAAGTAAAGTGGAATTTTAGTTTTCGTTACAAGTACAGTAATTTTTTTTCTAGGAATTGTTTACTATGCTATCGGCAGTTCAAATTCGTACCCTCTTTCTTTATGAATTTAAATTGGGACATAATGCGTCATTGGCAATGAAAAACATTAATGACACATTTGAGGATGTAGCGGCAAATGAACGCACTATACGACGTTGGTTTGAAAAGTTCCGTTCGGATCCACGGGAATACTCTCTTTGCTAAAAATCTATTGATGGAGGTTATCATGTTACAGAGTGCGTAGAGTAGTATTTCCCGGTTCGTGGTCCTAATGCACTGCATAACCACTACTTTAATTCAGGCGCTTTCAATACTCACATAGTAACCACAGTAAGTTGAAACTAGTATTGAGTTACGGACATAATTCAACCTACCTGCCGCACGAAGCGGACGGTAACAGCGTTTCCGGTTCATGCCCAGTATTGCTAGTCTCATCACACCGCTAAAGTAGTTTTTATGGTTGCTCCTGTTGTGATGGGCACAACACCGAATCAATACCATTCATTCGAGAATTTTTCTAACTCAGCGTTTGCAAGTGATGTAGATCTTTTCTATATGGAAAGGTAGAAAGAGGAGTCGATCTCTTACCCCATTATTGCTTTTCTACCCCAATTTATGCTTCTGGTTTAGCTTCGTCTCGCTTGATAAAATTACATCAGGAAATTATAATTTCAACAGTTTCGTCATCATCATCATCGGCACTACAACCGGGAGCCGGTCTTGGCCTTATTTAGCAAGTCCCGAGGCTTGTTAAATTTTCCATAATGATTTATTTTGTCTGGGCAAGGTCATTAGTCTTGCGCCAGGGGCTCCCCGACGGGGAATCGAACCCCGGTCTCCCGGGTGACAGGCGGGTATACTAACCACTATACTATCGAGGAGCCCATTTGGAAAATTATAACAGTTTCGTAGTTATGACATTAATAAGTGATGATTATGGTATGAAGTAGACGGATGGATAAAATCTTTTTCAGCACCTTGGTCAATTCCTTTCGAACTCAGTGACGTTCCCGAGTTTGATCAGAAGGAACGCTTTCAGGTCTAAATTTGCTTCAGATATGGTTGATCTAAATAGAAGCCGTTTGAGCATGTGACATGCTCAGTGTCACGAAGTTATGTTACAAGAATGAACTTTAATTCCATTTTGCTTTTCTTATTTGAAGCGTTGATACTACTTTTTTAATGGTAAGGTTTTGACATTTGGGACAACTTAAATTTTGATATACAGAGAGGGGCAAAAATAATGTTATTTTCTTAAAAATGAAAAAAACATTCGATTCAATTTTCACGGAAAGCTTATTTGAATGTGTAAATAATAATAATTATCTATCTGTCTGCAACATGAAAACCAAAGCACAGCGATATTAGACCTCATTTGCAAAAATTGTGGCACATTCACATTCTGACATTACTTCCTTTTAGTTTTGCCAAATCCTACATGTTCCGAATTTTTTCTAAGAGAAAAAAGGCTAACTTCTTTTGATCGGGGTGCTTGTCTTTTCTCAAAATACATTCAATAGCGTTGGGGTTGTTTAAATACTTGACGTATCTAAATTGCTATTGCAATTTTCTGTCACATGCCCCACGCATGGAATTCAAAATCAATGAGCCGATTGCAATACGCGATGAAATTTTTGAATTTTTGCCAACTCTTCGGTAATCAAGATATTTTACTTTACTATTGGGACTGAGCGAGGTTGTAAAAACGACAATTTTTAATTGATACTTTTGGAAATTGGAATGTAAACCTGTCAAACTGACGTTTTTGACAGCTTTGATGTTCCCCAGAACGTTCTTGGGTAAAAAGGAGGATCTCTTCCTTTACGTAAAGTGGAAACATATTTTTTTGGGAAATTCGATGGTATACTTGAAGTTCTCACTTTCAATTTTTCGCATGATATATTTGATATACTGTATATCTGAATAATCTATTAAGCTATAAGCTAAACGTAACTGACGTCTAATGTCTGTACATTATGAACTACAACTATGCACATATATAGGATTAAGATCCTACTAATTGAATTATTTATACGACAGTTGTATTATAATAAAAGGAACTGGCCTACTCCAGAGATGGCGCCGCACTTTCATTCTCCGTAAACATGGTCTTTTGCATTAATACTGTTTGACCTCGAGTTGCCCTGTGGTTAAGTCTGTAAGCGACAGTCATTTAAATCGAACAACTATATCGTGGATTTTCTGATTTCATGGGTTTATCATATCTGAAGTGATGGCCTTGGACGACACGGCGATATTCTTCAAAAACGTTTACATAACAACGATATCTCCAATATTTTATGGTTGATAACGAAGGTACAGAGAACCTATAAATTTGAGTGATTTTAATTTTCAATTTTTTTCTTTGTTGATGTTAAATCGCAAAAGTTGTTTTATTTAAATAGCTGTAATTCGAAACAACCTGTCAACTTAACAGTATTGCTGCGACAGATCATATTTACAAAAACAGACAATTCTCTCATATTTGCACTAGCTTCTCTGGGCTAGGCCTATAGCGTTTGGGATGATAGTGAAGAACGTGTGATTCGAACTGACGCTATGACAGTTAGAATCACCAAAAATTGAATCAATGCATAACACATCCGGCTACTGGCCGTGTTTTAAAATCGGATTTTAAACTCAAATATATTCAACTGATGTGAATCGTTATGTTATCGCTATGGTATATGGCTCTGATGCATTTTCTTTTTCGATTTTCGTTCGGTGTTCTTCACTATTTGCTTGTGTATTGTGTGTGTATCAGTTAGAAACGCCACACTACTCCCTCTTCAGTAACTTTGTTACGATCAGCTTCGTGTGCGAACGACGGAGCGAACAAGAGAACGTCGGAGCGGGCGAGTGTGCAGTGCTCTATGCGGAAGTCGTGATCGTGTCGTGAAGTTCTGTTTACTATGGGGAAGTGTGTGCTGTGTGTACACATCACGTCGCGGTCACCACTTTAGCCGATTTTTTTGTTTTTTCGTCGGAGTGTTCCGCCGAACACCGATCACTAGGAAAACACAAACGGAGCGGAAACAGAGTCAAATGAAACCACGAAATGCTTTTCTTTAATAATTTTTGTTGTTTTTATTTGAAGTTTGTTTCCCTTTGTTTTCTTTTGTTTTTTTTTTTTTTTTTACAAAATGTCACAATATCTCCTGGTTTAATACACTTAGACACCGTGGCTAGTCTATAAGAACTCTTACAATGTCAACAAACACAATCCGAGCTAATTTTTATTTACTTTTTTTGTTTACAATTTCGAAGCACTACGTTGAACCTCACGTACGTTCGACACTCGACGTTACTTTTTACTTTTCAAAATTTTGCTCCGCGGACCGACCTCCTAATTGGGTTCTCTAACTCGACTACCGAAAGTTTTCATATCCATTTTGAATTTTTCATCCCCCTTATCCGTAAAAGAGAATTTTGATCTCCATTTTCGTTCCCATCATCTTATCTGTAAAAACAGTTTCCAACATGATCATTATTCTCGTTCTCTTATCTGTAAGAGAAACTTTTCCTCTGGATTCATATTTCCATCTTCTTATCGGAATCTTCTTTCGAAGGATCAAGTGTACCGCCACTTCTTTCTCGATCCTTACATAGGATTTGTTTGCGTTACACATCTGGCTTAAGACAACAAGAGTTTTGTGCGCTTCAGGTGGGTAACAAAGGAACCGTGGGATTCGGTATCGGTTTCTAGATCGCATTTCCAAGTCATAAACATCTGGCGTGAAATAGGCGTTAAGATGTTTATGATTGCAAGAAGTCTGTGCCGGCGGGCGAATCTCTACGCCTTTGTTTGCGCACGTGTGCTTCTTAGTTTTGGGGACTTGCGAGGAATTTAGGGTGCTAATTGCTATTATCTACATGAGGAGATTTGCGTTATTCTGTTTGTTTTCCGAAAAATGCGTTTAATGGATGAATCGGATGGATGCATTGAATGGATGTATTGAATTCAATATTAGGAAATTTTGAGCGTTACGTTCGATTGGTTTTTACTAATGTTGGGTATTTGGTATGTTACCTTTGTTTCAGGCGGAAGGAATGACTTTTGAGGAACGTGTCTGTGGGCACGAGTAATGGGTATAGGTGAGTATGTTCCTTGGTGGAACGACGATATCTCAACCTATAGTGGGTTGTGTGGTTCGTAGAACCGCCACAGGCCTACAAAAGAGCCCCCTCTGTAATGAGTTCTTATAAGGAGGCATTTCTGTCTAAGTGCAGGTTTCTATACAAAGCACAATCATGAATGGTATTGGGTGCACAACTAAGTTCTCGCTGTTTTTTTTATGAAAATGCAACTTCATTGTTAAAAAATGGTTACAAATAAATCATTCGAAGTATTGCCATCGCTAACTACAACCATTTCCCATCTTTCTGGCAAAGCTTGAATACTGTTACGGTAAAACTGCTCATGTTTTGAGAGCATCCACGAATCAAGCCATTTTTTTATGTCGTCATATTGTAGTGAGCTTAGGGTTCGCTGGATTAATTATTTGTAAATAAATAAGAGCCGTTAAATCGATTACTTAACGTTTTCTTTATTATCGCTTCCGTAATTATCGCGTATTTTACTGCTTACTTCTCACTCGAGACGTATCGCTTGCTTCACGTTTTACTTCTTACTCGAGACTTTCGCTTCCGCACGTATCGCTTGCTTCACTGCCTTACTTATGACTCATCTCCACGACTCGTGTGCGACGTATTTATACCGTTCCCTCATTCTGATTCGGCGTTTCGTTTCCGTCCGTTCCATAATCTCGACTTTTCTATTCCAGTTTTCCAGTACTTCCTAAAATAATCTAGTACTTTTTTTCGGACTTTCTCGAAGATTCCAGTACTGATTGTCATATGCGTCACACTACCCACCGCCTAGATTAGTTCGTCCCGAACTAAGTTCACTGGTCTCCCGGGCCAACAAAAGCCACCAGTCGATCGCGATGCACCACTTTCATCCTGGCGTTCGGCGGTGGAAGTTCTTGACCCTCTTCCAAATTTTCTACTGCTCTCCTTTTCGCGTCAGCTCTAGCCTGCCACCATTCTTTTTTTTTGACGACGGAATTCCTCTTGCATTTTAGGGATCTCATGCGAATAGTATAAGAGAAAATGCATCTGCACACCCTTAAGCTCTTCTGGAGTTTGCACATCACGTAAGCGGTCTAGATCTTCATCTTTAATTACACGCATATCATCTGGTATTGGAGCATCTGTCGATTTCATAACCGTATCCAACTGGTAGTTCCGCATCTTTTCAAATAACTGGAACGGTTTGTTCTTTGGAGCTGACAGTAAACACCAACGTGCGTCGTAGTAATAGACTTTCCATAGATCGTCGCACGTTAATCCTGGTTTCACGTGTTCTTCTCCGTAGAACGCAATGAACGGCACCTCCAGCCGTTAATTACGCCTACAATCTAGGGCTTGCTTGGTCTTTCCCCCCGTATGTGGTGGGTTACAATAGCGGTCTCGACCTCCACCATCCGTTGATCTCTCTTGTTCGGAAACAGTTGATTTACAAAACGCATGTTTGTAAATCCATTCAGCTTCATCTTGTAGTTCATTGGGTCCCTCTGGAACAGGCGTAACCGGAACTTCGCGCAATTGCATTCGCTCAGGAATATCTGTTTTACGGATTTCATTGTCCAAATCAGTAAAGTGACCCCTTTCCAATTCATCATTGAAATGTTTTGCCGCCTCAGTTTCCCTGTGACTACGTTCAGAGCGGCGTTCAACATCGTCTTCGTCGTCGAATAGCTGTTCGTATATAGCCTCACGTGCTGAACCTTCATCGACGTGCTGTTCCTCTCCATCACTTTCCTTATCCTGTGTACGACGCAGACACTTGGAACGCTTTCTGCCTTCGACTTTCAAACCAAGATTCTCTTCAATAAGGTCACAGTCGTCGTCTTCCTCTCCATCACTTTCTTCGTCCTGTGTACGACGCAGACGCTTGGACGCTTTCTGCCTTCGACTTTCAAACCAAGATTCTCTTCAATAAGGTCACAGTCGTCGTCTTCCAGTCGGTCGTCCAACTCGTCATCATCATTGTAAATCCGTTTCAGGGACCGGCCTGAAGCATTAGTGTCTTCATCATCACTGCCGTCCTCTTCAATCGGGTTATCATCGATGAAATCCTTCAGTTCTTCACGTAACACATCATCGTCATTTTCCTCCTCTTCCTCACTGCTGTCGGCCATAGCTTTGCTCTTCCTGAGTTTCTTCATTTCATGTGGCTCCAATTCCTCCTCATCCTCAGCTTCTTCCGCTTCCGAGTCCCAGAATTCTTTCATACACTGCCTTTGGGCATCCAATTTTGCATTAACGTCTGTAGCTCGCGCATCCAATTTTGCGTTAATATCGATAGCTTGCGCGTCTAATTTTGCCATCATAATCCTGAACATCTCCGAAATGTCCAACGGTTGCGAACTCTTCTCCGAATGTCGATCTGCCATCGTCACAATACACTTCCACATACTTATTTATTTCACCAATAATTAATCCCACTTCTGACACCAATTGTGGCGGGCTAAGGGTTCGCTGGATTAATTATTTGTAAATAAATAAGAGCCTTTAAATCGATTACTTAACGTTTTCTTTATTATCGCTTCCGTAATTATAGCGTATTTTACTGCTTACTTCTCACTCGAGACGTATCGCTTGCTTCACGTTCTACTTCTTACTCGAGACTTTCGCTTCCGCACGTATCGCTTGCTTCACTGCCTTACTTATGACTCATCTCCACGACTCGTGTGCAACGTATTTATACCGTTCCCTCATTCTGATTCGGCGTTTCGTTTCCGTCCGTTCCATAATCTCGACTTTTCTATTCCAGTTTTCCAGTACTTCCTAAAATAATCTAGTACTTTGTTTCGGACTTTCTCGAAGATTCCAGTACTGATTGTCATATGCGTCGCAATATGTTGTAAAGTGCTGCTCGGACAGTCCCAGTTTTTGTGCCGCCTGTTCGATCTCTGTGAAGGATTCCTTCCTCTAGAACGTGGCTAAGAGTTCAGAGTGCCTTTTACTGAGCACCCAGCTCTCGGATCCATACATGAGTACTGGTAAGACCATGGTCTTTTACAGTTGTAGCTTGGATGTTCTGGATACATTTCGGGATTTAAAGAGCCTTGATAGAGTTTGTTGGATTTGATCAGCCGTTCGCGTATTTCTTCTTCCATATTGTTATCGGCTGATACTATTGACCCAAGGTAGTTAAAGGATTGCACTACTTGAAATTCGTGTTCCACTACCCCAATAGTTTGACCAATGTTAGGTCTTCTCTTCGCAGAAGTTGCCACCATGTACTCAGTTTTTCCCTCATTAATGTGCAGTCCCAGTTTTTGTGTCGCCTGTTCGATCCGGGTGAAGGAATCCTGTGCAGCCGGACCGGATCTACCGATAATGTTGATGTCATCTGCGTAGGCAAGTATCTGGCAGGACTTGGTGACAATAGTTCCTCTAGTAGTAACGCCAGAGTCACGGATTGCTTTCTCCAACGCCAGGTTGAAGAGGAGGCAGGCCAGACCGTCCTCTTGTCGGAGTCTATTAAAGGTGTTTGTTGGTTTGGACAGCAATCCCGCTATTTTTACTTTAGTTACGTTGGTCATGGTCAACTTACAAAGTGGTATCTATTTGTTTGGAATGCCGAACTCTCTCATGGCATTATATAGTTTTACCCTGGCTATGCTATCGTAGGCGGCCTTAAAGTCTATAAATAGATGATACAATGGGATCTTAAATTCCAGGCATTTTTCCATCGCCTCCCTAAGGGTGAATATCTGATCAATCGCTGATTTGCCTTGAATGAAACCACACTGATATTAACCAATGATGACTTTAGCGTATGGGGCTATCCGGTCTTGTAGGATAGTGGAGAGTATCTAATAGGCGGACCTCGCTCTATACTTTTCTCTATTTCACAGACAAGGTTTTTTTTCCCCAGGCACTTTTCTTTTGTCTGTGAAGCCTTTTTTCAGATCTTCTGAGCTCTTTGTATTTCTCCTCGCCTATCCGTGTCCTACGAGACTGCTGCATTGCCCACTGTGCAGCATTCTTAGTTCAGTTGGGAGTTTGCACTCATCATCAAGCCGGTCGCTCCGATCTCTACTACTACTGCTTAAGATGGAGTTGGCAATATTAATGACAGTGTTCTTAAGGCGTGTCCAATTCTCTTCTACGCCCGGCATTCTGGCCCCAGGACTTACTCTCCCTCCGTCGAGCTCTTCGAGGGTGAGTCTTAACGCATGACCAAAGGTGTTGCTGGTGCTCTCAATGCGTAAGGCAGCCGTGTTGATACAAACCTGATCCGCGGGTGCAATACGTCTCCGTAAGGCAATCCGCGTTCGGAAAACTATACCAACAAGATAGACTTTGGCACCTCGGTACGTTCGTACCGTCATCAGGCGCGAGGAGTGGCGGCGATCTATCAACACATGGTCAATTTGGTCGCAAGTGGCTCCATCAAATGGTACCTAGGTGGCAGGTCCGTAACAGATGTCTTTACGCGGAAACCTGGTACTCGCAACGGCCAAGTTTTTTTATAGTGCCAGTTCGATGACTCGTAGTCCATTGTCATTAGTGCCTGAAAATCGGCTCCCGACTTATTTTGGCATTCAAATCACCAAAAACGGTTTTCACATCGTATCTTGGGCAGGCATTGAGGGTCTGTTCGACGTTCTCGTATAATTCTTCTTTTTCGTCGTCAGGGGACTACTCTGTAGGTCCGTGAACGCTTATGAGGCTTCAGTTCCTAAACTTGCCTCGCACGCGAAAAGAGCACAGTCTTTCGTCTATTGCATTAAAGCCAATAATGGCAGACTTTAGTTTTTGGTTGACTAGAAAGCCTACCCCGAGCACATGTTGTTTTGCATGACAGCTGTAATAAATGTCATACTCGTTTCTATGAATAACACCACACCTCGTCCATCTTATATCTTGTAATGCTGTTATATCTGCCTTGTATTCGGTCAAGGCATCGGCTAGCTGCTGTGCAGTTCGAGCTCTGTATAATGAGCGGACGTTCTATGAAAAAATTCTCAAATCGTTTAGCCATTTTCGTTTCCGTGGTCGTGGTCGTGTATCCGGTCCGTATCCGAGGTGTTAACGCAACAACAAAAAGGCTAAGGCCGAAACGCGAACGGCGCTTTCTTCAGCTACGTCCCAATAGTTTGCCCTTAGCGGACTGTATTTTCCGGCACTGGCCGACCAATGATGATTTCTTCTAATTCGAGGGATTGTACCTCCAGAGGCGGACTCATCTCTGGATAAACGGGCGTTAGAGTCTTGCCCAGTACAAATCCCCAATCGACTAACGTCAAAGTAAAGGAAGGAGAACATCAAAAACGCGGTACAACAAATTTTCCTTAATCGAATATTTATTATGTCCTATGATTATTCTTTTCTTAATGGCTTCCTGTAATCGGTGCCCCGCTGATCGTTGTTTCACTGGAAGTGGTGTGCTGGCACTTGTCTTGCGTTTCCTGGGAATTCGTGATGCATCGCCAAGGCTTGTTAAATTTTCTATAATAATTTGTTTTTCCGGGCAAGGTTATTAGCTTTGCGCCAACCCTTCTCAGGATTATTTCTTTGGGTTGCTGTAATGAATCCATTTGTCATCACTCGTCACGATGCGATGAAGAAACCCTTCCTTTTTTGCCGTTGGGTCAATTGTTCACAGGCGAAAAAACGACGCACAAAGTCCCTTGGCTTCATATCATAAGTAACCCAAGTTCCTTGCTTTCAAATCATTCCCAACGCTTGGAAACACCTTGGCTTGGGTAACTCCTAATGCTGATGAAAGCTCTTGTTGCGTTTGGCATGGACCCTCATCGGGTAATACCTCCAATTCACCGTCTTCGAAGGTTTTTGGCCTTCCTTCACGCGGATGGTCGTCAACATCGAAATCACCGTCTTTGAGGCGGCGGAACCCATCACGGCACATCAGTTAGAGCAGCATCTCGGTAAACGGCGCTTCAGCCGCCGTGTTCTTCGAATGAAAGAAGAAAATCAACACTTCCCGCAAATGACGATTCATCATCATCATCATCATCATCATCATCATCATCATCATCATCATCATCATCATCATCATCATCATCATCATCATCATCATCATCATCATCATCATCATCATCATCATCATCATCATCATCATCATCATCATCATCATCATCATCATCATCATCATCATCATCATCATCATCATCATCATCATCATCATCATCATCATCATCATCATCATCATCATCATCATCATCATCATCATCATCATCATCATCATCATCATCATCATCATCATCATCATCATCATCATCATCATCATCATCATCATCATCATCATCATCATCATCATCATCATCATCATCATCATCATCATCATCATCATCATCATCATCATCATCATCATCATCATCATCATCATCATCATCATCATCATCATCATCATCATCATCATCATCATCATCATCATCATCATCATCATCATCATCATCATCATCATCATCATCATCATCATCATCATCATCATCATCATCATCATCATCATCATCATCATCATCATCATCATCATCATCATCATCATCATCATCATCATCATCATCATCATCATCATCATCATCATCATCATCATCATCATCATCATCATCATCATCATCATCATCATCATCATCATCATCATCATCATCATCATCATCATCATCATCATCATCATCATCATCATCATCATCATCATCATCATCATCATCATCATCATCATCATCATCATCATCATCATCATCATCATCATCATCATCATCATCATCATCATCATCATCATCATCATCATCATCATCATCATCATCATCATCATCATCATCATCATCATCATCATCATCATCATCATCATCATCATCATCATCATCATCATCATCATCATCATCATCATCATCATCATCATCATCATCATCATCATCATCATCATCATCATCATCATCATCATCATCATCATCATCATCATCATCATCATCATCATCATCATCATCATCATCATCATCATCATCATCATCATCATCATCATCATCATCATCATCATCATCATCATCATCATCATCATCATCATCATCATCATCATCATCATCATCATCATCATCATCATCATCATCATCATCATCATCATCATCATCATCATCATCATCATCATCATCATCATCATCATCATCATCATCATCATCATCATCATCATCATCATCATCATCATCGGCACTACAACCGGGAACCGGTCTTGGCCTTATTTAGCAAGTCCTGAAGCTTGTTAAATTTTCCATAATGATTTGTTTTTTTTTTTCGGGCAAGGTCATTAGTCTTGCGCCAGTGGCTCCACGACGGGGAATTGGACCCCGGTCTCCCGCGTGACAGGCGGGTATACTAACCACTATACTATATTTAGCACAAAATCAGACATTTCCACACAACGAAAAGTATATGACGCCAAAACAAAATCAAAACCTTGTCAAAACGGTTTGTTTACCATGTCTAAGATTGGTTCATGACGTTTTGGATATGTCGTAATCGACCTACACTTATTGCTGGGGGCATCTATTAACAAGCCGCAGGAACTTAGTTGCGCACCTAATATGTTTACGAATATGAAGCTTTAAGGAGCAACGTTTAAATTGAAGTGTGAAAAAAGGGCCGTATTGTGGCAGAAGCTTCGTATATTTATGGTTATTTCATGATATGGGAATCTCTCCAACTTATACCTAGACTGATCGGAAAATTAGTGCGTTCTGTAATTCCCTGAATATTGCTGAGCCCCAGAATTTTTGCCATGTGCTCAGTAATACAAAGAAATTATGCGAAAGTTCAGCTTTAGACACGGATGTTGCATTGATCGATGCGAAACTCGTGGTGGTACAAAATTGTAATACTTTCTCTGAGTCTTTATGCACAAAACGTCCGATAATAGCGACCATTATAGTTTTCGTGCCTTTATAGCAGATGCTGGAATAAGCCCCTTGAAACATTTAGCTAAAAAAAAATTTTTTTTTTTTTTTTTGTTTCAAAACAACAATTTATTTTTGCCATAGTAGACCCGAATAGAAATTTATTTCCCTCCACCTGAAAGTTTCTTTATATTAAAACTCGTAACTGTCCTTATTTGAAAAATCAACTTATGGTAGAGAAAAATTAATGTGATACTTAAATGGAAAATGAGTTTGCTTTCATTATATCAAAGTTCATACTCGAATTCATTAAACGCATCATTTCTTTTATTGTCAGCGCACCTTAAAAGTTTTGTAGGCTTTATTGCGCTAAATTTATTCAATTTCCCGGTTATGGCGTTGTTTACAATTGATTAGGAAATATCTTTCTCGCACATCTACGTCAGAAATCACATTCGCTCCGAAACATACTTTCTGTCAGCACAAATTTAAGTCGAAATGTGCGACGATTTTCATATGATTTATGTCTGTTAATATCGTATTATACACATACTTGTTCAATCATTAGTAGTTGACGTATTTTTCTGCTAAACAACGGAGAAACTTGTTAAACTACATAGATCCTCACGTGTTCTGAATGTCCATTGGACATTTTCGAATCTGATTTGGAACAGCGTCATGTAATTATTTTCAAACGACGTTCCTCTTTTTCCGTCAGATCAATACCAGCTCTGCTGCCAGTGAATAAGGAAGCGGGTAATAAAACGGCAATGATGAGAGAAAGAGATTTTTGTTGAGATGAAAAGTTCTATAGACAAGTTGTTACATTTAAATCTCATGGACATGGATTATTACGTCTGCATCAGCGTCACTCAAAAACCAGAGTCATGTGCACACATTTCATAAAATAAACGCAGAGATATAAGCCGAAAATAAACGCTGACCACATAGCAGTGTTTTTGCTTGAATATTGCCGTTGGGGAATGGTGAATCATTCACCCGGAGCACGGCGAAACTTTTGAGGTGAATGCATCCATGCTGTTCATACTGTCGGCTTTATGCGGACAAATGATGTAAATTTATATTTATTACAGACATTTGACAGAGTTTTCGTTGTTTTGGCCAATGTTAGGTTTCGGTTGTTCTGGCTACTGGAATGGAATTGTCTATAAATAAAATTCACGAGTAGCTTTTGTGTTGTGATTCGGTGCACTTCTGAGAATTAATTGCTTTTGTAAACAAAGATTAAAGAACACTTGTCATGACCTTTTCAAATTAACTGTAATTAAGGTCTTGTTCCCCATTTACCGGGATATAAAAATTCCTTTTGATTATTTCCGAATTGCTTACTGATATTTATGGGTGTGATAAAAAATAAAACTTGTCCAGGTTTTTTTTTTTGTTTTAATATACTTTAAAGTCAGCATAAAAGATTATTTTGTAAAATATTATTTTAAAAATTGTTTGCAAATATTTTCTTACAAAAATAATTTCTCAGATTAGACTCAACACGGTCGAATATAACAGATCGTTTGAGAAGTCTTGAGATAAAATCGAATTTTGGCAATATTTGGTGTTATTCATCAATACATTCTGCCTTTATAGTAATATAATCTTTCAGATTCGGCGACCACCTCTTTTTGGAGACATATTTCTTTTTCGGGTGAGCATTTTTTGAGGTTATAGGTACCCGGGGCCAAATCAGGGGAGTACTGCGGGCTTGAAAGCAATTCGAAGTACAATTCATGCAATTGTAGTCATCTTCGATTTAAATCCGCCAACGAGACAGCACGTGCGCTTCTGCCTCGTGATCCGTACCATCGGATCAATTGTGCAATCCGTTTTGGGAAACTTAGATACACATAAGATAGCCAATTGCACTATCGGCTCGGGCGTGAAGTCTTACTGTGAGATCCTTAACAAGCAAACCGATTTTCACACATGCGCCCGAGTGTAGTGCAAAGTTTTCTGTGCGACCCTATGCACACGCGTCTTAGTGCTGTGAAAAGTACGAGAATATACACGCGAGTGATGTGCAGTGCGGGAAAACCCTCTACCCTTTCCATCCCTTGTGTCTGTTTTCCTTTTTTTCACACTTCTGTTTGCGTCCCTCAGGCATCGATACTCTCGATTGCTTAATAATCTTTGGAGAGTTTTTGTGTCTAAGGGGCATAATGTTCATCATGGAACGGATGTGACCTGGATTTCGGCACGGATCTAGCGGGACACCTACTACAAGGGCATAACACCTGTGGTGGTTGCTTTCGCCTATCTATTGCTGGTCCCGACTTGCATCCTTTCCCGAGGCGGTATTGGTTTTCTGTGTACGGCCATTTCAATGGAACGGGAATTTCGCGTTGATTTGTGTAACATTCGCGGCTTGAGATGCAATTTCTCTTCTGTGTCTGTCCATGTTTCTAACCAGAAACCAACTATCCTTGCACTTAGCGAAACCCAGGTAATTACTAATACAGATATTTCGGATTTTAATTTACCTGGATATAACTTAGTGCCACTATTCTTACCATATCGTGGTATGGCCACATACATACGAAATGATATTGCTTATCAGCTTCTGCCACAATATGGGCTCTGTTCCAAGCCTTGGCTAAAACTACACGTTCATAAGCATACAATACATTACTGCTTTCTTTACAGAAGCCCAAACTTGGCTAGAAATGCATCCTTTAATCCTCTGTCTGATTCTATCGATAGGATCTTGACCCTATATCCGCACACTGAAATCGTTATTGCGGGTGATTTTAATGTGTATAACTCTCAGTGGCTTCTTTACTCCGGAAGAACAACACCTGAAGTTCAATATGTCCAGCTTTTTGCTGATTCAAATAGCTTAACTCAACTTGGCAATGAGCCAACACGGGTACCAGATATATATGGTCATTTAGCCAACACACTGGACCTGTTTCTCACCTCCCACCCAAACAAATACACAACTGAAGTTTCTTCGCCCTTGGGTACATCAGACCACTGTGTCGTGTCAGCTAAATTTCCTCTAACCAACAGTAACGTTAATGAGAAAGCTTCCAAAACAACAGTATGGTTCTACGAGAAAGCCAACTGGGAGGGTCCGAACGATTTTTTTGGGAGGTTAAATTGGTCGTTATTTTTCCTCAATAACGATGTTGACTCTATAGCGGACACATTGACAGACACGATTCTACTTGGCATGTGGACTTTTATTCCACACAGAGTAAAGAGTATCAACTGCAACAGTTATTTGATGGCACCTCGGGGCGCCCACTCCACACTATAGGTTCGCCTCTCCCGAGAGAAGTCTAATAAACAAAAAAAAAAAAAACAAAAAAAAAAACCCAAGAGAAATACGATTCCGGGTGCGGCGAAGACATTAAGGCTAAAGAGTTGAGCTTCCGGTTGTATAAATCAAACAATACTGAGGAAAACCGGAAAAGATTTAAGAGAGCTAGGAGTGACTGCAATGCGTATATTCAATGCGCCAAGTTCTTGCATGATCAGAGATTGAGACAAAAAATACTACACTCTCCCACAGGTAGTAGAAACTTCTGGGCATTTGTGAAGAACATCAAAAATTCGGTCTCGTCATCCATTCCATCGCTTATAGTCGATGACAGACCAGTCACCAGTGTAATAGAGAAAGCGAATCTACTTGCTGCACATTTTGCAGCCAACTGATACCACATCAGTTCCACCCAGATTCACTTCCGAACGCGTACTGTTGCCCGTGCACCCAAAGAGCTAAACGCACACAAATCCACTGGTCCTGATGGCATTACCCCAATTCTATTGAAGAAATGTTCCTCTTCACTCTCTAAACCACTGCGGGAACTCTTCCATTTCTCATACTCTACTGGCCATTTTCCCAGTAGATGGAAGTCTGCGAACATTCAGCCAATTCCCAAAAAGGGCGACAAATCGTCCCTCTCTTCTTATCGACCCATAGCACTAACTATTCTATTCTCTCGAAGGTAATGGAATCTATCAACCGTCAACTTTCGAAATATCTGGAATCAAATGACCTCCTCAATGACCGCCAAGATGGCTTTCGTAGCAACAGGTCCACAGGAGATCTGATGCCGTACCTTAACGAAAAGTGGAGCCATTCCAGCCACTACCTCGGTGAAAGCAAGGTTAAGCATTGAAAGCATTGGCTATTTCAAAAGCCTTCGACAGAGTTTGGCATCCAGCCCTTTTGTCAAAATTGCATTCATATAGAGTGGACAATTCCCTGATCCAATGGATAAGATACTATCTTTCTGTCCGTTCAATCCAAGTAGTTCTAATGCAGGTGTTCTCCAGGGATCTGTACTCTCACCCACTCTCTTCCTCATCTTTATAAATGATCTTGTAGCGTTCTACGAACGCACAAGTCTACTCAGGTAAGGTTCCTATCTTCAAAGAACGTACTTACCTGAGAGCGTTGCACGCGCCCACAGACGCGTGCCCCAAAGCCCGCGATAGGGCCTGCAACTCGCAGCCAACGTTGAGACCGACACCAAAAAAGCAAGGAACTGAACGTTCCCAAAGCTTTTTAGGTCAAGCTCAACAATTATAACTCTTCATGCCTGAAACAAAGGCATAAACGTCCATGCGTTCTAATCCTAAGAAAAAAAACCAATTCCCAAAATGCCATACATGCTGCCTGCGCCCAGGAACATCTCATCGAACCGGCAATTCCGAAATTCGATACAAAAGAATTGCTACATCAAAGAATGAGCCGATCAACGGATGCACGTGCGGGTAACCTAACGCGAGGACCACCCAAATCCGTTGAACAACAGAAGGCAGCCACGACCTATCGCAATCGAATATATCTCAACGAGATATCCGATGATTTATGAGGAGTTAAGCCAACAAAGGCAATACTCCGGTCCCACGGCCACGCTAGAATTTCGCACCATTATAAAGATCTAATGGATTTCGATTCCGGGTACAAGTTCAAATAACACCCACCGACTGCACGTCAAAACAATCGCCGAATATCTCTGGTCTGGGCGCCAGATGTTCTGTGCAAACAGAAGGCTGTGGAAATGAAACTCTCTCAGCGATAATGATGATGTATGCAAGATGACCTTCCCCTTCCAGGAAACAAAAAAATATCCCGTGAGAGGTGATAACATGCTGCTAACAGAAATTCGGAAGTTCTGTTAGCAGAGCAAATAGGGAATATTGTTTTTGGATAGATACAGATACCAGTTTTGAATCTGGGTATCGTGTGAGCAGGATATGGTTGAGGGCGGCAGAGTGATTTCGATCGTCAACGAGACGAAAGCTAGTTTTTTTACGAACATCCATATCGCGAGGTCGAATTTTGATTGAGCATCCGAGGAGGTCTAGAACTATAGAAAACTTCATCGAGGAATCCCAACGGGGAGATATTCGCGTGACGAGTGTGCATCGTTAGTGCTGCGTGTCTTCGTATGATAACTCTTGTAGATACAGATGACATTTTAAAATTTATATATACGCAACTACGTGCGAAATCAACAACGAATCTCGTGTCGCGATTGTAAGACAACAAAAAGGAAAAATTGTCCATAAAAATAAAATTGCAAGAAACTATACCTTTTGTGTTTTGTGTTTTTGTGCATTCGCCCGTTGTTCCAGGTTGTTTATTTGTGTGTGTTACAGTGTTCAGGCGGAACACCAGCGTCAACGTATATCATAGACAAATACTGCCAAAATCTCTTGTTAATTACTCACAACCCAATTCACTCGTTTGCTGATGATAGCACGTTGAGTTTCTCATACTCATACGAACACTCGCGTTCAATCTCTTCGAACGTCACTACCAATCAGCAACTTATGCTTGATACATTGAATTCAGACCTCAACAAGATATATCAGTGGAGATTATCTAACCGAGTAGAATGCAATGCCCTAAAAACTCAGTGCTGCCTCTTGTCGTCAAAGGTGAGCCCCAAAGTAAATATACTATCGATGAGCGGAACTTGCATCGACGAAACCAAGGAATTATCAATCCTCGGCACTCGAATTAATTCGACTCTTAACTGGGATGACTCAATATTTGAAACTGCGAAAAGTGCAGCCAAATGTATGGGGTTCCTTAAGAGATGCAAAAGATACTTCACTCCATCCAACCTGGCCACTATTTACAAGGCGTATATTCGTCCAGTCCAGGCTCCTCGATAGTATAGTGGTTAGTATACTCGCCTGTCACGCGGGAGACCGGGGTTCGATTCCTCATCGGGGAGCCTCTGGCGCAAGACTAATGACCTTGCGCAAAAAAAACAAAATCATTATGGAAAATTTAACACGCCTCATGACTTGAGGCCAAGACCGATCCCCGGTTGTAGTGCCGATGATGATGATGATGATTATATTCGTTCAAAAATGGAGTTCAACTCCCATATTTGGTCAGGTGCATCCAAAACTGCACTATACGTGCTCGACAGGATGCAAAAACCAGCAGTGAAACTTATTGGGGACCCAGCCGTTAATCGATCAATTCCGTCGTTAGAACATAGGCGCAGCGTATCATGCCTATCTCTTTTCTATATGTATTACCACGGTCCTTGCTCAACTGAACTTGCTGATTGTGTTCCGGCTCTACAGACATTTCCCCGCAATACCTGTCAATCTGTGAATGCCCATCAGTTCACGTTGAAAGTCAACTTCAGACGCACAAATAAACATAAAGGCTGATTCTTTAGTCGAATCACACGAATGTAGAATGCTCTAACTGGCCATGTGTTTCCTGGTCATTGTGATGTCCAGACATTCAAGACCAATATACATCGACACCTCCTTTCCCTACCCACTTCCCCTCCACCCGTTCGCACTGTGCTCTGACATTTAAGGGTATTTCAAAATCCCCTTTTGTGCGCGCGTTAGTGTACAAAAAAAAAAAAAAAAAAAAAAAAAAAAAAAAAAAAAAAAAAAAAAATACGCAAATCATTCGACATGCCTGTACGCATAGAATTCTGTTATTAGGCAACATATGGCGGTAATGATATCAGCCCCTAGAGTGATGAGAAGATCATGTGTGTGCAAACGCAGGTCCAATTGTTGACTCTTTCTATTGTGGCAGTTCGACAAAATTGCTAAATGGTATCACCCTATTGAGCTCTAAGTCCCATGAAATGTCTGGGAGAAATTATTAACCATCTTTCGAAGCTGGGCTGATTGAACGGTTCAAGATAAAGATCTCAGGTATTTGGAAAATTATAACATTGCGAAACTAGTTGCAGTTCAATTTGACCACCCTGTAGTTATATAAACGTATAGTTTCTATCAATTCTGTCTCTAAGTACAAGGAAATCGTAAAGATCTGTTGATTCAACCCATGGCCAAACCACATTACACTTGTACCTACTGCGACGCCGAGCGAAATCATTGCCTTTGATTTCCTGTTATTATAGTTTAATTTATGCAATCGAAAACTCAGCTTCTTTGTCGAATCATATAATGGGCTTGGTTTTGATGCTTTTCACTCAGTGTGGAACGACATACCTTTCATACGAACGAAAATTAACCACCAATCCTGAAAAGTTGTCGTACTGTATTTGTATGAGAGGTCAAGATAATACCCAGTGAATCTGCGTAATGATTCCTAATATTTGATACTCGTGCTGGCTTAAGGACTTAAGTATATATTTCCCCGAAGGGCTCAGCATGATTTCCCAGAAATGTTGATTTTTTAGAGTTGTAAAGTCACTGAGACTTATCTAAGGTTTGCATATTGAAGACGCTCGCAATTTGGATTTTTAAATGAGGGGAGACCTATAATTGAGAACGTTTCGCCCGTATATCACAATTTTAATCTAGGCCAGATTTGGTGTTTCAAAAAAGAATATTTTCTGTGGTTTTCAATTTAAAAACACGCGTCTAATGAGCGTCGTCACGGATATATAAAATTATGTGGTGTATATATCTAGACAGGAACAGTTAATGAATTAACTTTTTAGTTAATGTTTACTTTGATAATTTAACCTTATGTTGTTTTCTATGCTCAGACACCAAAATTAATGAGTTAGCTTTTTAATTAACGTTTACTTTGATTTCAAATAGTTGCCCCAGGGAGCAGGCCTACGAGGCAGAGTCAGTGTCCTGAGGTTCTGTTGATGTTTGTTTTCATCTGCCTCGAATTGTAGTGCTCTAATAATACTCATGGCGTAAAGGTCTTCCGGGGAATTCCCATTCTGGAGCACAACGAGTTTTGATATAAAGATGTATGTGATGTTTTTCAATCGGCAAAAAATAATACGATGGACTTGATTGCATAGTTATTTATTTTCACATCATCATTCACTATTGTAGGGATAAAAGATACCTAAATTTAGAGAGATATTTATTTAGTTATTCCGGTTGGATATTGATTCACAGCAAAATATCACCATATTTTTTGGGCGTGTTTCAAAAGAGTTATAAAAAGGTTGTAATAATACGAATAACTAAAATCGGTTAAACTACAATTGCCAGCATGTCAAACTGCTCAAACTACAACTGCCAGCATGTCAAAAATGACTTTTCAAACGGCTTATTATTCAGAAAACTCCCTCTATACTTTGTCTGAAAACTTCATAATATAAGATTAATTCTTTGGCAGTAGCCTTGAATTTTATCGTTTACAATAAGCTCAAGTATTATGTATTTCAACTTCATTTAGAGGAGGCGAGATTCTTTCAAAATTCAGTTTCGTTACTTTTTACTCAGTCGTTTTTGAATTTTATTAAATATAGTGGTGAAATTATTGGGACCCAAGTAAAAGACCAAAATGTCGTTCCGATCTCGATCACGGACGACACAACCAGTTTCTACACATCGACGATCTCTATCAAGTTCACGTGTGCCATCATCGACTAGTCAATACTATTCATACAATGGTAACTCCACTGGAGGAACAGCAGGCTATTCTTCTGTATCTAGGCCGCATAGCGCTGGGTTTTATCAAAACGCAACCAGCACCTATCAGAGCCCGTATGCTAGTATCTATGGGTCAAGAGATAACTTGTATAACAACAACACTAGAAATGGAACCTATTACCCAAATGGAAATTCGAGTTATATAAGACAAAATACTTCAAACAAGTACTATCCGAAACATACACAACAAAACAAACCCTCCAGTAACAAGGGTGGCAGTAATTATGAGTCCCGGTATTCATCTAGTCCTTATAATTCCGACCGATACATTAGTCCTTATTCTACGTATGAAAATGGTGTAACTACCGCTGGACTGAGCCTGTCAATGGCAGGCAGTGGAAAAAGCTACAATAGTCCTCCGAAAACGAACATGTACTCGAATTTACCAAATTCAAGGTCTTCGGCGTTGTTAAAAGCCAAGTCTCTATCCTCATCAAATAGCAGTTTAAATTCGTATCCGTTGTCTTCGGTCTATAGTTCATCGACAAACAGCTTGAATGGCATTTCTACGTCGATGAACTCAGCGGCCGCTAGCATAGTCCCCAGAAGTAATTCACTTAGAGAACATGAAAGAAAGAGTCGAAACCGCAGTAGGTCTAGAAGTGTTGCACAAAGGTCGATGAGCGCATCTTCCGAGAAAAGCGAAGGATACGAAGTAAGGCTTTGACAACAAAAATTGTTCCAATCATGGGATTTCGTATGATACTAAATTTCTCATTTATTTGCAGAGTGGCAACGAAAGATCATCCCGTTCTAGACTTGGTAGTGTCGTCACGACAAAACCAGATGCAGAAATTGGTGATACAAAAAGTAGTTCTAAGGACAAAACCGAGAATGGTGACGTCATCGATTACAAAGCTCTTTGGGAGGCAGTGAAGTTCGTATTTTTTTTTTGTTTTGCCAACGAAATACAATATTGCATAACATATTTAATATTTATCTCAATAGATTAGAAAATGAGAAGCTTAAACAACAACTCAAGAAAAAGGACGACGAAGTGATGCAAGCCCGTGCAGCAGTTGATCGTTTTGCAAACGCAGTAAGTACATATCAAATAATTTCTCTCAAACAAAATGTCTACAATGATACATACAATGAAAAAGAAACATCTTACATTTAAACATTTCAATTAACTATTTGTTATTTGTGGTCAAAGCAAAACACATGTGTTTAGTGTTCTCATCATTTAATAAGTTATGTTAGTCTTATGCCTCTACACCTTAGAGTTAAACAATATACATAGACTTTTTGTTATCACAAAATACACGTCGTTACAAAGAAGACACAAACGAATGGCGATATCTAAAAAAGTAACAATTTATAAGACTCTGTTTTGAAAGCTAACAGAAAGATATTCAAAACCAAGCCATACATCCAAAATATCTGTTCTTCCAGACTACAAAAAATTCACTCTCTGAGCTTGAAAAACGCGAAAGAAGAGCTATGGAACGTAAGCTTTCCGAAATGGAAGAAGAATTGAAGGTAAATGACAAAATTAAAAACCGCAAGATGTTTGTTTGCTGCAATAATATGGAAAACCATGTTTTTTGATCCCTTTAATACTTCAACACATAACAAGTTTTTGCTCAGCAAATTTTACTCCGTGCCACATAACTTACCAGTTTATTTTCTTCTCCAATTATCAATGCTACCTCTTATTTTGTATCACTATAAACACTAGAAATTTAATAAGAATATTGTAGGGGCACCCATAAATAGTAAATTTAATTTTAATGTAATTGGAAATATTTCTAATTATTAGAAACGTAAATCTACAAGTTTTTATATTCTTTTACAAACTTTTCATTTCGAAAAATGTTTCATTTGGACGTTACTTTACCGAAAAACTTTATTTTTTAGTATCTTTATTTATATAAATGTACATATCTGTAGAGTGTGTCCTTAATATAGGGTTTTCCAATAGGAACTTGACAACTTTTTTTCGCTAGTAATTTTTTATAATTTGCAGACGTTGTTCGTTCGTGTACTTAACCATGATGAAAATGTTGAGTTTACTGAATAAATTGACAGTGACAGTTCGATGATTAGTGAAGGGGTGTGTTCACAAATTAAATTCGAAGTTGTCATGTCCCTATTGGAAAACCCGATATTACTTGGAAATTCGATGTCTTATTGACGAGGTTGCATCATTTGGTCCTTTCGCGCGCTTTTAACAACCTAAATTTGTTTAATGTGTGGCAGATACGCGTAAACACGACACTATCATCTTATAAATGTATTTAATGGTGCGTTTCTGTTTTCTTTCATACACCGTTCTGGTTCTACCGCCTTGATCACAAAATTTCCAGAATTTATTCAGAAAATAGATATTCCTCTTTCGTGAAAATTGATATTGCCCCATTCAAAGTACTTCCAATCGAATGCAATGTACTTATGCCAATCCTTGAAACATTTTTTATATTCGGTGTTTATACGCCCGTCAGAAGTGTCTAGGAACCTTTATACCGCACAGGGTAAAGAGTATCAACCCCAAGAGAAAGATGTGTTTCGATTCCGGGTGCAGGAAGCCAGAAGACTTGAGCTTCCGGTTGTGTACATCAAACAATACAGAGGAAAACCAGAAAAGATGTAAGAGAGCTTGAAATGACTGCAATTCGCATATTCAATGCGCAAAGTTCTTGCCTGACGTGAGACAATAAATACTACACTCTTCCACAGGAAGTAGAAACTTCTGGGCATTCGTGAAAAATATTCAAAACTCGGTCTCGTTAACCCTTCCATCGCTTATACTCGATGACAGACCAGTCACCAGTGTAATAGAGAAAGCGAATCTACTTACTGCACATTTTGCAGCGAACTTAACGCTGCCTGAGATGACGTGGTTCAACATCGACAACAAAATCGAATATACATGGGAAAAAACGCATGCTGTGTATTTGGTGGGATCAGATTGGTGTCTTGTATTATTAATTACTGAAACCGAGTGAAAACATCACTGGAGCTCTCTACCGAACACAATTAATGAGATTGAGCCGAGCACTCGAGGAAAAACGAGGCTATTACTACACGTTCCGTTACAGAGCGGGAAAGCTGTGGAACTCCCTTCCCACACGAGTGTTCCCGGAGCAACTGCTCAAAAGAACAGCAACAGTTATTTGATGGCATCTCGGGACATGGGTATCCAACGATTCATGAGAGCTAGAAATGACTGCCATGAGTATATTCATTCATTCATGGCCAGAGAGTGAGACAAAAAATATTACACTCTCCCACAACTAGTAGAAACTTATTGGCATTAGTGAAAAACATCGAAAACTCGGTCTCCTCATCCAGACCATCGCTTATAGTCGATGACAGACCAGTCACCAGTGCTATAGAGAAGGTCACTCTACTTGTTGCACATTTTGCAGTCAACTCAACGCTGCCTGATACCACATCAGTTTCACCTCAACTTGAGCATAAGCAGCACACTATTAGCCAGATTCGCTTCCGAACGCATACTGTTGCCCTTGCAGTCGAGGAGCTAAACGCCAACAAATCCGCTGGTCTGGATGGAATTCCCCCAATTCTCTTGAAGAGATGTTCCTCTTCACCCGCTAAGCCACAGCGGAAACTTCTCCATTTGCCTTATTCTACTGGCCGTTTCCCAAATAGATGGAAGTTACGAGCATTCAGCCTATTCTCGAAAAAAGTCACAAATCCTTTCTCTCTTCTTACCGACCCATAGCACTAACTTCTATTTTCTCGAAGGTGGTGGAATCATTCATCAACCGTCAACTTTCGAAATATCTGGACTCAAATGACCGCCAATATGGCTTTCATAGCAACAGGTCCACAGGAGATTTGATGGCGTACCTTACCGAAAAGTGGAGGCAATCCATCCACTACCTCGGTGAAAGCAAGGTTGTAGCATTGGATATTTCAAAAGCCTTCGACAGAGTTTGGTATCCAGCGTTTTTATCAAAATTGTATTCCTACGGAATGGACAATTCCTTGACCCGACTGATAATATCTTTCTGGTCGTTCAATCCAAGAGGTT
The DNA here is from genome assembly GCA_963931805.1 of Microdon myrmicae. Taxonomy (NCBI): domain Eukaryota; kingdom Metazoa; phylum Arthropoda; class Insecta; order Diptera; family Syrphidae; genus Microdon; species Microdon myrmicae. The sequence continues at coordinate 143,439,657 of OZ007498.1, read as the reverse complement.
CTTGACGCTGTCAAAACTGCCTTCCATCAAATTAATGCAGATGAACTGATGTGGTATCAGGCAGCGTTGAGTTACAAAATGTGCAGCAAGTAGATTTGCTTTGTCTATTGCACTGGTGACTGATCTGTCATGGAATATAAACCATGGAATGAATGACGATACTCTCACCCATTCTGTTCCTTATTATTTCTTATTATTATTTGTTGGCCTGTAAGAACCCGGAAGTTCATGACCTCACCGACTCGACTCCGCCATCGTTCCCTGTCCTGCGCACTCTCCTTCCACGCTTGACCATCTGATCCGATCTCCTCAAGGTCAAAACTTACATTGTCCTTCCATCTCCGTCGCGGCCGTCCTCTCGGTCTCTTTTCTGTTGGTCTACCGTCAAGAATTCCACGCAAGGTCCTATCGTTGCTCATTCGCGCCACATGTCCGGCCCATCTTAATCTTCGCAACTTGGTTTCTCTCCGTGTTTCCCACGGTTCAATTCTCTTACCCACTCTCTTCCTTATTATTTATTATTATTATTTATTATTATTATTTATTGGCCTTTAGGAACCCGGCAGTTCATGACCTCACCGACTCGCCTCCGCCATCGTTCTCTGTCCTGTGCACTCTCCTTCCACGCTTGACCAGCCGATCCGATCTCCTCGAGGTCAAATATTACATTGCCCTCCCATCTCCGCCGCGGCCGTCCTACCGGTCTCTTTCACGTTGGTCTACCGTCAAGAATTCTACACACGGTCCTATCGTTGCCCAATCGCGCCACATGTCCGGCCCATCTTAATCCTCGCGACCTGATTATTCTCACTATTGTAGGTTTGCGGCATAGCTCTTCCTCCATTGTCCTGTCTCCTTGTCATATTTACCGCCAAAGATAACCCTTAGAACTTTATTCTCGAATACGTGGAATTTGGTTTCTTCCCGTTTTGTGAGAGCCCATGTTTTGCATCTGTATAGAGCAATCGGCTTGATTATGGTTCTTTAGACACGGAGCTTAATATTACGTGACAGCAGTTTACTGACTGCGTGCCAATGAGCGTTGCCAGAGTGAAGTCTTTTGTTAATTTCCTTCTACATTTCGTTACTGGCCGTCACCATCGTTCTCAAATATTTAAATTCTTTAACTTTTTCAAATATCTTGCCTCTGACGTTTTTATGTGTTCCCTGAGTTCCACCTGCTCTCACCGTAATCATTTTTTTTAGGCCCACCGCTTCTGGCGCTTGCATGATGAATCCACAGTTTTTATCTACAGTTTCTAGAGTATCGCCCAAAGCGGCGTTGTCATCCGCATATGCCAGCATTTGTGTGACCCCGTTCAGGGATAATCCGGCCATGTTGTCGTCTTGTATCTTTCTGATAACATACTCGAGCACTAGGTTAAAAAGACACGGTGATAGGCTATCTCCCTGTTTTAGTCCGTTCCAGATTTCAAATGGTTTCAGAGGTGGTTTTCTATTCTAACCCGCCCTTTGTTGTCGTTCATGCAAATTTGAATGTTGGCGGCATATTTTTTCGGGTTTCCCAGCTCAACTACAATATGGTAGAGTCTTTGTCTTGCGACTGAGTCGCAGGCTTTTCTGAAGTCAACGAACAGTTGGTGAACCGTCTGTCCGTATTCCCACAACTTTTCCAGCAGTTGCCTTATTATGAATATTTGGTCGCTTGTTGACCAGTTCCTACGGAATCCGCATTGGTAGTCTCCCAGTATTTCTTATGCGTACGGTGTGATTCTCGCCAGTATGGCATTTGTTAGTATTTTGTATGTGGTTGGGAGCAATGATATTCCTCTGTAATATTCGCAGTCAGGTCTGTCGCCTTTTTTGAAAATGCTTCACAAGATCTGCCGGTATGCAGTCGACTCCGGGAGCTTTGTTGTTTTTCAATAGAGTTATTGCGTCTACAACTTTGTTGAAAGATGGCCCTAGGATCTGAGGCTCGGCTATATGTACGTCTAGTGCGTTTATTTGTGGTTGATGGGTGCATACATTGAGCAGATTTTCAAAGCACTGCTTCCATCTTGTCACGATGCTGTTTGTTTCTATGATCAGACAGCCGTTTGTGTCTCGCCCACCTCTTCTGCCGCGTGGATTATGATTCCACTGATTTTACTTACAGTTTCTAGATTATCGCCCAGAACGGCGATGCGATCCGTATATGTGGGCACTTGTGTGGCCCCATTCAGGGATGATCCGGCCATGTTGTCGTCTTGTATCTTTCTGATGACATACTCGAGCACAAGGTTAAAAAGACACGTTGAGAGGCCATCCCGCTGTTTTAGTCCGTCCCGGATTTCAAATGGTTCTGAGAGGTGGTTTTCTATTCTAACTCGCCCTTTGTTTTCTTTCATGCAAATTTGAATGTTGGCGGCATATTTTTTCGGGATTCCCAGCTCAACTACAATATGGTAGAGTCTTTGTCTTGCGACTAAGTCGTAGGCTTTTTTGCATTCAACGAGCATTTTCTAGGATTTTTTCAATCCGAGTCTTCTCCCATTCGCGTTTTTTGCGTTTGAAGAGTCTCATTGTCTCTCTTCGAATCGTCGCATATCTTTCTAAGTGGATCACTCTGAGGCGTTTACGTTCTTCGATCTTCGCCCTGCACTCATCGTCAAACCAAGGTTTGGACTTAATTGTTTTCCTAAATCCGAATACCTTTTGGGCTGTGTGTTTGATTGCGTCTCTGATCGATGTCCATTTAGTGACCACACTATTGACTTCCTCTTCCTCACTGCTCCCATTCTCTCTTCTTTGTCTTTATAAATGATCTCTTGTCAATTACTCAAAACCCAATTCGGTCGTTTGCTGATGGTAGCACGTTGAGTTGCTCATACTCATACGCACATTCCCGAGCAAACTTTTCGAATGTCATTGTCAATCAGCAGGGTAGGCTTTTGATACATTGAATTCCTATCTCAACAAGATATATCAATGGAGATTATCTAACCGAGTAGAATTCAATGCCTCAAAAACTTTGTGCTGCCTCATGTCGTTAAAGGCAAACCACTAAGTAAATATACTGTCGATGAACGGCACGCATCGGCGAAGATAAGGAACTATCAATCCTCGGTAGTCGAATTAATTCGACTCTTAATCACAACTAACACTTATTTTAAGCTCCGAAAAGTGCAGCCAAATGTATAGGGCTTCTTAAGAGATGCAAAAACTACTTCACTCCTTCCAGTCTGGCCACTATTTACAAGGCGTACATTCGTCCCAAAATGGAGTTCAACTCCCATATTTGGTCAGGCGCATCCAAAACTGCGCTACACGTGCTCGATAGGATACAAAAATGAACAAAACTTATTGGAGACCCAGCCGTAAGTCGATCAATTTCGTCGTTAGAACATAGTCGCAACGTATAATGCCTACCTCTTTTCTATAGATATTTTGCAGGGCCGGTTATAAGTCCATATGAACGAAGTTTGCTCAGTAATGCCCCATGCCAGACGCGGTCAAAAGTCTTGGAGATATCCAATGCGACCGCCCTTGACTCACCATGCCCCTCAATTGCGGATGTCCATATGTCGGTTATAAGGGCAAAAGGTCTCCCGTAGACCACCTGCCACGGAATCCGTATTGACGATCATTCAGACGTCCGTTGCAGTCCAAATACTTAATTGACTCGTCATAGATGATCTTTTCCATCACCTTAGATAACATAGACAGTAATGCTATCGGCGGGTAATATTGTATAAGACGCTTTTTCCCCTCCTTGGTATTGGTTAAAGTGGAGTGAATTTCCAGCGGGTAGGAAATGTCCGTACATAAGATAAGCGGAAGTGTCTCCCAAGAACCGGCGATAGTTCTGGATCACAGTTCGTAAGGCTTATTGCTGGTATTTATTCTGGGACGGTTGCCTTTCTACGGTCCAGTCCAAGTAGAACGCGTTGAACAGTACGCGGGCGGAACCTTACATCCCGCATCGAAGACCGTACCGGCGCGATCACAGGTGGCTCCAAAAGGCCGGGGTCGACGTTTGAATTCGCGGAAAATAAATTCGCGAACACGTTAGCTATATCTTTTAATGTTATAAATTATGTCTCGTGATGTTGCAAGAAATTCAGGTTTGTCATAACCGATTTAGCTGCAACATGGCGGAAATTCAAATCATTAACCTCAACATAACCAATGTTGAAGTTCTCTGCTGGTTTTTTTGATCGTTAATTTTTTTTTGTATATACTTCTCTCAGGAAAGGCGAATATATACCCCTGAGTCATCTCCCTGGGATGTAATTAGTTTTTCTTGAATGTTTGCAGTAGTTGACCAAGTTCGGACGCGAACCGGTTGGGCACTCAATCCAGTTTGTTCGTCACTTTAGCATTGTGAACCATCTTCGGGGTTGGAATCGCCTGGTTACATGCATGTCTAATTCTGACAAAATTCAAATCAAATTAAAAATGTTGACCTCCATGGCGCCATTTTTTTTCAATTTTTAATTTTTTTAATATATTTGTTTATGTATGTCGTTCCACATAGTGAAAAGCATCAAAACCAAACAGATTATATGATTCGACAAAGAAGCTGAGTTTTCGATTGCATAAATTAAACTATAATAAAAGGAAATAAATGGCAATGATTTCGCTCGGCGTCACAGTTGGTACAAGTGTAATGTGGTTTGACCATGGGTTGAATCAGCAGATCTTTATGATTTCCTTGTACTTAGAGACAGAATTGATAGAAACTAAATATTAGATAACTACAGGGTGGTCCAATTGAACTGCAACCAATTTTGCAATGTTATAATTTTCCAAATGGGCTCCTCGATAGTATAGTGGTTAGTATACCCGCCTGTCACGCGGGAGACCGGGGTTCAATTCCCCGTCGGGGAGCCTCTGGCGCAAGACTTGATGACCTTGCCCGGAAAAACAAATTATCATGGAAAATAAGGCCAAGACCGGTTCCCGGTTGTATTGCCGATGATGATGATGATTTTCCAAATACCTTTTATTTAGTTGACACTTCTCAAGAGACACGAACTGAATTAGCGACCTGAGATATTTTTCTCGAACGGCCAAGCTGGCTCACCTACTCCTCGTAATCCAAATAACAGCCACACACAAGATTATCTAGGTCGCAATTTGCGGTTAAGCAAAACAGTGAAATTACAGTTTATATTTGATTGTTCATAAATAGCCACGCTCTAGTCATAGGAGAAGTTTCAGCGCGTTGCAATCATACTGAGCTCGCTTCCTTCCGCATTATTCAGTTGATAGAACTGAGTATATTTAAGTTGATGATGAGATGCTTTTTTTTTCTTGACCGAGTCCATCAGCCAAGCTCTGAAAGATGCTCAAGGATTTCTCCCAACCATTTCACGAGGCATATAGCTTAATAGGGTGGTATTTCACGGGGCGGCTGGACTTTGGGGTCTATCTACCACCTAGTAATTGTGTCGAACTGCACAATAGCAAGAGTCGTCAGTTGAACCTAGGTTTGCACAATCAAACGCAAGACACAACCTCCTTACCAACTCCGCCATTGTTTAAAAGCATCGCTTTTCACATTTTTAATCAAACTTAGGTTTTTCGAATCAATTTCATTTGAGGAAATGTAGAATATGAAGTTCCATAGCGACAAGAATAGTTTCCGTAATTGACTCTGCCCAGGCGTTAACATCGTTAACATTTTCTAAACCGCAGAAGATGGGAAGAAATTCCACAAATCATCCGAGTTTGCAGTCCCTTTTTTATATACTTGGCGAGGCAGCTAAACTTGGTCAGTTGTTTGATATGAAAGTTGCACTCCCAATATCAAATGGTGGTCCAAGTTTCCCAATGGCAGATACCTTTCTAGGGAATAAAAGCTTAGCTCGGATGACAGAAATAGATCCGCAATGTTCGGAAAATCACTTCCCCCGACAGCCATGTAGGTGTCTCCATCTGTTGAGTCAAATTATGGCTATATGCAATAGTTTCGGCAGCTTCCCAGCCTTATCCGTTCTACGAGTATAAGAATGTACTAAATTTGACGTTATTTTCGACGTTTTTGTGAGTTTTTGATGTTGATGGCCTAGCACTATGTTCGCCGTTTTCGACGGAATGACGACAACATCTGGAATCGTTCATACCATTGATAAAGGAATGTTTTCTTTAGAGTATCGTTGCCAAAACACTTTCCAAAATCTTCACACGTCTCTAATCTAATACTATACTCCTATGGCGCAAGGCTAATAACCTTGCCTGGAAAAGCAATTATTATGGAAAATTTAACAAGCCTTAGACTTGTTGAATAAGAGCAAGACCGAATCCCGGTTGTAGTGCTGATGATGTTGATGATGATGATGATGACCATACTCCTAGCTGTTTCATAGTCTGTGCAGATACAGATTGTCAGGCATTTCGAATCCTAAAACATGCAATATATATTGGGTCGTACCATATGAAATGTCCGATTTTGTAGTAAAAATTTAAAAACCAATATTATTTTTCTGTAAACGTATCATGCCTACCTCTTCGATCCGTTGGCATCTGACATTCTTCCAACGTGATACAAGCTCAGATATTCCTTTTTCGTAGAAGTGCTGACTTTTTGAAGAAATGAAATCTTCAAAGGCTTTTATGACCTCTGCTTGGTTCCAGAAGACTTTCTGTCGGCAAAATGAATCCAGATTGCGGAAAATATGGTAGTCCCTTGGGGAAATGTCAAGAGAGTACGGTGGATGCGGAAGAATTTCAAATCTCCACTGTAACCGTTTTTGCACCATTACTTGTGAGGTATGGGGTCTAGCATTGTCGTGCAAAAGGGTCGGGCCGTGCCTATTGACCAACACAGATTGCTTTTTAGCGAATTGGCATGCAATATGTCGAGTTCCTCACAATATTTGATAGCGTTTATCGTTTCTTCTGGCTGAAGAAATGAAAAATGGATTGGTCTTTTCGATGTCCACTAAATTGTCACCATAACCTTTTTTGGGTGAAGATTAAGCTTGGGGGTGTGTTTTGGTTTTTCACCTGCATTCAACACTGTCCAGGTCTGTTACGGTTATCATACCAAATCTACTTTTCATCACAGGTGACTATCCGGTGCAAAAACGGTTCAGTTTGCTTTTTTAATCTAAGCGATGTGCAGATTTCCAGGTGCTGTAGTTTCTGGGACTCGTTCAGTTCATGGGGTACCCATTTATCGAGTTTCCTCACCTTTCCTATGAGAGAAAGGTGTCGACTTATTATCATTGGGGATACTCCCATGCTATCAGGGTAGTGTAGCACGAATTTGAAGTAGTCCAATCCTCTAAATACCTTGGGTCAATAGTATCAGCCGATAACAATATGGAAGAAGAAATACGCGAACGGCTGATTAAATCCAACAAAGCCTACTATGGTCTATCAAGACTCTCTAAATTCCGAAATTTATCCGGAACATCCAAGCTATTAGTGTTAAAGATCATGGTCTTACCAATACTCATATATGGATCCGAGAGCTGGGTGCTCAATAAAAGGCACTCTGAACTCTTAGCCGCGTTCGAGAGGAAGGACTCTTTCACAGAGATCGAACAGGCGGTACAAAAACTGGGACTGTCCGAGCAGGACTTTACAACATATGAAGACATCAAAAAATGGCTTGATTCATGGATACCCTCAAAAGATGAACAGTTTTACCGTAACAGTATTCAAGGTTTGCCAGAAAGATGGGAAAAGGTTGTAGTTAGCGATGGCCAATACTTCGAATGATTTATTTGTAGCAATTTTTTCACAATAAAGTTGCATTTTCATACAAAAACAGCGAGAACTTAGTTGCGCACCTAATACCATTCACGATTGTGCTTTGTATAGAAACCCGCACTGAGACAGAAATGCATCCTTAAAAGAACTCATTACAGAGGGGGCTGTATTGTATGTACATCGATACCTCCTTTCCTTATCCACTTCCTCTCCTTCCGCTCGCACTGTGCTCTGACATCTGACCTAGGCCAGAGAAGCCAGTGCAAATATGAGAGAATTGCTTCTTTTTGTAAATATTATCTGTCGCAACAATACTGTTAAGCTGACAGCTTGTTTTGTGGTTCCAGTATTCATGTATGGATCCGATTCCTGGGTGTTTAATAAAAGGCACTCTGAACTCTTAGCCTCGATAGTATGGTGGTTAGTATCCCCGCCTGTCACGCGGGAGACCGGGGTTCGATTACCTGTCAGGAGCCTCTGGCGCAAGACTAATGACCTTCCCCGGAAAAACAAATTATCATGGCAAATTTAAGAAGCCTCAGGACTTGCTAAATAAGGCTAAGACTGGTTCCCGGTTGTAGTGCCGATGATGATGATGAACTCTTAGCCGCGTTCGAGAGGAAGGTCTAAAGGAGAATTGTTGGCCCCGTATGTGGAGGAGGACGATTGTGGAGACGCTACAACGATGGGTTGTACGCACTCTACCTTGAAGCTAATGTTGTAAGAAAAATCAAGCTCGGTAGACTCCGGTGGGCGGGACACCTAGTTCGAATGAGCCAAGAGGAGCCCGCCCCGAAAGTCCTTTGTGGCAGGATGTTTGGAAGAAGACAGCGCGGCAGACCTTGTCTGCGATGGAGGGATGGTGTAGACCAGGACGCCCAGAGCATGGGAGTGCCAAACTGAATGACATCGGCTCGAAATCGAGACCGATGGAGAGATTTGTTAAATAAGACCAAGACCGGATCCCGGTTGTAGTGCCGATTGATGGTGATGATGATGATACTGCCATGCTTTGTGCAATCTCCCGCACCGATTTCGTTGGGTCCGCATCCACCGTTGCTCTTAAAACATTGTCGTCAACTAACGTATCCGGCTTCCCTCGTGGTTCATTTGAGGCTGAAATCTCCCGAACGGAACTTTCCAAACCAACATCATATAGTGCGTTCGTTTACCGATACATTCTCAAATGCGTCATTAATGTTTTTCATTGCTAATTACGCATTATGTCCCATTTTAAATTCATAAAGGAAGAGGGTTCGAATTTGAACTGCCGACAGCATGGTAAACAATTCCTAAAAAAAAATTACTGTACTTGTAACGAAACCTAAAATTCTCGCACGTCAAGCACACGTACCACTTTACTTTATAAAAGAAGAACATTTCTGGCGCAGATGTTCACTCGAGAAGTTCTTATTTCCGACAGCGAAAATCGGACATTTCTTGTGGTAGAACCCAATAATTGTTGAAAAATTGAACAGTACACTCTAAAGATTGGCCGTCAGCTTTGTTGATGCTGATTGCAAATGTCAATTGACTTGGGGATTGCAATCTCTAAACTGAAATGGTATATCCGTTCCTGTAGTATCGTTATAATCGTAAAATTAGTTTTACCTGCGATGGTGACGTTTATATTTGTATTGTGCTTCAAAATTTCAAACAATCGGTAAATAACTTTCGGGGACTTCAGACTTTGAACCAAACGAACATTCACATTTTTATTTGCAGAGATAAAAGTAAAATATTCAGCTACTTTTTATTTGTTTTATGTGCTAACTTATAGTCCGCTCCTTCACTTCATTGTGTTGAATCACATAAGTTTATTTAAATTTAAATTTATAGATTTGTATTGTTAACAATACAGTTTTTGTTTTTGAACCAAAAGTCTATTAAGGTATGAATTAAATTTTATATAAAGATAAAATAATGTGTAAAAAAGTTTACATATACACATTACAATTAATTCGTTTATGGGTGCCCTCAATACATTATATAAAATAGAATAACCAATTAACAATACCTGATCGGAATTTAATTTGCCCTAGCATACAACTTATTGAATTTGATTTTCCCCTAACATTCACACGGAGGAAAACCCGACACTACAAGATATTTTATTCTTGGATCTCAAAGAGAATTCCACATTTTAATTACTTCACGTTTTTTTTTTTTTTTTTGTTTCATCACTTGTTCACATTTTTTTTTTTTTTTTACTTTGCGAAAGCCGATGCATTCGCATGGTTGTTTTTTTTTATTTTTATTTTTTATAATATAGAAAGTTATTTCTGTTTTTCAAATTATTTCAAAACGAATATTTGCATTTTGACCAGCTGTTGTTTGTTTAAAGCCAATCCAACACAAACATAGTATTTGATTTTTTGTGTAAGAATTTTTTTAAACATGTTTACACGCAAAATGTTTGCACAGATTTTTAACTTACTGTTGACAGGAAAATAACCGCAATCGATTAATTGAATTTGTGCCACATTACATCACAATACTTGTTAAATTTGAGTTTGTTTATGCTGGTGTTTTTACTAATAAACTAAAATCCATACCAAACCATCATCAGCTGCACATTTCCAATCATATTTAACTCACCACATGATTTATTTCATTTAAAGATCTCTGTGGCGAATCAAGTATAACCTTTTTACTTTGATTTATTTTGTGAGATGAAGACTACGGTTTACTTAATGTGTTAAATGGTAAAAATGTTTCAAGGGACGGATAAAAATTGATTAGGGTACCACAACAAACTTAGCAGTCATTCAATAACTATCTCCATATTATTTTCTTAGGCGTTAAAGGGCATCATTTTTTAATAGAAACAATGTATAATCGGTTTCTGAACATAAGATAGTCACCGAAGTGCTAGTTATTAGCCCTGAGTTGTTTACGTCTGTTCTGATGTTCACTTTCTCATATATTTGATTACCGTGCGTAAACGTTTTTAAAATGTTTGCTGTAGAAACTATTTTGGTTATTCTTATGATCACAAAATATGTAGATAAAAAGGAAACGGAACCGGATAACAGATTTGCATGATTTTTGCCTCTCCCTCTTCTTTCATCTGTGATGTGCTATATCAATATTCGAAGGTCACTGGCTTTACTTGGCTACAAAGTGAATAAGAATATGGTGCACTATACTAGAAGTTTTTTTGGTATTTTTGAAAACCACAAAATCTCTGTCATGTCATCTGGCGATTCTGCGAACTACCACACGATCAGTTCTAAAGTGTGAAGAATCTGTGCAAGGTCAGGGCAATCCCTGACGCCGGACATGACCCCAAAAGGTTTTTTGTCCACCCAAGAATGGACAGCTGCATGATTATCTTCGTCAGGGTGGACGAAGTAGAGAAACCCTTATAGTTCCCATATGAAGGACCATATAAAGTGCTCAAACAAATAAACGGCCGGGTATACTCCATCGACATCGGCATCGCCGGAAAGCCGTCTGTTGTCAGTGTCGAAAGACTAGAGCCGTATTACCTCGAATTAATAACTGAGGCAGCATTCAAAGAGCCGCATCCACAACTTTCCAGTACAAGAACAACTGACGAAAACTGCCCAGTGTGTCCACATTGATGCAAGGAACGGGAAGCACCGATGAAGAAACGTACCGCCGCACAATGGCTTCACCCGAAGCTACAAAAGTCCTCCCCGGGCCCTTGACGGGACAGCGCGTCCGCAACCAGCGTGTACAACGTTGCGAGAATTTTAAACGTGTCGGAAGCGTCGAACAAACAGGCAGGAACTGCAATTCACGTCGAAATTGCCAAACATTCACTTCACCAATTACCGTTAGTGGCATACGCAGTTCAACATAATAGAGAAAATGAATCTACTTGGCGAATATATAATAAGTCAACTAAATCATCATCACCAACATCAGCTCCGATTCTATTCCAGCGCGAGGAACATAACTTGGGGAGAATCCCCTAAATCCGAATAGTATTGTCCATATTACTTTGAAGAGGTTTTCTTCTTTGTTCCATTCCAGTGAAAGATTTTTTATTTTTCCTACATAGTTTAAGACTTTTAGATGGCAGGCAGAAATGAATATGAAATAAGACTCCAAAACCAAGGAATCACGTCTTCACATCTGCCTAGTCGGTCCTATTAAGTCATAACACTAAGTTTCAGTCTTTTGAAGGTTATGGAGTCACAGGTTCGACTTATTTCGAGTTATAGGAATATCGAAATAGCTTCCATAGCGGCAAAAAAAAAATCGAATTGCATATCTCACCTAGAACTAGAAATTTTTAAGGTACCAAGGTGTACCGGTCTGAAGTGAGTGTCAAGATACAAATGTATCGATAGGGAACGTTTGTTGTGAACATGCCCTTATTTTTTTTTTATTTGGTTGCTATGACATCTGTCAAACATATTTAGTATGCATCAAGTTATTGTACAAACATCATTTTTTTTAATCCTGTTAAAAATGTCGAATTTTGTACCAGAAAATGATGATTTGGGGAAAGCATTAATTTTTTATTATCATTTGAAGAAAAGTGGTGCAGAGTCGCATCGAATGCTTGTCGAGGCTTATGGTGATCATGCTCTATCGGAAGCAACATGCAAAAGATGGTTTAAGCGGTTCAGATATAATGATTTTGATGTGCGAAATGAAGAACGTGGGAGACCACCAAAAAAGTTTGAAGACGCTGAATTGCAAGCAATATTGGATCAAGATGGCACTTTAAGTCAAAAACAAATGGCGCACATGTTAAATTTTGTACAACAAACAATTTCTGACCGTTTAAAAACTATAGGAAAGATCCGAAAGTGTGGAAACTCGGTGCCACATGAATTGAATGACAGGCAGATGGAAAAGCGAACACCACATGTGAAACGTTGCTTCTACGACACGAAAGGAAGTCAGTATTGCATCGAATTGTGACTGGTAATGAAAAATGGATTTATTTTAAAAATCCTAAACGCAAGAAACATGCACAACAAACAATTTCTGACCGTTTAAAAGCTATGGGAAAGATTGAATTGATGCGCCTCGGCTACAGATTTCTTCAAATTGAAGGATTACATCGGAAGTTCCCGTAAATGACGCTTATCCGGCTCAAAACTAGGTATTTTCGCATAAAAGAAATTATGTGATACCGATACAAAATCGCTGAAAATTCAAGGTTGCGGTGATGGCAATTGTGCAACCTTAGGATATTACAGCAGGGGTATCTTTTGTTTAACGGGGGACTTCCAATACGTTTGAGTGATAATATGTAGATATGAAAGTATTTTAAGGAATATGGGTGAAGAAGTCAGACAGATTCGAAGGTCAAGCCTCAGATTAGCTTTTATAAAGAGGGAAACAGCATTTAAAGAATGTTGCATATGTGTACAGCCGGGCAATCATTAATATCCTTATAGAATAAAAAGATACAACACAACACAACATGAAAGTGGAGAAGAGATGCTGAAGAAAGGGAGGATAAGTAGGGAAATTAAGGAGGTGTGCAGTTGTCCGGTTGATCCATTCTGCGTTGTGAAATTTATACGTCCTTCTAGGTTCAAACAAATTTCGGTATTTAGAATGAAAGCTTAGTCCAATATGGCCTGAAGAGGCAACAGTGTTAAATTTGTTTTTGAGAGTTAAGCAAATAGTAGGTTTAGATAGAAAAACCAGTATTTGTTTGGTCACACCTTCTGAACTTTTTTAGAATGACAAATTCATTAGAATAATTTCGAGCTTGGTGGAGATGTTTTAATTGTTGACAATACAAATCTGTAATAGAGATTGATTTTACTGGTTTTTACCATTTAATCAACTGTGTGATCCTACCAAATACTGGTTCACAATAGATTTAGTAATGGTTTGGTTTGTGTTCTCTCACGTTTCTGAATAAATATGATGAACATCGAACAAACAATAAAAGGATAACATGACATGGGCTGTAAAGGATAACATGACATGCGCTATAAAAGGATAACATGACATGGGCTTTGCCACAACATTTATAAAACTAGTCAGTTAATGTTCAAGGGCTTCTATTTGTTACAGCAATTGCATGTCATCGCCAACATATCTCAACCGTCTTACAAATTGCATCAATAAGCATTTACTAGTTATAAATACAAACTCATGGAGAACAGTGGAGGTTGTAGACCGCGTACCTCATTCAATGCAGACGGCGTTGAACATACCTAGTCAAATTATAAATTTTATTCATAACATATTCGACCATGTTTCACTTACAACCTATTTCAAAGTAAAATTGTTGTATTTGTTTTCTGTATTTGTCTTATATCTGTCTTATATTTTCGCTATACTTGATACATTGAACATTATTCAGAAATAACAAACGTACAGAAATGTAATCATTACATTAAACCTTTTTTTTAAACAAAAACTTATTTTTTTATTTTCAATTTCCCAACATCTCCAACAAAAACTAAAATTTCTACTTTTTTGTTTAAAGTCAACACGTTAGCAATAGTGTTACAGATATAAGAAAAGAAATTAATATTATTCTCTATTCATTGTTTTATTATACAGCATTTGCAGAAATTAAAGACTGAGAATGAGCGTTTACGCGCCGAAAACCGCGCCCTTACTCGTGTCGTTTCTAAACTCACGACTTCAGCACAAAATCAGCTTCAAAAGAAAATTTAAAAAACCTTAAATGTGAATGCATTCAAAATTGTGTTAACTAAATTTAAAATAGTTTGAAGCGGGAAATATAACGTAATCACTTAAAGTATTTTCTACACACAAATATGCTTGCGAATCTCTCTTAAACAAAACATTTAAAAAATAAAAAAAGTAAAAAACAAAGAAACCATAGATATTTAAATATATAAAATTAAAAACCTATAATTAAAATTAGCGTTTTACGAAAAAGCGAAACTAATAATATAATCGGTATCCCATTTAGAAGTAAAATTTATTTAATTGTACGGTTTAAATAAATGATTTAATTTTGCTGTCGATGGCGGAAATATCTTCGAGAATAAATATTCATGACTTGTCGTCACCTTCCTAAAATGTTGGGCCCTAAAACTGTGGCTGCGAATTTTCTGGTATGGCGATAAATTAAAAAACAAATCCTAATTGTTATGTTATTGGTTGACGATTTATTTTTTTTTATTGTTTCCTTAAATTTATTTTATAAAAAAATTGTTTAACAACGTGAAATGTTAATTAATGCTTTTCTTTGTACAAAAACAAAAAACAATAATTTCCCAATTAAGACCTTCAATGTGTTGACTGTTGTTTGATACCAAAATAGTGAATACAATTTATCTATATGCTGTAAAATATGTTCGAAATTTTTTCCCTGAAAATACGCATGAAAATTTGTTGTTTTGTTCACACGCAATGGTTTAACCCAATTTTTAAACACGTTTAATTCTAGTGTCTTACATTCAAAGTGAGTGCAAACGATTTAGGTAAATGTATACATGACGCCTTTATTATAAAAAAGGTAAACTCGACTGATAACCCGGTTCTTTTTTTGTTATAATATATATTAAAAAAAAAAAAAAAAAAAAAAAAAAAAAATATATATATATATATATATATATATATATATACATAAATATTTATATATATATATAAATATATCGGGTTTTCCAATAGGGACTTGACAACTTTGAATTTAATTTATGAACGCACCCTTTCACTATTCATCGCACTGTCACTGTCAATTTATTCAGTAAACATTTTCATCATGGTTTAATACACGAACAAACAACGTCTGCAAATTATAAAAATTTACTACCGAAATTTGGAGTCGGTGCCCGCAACTTTAAGAGCGTTAACTCCAATTTTCGGTCGTAATTCTCGCCCCTGATGTTGCCGTGCCAGTGAGACAACGGGTTGGTCGAAGTGTCGAAAATATCACTGCCGTTCAGGCGTCCGTAGCAAACGATCCAAATCAGTCAATTCCAATTGGGCATCGCCCAGACCACTTTATGGCGAATTTTGCTTAAGGATCTTGGTTTACACCCATACAAGATCAAGCTGACTCAAGAATTGAAGCCGATGGACCATTTGAAGCGACGTACGTTCTCCGATTGGGCTCTGGAAAAGATGCGCCAAGATGATGAATTTCATCGCAATATCATCTTCCGTGACGAAGCTCATTTTTGGCTCAATGGGTTCGTCAATAAGCAAAACATGCGTTATTGGTCGGGTGAAAATCCGCATGTGCTTCATGAATCACTTCATTCACAAAAAATAACTGCTTGGTGCGGTTTGCATGCCGGTGGCGTCATTGGGCCATATTTTTTCGTCGACGATAACGATCGCCACGTTACTGTGAACGGCCATCGTTATCGCGCCATGATTACCGATTGTTTTTGGCCCGAATTGGAAGATATGGACTTGGCCGACATGTGGTTTCAACAGGATGGTGCCACAAGCCACACAGCACACGATACAATCGATTTATTGAAAAGTAAGATTGATGAGCGTGTTATCTCAAGAAATGGGCCAGTCGGTTGGCCGCCTCGTTCGTGCGATTTAACGCCTCTAGACTATTTTCTTTGGGGCTACGTCAAGTCATTGGTCTATGCCAACAAGCCGACGACGTTGGAAGAGCTCAGAGCCAACATTGAACGCGAAATAGTGGCCGTTTCGCCCGAAATGTGTGGCCGAGTCATCGAAAATTGGGTCCAACGAATCGACCGCTGCAAACGTGCCCGCGGTGGCCATATGAACGAAGTCGAGTCCCATTCATAAATGTTTTCATTGTATTTCAAGCGGATAATACAGTTTTTGAAATATCTCAAATGGTTTGCGTTTTATTTTAAAAAAAAAAAAGTTGTCAAGTCCCTATTGGAAAACCCGATATATATATATTATACCAAAAATTAGAAAAATAAATGTCCTGAGTTTATACTTTTTCACAGGCGAAATTTAAGTTTTTTCAGAAAATTAATTACCATTCCTGTTAAAAAAGCAATTAAGCCTTAAAGGGTTTTCCCTGAGTTGGTGTCCGTTGACAATATTTTGTCGCAATACTAGTCATAAAAGTATGACTTTTTCCTGTGTTGTGACGTGTTATTCGCGGACTGTATTATATTGTTTGAGTCAACTCTCGATCCGTAAATGAGATTTAGGTTTTATAATTGTATAATATTTATTGTAAAATTCAAATTATGTGGACGGTTATTGGTATTGGGGTAGTACTTAGCCCGAACTGTGGATGCGATGAATCAGTATGTCAGTTGATGAGATAAGTAAATCCGGATGTAGGTTGGTTGTCTGGAACACTGCTGCGATGAAATAACTTAATTCGTATGTAGGTTGGTTGGCTGGAGCACTGCTGCGATGAGATGAATAAATCTGGATGTAGGTTGGTTGTCTGGAACACTGTGCGATGAGATTATAACGTTTTGCGACGATAGTGAAGAGCATTTGATTCGGACCAACGCTATCACGATTAGAATCAGAAAAATATAGAACCAAAGCTCAACGCATCAGGCTACTGCCGCGTGTACGAATTCGATTTCTAAACTGAAGTACACTCAACTGATGTGGAATTGCTATGTTATAGCATGGACTGATGCCCTTTCTTATTCAATTTTTTTTTTGTGTTCTTCACTATTTGCTTGTGTATTGTGTGTGTATCTGTTAGAAACACCACGTGTGAGTTAACCATCGGCGGTATGAAAGCTGAGGTAATCGCCCGACTGGTTGAACATGATCCAACGGGCAATTGGATCAGAATCACCAACGAGGAGGTGAACCAGGATATCGCAACTGACACATGGCTCCGCAATTGCGCATTGAAATACCGAAGACAAGGATTGCAGCCCATGAATCTCAATCCAGTGTAGTGCTAACAAATCGCGAAAAAGAACTTTATATGCGCGAGATCGAACTAATACAGCGTGAAATCAAACTCGCTCAACGTGAAATTGCGATGTTGCGATAGGGCGAGCACTTAGCGGCAGACGAGTCCCGAACACAAGAGACACAACATCCGCTTTATTTTCCCTGCAATCAAATATGAGTATTAAGATGATTTCTGAATTAGTAAGTGAGTTCGACGGTACACCTGACAATTTCCATGTGTGGGAAAGGCAGATCGAGTTCATGAGGGAGACGTATGAGCCAGTGGATGACACGGCAAAAACGTTTGGTCGGAATAAAACTTAGCAAGAAAGCTTTCGAGTGGTTGCATTTAAAAACCGAACATTTGGAAATGTCCTTTTACGAGCTCATGACCGAGTTAGGTCAGATGTATCGCCCGAAGCAAACCAGGATTGACTCACGCAAACAATTTGAGGCACGAATATGGAAGAAAGGCGAGAGCTTCCGAGAATACGCACACGATAAGATTGTGGTGGGTAATCGTGTGCCGATCAATAATGAAGACATGAAACATACATCCCACCAAAAAGGATTTTCCGGGCAGGCTCCTCTTCGCTCATTCGAGCTAGGTATCCCACCCACCAGAGTCTACGGAGTTTAATTTTTCTTACAACGTTAGCTTCAAAGTAGATCGCGTACAACTTATGGTTGTAGCGTCTCGCGAATCGTCCTTCCTCTCGAGTGCGGCTAAGAGTTCAGAGTGTCTTATTGAGCACCCGGGTCTCGGATCCATACATAAGTACTAGTAAGACCATGGTCTTGTACAGTATTAGCTTGGATGTTCTGGATAAATTTCGGAATTTAAAGATACCATTGACCCAAGGTAGTTAAAGGATTGGACTACTTCAAATTCGTGCTCCGCTGTCCTGATAGTTTGCCCAACGTTAGAGTCTTCTCTTCACAGAAGTTGCCACCATGTGCTTAGTTTTCCCCTCATTAATGTCCAGTCCCAGTTTTTGTGCCGCCTGTTCGATCTCTGTGAAAAAGTCGTGTACATCTGAATCAGATCTACCGATGATGTCTATGTCACTTGGTGACAATAGTCCTAGTTGTAACGCCAGAGGCATGGATTTCTTTCTCCAATGTCAGGTTGAAGAGAGGCAGGCCAGACCGTCCTCTTGTCGGAGTCCATTAAAGATGTTTATTGGTTACTGGAGTAGCTACGTTGGTCATTGTCAACCTGCAAAGTCGTATCAGTTTGTTTGGAATGCCGAACTCTTTCATGGCATTATATAGCTCTACCCTAGCTATGCTGTCGTAGGCGGGATTAATGTCTATAAGTAGATGGTATAATAGAATCTGAAATTCCAGACATTTTTCCATCGCCTGCCTAAGGGTGAATATCTGATCAATTGATGATTTGCCTGGGATAAAGCCACACTGATATTGATCAATGATGACTTTATCGTATGGGGCTATTCGGTCTTGTTGGATAGAGTCTTATAGGCGGTACTCAGCACAGGGCGATATCTCTTCTTATGTATGGGCAAATTATTCCACGACGCCAATCTTCCGGCATCTTCTCTTGCTCCCTTACGTACACCACGATCTCATGAATTGCGTGATGTAACGCTGTCCCCCCTTGTTTGATCTGCTCAGCTGGTATGCCTTCAGCTCCAGGGACTTTATTTGATTTGAGCTGTCTTATGGCTTTTAATGTTTCCGCAATGCACACTGTGACTTTTCTTATATATGCATGTGTAGTTCCCATCGCTCCACAATGTATTCAGGATCGGTGATCAGATTACCCTTTTTATTCTTGCAGTAAGTGCAGCGTCGTGTGTACTGCGTCGTACTGCAGATTATTTGGAAGAACTAAGTCCTTGGAGTATTTTTTCAGATCTTCTGAGCTCTTTGTATTTTTTGTCGCGTACCCGCGTCTTATAAGACTGCTGCATTGCAGTATGCAGAAGTTCAGTCGCTAGTTTGCACTCATCATCAAACCAGTTGCTCCGATCTTTACGGTCTCTCCCTAAGATGAAGTTGGCAGTATTAATGAGTGTTTTTAAGGCGTGTCCATTTCTCTTCTACGCTCGGCATTCTGTCCCTAGGACCTACTCTCCCTCTATCGAGTTCTTCGAGGGCGAGTCTTAACGTATGAGGTGTTCTCATTGCGTAACGCAGCCGTGTTGATTCGAAACTGATCCGTGGATGCAATACGTCTCCGTAAGGCAATCCGCGTTCGGAAAACTATACCACCAAGATAGTGATCCGAGTCGACGTTGGCATCTCGGTACCTTCGTACCGTCATCAGGCTCGAGGAGTGGCGGCCGTCTATCAACACGTGGTCAATTTGGTTGCGAGTGGCTCCATCAGGTGATACCCAGGTGGCTTTGTGGATATCTTTACGCGGAAACCTAGTACTTACAACAAGCAAGTTCTTTGATGCTGCTAGTTCGATGACTCGTAGTCCATTGTCATTAGTTTTCTCATGCAAACTATGGGCTCCCGACCTATTTTGGCATTCAAATAATCAAGGACGATTTTCACATCGTATCTTGGGCAGGCACTGAGGCTCCCTTCGATGTTTTCATAGAATTATTCTTTTACGTCGTCAGGGGACTCCTCCGTAGGTCCGTGAACGTGTATGAGTCTTATGTTCTTAAACTTGCTTCGCACACAGTGCACAGTCTTTCATCTATTGCATTAAAGCCGACAATGGCAGGCTTAAGTTTTTGGTTGACTAGAAAGCCTACCCCGAGCACATTGTGTTTTGCATGACAGCTGTAATAAATGTCATACTCGTTTCTTTGAATAACACCACTCCCCGTCCATCTTATTTCTTGTAATGCTGTTATGTCAGCCTTATATTCGGACAGGGCATCGGCTAGCTGCTGTGCAGCTCGACGTCTGTATAATGAGCGGACGTTCCATGAGAAAATTCTAAAATCGTTTAGCCAATTTCGTTCCGTGGTCGTCGTCCTGTGTCCGAGGCATGTTAGTTTGTCCGTAATAATTTGTTTTTCCGGGCAAGGTTATTAGCCGTGCGCCAACCTTTCTCAGGATGTCGCTGCATGCATTGGCTCACTACTTGGCGGGTGCCAAAGTAGCTATACAGGGGTGTCGTGTGGAGACTGCATGTCAACGTGGATTGAACAGGGACAAGAATCGTCATAGGCCTTCGCCGGGTTGGTTGAAAGCAATCAGAGACTTTGCCCTGTATGTTAGCTCTCATACTACATATATTGTCCCCCTCGTATTGTTACTATTACCCTCGTATTTTTTTTTGTACTATTTACCCCCGTATTTTTTTCCCACTACTATTTAATCTTTATGACTGATAGGTTATCTGCTATCTTTTTTTTTGTTTTTTGGTGCTATGTTCTGTATGAATGTTCCCCGTCGGGGAGCCTCTGGCGCAAGACTAATGACCTTGCTCGAAAAAAAACAAATCATTATGGAAAATTTAACAAGCCTCAGGACTTGCAAATAAGGCCAAGACTGGTGCCCGGTTGTAGTGCCGATGATGATGATGATGATGATGTTCTGTATGATGGCTTGCTTGTACGTGTAGTGTGCCGTGTCTGCTGGAATCACCACACACTCTTCCGCATATCTTTTGTTCCCGAGTAGTCATCTTTAATATTTTGTGCGATATCATTTTTAGAGGCATCACTTTCGTTTGCCGTCAAAATCGCGGAAGATTTATGAAACGTGTATGTTTCACTTACGATTTTTTATTTTTATTGGTTCGCTTTTAATTTGTTGGTTATTATTTTGGGTGTGTTGTAATCAAAGTGCCACCTACCCAAGCACTTATTCTATCCTTATATTGTCTACTTAGCACCGAATTCACTGTATAATGTGTGCATTGGTGCATGCACTGATATGCTAACCAATGTACCTTGTCGTGAAACATCTAATACGTTTCCCGAATACACATAAACTAGAACATTCGACAGTTCACTGGAGATTGGGTACTATCAACAGTCGACAATCGACGTCCACATCTCACAATCCACACCCCACGAAACATTGTACACAAATCACAGTTCATATGCCCAGCCAACAATCATAATTTACCTTGCAGAAATTATAGTTTGCCTTCCATAATCCACATGCCTAAATCTACAGTAAGTAGTCAGAAGTTGATAACAACAGCCGGCACGTTTCGCAATTATTATAAATGCGCTGCTGTGCTTGAATACGTTTACATGATGAGAATGCGCTATTGCATTGGTTCGGTAGATGCTACCAGATCTATAAAACTGCGGTAAATTTCGGAATTAGTTCTAGTATGTTTCGGTGTCACGAAGAGTGTTAGGAGAGTATGAAGAAATAAGTCCATTTCATGCTTGCTTGGCTTTTATTTGGGCTTGTTTATAAACATTACTAATCCTATAAGATAGTTAAATTGTCGTAGCGATCTTTTGGCTCCTCGATAGTATAGTGGTTAGTATACCCGCCTGTCACGCGGGAAACCGGGGTTCGAATCTCCGTCGGGGAGGCTCTGGCGCAAGACTAATGACCTTGCCCGGAAAAAACAAATCATTATGGAAAATTTGACAAGCCCCAGGACTTGCTAAATAAGGCCAAGACCGGTTCCCGCTTGTAGTGCCGATGATGATGATGATGATGATGATGATGATGATGATCTTCACTTTTACCCTTATGTCAATGACCAACTTTACCGACAGTAATCATTTCGTCGCAATTTCACGATTGCTCGGCCTAGTAGACGAATTTCGGTCCCATGTCTTAGATCATCTCCATTCAAACGTTTCTGAATGATAATTACGAAATTTCAATGAAAAAAAATTTTTTTTACTTTCAAATTGACATTTTAAAAAATCGAAATGGGTACCCGGTCATTGACATAAGGGTTTAGCTTTACTTAGTAGTAAATGCTATTTTACTGTTATGGCACAGTTTTGTTAAAATCCACTGATTTTGTACAAAATCTGTGATATTAGTTGTGCCACGTATTGGCACCTTATGACGTATGGGGATGGTGTGGGGGTTCTCCACACCACATGGAGAACCAACCCACAATTCCAACCGACCTTGACCGCTAACAGCGCGTCACCTTAATCCAATTCCCCATTCAAAACCTGCAATACACACATTCGCAACCATGCAAAATCTGCCAGCGCATCCATCCCGAACTTGCAAGAATCCATCTCCCAATCTGCACTGAACGGCATTTCCCAAAACTTACAACAGAATACAATTCAATAGAATACATTTTAAATCATCTCCCTCAATTACATCACCCCACATATAATTTTTCCCAAAACCGCTTCGGTCAATTCTTTACTTAAGTCATATTCTTTCCTTGCGACCAAGCAATCTTAATTTCCCCGGAAATCCATATGCTGTAATAAAACGCATATTCAACCTACGACGGAATATTAATCATCACCACCAACTAAACCGAGCCGCATACATTTTCCCCAAAAACCACCTCGGTTAATTTCCTATTCAAATTATATCCCCACCTGCAACCAAGCAATCCCAATTTCCCCCGAAAACCATTTCGGTTCCTATTTTACCTAAAAGATGTAAAACCGCTTCAATTCCCTACAATCAAACCGCATGCATTTTCCCCAAAAACCACTTTGGTTCATTTCCTCCTTAAACTATACTTCTCGCTTGCAACCAAGCGGCAGCTAATTTTCCGCGAAACGACCATCACAACGATCATACTTGGCTATGCCGCCGAAACCAATTTCCCGGCACACACAACCAACGAGTTCAACTCAGCTTACACGGCGAGGATTCCCCGGAACTAATCTCCTATACATAGCAACTAATCTCCTATACATAGCAACTCTTTTCGAAGTTCCTAGTGAATGGCAGCGAGTCGATTCTAGCTATGACTCCACTGCCACGACGCGACGAACTTTTCCTCGCCAGTAATTAACCACTCGAGATCCAACCGCCACCAGGGCCACACCGCCGCATGCAAGCATTTTGTTTAGTTTCAAATGTTTCCATTCAATCCACTCAGTCGGTGTTGACGTAGTGTATTTCGCGAGTACGTTGTCAGTACGTGACGTGCATTTTGGCCACCTTATGTTTGGCAATCCTCCCGTATCAACAGCCTTCTGTAATATAGTGCAGCGCAACTCAGGTCACTGTAGGGAGCATGCGGATTTACCGGACCACCGGATGCCGAAAGTCGTGAAGTATCTCGAGGCGTTATTTTCGAAAGTCCTCATTCGGTGTTAATTTAACCCAATTTGCGAAATTTCGCTTCGAGAATCAAACCAAAATGAAGTGCCCTCGGAACCGTGGTTAAGTGAGATACGATCCCAAAATAATCTTAAGTAAAAGGAGAAATTAATCAATAAACAGATAAGTGAAGACAAAATAAAAAGAAAAACATTGACATCAAAACTAAACCAGCGTGTTTTATTCCTTCTTCCCTTCGTCGGTTGTGTATCGTCATAGTTCATTGTTCGTGGACAACGCATCTGCGTTCATTTTCCCCTTTCACTCGTATTAACATTGTCAGCTGAAGGTGGAGAGACAAGGCAAGCGATATGTGTAGGGGCACACCTTTCTACGATTCTAGAAACAGCTAATTATATTCGGTTCCAAAAGAATGCGGCGACATAGACGGTTTTACGGGTGCGGGAAATAGAAAAGTGGGAAGGAAGTGAACCAGGTGCGCGTGTCTTGGTGCATATACTTCCTCACCCTCACAATGGAATATACCAATAGTTTGCCTGCTTGTTGTAAAAGCCTATAGCGTTTGAAATGATAGTGAAGAACGTGTGATTCGAACTGACGCTATGACAGTTAGAATCACCAAAAATTGAACCTAAGCGTAACACATCAGGCTACTGGCCGATTTTAGAATTTGATTTTTAAACTCAAGTATATTCCACTGATGTGAATTGTTATATTATTGCTATGGTATACGGCTCTGATGTATTTTCTTATTCGATTTTCGTTCGGTGTTCTTCACTATCTGCTTGTGTGTATTGTGTGTGTATCTGTTAGAGACGCTACAAGCCAATTAAATACTCTGCATCGATGTAAAAGCGGAGGATATGAACCTCCTAAAACCTAGCCCCTCTAAGACTTTTTCCTCGCAAATAATTCTCTTGTTACCTGCCTGACATATAACTAGGATGCATAGCATCTTGAAAATTGTTTGACACCGCCTGTGTATGTGAATTCAATGATTTCCGATAATCTATTAACAAAACTTTTTTCCAGTAGCTTATGATATATTCTATTTATAACTAAACAAATTTCATCTCGATGGTAATATCGCAGTTTCCAAATTAAAAATGTTTAAAACTTTAAGTAGAATAATTGAATAATAATTTAATTCATTAATTAATTTAGTTTGAGTTTTTCAAAATTACAATTTTACTGGAAAGGGTTTATGTAGCCGTAAAAATGAATGAATGAATAAACCATTTATACTTATGTGTTAATTAAATATGACTACATTAAACTATCAATTCTTAAATATAACTGAAGAATGTTGTATGTGTTTTTAGTGTTAAGAGCTTTCTAATCGCACGGCTCTCAAATCACCCTTCTGGTTTTGCCAACACTTGCACTTAATATAAATATCTTTTTTAAATATTGTGTTTAGTTATATTACCTCCAGTTCGTATTTCTTTACTTAAACTTAAACTCTGTTTTGTGAGCAATATTGTCTTTTTTTTCAAATTGTTTCATTCACTAGTGGCTTTCTGCTCGCTACATCACTAGTGTGTGTATTTGAACTTTGTTGCAACTTGTATTATTATTAAATTAAATGTTGTTATATTTCTAATGATTTTTGTTTAACCTGTACTGAATGCAATTCTGTTTTGTGATTTTTTCAGCAACTAGAAGTATATAAAACGGAAAATCAACGCCTTAAAGAAGAGAATGGAGCGCTAATTAGAGTAATTAGTAAATTAAGCAAATGAAAAATAATATGTAATCGTTTCAAGTTTTCTTCGCGTTTATATAAAACATTACTATATTTTCGCTTCATGTTTCTGCGTGGATATAAAACACCACTATATTCTCGCGTATATAAAAAGAGTTATTATATTTTCGAATATTTATAACAGAAGATGAACTTTGAAATCAAGAACAAAAAAATTAGGGAACTTATATATGATTTTGTTTTTTATATTGTATTATTATTTTTTGTTTGATTGTTTGTCTTCAAAATTTGTTACAAAAGAAGAAATGTTGGTTTTATTTACAATCCAGAAACGATTAACTATTCACAGAGAACGAGTTTATATAAAACTTTTATATTATAATATTAACTATATATATATGAAAAAGGAGAAATATTAAAAATTTTTAAATTATAGTTGAAGAAATGAAATCGTTATGTTAACAAGGCACGTTAAATTTAACTAATGATTACGTATTTATGTGAAACACGAAATGTTAAAATTTTACTATGATTTAGATATATATATATATATATTTTTTTTTTTACATTAAGTTTCTCTACACTACAAGCAAAATCCTAGTTTTTTATTGTTCTTTTTTTAAAATAACTTACGATTGAAATGAATTTTCAGTTGACACATGCAATAAAACAAGAAAACAAAAAATACATTTTAAAATATTTATTCATAAACAACAGCCTATACATTGGTATACTGGAGGGAACGTTATAAGAAGTAAGGAAAGAAATGCAAAACTATACCAACAATTCTGTCATTAAACTTAGGAAAATTTTAGAAGTGAACTATTATTCGAATAGATAACTAAAACGCAAACATTTAATCCTGTAAAAACGAGAAAAACCTTAAAAGACGAGGATAAAATATCATATTATGTCGATTTTGCATTTGAAAATTCATTCTTTTTTTTTTGTTTATCGCATTCAACTAAGTAATTCCTATCGTTTATTATTAGTTTTTTTTTTTTAAATTTCTGTTACTGTATATTTTAATTATGATTCAAGAAAACAATACAATGTTGTGGATATGAATGTACCACAGATGTATCACTTATTTTAGTTTTAATTATTATTTTTAAATTATATTTTTGTTATTTATTTAATCTTATAAAACAAAACACAAAAACGAGAAGATTTCAAGAAAAAGAAGAAAAAACAAAACTGAAACAAAATTAATGTACATGTGATCATAAAAACATACAAAATGTGTTTTATTTTATTTTTCAGTTGTGTCCTTCACTTGTTGAATCCATTTGATTATCTGTATTGTTTTTTTAATTATTGATGTCCGCAAAGACAAATGTTTTAGGCAGGGATTTGCTGAATTACAATTTTTTTAAAGCAATACGTTGAATTTATCTCCATACAAGGTAATAAATAAAATATCGGCAACGTCGTCAATGCTTCCGGTGGAATGTCTTCTAAATACTTCATTTGTGGGACATTAAAAGTCTAGAGGTACTTGGTCTAACCAAGCTCTTCCTTCTTCGTTTAGCGGCAGCGCTGAACTGAACTAAATTCATAAGCTTTTTTTTTTAGACCGACTGAATTTGTTGCCATGCTACTGTTGTATTTAAGTTTACAACACTTTATATTTTGTTATTGTGAATATTTGGAGTTACTTACAGTAGGTCTGTAGCGAATCTAACAGATACACACAGAATTCACAAGCAAAATAGTGAAGAAGCACCGAACGAAAAAATCGAATAAGAAAATACATCAGAACCGTATACCTTAGCGGATAACAAAAAATAATTCACATCAGTGGAGTATAGTCGAGTTTGGAAATCAAATTCTAAACACGGTCAGTAGCCTGATGTGTAACGCTTAGGTAACATTTTTTTCGTGATTCGAGCTGTCATAGCGTCAGTTCGAATCACACGATGTTCTTCACTATTATTTCAAACGCTATAATTGGTGACTACGACGTGATCTGTACACATAGCATACACTTCCCATAGTAAGCAGAACTTCACACACGGTCACGACTTCCGCATAGAGCACAGCCTCCGACGTTTTCTCGTTCTCTCCTCTTGTTCGTCCGTCGTCGCATACGAATCCGATCGTAACGAAGTTACTGCGGAGGGAGTGGTGTAGCGAATCTAACAGATACACACAGAATTCACAAGCAAAATAGTGAAGAAGCACCGAACGAAAAAATCGAATAAGAAAATACATCAGAACCGTATACCTTAGCGGATAACAAAAAATAATTCACATCAATGGAGTATAGTCGAGTTTGGAAATCAAATTCTAAACATGGTCAGTAGCCTGATGTGTAACGCTTAGGTAAAATTTTTTTCGTGATTCGAGCTGTCATAGTTTCAGTTCGAATCACACGATCTTCTTCACTATTATTTCAAACGCTATAATTGGTGACTACGACGTGATCTGTACACATAGCATACACTTCCCATAGTAAGCAGAACTTCACACACGGTCACGACTTCCGCATAGAGCACAGCCTCCGACGTTTTCTCGTTCTCTCCTCTTGTTCGTCCGTCGTCGCATACGAATCCGATCGTAACGAAGTTACTGCGGAGGGAGTGGTGTAGCGAATCTAACAGATACACACAGAATTCACAAGCAAAATAGTGAAAAAGCACCGAACGAAAAAATCGAATAAGAAAATGCATCAGAGCCGTATACCATAGCGATCACATAACAAATCCACATCAGTCGAATGTACTTGAGTTTAGAAATCGAATTTGTACACAGGCGGTGGCCTGATGGGTTGTCACACGTTCTTCACTATCATCCCAAACGCTATAGTTCTATAGACACGGAGCTTTATAGCAGTTTACTGACTGTGTGCCAGCTAGCGTTGCCAGAATACAGTCTTTTGTTAATTTCCTTCGACATTTCGTTACTGGCCGTCAGTATCGTTCCCAAATATTTAAATTCTTTAACTTTTCCGAATATAAGTTGTTGGATGTATTCCACGGCTTCGTGGAATTTTTTTTTCGTAGTCAACGTGTTTTCCTTGACTTTCCATATTTGTAGTCTTCTTCGCTGAGTTTTGAAGAGTTTCGATGGCTCTTCTCTCCCGTCTAATATGTATTCCCAGGTAGCGCTCGGATCGTTGTCTCGCATCTGTGAAGAGAGATTTTGACTACGACATCATCATCATCATCATCATCGGCACTACAACCGGGATCCGGTCTTGGCCTTATTTAACAAATCTCTCCACCGGTCCCGATTTCGAGCCGATGTCATCCAGTTTAGCACTCCCAGGCTCTGGGTGTCCTGGTCTACGCCATCCCTCCATCGCAGACAAGGTCTGCCGCGCTGTCTCCTTCCATACATCCTCCACAAAAGACTTTCCGGGCAGGCTCCTCTTCGCTCATTCGAGCTACGTGTTCCGCCCACCGGAGTCTACCGAACTTGATTTTTCTTACAATATGAGCTTCAAGGTAGATTGCGTACAACTCATGGTTGTAGCGTCTCCGGAATCGTCCTCCCTCACATACGGGGCCAACAATTCTCCTTAAGACCTTTCTCTCGAACGCGGCTAAGAGTTCAGAGTGCCTTTTATTAAGCACCCAGATCTCGGATCCATACATGAGTACTAGTAAGACCATGGTGTTGTACAGTAGTAGCTTGGATGTTCTGGATAAATTTCGGGATTTAAAGAGCCTTGATAGACTTTGTTGGATTTAATCAGCCGTTCGCGTATTTCTTCTTCCATATTGTTATCGGCTGATACTATTGACCCAAGGTAGATAAAGGATTGCACTACTTCAAATTCGTGCTCCACTACACTGATAGTCTGACCAACGTTAGGTCTTCTCTTCGCGGAAGTTGCCACCATGTACTTAGTTTTCCCCTCATTAATGTGCAGTCCCAGTTTTTGTGCCGCCTGCTCGATCTGGGTGAAGGATTCCTGTACCGCCGATTCGGTTCTACCGATGATGTCGATGTCATCTGCGTATGCAAGTATCTGGCTGGACTTGGTGACAATAGTCCCTCTTGTTGTAACGCCAGAGTCACGGATTGCTTTCTCTAACGCCAGGTTGAAGAGGAGGCAGGCCAGACCGTCCCCTTGTCGGAGTCCATTATAGATGTTTATTGGTTTGGACAGCAATCCCACTACTTTTACTTGACTAGTTACGTTGGTCATGGGCAACCTACAAAGTCGTATCAATTTATTTGGAATGCCGAATTCTCATGGCATTATATAGTTCTACCCTGGCTATGCTGTCGTAGGCGGGATTAATGTCTATAAGTAGATGGTATAAGTCTATAAACAGATGATATAGTGGAATCTTAAATTCCAGACATTTTTCCATCGCCTGCCTAAGGGTGGATATCTGATCAATTGCTGATTGGCATGGGATGAAGCCACACTGATATTGACCAATGATGGCTTTAGCGTATGGGGATATCCGGTCTTGTAGGATAGTGGAGAGTATCTTATAGGCGGTACTCAGCAATGTTATACCCCTATAGTTGCTGCACAGTGTGATATCTCCTTTCTTATGTATGGGGCAAATTATACCACGACGCCAATCTTCCGGCATCTCCTCTTGCTCCCATACGTGCACCACGATCTCATGTATGGCGTGATGTAATGCTATCCCTCCTTGTTTGATCAGCTCAGCTGGTATGCCATCAGCTCCAGGGGCTTTATTTGATTTTAGCTGTCTAATGGCTTTTAATGTTTCCTCAATGCTTGGTGGCGGCAGCATTTGGTCTTGGTCTTGCATTGGTGGAGCCTCCAATTCTTCTGTGAGATGACCATTTAGCAATTCATTGAAGTCCACTTGCCATCGCTCCAGAATGCCTTCAGGATCGGTGATCAGATTACCCTCTTTATCCTTGCAGTAAGTGCAGCGTGGTGTGTACCGCGTCATACTGCGGATTATTTGGTAGAACTTCCGCGCCCGGTGCGGACCTCGCTCTCTACTTTTCTCTATTTCACAGACAAGGTTTTTTTCCCAGGCACTTTTCTTTTGTCTGTGAAGTCTTTTTTCAGATCTTCTGAGCTCTTTGTATTTCTCCTCGCGTACCCGCGTCCTATGAGACTGCTGCATTGCCCGGTATGCAGTATTCTTACGTTCAGTTGCTAGTTTGCACTCATCATCAAACCAGTCGTTCCGATCTCTACGACTACTGCCTAAGATGGAGTTGGCAGTACTAATGACAGTATTCTTAAGGCGTGTCCATTTCTCTTCTACGCCCCGCATTCTGGCCCCAGGACTTACTCTCCCTCCGTCGAGCTCTTCGAGGGCGAGTCTTAACGTATGACCAAAGGTGTTGCTGGTGTTCTCATTGCGTAAGGCAGCCGTGTTGATTCGAACCTGATCCCTGGATGCAATACGTCTCCGTAAGGCAATCCGCGCTCGGAAAACTGTACCAACAAGATAGTGACCCGAGTCGACGTTGGCACCTCGGTACGTTCTTACCGTCATCAGGCTCGAGGAGTGGCGGCGATCTATCAACACGTGGTCAATTTGGTTGCGAATGGCGCCATCAAGTGATAACCAGGTGGCTTTGTGAATATCTTTACGCGGAAATCCAGTACTCGCAACGACCAAGTTTTTTGATGCTGCCAGTTCGATGAATCGTAGTCCATTGTCATTTGTATTCTCATGCAAACTAAGGGAACCTGCGTAGTGCGTGAAAACCGCCTCCCAACATATTTTCGCATTCAAATCACGATGAACGATTTTCACATCGTATCTTGGGCAGGCATTGAGAGCCCGTTCGACGTTCTCGTAGTATTATTCTTTTTCGTCGTCAGGGGACTGCTCTGTAGGTCCGTGAACGTTTATGAGGATTATGTTCTTAAACTTGCCTCGCACGCGAAGAGGTCATAGTCTTTCGTTTATTGCATTAAAGCCGATGATGGCAGGCTACAGTTTTTGGCTGACTAGAAAGACTACCCCAAGCACATGGTGTTTTGCATGACAGCTATAATAAATGTCATGCTCGTTTCTTTGAATAACACCACTCCCCGTCCACCTTATTTCTTGTAATACTGTTATGCTGTTATGCCAGCCTTATATTTGGATAGGGCATCGGCTAGCTGCTGTGCAGCTCGAGCTCTGTATAGTGAACGTATGTTCCATGAAAAAATCCTTAAATCATTTAGCCGTTTTCGTTCCCGTGGTCGTCGTCGTGTATCCGGTCCATATCCGAGGCTTGTTAAATTTGCCATAATAATTAATTTTTCCGGGCCTGGTTATTAGCCTTGCGCCAACCTTTTCCAGAATGTCGCTGCATGCATTGGTTCACTACCTGACGGGTGTCAAAGTAGCTATCCAGGGGTGTCACGTGGAGACTGCATGTCAACGTGGATTGAACAGGGACAAGGATCGTCCTGGCCTTCGCCGGGTTGAAGGCAATCAGAGACTTTGCCCTGTATGTTCGCACCCACCCTCCCTTTTGACTACGACATCCAGCGAAAATTACGCGTTTGCAGTTTTTTTTTTTTTTTTAGTTATAACTTGTCGCAATATTCACGAACAAACGCAATATATCACACAAAAATTACGCAAGATTCGATGTGAACCGCGATGGACCACGACGACTTAACGTCTACGAATTAATTTTTTTTTCAATTTTATTTATAAACGAGCACACGATGAATACGACTGATTGCATGAACGATCGGCGAGTGAATCATCATCGTTAGGTACTTGTAAATGTAATTTATAGTCAAAATGCAAAGCGAAACAACAACGCGATATGTCAAGAACAACTGATCGAGTAAATGTAGGTTGAGTATGAGTAAGTTCGCACTATATAGACGACATTACCTTCGTAATTTGATACAGCGACCTCTATACTTCAAATTTGAACCACGATATTGACCGTAGGCAACTTGTACTGATTTCCAAAGCCGAGGAATTTAAAAAAAAACGAGCGTCGCTAAAATGAACGAATATTGTGACTTCGGAGCATTGAAATTGTTTCGGAAAAATTGATTTTAAGACATTTTGAATTTAGATCGGTACTTGGCACTGTAGATTGATTCTACAGATGTTTCAGCATGATTTAAGCCAATAAATATAAAAATGGATAACAAATTAAGCCGGGAATAACTCCTTAATGAATTTGATCGTCTATTTGATTCTATCAACATGATCTCGAGCCTATATCCGTACGCTAAAATTGTTAATGCGGCTGATTTCAATGCGCATAGTTCTCAGTAATCTTGCCACTGTGGACACACAACACCTGAAGGTCAGTATGTCCAGCTCTTTACTGATTCAAATATAGTAGTTTAACTCAACTTGTCATTGAGCCAACACCGGTACTAGACATAGATGGTCGTTTCGTTAACACCCAAGAGAAATATGTGGTTCGATTTCGGGTGCAGAGAGGCCATTGGGCTAAAGAGTTAAGCTTCCGGTTGTGTAAATCAAACAATACTGAGGAAAACCTAAGAAGATTCAAGAGGGCTATAAATGACTGCAATGCGCATACCAGGTGTACCAGTGTGAAGTGAGTATCAAGATACAAATGTATCGATAGGGAACGTTTGTTGTGAACGAGCCTTTATATATTTTTTTATTTGGTTGCTATGACATCTGTCAAACATATTTAGTATGCATCAAGTCATTGTACAAACATCATTTTTTTTAATCCCGTTAAAAATGTCGAATTTTGTACCAGAAAATATGATTAAAGCATTAATTTTTTGTTTTCATTTGAAGAAAAGTGCTGCAAAGTCGCATCGAATGCTTGTCGAGGTTTATGGTGATAATGCTCTATCGAAAGCATCATGCAAAAGATGGTTTAAGCGGTTCAGAGATAATGATTTTGATGTACGAAATGAAGAACGTGGAAGACCACCAAAAAAGTTTGAAGGCGCCGAATTGCAAGCAATATTGGATCAAGATGACACTTTAAGTCAAAAACAAATGGCACACGTTAAATTTTGTACAACAAACAATTTCTGGCCGTTTAAAAGCGATGGGAAAGATCCAAAAGTGTGGAAACTGGGTGCCACATGAATTGAATGACAGGCAGATGGAAGAGCGGAACACCACATCTGAAACGTTGCTTCTGCGACACGAAGGGAAGTCAGTATTGCATGGAATTGTGACTGGTAATAAAAAATGGATTTATTTTAAAAATCTTAAACGCAAAAAATCATGGGTACATCCAGGAGAAGCGTCAACATCGACTGCAAAGTCTGATCGGTTCGGAAAAAAGACAATACTCTGTGTTTGGTGGGACCAGTAGGGGGTGGTGTATCATGAACTCAAACCTGGCGAAACTGTTGATGCGCAACGCTAACAAATGATCCATTTGAACCATGTATTGATCGAAAAACGATCAGAATGGGCCACAAGACACGGAAAGGAAATTTTGTTGCATGATAATGCTCCGAGTCATACCGCAAAATCCGTGAAAGGAACAATAAAAGCTCTCGACTGGAAAGTGTTACCCCACCCGCCGTATTCACCAGACTTGGCTCCTTCCGACTACCATTTATATTCATCGATGGGCCACACATTGGCTGAGCAGCATTTCAATTCCTACGAAGAAGTAGAAACTAGGTCTCCGAATGGTTTGCCTCAAAAGACGACCAGTTTTATTGGTGGGGTATCCACAAATTGCCAGAAAGGTGGTCGAAATGTGTAGAAAGCAATGGCCAATACTTCGAATAAAATGTTTTTTACTTAAAAAAAAAAAAAACTTCATATCGGTACACCTGGTAGTCCTCTCATCTCCGTCGCGGCCGTTCTGTCGGTCTCTTTCCCGTTGGTCTGCCGTCAAGAATTTTACGCACGGTCCTGTCGTTGCCCATTCGCGCCACATGTCCGGCCCATCTTAATCCTCGCGATCTGATTATTCTCACTATTGTAGGTTTGCAGTATAGCTCTTCCAATTCGTGGTTGTGGACCTCTATGACCTCATGGTCATATTTACCGCCAAAGATACCCGTTAGAACTTTATTCTCGAATACGTGGAATTTGGTTTCTTCCCGTTTTGTGAGAGCCCATGTTTTGCATCCGTATAGAGCAATCGGCATGATTATCGTTCTATAGACACGGAGCTTTCTGTTACGTGACAGCAGTTCACTGACTGCGTGCCAATGAGCGTTGTCGGAGTGTAGTCTTTTGTTAATTTCCTTCGACATTTCGTTACTGATCGTCAGTATTGTTCCCAGATATTTAAATACTTTAACATTTTCAAATATCTTGCTCCTGATGTTTATGTGTGTTCTCTGAGGTCCACCTGCTCTCGCCACAATCATGTATTTTGTTTTGTCTTCTTTTATTTCTAGGCCCACCTCTTCTACCGCTTGCATGTTTTTACTTACAGTTTCTAGATTATCGTCCAGTACGGCAATGTCATCCGCATATGCGAGCACTTGTGTGACCCCGTTCAGGGATGATCCGGCCATGTTGTCGTCTTGTATCTTTCTGATAACATACTCGAGCACTAGGTTAAAAAGACACGGCGATAGACCATCTCCCTGTTTTAGTCCGTCCCGGATTTCAAATTGTTCTGAGAGGTGGTTTTCTATTCTGACTCGCCCTTTGTTTTCGTTCGTACGTTAAGTGCGTTTATTTGTGGTTGATGGGTGCGCACACCGACTTCAAAGTACTGCTTCCATCTTGTCACGATATTGTTTGTTTCTGTATCCAGACAGCCGTTTGCGTCTCGAATTATTTTGGCTTCCCTCGGTAGCCATTTGTAATCGAATTTATCCCGGCGTACCTCTGATGTTCTTTGCTCTGGGATTTTTTGGGTTTTTTTTCGATCCGAGTATTCTCTCATTCGCGTTTTTTGCGTTTGAAGAGCCTCATTGTCTCTCTCCGAATTGTCGCGTATCTTTCTGCGTTGACTTCATCATATCTTTCTAAGTGGATCACTCTGAGGCGTTTACGTTGTTCGATCTTTGCCCGGCACTCATGATCAAACCAAGGTTTGGACTTCATTGCTTTCCTGAATCCTAATACCTTCTGAGTTGTTTGTTTGATTACGTCATATCAGTTGAGTGTACTTGAGTTTAGAAATCGAATTTGTACACGCGGCAGTGGGCTGATGTGTTGACCATTGGTATACGGCTGATGCATTGTCTTATTCGATTTTCTTTCGGTGTTCTTCATTATTTGCTTGTATATTGTGTGTGTATCTGTTAGAAACGCCACAAGATCCCATCAAATATTTCCTATAGGGTCTCGTAGAACGCGTTCTTCGTTTCGTAGTCGGTAGATTCAGTAGGGGCATATACGTTTATAAATGCATAATTGTACCATGGGCCCTATATTTTTAGCACCAACATCTGGTCATTAATAAATCTCATCTTTTACATGGGGCGTAATCTTATTGGTTATGATGAAGCCAGTTCCGAGGTTATGTGTATCGGTATCTCCACACGCCAGTGTAAACCCGTTGGTTTCGATTACTTGATGCGGAAGTCGGACTTTCTGAAGCGCGACGATGTCCATTTTATATTGTTTCACGTTCTCTACGACCGCCTGTAACGGGCCTGGTTTATATAACGTTCGAACATTCCACGTGCCGACGCGTACATCCCATTTTTTCCCGTTTTTCCATATGTCTTCGATTTGCCGAGTATTTTCTTGTTGATTTGTTGATGATGATGATCCCGTATGGTAGTGTCGGCCCATCACCTACGCCTACCGGGTTTTTGTGGGATTGTTTTTTGTATATTGATTATTAATTTTTATTCCCACGAGTCTTGGGGTTTCAAATAGTCTACCATATCAGAGCCCCTCTTTGATATGGTAAGGTCTGCTTACTTCTCTGATTCAACTCGGTGTTAGAGGGGCGCCGTTATAATACAGTCGTTATGGCGCAAAACTAAGAACCTTGCCCGAAAAACGACATATTATGGATAATTTAACAAGTCCCGGATACCGGTGGAGATAATTGCCAAATAAGGCCGAGACTGGATCCCGGTTGCAGTGCCGAGGATTATGATGATACCCCTGGCTGCAAACCATCCAATAGGCACGGTGACGCGTAACACCCTGGATTAGGGGTGCTATATCTTTGTGTGTTACTCCTCCCTAATACACGTAACAAGGTATTTGAACGCTAATCTTGATACAGGTCGTTAAGAACAGTTCGGATGTTGATGTCGCACCTTACAAGTCCTTCAGCGAGCAAACTCTATAACATAAGTAGGTGCCCTTGCACTTTTTTTACCCTAACGCACGCGTAAAAGGGGATTTTGAAGTACCCTTAAAAGTTTTGTGAATAGCTTAATACCTTGTCAACAGTTTGGCCTGGAGAAGAAATTCATAGTGCATAACATCGCGATAATGGAAGAAAACTGTTGTATGGTTGTATGCGGAAATCCAAGTGTCACCTCCCGTAATAGATGGTTTCATGATTAGTTGATAGTCGGAAATCATCTCATCACCGATTTTTACGCGACGATGTCTTTCTCAAAGACGTAAGTAAGAGAAAAGATAGGAGAGAATAAGAGAATGTTGATATTACTTGATTCTATATGCGTGAGTTAAATCTGGCTTCCTTAAATTGTACAAAAAATTATTCTTTTCCGACCTACGGTCGGAGTTCAATACTTTATTCGCCAATTTTTGGGTATAAAAGAAAGTGCTTAGGCTAGATTTATATGCTATTCATAATCATCATCATCGGCACCACAACCGGGATCCGGTCTTGGCCTTATTTAGCAAGTCTGGAGGCTTGTTACATTTTCCATAATAATTTATTTTTACGGGCAAGGTCATTAGCCTTGCGCCATATATGCTATTCATACTACGTTGTTATCAACAGAAGAGAGACTCATTATGCTACATCGTTATCTTAACATGAATCACCAGATGTGGTTTCAAACATAGAGCTGTGGCCTGATGTGTTGAACGTATGATTGGTATGAGTCAGCGCGGTAGGTTAACTCGTTCAAGCCCGTGATTCGAGGAATCAGGAGTCAATGCTGGGGCTTATAATTGTATTTACACTTACTATATGTGCACTGGCGTTTATGCTTTCTATCCGTGTGCTGTATCTACCAATTGTGACTTAGTGGGAATGCAGTGTCATAAATGGTGCTATAGCGTTTGCGACGATAGTGAAGAGCGTGTGATTCGAACCGACGCTATCACGGTTAGAATCACTAAAATATAGGACCAATGCACAACGCATCAGGCCACTGCCGCGTGTACGAATTCAATTTCTAAATTCAAGTACACATTAAACTGATGTGGATTGTTATGTTATCGCTATGGTATACGGCTCTAATGCTTTGCTTATTCGAATTTCCTTCGGAGTTATTCACTATTTCCTTGTATATTGTGTGTGTCTGTTATAAACGCCACACTACTCCCTCCTGTGTAACTTTGTTACGATCAACTTCGTGTGCGAACGACGGCGCGAGGCACGAGCGAGCGAGAGGACGTCGGAGCAGGCGAGTGTGCCGGTGCTCTATGCGGAAGTCGTGATCGAGTAAGTAGTAAAGTTCTATTTACCTATGGGGGGTTGTGTGTTGTGTGTATACAGATCAGGTAGGATCGTTGCGTCAAGCAAGGATGGTGAAGACGGTGATTTGAACATACGATGAAACGGGTGAGAAGCGAACCAATGAAGCACCAGGCTACTGCCCGCGTGTACGAATTCGATTTCTAATTCAAGTACACATTAAACTGATGTGGATTGTTATGTTATCGCTATGGTATACGGTTCTGATGCTTTGCTTATTCGAATTTCCTTTCGGTATTCTTTACTATTTGCTCGTATATTGTGTGTGTATCTGTTAGAAACGCCACAGTGCTATCGCGTTTACGATGATAGTGAAGAACGTGTGATTCGAACCGACGCTCTGACGGTGAGAATCACAAAAAATTGAACCAATGTTCAACACATCAGGCCACTCCCGCGTGTACGACTTCGATTTCTAAACTCAAGTATATTAAACTAATGTGGAATTGCTGTAATTGCTTGGTATACGGCTGATGCATTTTCTTATTCGACTTTTATTCGTTTTTTTTTTTTTGCTTTCGGTAGGAAGGTAGAAATCTTCAAAAGATAACTCTGGACTGATCCAGAGGCGTGCCGGGGTTTTACCGACTAAAACCACCTCCCGTCAGGCTCACATTCCCGTTGATCCCCGCGGAACTTTCTTTTAGATGTTCTATCGCGGGGCGGGACGGAGTTTACCTGTTAATCCGCTCGTTGCGTCGCAACTGCTGCATCATATCACATAGAACATCATTTGCTACGGACCATGCCTGTTTTGAACTCAACATGTATTCTATTACTCCCGCCAGAGTAACTGCCGGTCTCATATGTCTCTCCAAAATCATGCGTGCGGTCTTGAATCTCACGCACTCTGTGAGTACGTGTTCCGCATTTTCTATTTTGCCTTCGCAATTCAAGCAGTATGGGCGATTCACATGCTTATACTTGTGCAAGTATAACCGAAAGCATCCATGTCCTGATATTAGCTGAGTCAGGTGGTAATTCAGCTCGCCATGTTTTCTTTTCACCCATGTTTCTATATCAGCTATCATGGTGTGGATCCATCTTCCTTTGGTGGAAGAATCCCACCTTCATTGCCATTCTCTTAGGCTATAATAGTGACTGCATTCTCCAACAATTCTTTTGTGAGACCTCATGCAAGGCAGCGTTTTCTTTAGCTGCAATGCCAGGTGGTGTCCTCCGGGCCAAAACATTTATGGTATCTTCGGATACCGTTCGGAATGCACAACATACTCTATGTGCTGAGTTCACTCCCCTCATGTACGACTTATACTGTGCGGCTCCTGCCCATATGTGAGCTGCATACATTATAATGGAGGCGTTGACACTGGTTATGAGTTTTTTTATGTGGGGCCGGGGCCCTCCAACTCGCATGCGGCTGCTTATTAAAATTGCCTCCGTCTTATGTCCAGCTAGTTTCAGTTCGGCCATATCTAGCCAGTATTTAATGCTCTGGATTGCTTGGGAGCAAATATTCTGCAGGCTATCTAGATGTTTAGCTACGGCCACCATTGCCAAATCATCTGTGTGCCCAATGATGCTAACCCCTTCTGGTACGTTGACCCCGAGCACACCATCGTACATGACATTCCATAACAGCGGACCTAATACATACCCCTGAGGTACACCCGCTGTTATTTTATATTCCTGTGGTCCCTAATCTGTATCCAGCTATCGCATTGCGAGAATTAAGTAGTCCGATAGTATTTTAATTTAATCAAAAAAATAACTTTATTTTTTGTTAAAACTTAGGACTACTTATTTTTAATAGTAATGTTGCGGCTATGCCGATGGGTGTCTCCAAGAAGAATGTGCGTCTTCGTGTACAGTGCACATATTTATCCAATTGCTGGGTCACAGATGGGCGTCCCGTGTTGACCCATGAGAATGGTGCCGCGTACGAAGATAATTGTCTTAGGTCATTGTTGATCTAAGATCCTTTTAGAGCGTCTATGCGATGTCTGGGTCATAGATAAGTGTTCGGTGTTGACTCATGAGGATGGTGCCGTGTGCGAAGATAAGTGTTGAACCAGGATGATTGTTTGATGTTTGGATTATGGCGGCGTGTTTATTGTGGTAATGTGGCTATCCTTAACTTGAGCGATGTCGCACAACACCGATAGTGCCTTACTGGTTGATCTACCTTTCCAGAACCCGTACTGCCATTCAGAGAGCCCCGATGTCCCCTCAGTGAATTCTTCCCGGCGACTGGCAATTATTCGTTCAAGCAGTTTTCCTGTTGTGTCCAGCATGCACAATGGGCGATAAGACGACGGCTCTTTTGGATTCTGGTCACCTTTTGGTATAAGCACAAGCCGCTGTTTTTTCCATCGTTTGGGAAATTGGCCTGTTTGAAGGCAGGTTGTGAAGAGATTGCTGAAGACTTCCGGCTTCTTTGTTAGAGCAGCCTTCACTATAGCGTTGGGGATACCATTCAGTCCTGGGGTCTTATTTTTTTTTGACAACCCTTGCAGCCAAGAGCACCTCTTCGGTGGTCACAGGTGGTATCTCTCCTTCAGTGATACTCCACTCCTCTTGCACTCTCAGCACCTCATCACAGTGCGGGAAGAGGACAGCAACGATTCTGGCCATGTCAGTTTTACTTTTTTGCATTTGACTACTGTTGCTCTGTAGTCTTTTCGTGACGATCCTGTAGGCGCTGCCCCATGGGTGTTGTCTAATTCATCCCTTAGAGAGCAGAACGCGTCATATTTACTTTTGCGGATTACATTCCTCAACTCATTTCGTTTGTTGACGAATTCCGCATGCAATGTGGGTAGGTGTTACGGCTTCTTGCTCTTTGTTGCAAGCGTCTTAACCTGTTGCACTCCGATCGCACATGGTCGACTTCTGAGTTCCACCAATAGACTGCTTTGATAGCCCCTGCTGGTTGTCTTTGTCGTGGCATAGAAGCATCACATGCGGTAGTTAGCCACTTCATGAGTTTTCCAGCCTGCCTGTTCGCATTGGCCTCTGCGTAAAACTGTGCGATTAATTCTATATATATATATATATATATATATATATATATATATATATATATATATATATATATATATTGAAGAATTTTACACACTAACTGTACTCTCAACATTTGTCAATATAGTCTCCTGCGTGATCTACACACTTTTGCCACCGATTTGGAAACTTTAATATCCCAATAATAATGTTCGTATAAAGATATAGGGCGAGTTGTTAGCCAATTGTGCACGTGCTCCTCGACTTCTTCACTACTTTCGAATTTTTCCCTCCAAGTGATTCCTTCTAGGGTGCAAACAAAAAATACGAGGGTTGCCTCTTATGGTTCGGGATTTGGCAGCCCTAGCGTTGCAATCCGGCAATTGACAGCTCTGTCGTAAAGTTGGACATTTTTGAGGTTATACGCACTCAGAACGTTTTGACATACGAGCGTTATTTGTGTTGTTTACAGTAACTTAAAAGATTCATCTCGGCCCAAAAATGGAATTAAATCGTCAACATTTTCGTGCGATTATTTTTTACAACTTTCGGTGTGGATTAACTCAGCAACAGTGCATGGATGAACTTAATTCAATTTTTGGCGATGAAGCTCCATCAAGGACCAGTGTTTATCGATGGTATGGTGAATTCAATCGTGGTCGTAGTTCCCTCCAAGATGAATTTCGTGAAGGTCGTCCAAAATCAGTTGTTGTTCCGAAAACCATTGATGCTGTGCGCGAACTGATATTGGAAGATCGTCATGTGACCTATCGTGAGATTGAGACAACCTTAGGCGTTAGTGGGACCAGCATACATTCAATATTGCATAAACATTTGACTGTCAAAAAAATTTGTTCACGTTGGATCCCACACAGTTTGTCAATCGCACAAAAAAAGGCTCGTGTCAATTGGTCGAAAGAAATGCTCAAAAAATACGGTCGCGGTGCTTCGAAACACGTCTATGACATCGTGACAGGTGATGAATCGTGTATTTACGCGTATGAGCCCGAAAGTAAACAGCAGTCGACTGTCTGGGTGTTTCAAGATGAGCCAAATCCAACAAAAGTTGTTCGCACACGAAGCACTTCCAAGCAAATGGTCGCCTGTTTTTTCGGAAAAACTGGACATGTCGCAACCGTACCACTAGAAAAACGCAGAACAGTCAATTCTGAGTGGTACACAACCATTTGTTTGCCAGTTGTCTTCCAAGAAATCGGGAAAACCAACCGCCGAAGACGGATCACTCTTCACCGCGACAATGCGAGCTCTCACACATCGGCTGCGACAACTGCATTTTTGAGCACCCAAAACATCGATTTGATGGGTCATCCGCCGTATAGTCCTGACTTGGCACCGAATGACTTCTTTTTATTCCTGTACGTAAAAAACAAACTGAGAGGTCAACGTTTTTCGACACCTGAAGAAGCGGTTGCTGCATTCAGAATGCATGTGTTGGAGATACCTGAATCAGAGTGGCAAAAGTGCTTCGACAATTGGTTCAAACGCATGCAAAAGTGTATAGATCTTCATGGGGAATATTTTGAAAAACAATAAAGTGATTTTCGATGATCAATATTTGTTTTTGTTCTCTAATCCCGAAATATAAAAGGCAACCCTCGTAGTCACAGGGAGACAAATCTGGGCTATAAGGAGGGTTTAACGCCTTCATTTGTTAGAATTTTTATAATAATCCGTTACGTAATAGACGTATGTACCTCTTGGTCGCTCATGGCTGTACTGACTACAAAACCGAGCGCGACCACTAGCCAAGCTGGCTCCCCTACTCTTCATAAACCAAAGAACAGCCACGCACAAGATTATCTAGGTCGAAATTTGTGGTTAAGCAAAACAGAGAAATTACAGTTTTTATTTGATTGTTCATAAATAGCCACGCTCTAGTCATAAGAGAAGTTTCAGCGCATTGCAATCATACCGAGCTCGCTTCCTTCCGTATTGTTCAGTTGATAGAACTGAGTATTTAAGCTTTTATTTTTTTTTATTTTTTTTTATTTTTTTTTATTTTTTTTTATTTTTTTTTATTTTATCACTAGGAAATGCGAACATCTAGCGCTGAGTCAATGCCATGAGTTTTTTTTTCTCGACCGGGTCCATCAGCCAAACTCTGAAAGATGCTCAAGGCTTTCTTCCAACCATTTCACGAAGCCTATAGCTTAATGGGGTGGTATTTCACCGGGCTGGAGTTTGGAACCCTACCTACCACTCAGTAATTATGCCGAACTGCACAATAGCAAAAGTCGTCAGTTGAACATAGGTTTGCACAATCGAACGAAAGACACAGCCCCCTTACCAACTCAGCAGTAGAGGGGGCAGTTTTGCTCTAATAACTGCGCTTTGGGCGTGTGTTTTAATTTATTCATTCTGTATAATGAAATTTGTTGTGCCGAGACAAATGATATTGATATTAATGGAGTCGCACTTAAACCATAAAAATGTCATTTAAACCGTTAAAAAAAAAAAAAAAAAAAAAAACCGATGCCAAAGAAATTTCCTGAGAATCCTAAATGGTTAATGGTGTTTGCTGTTTTTTTTCCGTAGTCGCAGTTTACTCCTACATGTTTTCAAACTGTCGAGAACTATGCGCGGCTCCATTCAGGAAATGCACTCCATATTTTTATGGTGGCGTAAAATAACGGTGCAACACTTAAAGAGGATATAATTTAAAGGGACCCCAGTTTATGTTGCAGCATTCTTTAATTTATTCTTGATGGCAATGGGTTCAGTCATGGAACGAAAATGCTAAAGGTTATTGGACATAATTTGAGAACACACACATTACAGTTCCGAGCAAAGTTGTTTCACGTTTGGGTTTTCTTTATTTATTGATTCATTTGACAGGTCTTCTGCTGAATTCAGCTTTCTGATGTACTGAGGTCTTTATATATTCACTTGTTGATTACATCACCTTTTCTACATGTAGTTAGCAAACGCATTATCTAATCACGTAGTTGGCAAACGCTGTACCTAATCACGATTCTTAAGACTTCAACAAACCGGTTGATGTCGATCAACTCAATAAAAATAGGACCATCTTTTTCAGGGGATTGTTTACCACCTTTTCAAGGCTGGTTATCAAGTTACGCTAGTGGATATTGGTTTCACTCCTGACATTGTTTACATTACCTTGTCCCAATCTAGACAATGCAAGATTCTTTCCGGCCCATCTTTTGCTTGCATTATTGGCAGCAACATTTATGATGGTGATTGAGTAACGACTACCGACTGACTCGAATTAGGGATGGAAATTGAGATTTCTGCTTTTGCACAACGTTCAGCCAATGGTAATCGTGCTCTCTTGTGCATCCTCCAAGTCCCCACGCTCATCCAGGTGGATAAGTATTCGCGTACTCGTTCGATGTCGATGGGCGTAGAAAGGATGAAGAAATCAAAAGGAAAGCACAATAACCCAGGGTTGATCTGGCTTAGTGTGAGTGTATTAATGCAGCGTCTGAGAATGATCCACTGACCTAGTGCGGTGATTGTGGTGATCTCAGAGTGCATTGAACTATGGAAAGACAGAATTGTGAAGGAGAGGAAAAGTGGCCGGTGCTATTCACCTACGAAAAGAGATCATTGATCCCAAGCGAATAGATGATCTGCGGAAAAGCCGAAGTGACTCCAAATTGGCTAGGGTAATTTATCGTGAGAACTAATTAAATATTTTGATAAATTCCCCAGCGGTTGCATGAATATGCAACAGTGTCGTCTGCTTCGACTTGTTGTTGCTAACCGACATGATGTGATTTCCGATGGAAATCTCATGGGCTAGCAAAAATGGAGTTGCCGTATGGCAAAAAGGTAGCTGAATTCAATTATGCATTATCTGATAGAAGAATGAATTCAGCTATGTGTCCATTTGGGGAAATATGATATTCCAGGTGAATTGCATGAACGGTGGGATAGGGGTTGATGCGACTCGCTGTTAGCGGTCGAAATAAGACGGAAATTGTGGTTGAAATTGTGGGTTGATTCTCCATGTAATATAGAGAACCCTCACACATACTTCTTTTAAACTAGTTAAGGGGGAATTCTAGTCGGGAAATTTGAAAAAAAAATTGATTTTTTTATGTTTCAAAATTTTGGATGATCAAGAGTATGTCTTTAAAGCTATGTTTCAAAATTACAATTATGTACTGA
Source organism: Microdon myrmicae (assembly GCA_963931805.1). Lineage (NCBI taxonomy): Eukaryota > Metazoa > Arthropoda > Insecta > Diptera > Syrphidae > Microdon > Microdon myrmicae. The sequence goes on along the minus strand of OZ007498.1, from coordinate 143,394,734 downwards.
GTTATAGCGATTATGGTGCCGCCGCAACTAAACTGGTCCGACTGTACTCAAAACTTTAAACGCGTTTTTCTCGTAACTACATTTTTCAAACTGGCGTGCATGATATGTATTTTAATTTTTACTGTTTATAAAAAATTTGAAACTTAAAAAATACCAGAATAAATTTTTTTTTTCAAATGCCCGCCAATTTGTGAATTTTTTTTTGACTTCTTCGAGGTAGAGGTGATAGCGACATCTTTACTAATTAACATTCATTACATTTTGTTGTTGCATCTGGTTGAGATGACCAGAAGGGTTGGAACCCTGTACGCCAGGACACCCCCATTTTACCAGGTGATAACTTTTCCAGTTTGAATTTTTCTTCTTTTTTAATTTTTTATGTATTCCTAAAATATAAATAAACAAATGATAAAAAATGGATACCAAAAACATTCTTTGTTTTTTTTTTACGAGCTCGAAAGCACGTCCGATATTGGGGCCTCTAGGCCAGAATACCTCCTTAAATAAATAGTAGGTGCTTAATATAGTGGATCGTCAAGAATGAAATTGAGAAAAAATATACAAAATCCATCCTTGACGACCCCATATTAAAGAAATAAAATAATAAAAATAAGTACAGTGTATTATTTGTTTTTAAATTCGTACGTTCTTTTACATTTGTTTTTATTAAATTAAATAAATTGAAATGCGTTTTATGATCTGTTAAATTTGTGCATCATATCACATAACGTAGGTTAATGTTATTCTATAAAAAAACTTGATGTTTTTCTTTTCTCGATATCTTACATATAAAAATGTAATGAAATAATTAAATACTAAGATAAGAAGCCAACTTTTATAGTCATTGATCAAATTTGATAGAGCAATATAATAGTATGGGTAATTTTATATAATAATATACATATGAATATATACAAACTTATTAGCAATTTACATATTGAATTCGATTGTTGTTTAGTTATTTAAATCTATAAATTAATATTAAGGATCATTCGTACGATATCTGAACTGTGTTATGTAAATATATTTGATAAAAATATATTTAGAAAAACTTCAGTAGCATTAGACTTCTTTCTTTTTTAAGTTTTACCTTTTATCGTATAGAAGGAATTTTAATAGAACCTATTTGATAATTAATTAATAGGTAGGTACATATTTTACGTTTTAAGTACAAAGTTGAATGTTTACTATTATTTTATTATTTTGGCGGAAAAAGAAATCATGTACATAAGATTCTTTTTGAATTTAGTATTGGTATTCTGTTATAAACATATTCACTTTATTCAAATTTTCATGACTGACTCTCTTTCATTCTTTTGCTCACCCTACCAAGATTGCCCTGCTCTGATTCACTGTGAATTATAGGACTAAACAAAATTCACCTTGTATCCATTGTCGCGATGTGGTTTTGATTAATAAGTTTATCTCTAATTCACCTTCGTCATTTCCATTCCGCACTCGGTCGTTCCGACTGGACATTCGACCGGAATATTCACCATCTTCGTCCTCTTCGTCACTCCTAAATAGATCCTCACTGTCGTCGCTTGCCCAGGGTTTCATATAGTCGACGGCGGATGATGTCTGCTTGGGCCCCTGATTCTCTCCTGTCCGACGCACAACGTATCGATCGTTGCGCAGGGTCTTGATAACCTCATACGGTCAAAGGAATTTGTGTGCGCGCTTTAAGTCAGGTCCTTGCTGTACCTTGGGACTAGCAACGATATCGCCTTCTTGATATCGAAAAGCCGCCTTCCTGTTCTTATTAAAGTTCCGCTTGTCTTCGGACTGAATGCCTTGGACATTCTCCTTTGCCTGCGTGCGGAGTTCCGCTAGGTGGTCGTCGAATGAGGCAATCAATTCTTCCTCCAGAAGCACATTAATCTGCGGATCGTTCTTCAAACGAGCGTCGACTCCGAACATTAATCAGAATGCTGACCTGTGGCCTTTCTAACAGATACACACAATACATAAGCAAACAGTGAAGAGCACCGAAAGAAAATCGAACAAGAGGCAGTATCAGCCGCATACCATGCAATAACATAGCAATTCCACATCAGTTGAGTGTACTCGAGTTTAGAAATCGAATTCCTACACGCGGCAGTGGCCTGATGTGTTCAGCATTGGTTAATTTTTTAGTGATTCTACGTTCGAATCACACGTTCTTCACTCTCGTCGCAAACGCTATAATTGGTGAGCCCGACGTGATCTGTATACACAACACACAATCTCCCATCAGTAAACAGGCTTTTACTACTACACGACTTCCGCATAGAGCACCGGCACTCTCGCCTGCTCCGATGTTCTCTCACTCGTTCGCTCCTCGGTCCGTCGCTCGCGCACGAAGTTGATCGTAACAAAGTTACTGAGGAGGGAGTAGTGTGGCGTTTCTAACAGATACACCACACCATATACAAGCAAATAGTGAAGAACAACCAGAAAGAAAATCGAATAAGCAAAAGCATCAGCCGTATACCAAGCAATAGTAAAGCAATTCCACATCAGTTGAGTGTACTTGAGTTTAGAAATCGAATTCGTACACGCGGCAGTAGCCTGATGTTTCAATGCTTCGCTTCTCACCTGTTTCTCCGTGTGTTGAATTCGCCGTCTTCACTAGCCTTGCTTAACGCTATAATTGGTGACCCCGACGTAAACTCTATACAAACAGTACACAATCTTCCATAAGTTAACAGGACTGTACTACTACGGTTTCGACTTCTGCACAGAGCACCGACTCTCTCGCTTGCTCCGACGTTCTCTCACTCGCACACAAAGTTGATCGTAACAAAGTTACTGAGGAGGGAGTAGTGTGGCGTTTCTAACAGATGTTACGGACCGACCTTGAATCCAGGTCCCCCCAAAATCCACTAATCCCCCTTCGTTAGTTTCCCCTCTTTACCTATAAAAGGAGAACAACTCGCCAAGTAGTTAATTTGCATAAACTACTTTATGCAAATTCTACTTGGCAGAGAAAATAATAAAAACCGGCGTTGGCGTCGAATAATAAAATAAAACGTCAACGGCGAAAAAAATATAAAATCATTCGACGTTAAACTACGCTCGAGGCTTGTCATGCAAATCAACCTTGAGCTTTAATACAAAAGAAAACAAGGTTATCCAGTAAATAGTTGGTTCGTCTGTGTACGTGATCGGCACAGAAGGATTCTTTATCATTAGTAACTTCAGTTTGACCAACCGAAAGCTGATTAGGGGAGCAACAACACAACGCCCCCTGCAACGAGCCAGCGGACCACAGCAACAACAACAGCACAGCGACCGCTCAACGGTCGCACAAACTTAATCACAGTAAGTCCCCTTCTTACTTTTACTATATTATAATATTGTTAACAACACATAACACAGATACACACACCATATACAAGCAAATAGTGAAGAACACCGAAAGGAAATTCGAATAAGCAAAAAGCATCAGAGCCGTATACCAAGCAATATCATAGCAATTCCATATCACTTGAGTGTACTTGAGTTTAGAAATCGAATTTCTTCACGCGGCAGTAGCCTGATGTTTCAATGCTTCGCTTCTCACCCGTTTCACCATGTGTTCAATTCACCATCTTCACTATCCTTGCTTAACGGTATAATTGGTGACCCCGAAGTAATCTGTATTCCAACGGCACACAATCTTTCATAGGTTAATGGGACTTTACTACTACGGTCCCGACTTCTGCACAGAGTACCGGCTCACTCGCCTGCTCCGACGTTCTTTCGCTCGCTCGTTCCTCGCGACATCGTTCGCACACGAAGTTGATTGTAACAAAGTTACTGAGGAGGGAGTAGGGTGACGTTTCTAACAGATACAGAGAATACATATATACTCCTGTAGGTCGTCGTTTTGCTGCTGTGCTTTCTTGAGCCGCGCAGTAAGGCACTCGTAGCTCTCATTAATTACCAACCATCCGGGAAGCGGAATTCGGCTTAATGCGTCGACATGATTCATGCCCCGTCCCGGTCTATGCTCTATCGAATACGGGAATTCTTCTAGCAGCAATGCCCATCGAGCTACTCGAACGCAAAAATCCTTCTTGCTCATCCTCATTGTAAAGGCTTTGTAATCGGTTGCAATCTTGACATGTATTTTCAGTAGATACCATCTACTCGGAATCGCCGAAGTGCCCCGATCGAATACTTCTCCTCTACTGGCGTTATTTTACTGTTAACGAAATATATTGGATGCATCAGCCCATCGTTTTCGTCGCGTTGCAAGAGGATGGCTCCGTATCCATACTTCGATGCGATCGTATGGAGGTCCGTCTCAGCTCCTATTCGATACAAATTAAGCACAGGTTTTTGGCTTAGGCACATCTTCAGTAGTTCGAAAGCTTCTTTTTCAGCGTCTCCAAAATTAAATTTGACATCTGCTCGCAGACAGTTTGATAAAGGTCGCGCAATCCTTGAGTAGTCAGGAATGAATTTCCTGAAGTATCAGTCCCAAAAAAGCTTGCACTTGTCGAATATTCTTAAGCGTCTAACCGTTTCAGTTTTCCGCTCCGTCGGCCGTACGGCACCGTCTTCGATAATGTGGAAATCAACACCTCCTGTCAGGAAGCAATAGTTCTTCCAGTTGATACTCAGCCCAGCTGTCCTTACCGTCTCGAATACGTTTTTAAATCTTTTCATCCCGTCCTCGCGTTTGTTGGAAAGAACAATCAGATCATTCATGTATGTCAAGACAAGCCCGCCCCGAAAGGCGTTTCGAAATATGGCCTTTACATATCGCTGGAAAACTCATGGTGAATTACACAGGCCAAAAGGGACACGCAGGAACTCAAATTGTCCGCCTGCAACAATAAATGCGGTATATTTAATACTTTCGGCATCGGATGGTACGTGGAAGAACCATTCTTCAAGTCGAGTGTACTGAAGATTTTCGTGTTTTGCAGTTTATCCAATTGGCTCTCGATTATCAGTAGGGGATATCTATTTTATTTTTTATTATTATCTATAAATTTTTTTTTATTCAGAATCGATAGTCAACGCATAATCGGTGTGTTCCGTATTTCCTCTTGACGTAACACAATTGGGCTGGCATAGTCGGATGGTGAGGGTCGAATGAAGTTCTGGTTCTGCCATTCTGCTATTTGATGGGTGACTATGTGCCTTTCGTTGGGCGCAAGCCACCTTGCCTTTTGATATACTGGTTCGTTATCTTTTAATATTAGTCTCATACTCACTGTGGTCTACTACGTCTTGTTGGGCCTGTAATTTTCTATGCACGTCATTATTTGTTCCCTCGTATTCTCGTCTTATATGTAAGAAAAATCAGTCCTCACACAATTCTATTCTTCGAGCACGCTGATATGTAAAATCTCCGGTAATTCTTCAGCATCGTCATCAAGGTTAATGTAAATTGTACCGTTCTTTGCGTGGAACTTTCTTGGTCCCAAGAATTCAGTTCCGATCAATGATTTTTGCTGAGAAATAGTATCTGAAACGTGTGAGAGTCGGAAAACTCTGCCCATCTATCGGGACTTCCGTTTGGAATTCTTCTAGCGCCTTATGGGCAGGTGAGCCTGTGGCGGTCGTGCAATTGAATTCAATTAAGTTGAAAAATCACTTACGAGACGAAGGTGTTGCATGGAGTTTTGAAAACCACCCGCAAACATTGATGCGGTTTACTTTCTCTTACCTACCGCTGTTAAGATCACTCTTCAGAAAATCTATCTGAGGCTTTGATGTGATAGAAATGTTACACCTCGCACTTGAATACCGATGTACTATCGTCAGCAAAACTGAACACTTTGTTATCCGTTGTCTCCGAGAAATCATTTATATGAAGCAAAAACAATGTTGGGGTCAAAATAGAACCCTGGGGTACCCCAGAATTAACAGGATAAAGATCCGAACGCTCGCCGTCCACAACAACCCGGATCGATCGATTTTCGAGGAAGCTCTTCGTCCAGTCGCAAAGCCGCTGGGAAAGTCCAATGCGACTGCCCTTGACCCACCATGGCGCTCAATCGCAGATGTCCATATATCGGTTATAAGTCTCCCGTGAACCGCCTGCCACGGAATCTGTATTGACGATCATTCACAAGTCCGTTGCACTCCAAATACTTAATTAACCCAGTATTGATTACTTTTTTCACCACCTTAGCCAACATAGACATTAATGCTATCGGACGGTAATTTTGTGGGAGACACTTTTTTCCCGTCTTTGGTATTGGCTGAACTCGAGCGATTTTCCAGCAGGCAGGAAATGTTCTCCGTGCATAAGATAAGCGGAAGAATCTGCCAAGAACCGGTGATAGTTCTGGAGCACAGTTCTTAAGGACTATTGCTGGTATTCCGTCCGGGCCGGTTGCCTTCCTACAGTCCAGTTCACGTAGAATGTGTTGAATAGTACGCGGGCGAAATCTCACATCCCGCATCGAAGACCGCACCGGCGCGATCACAGGTGGCTCCAAAAGACCAGGATCGAGGTTTAAATTCGCCGCAATTAAATTCGCGAAAACATTAGGTTTATCCTTGAATTTGTGACCAACGTCCAGCTGTCTGTCACCAACGGAGGGAAAGAGGAGGATGCGAAGTTACTGCTGACAGCTTTTGCCATTGGACCGCGAACCAGTCGGCACCGAAGGAGTTTTTTGGTCACTCTGTCGTTGTGAGCTTTCTTCGCGGTATCACTCGCCTGGTTGCACGCGTTTCTGCTTCTAACAAAATTCGTTCTTTTAACATCGGTGGGGTTGGAACGCCATTGTTTAAAAGCTCTATTTTTTGCTGCTGTAATCTGCTCGCATTTTTTATTAAACCACGGTTTATCAGATGAACTTGTGGCGGTCCCATTAAACGCCGCTACTCACCTTCATAAATTTACTAAAAGCTTCCAGTCCTGAAGCTCCCATAACCCCATTGTTTCGCTAATGCAACTGCATTAGCACCTGCAAATATTCCTCGCATCAAAAACATTTGCTTTCTCAAGGACAATTAATGCTTTCAACGCATTACCTAGAAATTCCTGAAAAGAATTTCTCCCATAAGGGCATTCTAGTAGGCATCAAGGGATCAAGGCATCCCAGCATTAGCAACCAAGAACCGAATTTTGTATTAATGTAAATATTCACACTGGAATTCGATCCTTGAGTTGCCATAGATGCCATATACAATCGGAATAGATGTTATACACAACCGTCACTGTGTAACCATCTAAATTGCTTCTTAATGACTTGCAACTATTGCTTCAGCTGCAAGCACTTCTCTCAGAAATGCTCCTTTGTTTGAATCTCCAAACAATCACCAACTTCGCGCTTAGCCGCCGAATTCGAATTCAATAGCATAAACAAATGCAAATAAAGAACCCGTTTCTTACAACGACCAAAGATACGATATACAAATTGTATGATGTATCACAAACCTATTAGTACCTAATGTGTGGCAGCGTATTTACTTAGCTGAACCCTCATTACAGAACGATGCCTTAGGTCGCTTCTCCCTTTGTTCTTTTTCCCTTGTTTTAGGTTTCGTTTATCCTGGCTGAAATGCCTCGATAAACAATCTGATCTACGCGATCATACACACACACACATCGGAATTTAGCCAGCAAGATCCTCTTACTGGTTACTCACTATAGAGAGAAAGCTTCTCTCTTTCCTGACTAACTCACCACCGAATCGAGGGTGAATCAAAAGTCAGATTCCAACCCTCGGTTGAATCTTATTCCAACCACCAGTGCGCACACATCGCCACAAGAGTCGTGTTTCAATCTTCAAAGCAGTCGGGTCGCCCACCATCCAACGTACCGGCGCCGGTACGGTGGGTTCTCTAGGAGTCGTCTTTCCTCCCCAGTTTTCCGGCTTCGTTAGTGATTCGGATGTGTCTTTAAATTTATTTCGGAGAACTAAATCATGTGAACATTCTCTACATCTCCGGAATTTATAAATAAAACTCATGTGAACCTTCTCCACATCTCTATTACTATTACTACTACTATTTATTGGCCTATAGGAACCCGAAAGTTCATGACTTCACCGACTCCACTCCGCCATTGTTCCCTGTCCCGTGCGCTCTTCTTCCACGTTCGACCATCTGATCCGATCTCCTTGAGGTCTAACCTAACATTGTCCTCCCATTTCCGTCGCGGCCGCCCTGTCGGTCTCTTTCCCGTTGGCTTACCGTCAAGAATTCTATGCACGGTCCTATCGTTGCCCATTCGCGCCACATGTCCGGGCCATCTTCTCTACATCTCTAGAATTCATAAACAAAAATCATGTGAACATTCTTTACACCTCTAGGATTTATAAATAAAAATGATTAACAACCAACAATATCCGGTGCGTTTTTATTGCTGGCGCCTACCCCCTGTGTGTTTTTGTTTCGTGCCTTGCTGACAATTTCCCGTGAACAATTTTCGGCTGAACTTTTGCTTGATGGGGATTGAAGTGAACCCCGTGCCGTACGCCGGTACACCTGCTTCTACGCCACAAACTTCGTTTGATGGAATGTGGAATGTAAATCTTCATCCCGAGAAGAGTGATTTCTGTGACCGACTCCGCGCAAGTGTTATCACCGGAGTCTCCGAAGCATACCTCCGACCATGGAAAGGATGTGAAGAAATCTCGCATATCGTCCCAGTTAGCAGCCCCATACTTCCATATGTGGCGAAGCTGCCGAGGCCGGTTATTCGCTTGAAATGCAGGTGGTTGCGCGACAGATACCAAGCAGTGATCTGAGTTTCCCAGTGGCGCAGAAACATCTACGGGATAAATACTCGGTTCGGATGTCAAAAGCAGATCCAGGGTGTTCGCATAATTGGCTTGGGCATCCGGCACTCGCGTTGGTTCCTCCACGAGTTGAGTCAATTTGTGGCCAACAGCAAACATCTCCTCCAGCCTCCTAGCCTCGTCGGTTCTGTTAGAATGTACCAACCAGCCGGCATTGTGCACATTAAAATCGCCAAGGACAACAAATTCAGAAGCTGGTTGGTTGAACTGTATCCAGTCGACGGTATGTGAAATGTGTGCGAAAAATGTCGCCGGTCAATCGTCATCCGGGGAGCGGTAAAGACAACAAAGAAATTTAACAGAATTCCTCAGCACGACCTTCAACCATATGATGTCCATGTTATTGTCCCAACGCCTCTATCCTCTGGCGAGCTACATCGGACTGCGCGAAGACGCAGTTATTTATCATAATATCTGCATGATGTTCCCCATGACATAGTCCCTCCGGAGATCTGAAAGGGGGACTAGTTTACCTCCGGAATTCTTTATATCAGAAGGTACCATCATGCCTTATCTCCGTGTTAGTCCGGGCCATTGGCCACACATCCAAAATACTGTCGACGATTTCTCTTAACGACATCGAACCGGTCCATCAGCCAACCTCCGAAAGATGGCCAGGGATTTCTCGCGACCATTTCACAGAACCTATAACCTATAGGGTGGTATTTCACCGGCGACAGGGCGATTAACCGGGCTAGCTGCGAGTATATTCTAGCACCCTTCTCACAGGGCAAATGGGTATGTTTATTATTTAAAGTATTTTTTTAAATGTTAGTCACTAATAGGCGGCGAGGGAGCTGAAAGCGGATGCAAATGTTGATCGTTAAGCTCATCCAGAAGTACTGTGGCGGTGCCGCCAAACCTCACGGTACACTTACCTAAAAACCCCCTTAACCTCATCCCAAGTCGCATAAGTTTTGCTAATGCAATCGCATTAATCACCTAAAATGCTTCACGCATTAATTAGATCAAAGCTATAATCTTAAAGTCCCTGTAAAGAAAACTTGCCTTTTCATGTATCACTTCGCATACAATTTTCCGTAAGATTTCTTTCCTTGCTTATCCGGAATTCTAAATCAATTCGGCACTTTCGGTACCAGACAAATTCCTGATTCGGTTTGCATACAATGTAACCGTCATGACAGGGACCATAAATATTGCGCTGTCTATTATCCAACTTCACGCGACTTCTTGCCAACCCTCATATTCAATTCTTTGCGACTCTATCTCGTCTCCGTTTAACCCAGCGGCTAGCCCAACAGGCAAAATTCGCCTCAGCCCAACTTTTTCTGCTCTTTCTCAAATATTGGCACTCATGTCCGCCAAATGCAGGCCGCACGCGACTCCACTCGCCATTGCTCGACACGTTTGACCCCGGCTCCTCACTGTACCTCAGCTACTGCGCGTAGCAAAACTATCAGTAGGACGCCCGGTTCCAACTTCACGCGACCCCGCTCGCCAATGCTCGTCCTTACTCTACCCTTCTTCCACAACCCCGGCTCCTCACTGAACCACAGCTACTGCGCGTAGCAAATTTAACCAGTGGGACGCCCGACTAGCAGGTCGGCTCCTTACTACCCCACCAACTACACCGAGTGGCAAATATGTAGTAGGAGGCCCGGCCCTACCTCCTTACATAAACTTCAGCACCTTCGTCCTTAGTTCTCTGAACGTGTCCCAAACGTCTCAGCAACACCGGTCGACAAATCAAACCGATACCACCGGCCTGAGACCCTACCCTAGAACACCTCATACAGGTGTCTCTACCAAACCCCACCCTGGAACACCTCATACAGGTATTCCAGTCATTAGGCCCCTCCAAGGCCCGATATTAGCGACAGCCTAAGGCAATACACGCCCCTCTACGCCGCCTCACACACAGGTGCAACAACCATCTTTCGGAGCGTGCTTCCATTTCCCTAGGGCGCCCTGCGGTTGGACACAACCAACCACCCACCAGGAGCCCCCTAAGCAAAGTCGCCTATTTTTTAACAAGCGCGACCGGCCGGCACCTCACCACAAGTTGCCGTTCGGTCGAAATCGCAGCTACCGCTACATTGGCACCAATGTACCGGTCCTCCCTCGATCGGTAAGCCGCACAACTGAGGGCCCGCCCCCTTTACCAGCCCCAAACAACTCGCCATACAAACGTATAGACGAAAGATACCGGCTCTGGGCGCGGGTCCCCTTTCCATCCCGCACACGGCAACCCGTCGCTGCGGATGCGATTAATCCTGGGAAAATTCCCCCCATCCCGCACACACTACTTCGTCACTGTGGATGCGGGCGGATTTCCGATAGGTTCCGACCTATTCGGGCGATAAACCTGTTGGTCCAAACCCACAACAGGCAAATGGACCACGACGCACACCCTTGCCCTTGAGGGCATCAACGCGGTAACAACCGAGTCCACAAAAGTATCGACCCAGGCCCTTTCTATGACCCAGGAACTTGTCATCACGACAGTTCCCTTAACCAAATTGCAGCGCCTCCCGAAGTAAGCAGGGCCACCTTGTTTCCTAAGCGCTCGGCCCTCCTCTCACCACGCACCACCCATTCGAGCACTACTTCAGCCCTACCTTTTTTTCGTGACTTCGTCTCTGGGGGGTGGGGGGGGGGGGGATACTGTGACGGTGTCGCCAATCCCCACGGTACACTTACCTAAAAACCCCCATAACCCCATCCCAAGTCGCATAAGTTGTGCTAATGCAATCGCATTAAGCACCTGAAAATGCTTCACGCATTAATTAGATCAAATCTATTATCTTAAAGTACCTGTAAAGAAAACTTACCTTTTCATGCATCACTTCGCATACAATTTTCCGTAAGATTTCTTTCCTTGCTTATCTGGAATTTCGAACCAATTTGGCACCTTCGGTACCAGACAAATTCCTGTAAACAAAATGATTCGGTTTGCATACAATCTAACCGTCATGAGAGGGACCATAAATATTGCGCCGTCTATTTTCCAACTTCGCCATGTGTACGATAAATTTCTTTACGTACACATTGGCCGGCGACCTTTTTCTCCCAGCAATAAAATTCTCTAACTCGCACCATGTGTAAACAAAAGCAAATACACGCATCTAGCGTCTAGTGCCATAAAACGAATTTCTTCGCATGTGATCATGTATACAATCCGATCGGTTTAGCATCACCAGCTATACACATTTCCTATTGTGTAAATAGAAAAACCATTAGCACTTCTTCCTAATGGCGATACATTTACTTACGCATACCATTGCACTGAAAGAGTGCATGTCCTTGGTGGTCGTATGGGGGTAAAAGTTTGTATGCCAACGTATGGCACAGATTCACTTAAATCCCACAAGCAAAGATTCCACCGAAGGAAATGGAAAACACTTTTTATTTATTTAACGTTTTTTTTTATTTTTTTGTATTTATTCCTTGCAGCTCAAGTCCGTTTACAGGTATCCTTATTTAAATAGATGAATTTGAAACGCACACAATATACTATTTTACACTCTAAGGAAAGCTTTAAATTAATAACTTTTTTTTTTATTTGGTTAGTTTTTTATTGGTGAACTTTGCGACGCGACCTTCCGCTTAAACGATTGAGATGTGACTGATATAAAATTTCGCGAATTTAATGTGACGAGCGGCGGCGTAACTGACCGTGGCAATGATTCAATAGTGACTGACTTCTACTTAGGGGTGAAATTCATATTTCATTCCACACACAGGACAACCAAAAGAGACCACGCCTCTGCTTTCTCAACCCCACGCCCGTCAAAGTGTGAGTAACTTTTGTTAATTGTGTAATCGACGGACATGGACAATGAGAGAACAGAAACATGATGTGCTGTGATCTCGGGGTAGCTTTGGTTGTGTGTGTTGGTATCAGATGCAGCTACTGACATGTACTGGTGATCCAGTGGTACGGCAATGGTGTAGTCGGAGCACATTGAACCGTGGAAAGACAGAAATACGAATGAGAGGAAAACCTAGCCGATGTCACTCCCCTGCAAAAAGAGATCATTGATCCCAAGCGAATGGATGATCTGAGGGAAAGTCAATAGGACGCCGCAGATGCTTGGGAATTAATCAGCGTGAGAGCCAGACTCTAAGACGCTGAAATAACCCCAGCGATTTTGCTATGATGCAACAGCGTCGTTCGTTTAGACTTGTTGTTGCTAACCGACATTATGAGATTTCCGATGGGAAACTCATGGTTAGCAAGCATGGGGTTGCCGTGTGACAAGAATGTAGCTAAACTCAATTATGGATTATTTGCGTGGGATAATGAGTTTAGCTATACGTCCGTTTAACATGTTTTACAGGGGAATAACATATGAAGGAAATGAGTGGGTATGACGCGCTGAAAGCGGTCGAAATTAGGTAGGAATTGTGGTTGTAATTGTGTGTTGGTTCTCATGTAGAATAGAGAAACCCCCACAGTCGCACCCTTAAGAGAAAAGTTTTTCTCTCTCTTCTCTTGTTTTCTTAACCCTAACCTAGGATGGAATTCATGTCAGAGTTCTTGCCTCGTTGAGTCGTTTTACATCAGCAGACCAGAACGGTCACGCGATCTCCCGCTCTCCGCCGGCTGCGGAGACGCGCAAAAATACCCGGAGTCGTATTTTGAACTTGTCGGTTTCCAATTGTTTGCCGAGTTTGTGCCGCGGTTCGTTCGAAATAGTGAAAAAGAATTTATAAGTGAGAAAAGTAACTTAATTTTAAAACAATGAACCCTGAATTGCTGTTGATCGGTGCACTCTTTGCACTGGTCGCCATCGTCGTTCCTGATGTCTCCACAAATGTAATCAATTAAATAACTTATTCAATAAAGAATCCCGCAGTAAATTTCGTTGTGAATCTAAAAATAAAAGAACTTTCCAGAATAAACAAAAGAGTCTTTCAATTAATCACTTCTAGTGGACGGTGTGTTGTTCGTTCCGTGCTTTGGTGTTTTATTTTGTTGGTTGTGACCAAACGTGGCGGCGTTTCGTTCATTCGTTTGGCGATTGACTCTTGCCACAACTTTAGTGACAGTCGGATGGGGAAGAAGTGAACCGTGTGCCCGTGTCCGGCATAATACTTCTCCTCCCCACAGCATTTTGTTTAAAATACTTGCAAAGTGTTCTCCGTTTTAGCAGTAGTGGATAAAACCACAACTCCTTTTTACTACGTTAAATATGAAAAGTGTTGCAGCACTAGGCAGCAACAGCCAACAATAACGTCCAGATGAATCAGTTCATCCAATGAGAAAATTTAAAATCAAGTCAGTTGCCATCAGCACATTCCAAACTCACCTCGTAGCAGTCATTACCACCAGAAGGTATGCAACAGAGATCGGTCGCACAGGTTGTCGTTCGTGCTAAAGTGTTCCCCTGGTATTCAAATGCACTCAAAATAAGGTGACATCCTAAGCAGCGGGAATTGACAAAGCAATGATTCTATAGAACAGTTCATTTTGCCTATGAAAAGTTCCTGTTGAAATACGGTGTTTTGTTGATCGGTAAAATCTGCTGTTCCAGAAAAAGAACGAAAAAATGATCGGTTCGAGACTGCATATAAAGGGGCTTTACAATACGGTTTTTTGCCCTTTCTTTTTGCTTTGTGTGTTCTAATGAAGTTTTTGCTGAATTTGAGTTTTGTTTTGTTTAAATTGTGAAACGATTAATAGACTGTAAGAAATGTACTGAATTTATGCTGGTTGGAAAACGAATAATAAAATTCAAAAGTGTAGTTCCAATCTCGCCATCTTCTTTGATTCAATTTTGTCAGTGGTATTGAAGACGAATACGAGTTCCGGTGCGTCGAGTGTGACCTTTGCTGTTCCGGTCCCTGCTCTTTTATTGGCTATTCCCAGTTGGCGAACCACAACTGGCGAATTAACATGGTCCTTCGAGCCGGATGTTTACATCCGCAAAAGATACGGTGAAATTGGACTACGTACAGAGAAGCAGATACAGGCGCAAACCGAGGCAAACCTCAACGAGGAAGACGAAGGATTACATTCAGCAACCCATGATCAACTTACTAGCAGCACTCAAGGCAAGGGTAAGTGGCACTTGATAATTTGTACTAACTTAATATAGCGATCCGAAGTGATCTTAAATTAAGAAGTGTTGTGTGATGTGTTTGTATCACATACAAGTGAAAGTGCAGCAGCAATTGAAGGTCCTGAAGCAGACGCATTGCGACGATTCAGGATAAGGTTGGACGACGACAAATTACAAATTGGTGAAACTATATGGAAGTAGCAATAAATGAAACCAAAAAATCTGGTGATCTAAGTTTAATAATTGGCATTAGGAAAATAAAATTACGTATCCGTTTCAACTATATTGCTGTTGTCATAATCATTTAGCAGAAAGGAATCAAAATACAGTCCACTTTTCTTTATCGCAAGGTTCAAGGTTGTTTATTTGTTTCCAAGCATTAGTCCAATACAGGTGGACCTTTAGGTATTTGCATCATCCCGTAACAACACAAGTAGTTCATAAAATAAAATATAAATTTAATATAAAATAAATTTACATTAAACTATCTTCAATCGTACTGGGCAAGACACCCTTCCCCTTTAATCCGGAGCTGAGTCTGGCTTCGGGGGTACGACCTGCTAAAAAACAAAAGAACATTTCAAGCTAAAACAACAAATACATATTGGATAAGGGGAAAGTGTATTCTCTTACTACTGCATAAACGCCAATCCACACTTAGGGCACGAGATCAACTGATTTGAGGGCTCTGCAGGAACAACGTCGACAAGGCAGCTGACGGCAACTTTCTACGTATATCATTCGGGCTGCATCTTCGCGCACTTGCCAGCAACTGCATAGGTCGTTCGGTGTAATTCCGAGTCTCTACAACACAACATGAGTAAACAGAGGGTGCCGAATCTCATTGATAGCTTGCAAAACATTGCAAGCGAATTAACTGCGGATCACAAGGCATATTTGGCCTTAGACCACTCGGCCAAGTCCATTCATATGAATGAGGCGCGTTTGTCTAACTTGGAGCGATCTTCTGACGAAGCGCGAGGACTGCACCAGAAGATTGTCGCGGCACCTAATGAAGATGCAAAGGTGAAGTACATGGATTCCTTAGTATTTCACACTTTGAAGGAGTAGTACTACATGTACTCATCCGACTTAAAATCCCAATTGGCGGCCACCGAGGACCTACGCCAGACTCTTAACAATTCAGCAGCGGTTTCGAGATCTCCAACAGTCGAGCTGAAACTTCTGGCCATTAAAATTCCGACCTTTTCAGGCTCATACCAAATGTGGCCTGAATTTAAAAGCCTATTTGAAGGTCTGGTGATAAAAAATGCATCCATTTCTGATGCTCAACGGCTGTACTATTTGAAGACTAATTTAAGTGGTGAAGCGGAGCGATTACTGAGGAACACTGCCATCACCGATGGTAATTTTGAAAGCGCTTGGGCAACTCTGGTGAAGCGTTACCAGAACGTAAGATGGTTAAAGGATAACCAATTCAGATTGCTTTTCGACCAACCAAAGCTTGCGCAAGAATCGTCCGATGGCCTAAAACCTCTCTTAGACACCACAAATGAGGCAAGGCTGTCTCTAAAACATCTAGGGGTCGCAGTAAAATCTTGGGAAGATGTTCTAATATACCATACCGTGCAGAAACTACCGCGGATTACTCGAGGACAATGGGAAAGTAACATAGCTTCTTATGTGGACTATCCGACTTACAGCGTACTGGAAGACTTCCTGTTGATGAGGGCAAGAACCTTAGAAGTGATAGGCCCATCCACAACAGAGTTATCACAATCAAGACCAAAGAGGCACACACAAGGTACAGTTCGCGCATTCAATTCAACTGTTGCCAAATGTCCCATGTGCCAGGCGTCACATCCCATCAAAAATTGTGACAAGTTCAAGGCATTGAATCCGAACCAAAGACAGGAGGTCGTTCGGAGAAACAAACTATGCTTCAACTGCCTTTCAGATGCGCGTACTGTGCGAAATTGCACTAGCATGTTCACGTGTTGGGCATGTAAAATGAAGCATCATTCGTTGTTGCACACAACTGATCACAACGAAATGCATACTAATGAACCCCGTTCAACGGTGGATAGCCAGTCACCTTCTCTATCCACTTCCTCTTCCACTCAACATACACCATCGAACCAGGCTCAGAATTTTATACCCCCCTCCAGGACTGCTTCAGTAAATAATACGTACGTAGCCGAAAACCATAAGGTACAAACGGTTCTTCTGGCTACTGCTTTAGTCAAGGTCTTCCCAAATGTTGGACAACCTGTGGTGCTGAGAGCATTACTCGATCCTGGAGCGGAGGCTTCGTTCATCTCTGAGTCTGCCGCACAACTGCTAAAGTTAAAAATGGAAAGGAATCTCACTAACATCCGAGGCGTCGGAGAAGACAATACCAGTGTATCCAGGCATGCGGTATCATTAACGTTACATTCGAATGTGAATAAGGATTTTAACATTCAGCTGGGGGCATTGGTCTTACCCAAGCTTACGTCTATGCTCCCGACGCAGAATATATCGTCTGACAACTGGAGTCACATCCAAAATATTCAGCTCGCCGACCCATCGTTTAGTAAACCAGGTGAGGTCGACATGTTACTTGGTAGCGATGTATATCCAGCTATTATTCAAGAAGGGATTATCAAGGGACCACCGGGAACCCCTATGGCCCAGAAAACAGAACTTGGCTGGGTACTTTCGGGCGGAGTCAATTTCAAGGTCCCACCAACAGTGACATCGCTACATACAACCATTGAGACCCAATGGGGAAAGTGTTTCGATACGATTCATACAGCAGTGCAGTATTCATCCGATGATCCTCCTGGTCAGCGAATTGTTCTTCTTATGAAAAACCTAACTACGCAACCTGTCTTCCTCAATCAAATGCCAATTCCAGTTCAACAAAAACTAAACCACAATGCAGTTGCTGATGGGCAACAGGCGCCGTCACAGCATATGCAGCAGCAATTACATTCGAGGGGAAATCATCATGAAGTTGATGTCGGTTCTCAAATAGCGACGACAACTCATGGCCGCATTATACCTTCATCAAACCAAGGTTGGGTTCAACGACGTCGACGGAGGAATTACCAATCAAGTCATGGAAGCCATAGATCAAATTCTAAGGTAACCACTAATACTGGTGGACGAATTTCCACGAACCAGTATCAAGGGAACAATACAAAGAATTCTGGACTTAAAAGAAATTCAGCGATGTCCAGCAATTCAAAGAACGCAGCGACTTCGTCTGGTCATCAAGGCCAACAAGGTTATCCCTATGGCTGTCATCATAGGAAACACCGAAGTGATCATTCTGGACACCATCACTCGACAAATGGATCGAATTCACCGTCAAGCAATACTGGCAACACAAATGTTAATCGCCGCCGAGAGAATCGCCCAAGGCCAGACAGTGGCATTAGCGGCGTAAGTGCGACACAGCCCCAACGGCAACAGCATCAACCACAGCAATCACGTCGGATTCTGAACGCAGATGGTCCTATGCAGTTAGTGAATACCTTAACCTTTCGAGCCTCAAAACGGGCTAACCGTCCGCAGCAGATGGCGAACGTAAAAGCGGTCAAGAACAACATCACACCACGGGCTATGGCCAAATTAAGTGGATGCCACGCTGAATCAGCAGCCTCATCTAGGGTATCTCGATCAGTTAACGGATGTCAACCGACTCCAGAAGCTTAACATTAACTACTGGCACAGGACAAATATTCAATAGAGAGCTGCCGCGCCGGATGCAGCAAATATCGCCTGTCAGGCACCTCCTCCACAACAT
Source organism: Microdon myrmicae (assembly GCA_963931805.1). Classification (NCBI taxonomy): domain Eukaryota; kingdom Metazoa; phylum Arthropoda; class Insecta; order Diptera; family Syrphidae; genus Microdon; species Microdon myrmicae. The sequence goes on along the minus strand of OZ007498.1, from coordinate 143,376,219 downwards.
GTCGGCGAGTTATAAATGTCGACAACTGCGCCTGTTATGCCAGCCCAGAACATCCGATTGTCTGGCATGGCTTCACCAACAGTCTTGCTTCAACCCCAAACGGTTCAATCAGTAACCCCTGAACCGGTTAGAATTGCTACGCCAGTTGGTCTACGAAAGGTGAAGCCAAATTCACAACACACCAGCAATAGCAAACCAGCGAATGTGTTCCACAATCGCCAACAGAGACACACGAGAACCCCATACACAAGGTTAGATGGCGGAATCCTCAACAGCGTGTAGAGAATAGGAAAACAACTGCCCCTACTGTGGGTGTATCAACACAGTATCTAAGTGATGCCCACAACAACAACAATGACGGCATACCTAGAACTAAAGCGTATGCCAATTCTGTTAATGATTTAACAGCCATTACATTTGTCAACAATAGCTACAATGCTACTACTCAAAGGCCAATGGGGCCTTCTGTCACAAACACACACACACACGAACACTGATAACTCAAAATATGAATTACGTTCAACATAACTATTACTCAATAACAAATTACATTTAATTTTACCCCAATAACACTAATAATTGCCACCCCTCTGCCCATCCAACGTTCACGCTGATGAACAGCATAAGTGATGGCGGGGACCCTTGATAACACCTAATGATGTTTTTGATATACACAAAGTTGAAGCCTAGGTCAAGCATATCCGTGCTGATCTCATCGTCGGAACCAGAGCAACAACCCTTTGTCTAAGTATCTTCGCCGGCCCGGCAAGATGTTGCAGCACTAGGCAGCAACAGCCAACAATAACGTCCAGATGAATCAGTTCATCCAATGAGAAAATTTAAAATCAAGTCAGTTGCCATCAGCACATTCCAAACTCACCTCATAGCAGTCATTACCACCAGAAGGAATGCAACAGAGATCGGTCGCACAGGTTGTCGTTCGTGCTAAAGTGTTCCCCTGGTATTCAAATGCACTCAAAATAAGGTGACATCCTAAGCAGCGGGAATTGACAAAGCAATGATTCTATAGAACAGTTCATTTTGCCTATGAAAAGTTCCTGTTGAAATACGGTGTTTTGTTGATCGGTAAAATCCAGAAAAAGAACGAAAAAATGATCGGTTCGAGACTGCATATAAAGGGGCTTTACAATACGGTTTTTTGCCCTTTCTTTTTGCTTTGTGTGTTCTAATGAAGTTTTTGCTGAATTTGAGTTTTGTTTTGTTTAAATTGTGAAACGATTAATAGACTGTAAGAAATGTACTGAATTTATGCTGGTTGGAAAACGAATAATAAAATTCAAGAAGTGTAGTTCCAATCTCGCCATCTTCTTTGATTCAATTTTGTCAGTGGTATTGAAGACGAATACGAGTTCCGGTGCGTCGAGTGTGACCTTTGCTGTTCCGGTCCCTGCTCTTTTATTGGCTATTCCCAGTTGGCGAACCACAACTGGCGAATTAACAAAAAGGGTTCTCTGTACCTAAGTTGATCCCTTAAAACGCTAAGTTCGTATACGATTCTCAATAGTGTCAAAAATCAATGAAAAATTTTCGTTAGGTAAGAATCGCAATTTGCCACATGCTCAACAAATGCAGTATAAGCTTAGGTATTCTAGCGGTAAATAGATAAAGTGCAAACAATTTGAAAGTCGTAAACATTTGATAAGAGAAGGAATAAAGATGCCAATACTATGAGTTTTTATTTAGTACAAGTGCAACAATTGAAGACAAGCTCATGGAGTATCGACTGTACATATCTCATGTGTTTTCCCATATCACATCTCTATCGATCTTGGGGATGTGTACTTCGGTAATCTTCCAGATCCTTTTCTCACTAGGACGGGAAGTGAGTGCTTTATGTGGAAGATGTCAATCCAATTTAGTAGTGTGTCACAATGAAGTATTGTTCTCCATTTGCACTGATGGTATTGGATTCAATGATTTCGTAACAAAGGAATGACTTAATCAATTGGTTTTTCAAAGGGATAGGTGATGACCAACAATACACTTGCCCAGAGGATTACGTTTGTACTGATAGCACGGAAATTTGCAAGTTGAGAAGTGAAGCTAATTCGAACTGTGGAGGTGCATCATGTGGTGTTTGCAGCCGACCTAATAAATTGTTTGCTTGCACTTCTGAAAATTCGTACGCATTTTGCTTTGGAGATGAGGTTCCCGACTTGACAGCAGAAGGTTATTGCCCGATGGGTTACGTCTGCAATGTTGAATTCAATGAGATTTGTAGGCTTGAATCTGAAACAAAAGTAAGGACACATATTAAGAATAAAAAGTTGAGTAGCTAATATTTAACACAATTTGGTATATCTAGCCTTCATGCTTCCATGTGGAATCTGTTAATGACGCAACAATTCCAGCAGTAACGAGCCCCAATTCAACCGGCGTAACGAATTCTGAATCCTCAGAAGATATATTGACGTTAAAAAAAGAGACAACCGAAATTCCAACGATTACTACACAACCTATAACCGAAAGAACGTTACCAATGACCACATTGTCACAAGGAGCGACGTTAACTACAAGTCCACGAGATGACTCCCCACTTTGTGCGAATAAGCAGCAACCGGGATTGTATAAATACGAGGGAGATTCTACCTGTCAAAAGTAAGTCTCATTATGTGAGTTTACCTTTACTAGTGATGAATGAAACGTATTGCCTGCTTGCGCTTTGCATTCGTCTCAAAATTGCTTTTATGACTGAAAATATAATTTGTGATAAATTAAAGCTAATAATTTCGTTTTAGATATATCCTTTGCTACCTATTGTCGGGACAATATGTCGGCGTACGATACATTTGTCCAGATCAGCAGTATTTTGATGAGGTTGCCGAATGTTGCACGTTCCAAAAACCTGCAGGCTGTTAAGTTATAACAAAATAATAAATAGCTATTGCAATATTAAAGATCATGAAATATGAAAATGTTTTTTTGTGTGTTAAACTCACGATATGAAAAAGTTGAAATCAAAGCCAAGTGCACAGGAGGATGTTTTAACTCTATGTTACTGCTCAATACTCGTTTGATCTGATGTATTCTTTACTATGGTTGCGTGTTCGTGTGTGTCTGTTGGGATCACCAGACTGCAACCTGTCAGAATCTTACATAATTTATTAAGTTAAGTGAGGTATCGTCCCCCGCATGGTAGAAACCTTGATGTGGTGCGGGAGCTTAAACTATAATGAATCACTCAGGCTATCCTGACGGAAGCATACGCTTCCAGTACTGCCACCGACGTCAGGCAGGCTAGCGAGGAGTAACACACAAAGATCTACCACCGCTAATCCATGGCGCTACGCGCCACCATGCCCATTGGATGGTTTGCAGCCAGGGGTATACCGGCTGTATTATAACGACGCCTCTCTAACACCGCGTCGAATCAGAGCAGTAAGCAGACCTTACCATATCAAAGAGGGGCTCTGATGTGGCAGATTATTTGAAACCCCAAGACAAAAATGAACAATCAATATACAAAAAACAATCTCACGGAAAAACCCGGTAGGCGTAGGTGTGGTGAGCCGACACTACCATGAGGGAACAAATATTCAAGAAAACACCGACTCGATAAAAAGAAGTCGTAGGGGAAAATGGAAAAAGCGGGATATACGCGTCGGGACGTGGAATGTTCGTACGTTATATAGTCCAAGTGCGATACAGACGATCGTAGAAAACGCGAAACAATATAAAATGGAGATCGTCGCGCTTAAGGAAGTCCGACTCCCACATCAAGTAATCGAAACCAACGGGTTTGCATTGGCGTGTGGAGGTCCCGATATACATAACCTCGAGACTGGCTTCATCATAAGCAAGAAGATTACACCCCATGTAAAAGATGTGCAATTTATTAATGACCGAATGTCGATGCTGAGAATACAGGGACCATGGTACAATTATGTATTTATAAACGTACACGCCCCAACAGAATCTACGGACGAAGAAACGAAGGACACGGTCTACGAGACCCCAGAGGAAGTATTCGATAGGATCTTATCATTCGATGTTAAAATCCTCTTCGGGGACCTTAATGCGAAAATTGGAAAGGAAGACATTTTCCAACCAACTATAGGTAAAGAGGGCCTACACGACGTTTCTAATTATAATGGAATTCGAATTATCACGTTCGCAGGTTCTGTTAGTGAAAAGCACGATGTTCAAGCACAAGTAAATCCATAAAGCCACATGGATATCACCCGACGGCGTAACGCGTAACCAAATAGAGCACTTCCTCATAGACAAAAAACACCACTCGAATATCCTTGACGTAAGATCATGTAGAGGAGCAACTCCGATCATCTTCTAGTGATGGGCAAAATCAGGAGTCGGCTCGCAGCAAATCCACACGGGCAGTCACAGGAGACGAGCAAAAATGGATAAACTATACTAAACTATGTTATATATGCCGATTGCTCTATACGGATGCGAAACATGGGCTCTCACAAAACGGGAAGAAAACAAATTCCGCGTATTCGACAATAAAGTTTTAAAGGGTATCTTTGGAGGACCATTTTTAATTAGGAGGCGACTTGTTTTTTTCTTTTTTAACGCATTTATTTGCAAAAGTACAAATAAGGTTATTTACAATATAAGACTAAATGGTAAGCCTATTTAAACACATAGGATTTTGATGTAATTTATTGGCTCTGTACGAGCACTCTTGGCGCAAGACTAATGACCTTTCCCGGAACAGACAAACCATTATGGAAAATTACACAACCCTCAGGACTTGCTAAATAAGGCCAAGACCGGTTCCCGGTTGGATGCGTAGTTTTTATTTGACAGTCGTATGAGTGAGTCGATGTGAGTGCTTTGTGAAAATGGACAAAATTGAGTCAGGCTGTCATTAATTTTTTGTTTTTAAAAGGCAATACGCCTACGTAAATCAAAGATGAGTTGCACTCTGTGTATGGGGACTCTGCACCATCATTTATCATCATCATCATCATCGGCACTACAACCGGCAACTGGTCTTGGCCGTATTTAGCAAGTCCTGAGGCTTGTTAAATTTTCCATAATGATTTGTTTTTTTCCTGGCAAGGTCATTAGTCTTGCACCGGGGGCTCTCCGACGCGGAATCGAACCCCGGTCTCCCGTGTGACAGGCGGGTATACTAACCACTATACTATCAAGGCGCCCACAGTGAAATTTTGGGCAGGTGAATTTAAACGTGGCCATGAGAGCTAGACGATAATCGTTCGGGGTGTCCAAAAACTGGAACAACTGACGATAACATCGCTAGGCTTCACCAAATGGTCCCAGAAGATCGCCGAATTAAAATGAGAGAGATGACAGAGGCTATGAAAATGTCCAAAGAACGTGTTTGTCACATATTATATTAAGATTTAGGCATGAGAAAACTGTCTGCGCGTTTGCTGACGTTAGACCAAAAACGTGTTCGAATGAACATTTCCAACGCTCTGTTGGCGCAGTTTAGGCGCGATAAATCCAAATTTTGGCGCCGATTATTACTGTCGATGAAACTTGGATACACCATTATACGACCGAAACAAAAATACAGTCAAAACAGTCAAAACAAAGGGGGAATCGGCTCAAAAAAAGGCAAAAACTGTTTTTTCGGCTGGGAAAGTGATAGCAACTGTTTTTTGGGATAGTCATGAAGTTATCTTAATCGATTATCTTCAAAAAGAAAAACCATTACAGGAGCATACTACGCACCATTACTTGACCACATTTGCAGAAAAAGAAAATCCTGTTTCACCAAGAAAATGCGCCATCTCACATCTCAGCAGTTGCCATTGCGAAAATCCACGAATTACGGTTTGAACACCAGATCTAGCCCCAAGCGACTTCTTTTTGTTTCCCAATTTAAAAATTGTGCTCGGAGGGCAGAGATTTTCGTCTAATGAGGAGGCAATCACCTTCGTGAATAGTTATTTTGCAAAGAAAAACCCCGAGTACTATTTGAACGTGTTAGAGAGATAGAAGCATCGCTGGGAGAAGTGTGTAGAGTTACAAGGAGACTATCATCATCATCATCGGCACTACAACCGGGATCCGGTCTCGGCCTTATTTAACAAATCTCTCCATCAGTCCCGATTTCGAGCCGAAGTCATCCAGTTTGGCATTCCCAGGCTCTGGGCGTCCTGGTCTACGCCATCCCTCCATCACAGACAAGGTCTGCCGCACTGTCTCCTTCCATACATCCCGCCACATAGGACTTTCCGGGCAGGCTTATCTTCGCTAGGTTTCCCGCCCACCGGAGTCTACCGAGCTTGATTTTTTTTACAACATTAGCTTCAAGGTAGATCGCGTACAACTCATGGTTGTATCGTCTCCAGAATCGTCCTTCCTCGCTTACGGGGCCAACAGTTCTCCTTAGGACATTCCTCTCGAACACGGCTAAAAGTTCAGAATGTCTTTTATTGAGCACCCACGTCTCGGATCCCTACATGAGTACTGGTAAGACCATGGTCTTCTACAGTAGTAGCTTGGATGTTCTGAATCATTTTCGGGATTTAAAGAGCCTTGATAGACCATAGTAGGCTTTGTTGGATTTGATCGGGCGTTCGCGTATTTCTTCTTGCATATCGGTTCATATCATTGGCCCAAGGTAGTTAAAGGATTGCACTACTTCAAATTCGTGCTCCACTACCCTGATAGTTCGACCAACGGTAGGTCTTCTCTTCCAGAAGTTGCCACTTAGGTTTTTCCTCATTAATGTGCAGTCCCAGTTTTTGTTTATAAGTTTGGACAGCAATCCCGGTATTTTTACTTGACCAGCTATGTTGGTCATGTTCAACCTACAAAGTGGTATCAATTTGTTTGGAATGCCGAACTCTCTCATGGCATTATATAGTTCTTCCGTGGGTATGCTGTCGTAGGCGGCCTTAAAGTCTATGAATAGATGATATAATGGAATCTTAAATTCCAGACGTTTTTCCATCGCCTGCGTAAGGGTGAATATCTGATCAATCGCTGATTTGCCTGGAATGAAACCACACTGATATTAACCAATGATGACTTTAGCGTATGGGGCTATCCGGTCTTGTAGGATAGTGCAGAGTATCTTATAGGCGGTACTCAGCAATGTTATACCCCTATAGTTGCTACACAGTGTGATATCTCTCTTCTTATGTATGGGGCAAATTATTCCACGACTCCAATCTATCAGAATCTCCCCTTGCTCCCATACGTGCACCACGATGTCATGAATTGCGCGATGTAACGCTGTCCCTCCTTGTTTGATCAGCTCAGCTGGTATGCCATTGTGGCGTCTCTAACAGATACACACACAATACACAAGCAAATAGTGAAGAACACTGAACGAAAATCGAATAAGATAATGCATCAGAGGCGTATACCATAGCGATAAAATAACAATTCACTTCAGTGGAATATACTTACTTAAAAATCGAATTCTAAACACGGCCAGTAGCCTGATGGGTTGCGCTTTGGTTCAATTTTTGGTGATTCTAACTGTCATAGCGTCAGTTCGAATCACACGCACTTCACTATTATCCCAAACACTAAACCATCATCTCCGGGGGCTTTATTTGATTTGAACTGCTTTTAATGTTTCCTCAATGCTTGGTGACGGCACCATTTGGTCTTGATTTTGCATTGGTGAAGCCTCCAATTCTTCTGTGAGCTAATAATTTAGGAATTGAAATTTTTAAGTGCACTTCCCATCGCTCCAGAATGCCTTCAGGATCGGTGTTCAGATTACAGTAACTGCGTCATACTGTGGATTATTTATTAGAACTTTTGCCCATTATGCCGACTTCGCTCTCTACTTTTCTCTAATTCACAGACAAGCATTTTTTTCCCAGGCACGTTTCTTTTGTCTGTGAAGTCTTTTTCAGATCTTCTGAGCTCCTTGTATTTCTCCTCGCGTATCCGCGTCCTATGAGACTGCTGCATTGCCCGGTATGCCGCATTCTTACGTTCAGTCGCTACTTTGCGCTCATCATCAAACCGATCTCTAGGACTACTTCCTAAGATGAAATTGTACTCATGACAGTATTCTTAAGGCGTGTCCATTTCTCTTCTACGCCCCGCATTCTGGCCCCAGGACTTACTCTCCCTCCGTCGAGCTCTTCGAGGGCGAGTCTTAACGCATGACCAAAAGTGTTACTGGTATTCTCATTGTGTAAGGCAGCCGTGTTGATTCGAACTTGATCCGCGGATGCAATACGTCTCCGTAAGGCAATCCGCGCTCGGAAAACTATACCAACAAGATAGTGAACCGAGTCGACGTCGGCACCCCGGTACGTTCGTACCGTCATCTGGCTCGAGGACTGGCGGCGATCTATCGACACGTGGTCAATTTAGGTGCGAGCGGCTCCATCAGGTGATACCCAAGTGGCTTTGTGGATATCTTTACGTGGAAACCTGGTACTCGCAACGACCAAGTTTTTCGATGCTGCCAGTTCGATGACTCGTAGTCCGTTGTCATTAGTGTTCTCATGCAAACTATGGGAACCTGCGTAGTACCTGAAAACCGGCTCCCGACCTATTTTCGCATTCAAATCCCCAAAAACGATTTTCACATCGTATTTTGGTCAGGCATTGAGGGCCCTTTAGCTCCTCGATAGTATAATGGTTAGTATACCCGCTTGTTATGCGGGAGACCGGGGTGCGATTCCCCGTCGGGGAGCCTCTGGCGCAAGACTAATGACCTTGCCCGGAAAATACAAATCATTATGGAAAATTTAACAAGCCTCAAGACTTGCTAAATACGGCCAAGGCCGGTTCCCGGTTGTAGTGCTGATGATGATGATGATGATTGAGGGCCCTTCCGACGTCCTCGTAGAATTCGCCTTTTCCTGATCAGGGAACTCCTTTGTAGGTCCGTGAATGTTTTTGAGGCTTATGTTCTTAAACGTGCCTCGCACGCGAAGAGTGCAAAGCCTTTCGTTTATTGCATTAAAGCCGATGATGACAGGTTTCAGTTGATTAGAAAGCCCGAACACATGGTGTTTTGCATGACACCTGTAATAAATGTCATACTCGTTTCTTTGAATAACACCACTCCCTGCCCATTTTATTTCTTGTAATGCTGTTATGTCAGCCTTATATTTGGACAGGGCATCGGCTAGCTGATGCAGCTCGAGCTCTGTATAGTGTGTGGACCGTCCATGAGAAAATTCTCAAATCGTTTGGTCATTTTCGTTACGTGGTCGTCGTCTTGTATCTGGTCCATATCCGAGGCTTGTTAAATTTTCCATAATAATTTGTTTTTACGGACAAGATTATTAGACTTGCGCCAACCTTTCTCAGGATGTCGCTGCATGCAATGGTTCACTATAAGTAGCTATCCAGGGGTGCTACGTGGAGACTGCATGCCGACTTGGATTGAATAGGGACAAGGATCGTCCTGGCCTTCGCCGGGTTGAGAGCAATCAGTGACTTTGCCCTATATGTTCGCTCCCACCCCCCCCCCCCCCCCCCCCCCCCCCCCCCCCCCTCCTTGGATTTTACATCACGATAATGCACCATCTCGCAAAACTACCAAAAACTCTACCACCACAATCGAACAAGCACTATATTCACACACCCCCCCCCCCGTGGCTTTTTCCTATTTCCCAAACTCGAATTGCCACTTCGAGGAATACGTTTCGGCTCGATTAAACCATAAAAGAAAAATCGACGAAGGAGTTAAAATCGTTCCCAGCCGCGGCCTATAAAATGTGTTGGATGATTGGATTAATCAAAATTGGCATAAGTGTATTGCCTTGAAAGGGGCCTGCTTTGAAGGTGATAAAACTTTTGATGATTAATTCAAATTTGTTGTTTTTACTGAGAAATTCCCGGTAGACATTTGACAGAATGTACTTCTAATGGAATTCACCAACGTTTTTGGTGGGATAATTTTCGCTCTGTAATCCGAGAAAAAACTGAATCCATCAAGTTGAAATGGATCACGTGCTAACGTCTATAGATGAACCCAATGGAATTCATCCGAGTCCATATTATTTCATCGACAAATTGTCGTCATATATGTTTCGATAAGTATTTTAAAAACATTAGAAGTGAAATAAAAGGTATATTGCGGCCAGTAAGAAATATCATGTTCAACTTAAATGGCCTATTTTTATATCATAACGCGTATACTAAACATAGGGGAAGATTTTGGAAACTAGATAAACTTTTATAGCGCAATTCACAACTGCAGGAAAAAAACCAAGATAAGTTGATATCAAAAGAACATTAGTTCCCATATGTGTACGGTGATAACGTCTTAAAACGCTACGAGGCTGATCGGCGTCTGAGATTTGATTAATTTTTGCATACATATACTAAGCAATGCTTTTTATAGGGTGTATTCTGGTAAGCTAGCTAATCGATCCCCAGTACATTTTGTAAACAAAGTATTTTCTTTCAAAAGTTATTCCTGCTCCGTGTAAGAGGATCTCATGCCGAATGTAATGTTTGCTTGCGGAATTTTGTAGCTTGCGTCAGCAGGACAACATTCTCCATTTGTGTAGAAGGTATTTTGAATTCATTTAACCGTCCCATTAAATATCTGAAACACTAGTATATTTTAGGTAAACCTACTACATCTATTATTCGATGCCCAGCTAATACTGTGTGTAATGATGATCCAAAAATTTGTATTCCTGACAATGGAGACTCCCGAGAAACTACATGCGACTCTAGCTGTGGAGTTTGTGGGTCTTACGGCAGAGTTTTTACCTGTGAAAGTGAATCAAGCTTCGCATTTTGCTTTGGAAAAAGTATGGCGTTTTATCCATCCGGCGGAAGGTGTAAAGATGGATATATTTGTAATCTGAATAGCCGTGAAATATGTGTTAAAGCTAATGAAAACAAACCTTCTTGTGTAAGACGTACGGTTACCTCGGGAACAAAACTAAATACTACAACTTATAGTCCGGCGGAAATGTTTCCCCCCACATTAGGAATTGGAATCCCGGGGTTTCCTACTACCGATTCTACAATAGGATATTTCTCAACAGCGGAGGTTCCAAGAGAGCCTTCGTCTACTATTGATTCAACAGTAGCATCTGATCAAACTATGGATGCCATAAGGATATCTTCTAGAGCCACAGAATTCACAACGGCTTTCTCTACCACTCCAGATCTTACATCATTTCCTTCTACTACAGCATTGCCATTTCCTACAATAAATCCCCAAACAGAGGACTCTTCCTTAGATCCTACCACGCTGACTACTGTTTCTTCTGATCCCCCATTAAATCAGACACCACGAAATGCTAATGAGTTTTGTAGTGACATAGCCAAGTCGGGATTATTCAGAAAAGAAGGAGACACTACTTGCAAAAGGTAAGTCTATTTCGTCGTTAAGTATCAAAGGTCTAATGGGAAAATACATCCATTTTTTTAAAGGTTTTATTTGTGCGTCGTCAATAATGGCAGCTTCGGAGGAATTGAGTACTCTTGCCCCGCAAATCAGTTTTTTAATTCCGAGGTGAGAATGTGCCAAAAAGACAAGCCGGACAATTGCACCCAGTGCTGTTGAATGCGATTATAAAAATAATGCGTTTTATGTTAAAAGAAGGAATAAAGCATGCTTTTTAAAAACAATAATGTTAAGCTCACCAAGTTGAATCGTATTTATTTTGAACCTATACAAACTTCAAAGCAGCGCCGTGGTATAGTATAAGAGGAACTCTTGAACTGCAGGAGCAGAAGATGGGGGAAGTTCATGGGCAGGAAAAAGGAAGCAACCGAAAAGCGCGCGATTAAATAAGATGGAGTAGCACCTACTAATGAAAAAAAAAGCAATTTACTAAAAGGCCCAAAAACATATTAAAATATCAGGGATCATAAACATACGTTCGTTGGATTTGTTTGTACAAAAAACACACACAGATTCTAATACAAAATAGAACATCAATTTTCAAGATTTTTTCCTCAGATTCTTTATTGGATAATAGCGGGTGTTTAAGAATACACTTTGTATTTGTTTCGCCAGTTGGGATCATTGGTTCCAACTCCATTAGTTGGATCTGGGTCGCCAACTGGGAAAAGCCAAACTCCTGGTCGAGAACAGAAAATCCTGGATCCTCAATGTCCAACGTCGAACTTATTCTCGACGAGACAGCAAAATTATACTTGCCGCCCTACCTCTGCACCGTACCGGTACATGAGCAACACGAGCATTGAAGCATCTGTTCTCAACTACAAGTAGCCACCGCGATTTCCCACGGCGCTGACATGCACACGTTGGTGACGCCAACTAAAGGGGACTACTGGGTCCATTGTCGTCGGCCTGTCATCTAAGTACTGTCAACCAGCAACAGGTCTTCAGTGAACCAACTATTGGAGTTGGTGTTCAATTTGCTTGCTATACCCAGAATCAACTATTGGAGTTGGTGTTCATTTGGCTTGCTGTCCCCAGAACCAACTATTGGAGTTGGTGTTCAGTTGGTCTTGTGGTTCCCAGTGGGCGAACATTTATGGAACCGACTAGTGGAGTTGGTCTTGCTGTTCCCAGTGGGTGCATCGTCGTCGGCCCGGCAAGATGTTGCAGTATAGCAACAAAGCATAGATTCAAGCAGCCTCAAATGCCAATCGGAACTGTCCTACAGTTTCATTCCAGCATTAAGCCCCTGGATTTATGCTACAGAAAATCCAACTTGCGGTTGCAGCAGAAACCTATTGGCATTGAACGCTGCCAATTACTCCAATGCCGAAGATTCAGCGGAGAGGCTGAATAAAGGAGGATAGAAGATTGTTCTTCTTTACAGTTTGTCATTGACTGTTTGTCTAACACAGTTGTTATTTTTATAGAGTTTTTACTTTCTGTTTTATAACGTTCCTTCAAACGAAGAAGAGTTTTTATTCATTGTTCTTTTTTTAAACAACTTGTTTATCTGTTTCTACTGTCTTTAGTTTTGAGTCCATCTTGTATGTCAAGTTTCGGACTACGATGACGGTTCACAAAATAATGTGTAATGTTCAATGTAATTTAATATTCATTGTTTTCTTTTGTTTTCATTTAATCAACACGTTTTTTTTGTGTGTCCGATGTGTGCCCAATGCGGCAATTCATCATTTTGCTGTTCTCGTCGAGGAGGAGTTCGACGCAGAACAATACTGGCTATTCCCAGCGAACCATCTGCAACGACTGGAGTTGCGGTTCTCAGCTGGCGAAACAGTATTTTAGCTAGTTACCCTTTTTATTGAGAAGCTTTTTCTGCCTTCATTGAACAGAAAACCGAGTTATTTATACATAAATATTGTCTATAAATCAATGACGTCGCAATACTCTAAAAAAGTTGCTTTAAGCGAGACTTAATGATTATTATGAAACAATTGTAATAGTGGGTCATGGTTCACGCTGCAGTTCAATCGACAGTTTTAGCTGAGGCGGCATTTTTCAGTAAGAATTGTTTAATGATTAATTTATGTTCTGCTTCTCAATGAATAGGCTTTGCTGCATTTCTTTCGAAGAGTGACGTGATTATCATAAACAAAACTCTCGCCAGAAAAGGTGATTGAGCTGCAACATTAAAGTAGTGAGGAGAGAAAGGTTAATCTGCTTCTGTGATTTTATGGGATACCGGATCGCAATTGGCAACCTGTGCCCCTGCCCAACTACCAGGTATCTTAACTTCCTCGCTGAGCTATCTAGTGTTGGTATTTCCTGACCAGGTTGTTACTGCAAGGCGGCGTCTCGGTAATGTCACGAGTACGGATCGCCACCAATGAGTGGACCGTATTTTGTATTTTATTTTATTTTAAAATACAAACATATTATATTCACTTGTTTGATTATGTATACATAGAGGGGTACTTATTTGTGTGATTATTATTTGTTTATATAGAACTGATCTGTTACACGATCTTTTATCTTGTGCTCCTGCAGGCCGGACTCTGCTCTGGATGACGGGCGTTGTAGACTTGGCCGGCGCTTGCGTTGTACTGGTTGTACTTCCCAACTGCCGCTGCTTTTATTCTCTCTTTTGTCCCTGTTCCCTCATTCGCATGTTGTCACAAGAACAAAGAGAGGGAATACTATAAATTGCCGATCGTCAGGTCGGCAGTCGGCAGTCGGCAGTCGCCTTTAAATTATTGAATACTGGGCTCAGTAGAACGCTATGTAGTATCATCTAGCAGTTCGTTTTAAACAGAACCTTCCAAGTTCGAGTGAAGGGAAAGCTTTCCCGAACCTTCAACGCCGCCGCAGGCGTACCACGGGGCTCCATTCTTGGCCCCATCTTATTTAATATCTACACCTCCGATATTCCTCGGCCTGTGGACGGGAGAGTAAACCAAATATGCTATGCGGATGACGTCCTAGTGTACACGTCATCCAAAAGCCCTCAACTCGCAACAAATCGACTCAACCGTCACTTGGACGAACTGTATCAGTATTACAGTCGATGGAAAATTCGACTTCACCCATCCAAAGCAGTAGCTATCATTCTGAGTAGTAAACACTCCCAACTTACTTCTCGATATTCACAGAATATCCGAATACATATAGGTGGTACTACGATTAAACCACAGGACAGGATGAAATATCTTGGGGTCATCTATACCCCAAAAATGAATTTCATCAAACATGTGACCCACATTCTTCAAAGGGGCCTCTCTCGGTCTAAGCAACTGCACAACATTTTGAAGTGGAGTAACAAAGTAGACACAAAGTTAAGCTTCTCTGGCATAAGCAGCTAATCCGATCTGGAATATCATACGCCTTTCCCATATGGTCCTGCATATCGTCGGCCCAAATGGAAAGACTGTGAGGTTTCTAAAGAAAACCCCTCAGAAGATGCACCAACCACTCTAGAAGGCCTGACGGCAGCCATTACCCGAACTCTCACCTATACGAAGGTGCCTCCACTACCGCTATGGACGAGTACTTGCTACAATTAGCATACAAGTACCTCGAAAGCATTCAGAACAGCGAGAACTTGTACGGGAGTCTTGCGCTGTTGACCCTTCTCTCCCTCGATCTCTTCGGATCAGACCACCAGTACAAAACTTAAGAAAGCACCCTTCCTGGACCCATCCTATAGGGTCTACTGCTGACGCAATACAAACACGCACGCACAGTATAAGACAGCACAAGCACACACACGCACACACCGACCAAAGCGCAGAATATCAGACGCCAAAGACGTGGTCTGCGTTTACTACCGCACTCAAGACCCACCGGTCTTGTACGATTTCTTTCCCACCATCCCCCCATCCAAGTAGTTAGAGAACGCTTGAACTAACCCTGTCCACACTATCCTTAGATACATCCTTCCCCCCTTTCTTTTCAGATATCTTGAGACCGAGACCAACATCCTCACGGATGTGGGTGATTCTGGTTATTGCAAGATGACCAGAAGCCAGAGACAAGATGAAGGACACATTTGTCCTGTCGAGAGAAATTATTGACCATCTATCGGAGCTTGATGAACCCAACGAAAAAAAAAAATTGTAGCTCAAGGTGTTGATTCAGCGCTATATGATCATGTTAATGGTAAAAAGAAATTTTTTCATACTTAGTTACTAAACGTTGGAATAGAGATAGGTTCCATATAAACACAGTTTAATAAATGGCGCTATTTAATTCTGATTTCTGTGCTTGTCTCATAAATATATTTTTAACTATATGTTAAAATAATGTCTATAGATGGCATTGATGATTATATAAAATAAATAAATCAAATAAAACTGAAAAAACCAGACTGCACATTATCAACGCATTATTCAACGTAATCGAAAAAGATTAATTTAATTAAATCGCTTTTGCTTCAACGAAAATCAACTCCAATAGTTATAAAGTGTTTATAGTATTATTAAGCAGTTGTCAAAACAGGTATTGGCCTTTTATATACGCTCGTTAAATTTTATCGTCCGTGTTTCCGGGGCTTTCATAAAACCATTTCTTCTCTACAATATACTAAACGTTTCTCCTATCATGAACATTAACCTTGATTTCATTATCTGTGCTCACAACTCCGCCGTTAAGGGAACCCACCTAGGATGTCGAAATTTTATTATACAATAAAGTCATTATTTGTTATATAGATAGAGATTTACTGCAATTTGCCATTTTCAAGTTGTTATTGAAATATAAAACTTGTAAACAACCAGCACAACAAGCATTTATAGAGGAAGTACAAAATTTGTTAGGTAAACACTTTAGATGTTTAGACAACATGACTAAGGTTGCACTCTAGTTGAGATAATTGCAACAAATAGACCAAAAAACTATGGAAATGGCGACGCGGAATTCATTATGTGTAAAGACTTAAGATAACCGTAATTGATCCTCAGTCACGTACATACAGAATAATATTGGTTGGAATGCAACACTTTTTGACTTCTTATGTCTTATGGGTACCCCAACCTGGAAAGTAACACAATTCGATAATCTGTACGATTTTCTAAATAGGTTCTTAATCATAAAACTTGGAATCGTTATTGAAGGTAATTTCAATATACCTCTCTTTATCACATTTGTCCTTTCTTGACAACTTTTCGATTACCAAAGGGGTTTGGAAATGCCTTTATTATGTGCAAATTAGAAAGTTTATTTTATTATTATTTATTGCCCTGTAGGAACCCGGAAGTTCATGAGCTCACCCGCTCGACGCCTCCATCGTTCCCTGTCCTGTGCACTCTCCTTCCACGCTTCCATCGGATCCGATCTCCTCAAGGTCAAACCTAACATTGTCCTCCCACCTTCGTCGTGGCCGTCCAACCGGTCTCTTTCCCGTTGGTCCACCGTCAAGAATTCTACGCACGGTCCTATCGTTGTCCATGCGCGAGTAAATCAACTAAACTTTATTTTTATTATAAAAATGTTTTTATTAATTAAATACGTGTTCTCGCTAGGGAGAGAGAGCTCCTACTGTTGGGCTCTTTGTAGTACGAGGGTTGCGTCTGATGTTTCGGGATTTGGCAACCCTAGTGTTGCAATCCGGCAATTGACAGCTCTGTCGTAAAGTTGGACATTTTTGAGGTTATACGCACTCAGAACGTTTTGACATACGAGCGTTATTTGTGTTGTTTACAGTAACTTAAAAGATTCATCTCGGCCCAAAAATGGAATTAAATCGTCAACATTTTCGTGCGGATGGATTAACTCAGCAACAGTGCATGGATGAACTTAATTCAATTTTTTCGATGAAGCTCCATCAAGGACCAGTGTTTATCGATGGTATGGTGAATTCAATCGTGGTCGTAGTTCACTCCAAGATGAATTTCGTGAAGGTCGTCCAAAATCAGTTGTTGTTCCGAAAACCATTGATGCTGTGCGCGAACTGATATTGGAAGATCGTCATGTGACCTATCGTGAGATTGAGACAACCTTAGGCGTTAGTGGGACCAGCATACATTCAATATTGCATAAACATTTGACTGTCAAAAAAATTTGTTCGCGTTGGATCCCACACAATTTGTCAATCGCACAAAAAAAGGCTCGTGTCAATTGGTCGAAAGAAATGCTCAAAAAATACGGTCGCGGTGCTTCGAAACACGTCTAGGACATCGTGACAGGTGATGAATCGTGGATTTACGCGTATGAGCCCGAAAGTAAACAGCAGTCGACTGTCTGGGTGTTTCAAGATGAGCCAAATCCAACAAAAGTTGTTCGCGCACGAAGCACTTCCAAGCAAATGGTCGCCTGTTTTTTCGGAAAAACTGGACCTGTCGCAACCGTACCACTAAAACAACGCAGAACAGTCAATTCTGAGTGGTACACAACCATTTGTTTGCCAGTTGTCTTCCAAGAAATCAGGAAAACCAACCGCCGAAGACGGATCACTCTTCACCACGACAATGCGAGCTCTCACACATCGGCTGCGACAACTGCATTTTTGAGCACCCAAAACATCGATTTGATGGGTCATCCGCCGTATAGTCCTGACTTGGCACCGAATGACTTCTTTTTATTCCCGTACGTAAAAAACAAACTGAGAGGTCAACGTTTTTCGATACCTGAAGAAGGGGTTGCTGCATTCAGAATGCATGTGTTGGAGATACCTCAATCAGAGTGGCAAAAGTGCTTCGACAATTGGTTCAAACGCACGCAAAAGTGTATAGATCTTCATGGGGAATATTTTGAAAAACAATAAAGTGATTTTCGATGATCAATATTTGTTTTTGTTCTCTAATCCCGAAATATAAAAGGCATCCCTCGTATTTATAGCCCTGTCCTTGGACCACTGTTATCTGCGTCTTGATGAAATAGCATAGAGCCTCGGTTGTGATAAGGAGGCATTGAGTCTACATTAATCGTGGTTTTGGGCGTTCGATGAATAGAGTAAATATGAATTGTGATATGGATTGTGATCGATTGCGGTTCTTAAGCATTTGATGAATAGAGTGAATATGAATTGTGATAAGGTGGTTAGTTGATTGTTTGGATATTCTTTATATGAAAAGGGAGGATGATTGGGTCGTATGCTTGATGCGTTTAGAGGTGGGTAAGGTATTTGTTGTTGTGTTCCCTACAGGTGTTAACTCGCGCCACATGTCCGCCCATCTTACTCTTCACGACCTGATTACTCTCACTATTGTATGTTTGCGGTATATCGCCCCCAATTCGTGGTTGTGGAGTTTCCTCCATTGACCGGCCTCCTCGTCATATTTACCTCCAAAGATATCCCTTAAGACTTTATTCTCGATTACGCGGAATTTGTTTTCTTCCCGTTTTGTGAGAGCCCATGTTTTGCATCCGTATAGAGCAATCGGCATGATTATGGTTCTATAGACACGGAGCTTTATCTTACGTGATAGCAGTTGGGATTTCAGCAGTTTACTGACTGCGTGCCAACTAGGGTTGCCGGAGTGTAGTCTTTTGTTAATTTCTTTCGACATTTCGTTACTGGCCGTCGGTATCGTTCCCAGATATTTAAATTCATTACCTTTTTCAAATATCTTGCATCTGACGTTTATATGTGTTCCCTGAGTTCCACCTGCTCTCGGCGTAATCATATATTTTGTTTTGTCTTCATTTATTTCTAGGCCCACCTCTTCTGCCACTTGCATGATGATTTCACAGTTTTTACTTACAGTTTCTAGATTATCGTCCAAAACAGCGATGTCATCCGCATATGCGAGCACTTGTGTGACCCCGTTCAGGGATGATCCGGCCATGTTGTCGTCTTGTATCTTTCTGATGACATACTCGAGCACTAGGTTAAAAGGACACGGCGATAGACCATCTCCCTGTTTTAGTCCGTCCCGGATTTCAAATTGTTCTGAGAGGTGGTTTTCTATTCTAACTCGCCCTTTGTTTTCGTTCATGCAAATTTGAATGAGGGCGGCATATTTTTTCGGGATGCCCAGCTCAACTACAATATGGTAGAGTCTTTGCTTTGCGACTGAGTCGTAGGGTTTTTTTGAAGTCAACGAACAGTTGGTGAACCGTCTCTCCGTATTCCCACTTCTTTTCCAGCAATTGCCTTATTGTGAACATTTGGTCGCTTGTTGACCGCTTCCTACGGAATCCGCATTGGTAGTCTCTCAGTATTTCTTCTGCGTCTGTATGCATATATTCTTCATTTGCATTAAATAAAAATTACTTAATTTGTTCTTTGTTAAACATTAGTTTTAATCCATAAGTAATTAAGTAGTTATTCCTTGTTCTCTACCTTATATTTGTATTTTTTGTATTTGTTTACATGTGTCTGTAGTCGTGACATGTTATTGTATATATATAACCACAACTACAACTACAATCGACCGTAGTTCGGTAATTACAACCTGTCCTCCGCGATTCAGTTATTATTTAAAAGCGACTATGTCCACTAAACGCGACCTGAAGAGATCAATGTTCTTTCATAATCTATTTCCTGCTTGGGTATCGACCACGGCTCTTCACTCTCGACGCCCTGCACTCCGCAACGAATGATATTTGATTATATCGACCGGGGCCGGGGGCGGTTAAATCTCGACTGCTTAAATGAGGTGCACCGTTTGGCGGATGATTAGCAAACGACTGATCAAAAGCAAGAATCCGTTTATCGTGTCGTGGCAGTGGAGTCATAGCTAAATAAACTCACTGCCACTTACTTGGAACTTGAAAAGAGTTGCTATGCGAGCATGGTGAATTTAGTTCCGGCGAATTACTGCCGTACAGGCTGAATTGGATTCCTCTGTTGCTATGTATACGGGGAAATTGGTTTGGAAACACGACCAAGTATGGGCATGAGTTGTCGGCATAGGAATGTGGGTCTTGATCGTTGCGATGGTTGTTTCGCGGAAATGCAACGCATCGTGTTGGTGACTTACTAGTAAGGAGAATTGGTATTGGGTAGGATGGAAGCCGAACTGGTTTTCGGGGAAACTAAATGTTGCTTGGTTACAAGCGAGAAAATAGTTTAAGTAGGAAGTGAGCCGGAATGATTTTCGGGGGAAATTAGAGCTGCTTGGTTGCAAGCGAGGAATATAATTTAAATAGGAAATTAATCGAAGTGGTTTTTGGGAAAAATTATATGCGGTTTGATGTAGTTGGGGGAGATGATTAGTGTTCCGTTGTAAATTTGAATATGTATGCAATTGCAGATTTGGAAACGGATGCTGTTGCATATTGGGAGGTGTGTGCTATTGCCGGGTTGGGATTGTGGGTTGGTTCTCCATGTGGTATAGAGAACCCCCACAGATCGTTAATGAGATGGAGCCGGCTTGTGTATGGGGTGAAAATTCGAGGATTCTCCCAGTTCAGTCCGCGGAGGGCAATACGCAGAAAACGGCGTTGCACGCTTTCGATTCTGCGAATATGGCACGAGTAGTGTGAAGACCAGACCTGACTGGCGTATTCAAGTAGGGGGCGGACGAAGGCTATGTAGAGAGAATGGGAAACTTAAAGATTAGAGAATTCTTTAGACCAGCGTTTCACAAATCCAAGGGCAGAGTTGGCCTTAAGAATAATATCATCAATATGCGGGATGAAGCTAAGCTGCCTTCCATATAAGATCCCAATGTCGCGTATCGAAGGTACAGATGATATCTGCTGTTTTAACAGGTAGTAGGAAGTGTAGTGGAGGGGAGGGTTCCTTTTGTTCAGGGAGCGTGTCTCCTAGTCCTTAAAATGAGACGGGATCTCTTTAGACCGCTCCCGAGAAAGTCCTACTGTGGTCACTGCCATGCTTCCTCAAAGCCTGAGGGAAGAGCAACACCCGTTTTGTTGATTTTTTTATCAGGATACTGGGCCGCGAGATCAGTCTACGGTTCCTTTATAAAAGGAAACAAATCGAGATTTGTGTCTCGAAAATGCACGATTCCATACCAAATCCCGATTTTGGTACACTGAGTGTGATACCCAGTGTTGGTTTAGGATAATGGTTCGGTTTTATGAGTTCTCATGGAACTATAGTGCATATGAAATTATGCACTGGAATTAGGGTTTTTGTTTTTGTTATCCATCTGGCTTATGCAAACAAGAGTTTGCCCGTCTTTCGGATGGGTAACACAAGATCCGTGGGAATTAGGTGTTAGTTTTTCAATTAGTGCATTTACAAGCCATAAAACATATGGCATATGCATTACGATGTTTATGTTTGCTTGAATTGTGTGTCGGCGGGTCAAATAGATATGTTTTTGTTTGGACACGTGCACTTTAGGGGATCTTGTAGGAAATTTAGGTGTTAATTGCTTATAGCGTACATGGGAAAATAATGCATTATGCTGTTTAATTTTAGGAAATTGAATCGAACAAATGCATTGAATTGAATAAATGAATTTGAATTCAATAAATGAGAATTTGAACGATTTGGTTGACATTGAATTCAATGTTGATTTGGGTGTAGGGATTTGTATGTGGGGGAAGGAGATTGTTTCTATGGGGTAAGTAGGGCTTTTCGGAGCACAACAGGATGTTTCTGTGAGAAGATGATGGAGTGATATTTGACAACGTTGAATTCAAGGCAGTTATTACGGCACCAAGTTGACAAGCTGTCGAGTTCTGTTTGGAGTAGTGAGGAGTCGAGGGGAGAGTTGATCGAATTTCGTGTCGTCCGCATAGAGGGAGATGGATGAGTAATTGATAATGGAGTCAACGTCATTGATGTTAAGGATAAATAGGAGGGGACCTAGATGACTGCCCTGGGGAACCCCTGACGTGGGAAGAAATGGATTGGAAAGGGAAGATCTGAATTTGACACGGTAGGATCGATCTTTCAGATAAGAAGATAACCACTTAATCAATAAGGCATCGAAACTCAGGGGGGATAGCTTAAAACGGATAAAATTATGGGAGATTTTGCAAGGGCCTTGCTGAAATCTGTGGTGATTACATCGACTTCGTTGCCATTCTCTAAGGCACGGGGAATATGGGTTGAGAACTCGACCAGATTAGTTGTGGTCGACCTACCCGAAAGGAAATCATGCTAGTTGGATGAGGTGATGGATTTATAGCGTTAGGGATGACAGTGAAGAACGTGTGATTCAAACTGACGCTATTCCAGTTAGAATGACCAAAAATTGAACCAAAGCGCAACCCATCAGGCCACCGCCGTGTGTACGAATTCGATTTCTAAACTCAAGTACATTCGACTGATGTGGATTTGTTATGCTATCGCTATGGTATACGGCTCTGATGCATTTTCTTATTCGATTTTCGTTCGGTGTTCTTCACTATTCGCTCGTGTATTGTGTGCGTATCTGTTAGAAACGCCACAGATTTCCAACGGTAAGATAATGTGTTGTAAACAATTCCTTCGAACAGTAAGAGTAACTGGTAAACTCAGTTCCGCCCCGCGATGGAATATCTTAAAGAAAATTCGGCGGGGATCAACGAGAATATGTGCCCGGCGGGAGGTGGTTTTAGTCGGTAAAAACCCGGCATGCCTCTGGATCCGTCCAGAGGTATCTTTTGAAGATTTCCACCTTCCTACCGAAACCAAATAAAAACAAAAAACCTTGAACTCAGTTTTCTCATCACTTTATCGAATAAACGAGATGATATTCTGGCAATTTAGCGTCGAATATTGGTACTTAGATCATCCAATGTTGCCGTCACGATATTAGTCAGGCTGAACTGAATGGTCCTGTGAAAAATTGAGCATCCACCATTCGGGATTCACTCCTAATATATTTGGCCAAAAACATGATTATGTTTAGATTATTTACAGAGCAGGAGAACCTCGACAGCAAACCCACGAGAAACGTAAAGCCGGAGAAAATCAATGTTGAAGACAATTTTTAAATAAGGGGTAGAGCACAAAATACTGTACAGTTAAAATGCTTCAACCCAGAGCACGCTTAAATGGTAACAGTAATTATGAAGACAGTTCCCTTATAGTGAAGTACAGGCGTCCCTCGAGTTACACGATTGATTGGTTCCGTGTAAGTCGGAACCGTGTAAGTGGAATCTCGGATTTAGTATGTACATATGTATGTATAAAATCGGAGATCGCGCACTGCGCAACTTGAAACTTGGTATAAAAACAAAGGATTCTGCAGATAGCTTGATTATATTAATAAATATATGATAAACGCTTATTATTTTGTCCTTTTTATGAAAATTGATAAAAACGCGTGTAACTCAAATACCGTGTAACTTGGGGGAATGTCGCATCTTTTTTATGTGTAACGCGAAAATTGTGCAACTCAAGTACCGTGTATTACGAGGGATACATGTATAACCATCACATTTTAGATGGGTAGTGTGTGGGCTTTTTGAACAGACAAAAAGATTTTAATAACGTGGCTTGACAGGAAGAGTGGAATTGAATCGATCGTTAGTTGTGCGAAGTTGACGGTTTATTTTCCACTAATTCTCAATGGATGCTCTCTGAAATGTTTTCCTTTTAAATTACATATTGCCAAGTCACCTAGTTCACGGCTGATATCTTCAATATATTAACTGGAATTCTCAATATTTTTCCTAACAAAGTCTGTAATTTTTATTTCATTATCATATCCAAATAGTAAATAATTTTCAAGTGATGTTACAGAGCATTTCAAAAAGAAAATTATTTGTGTATTCAATTACATTCCGGTGGTTTGATCGTAACACACATTTTTTGAACTCTACTAAAGTGGGCTGATGTATCAGGGCAGGTATACAGGATTGGAATTACCTTCTCTCCATTAACTAAACACATCACATACCTGCAATGGGAGCAGTTTTAATCTAAGTCCATTTAAAAAAAAAATCATAATTTACGTTCTGCAGCTATAGTCAGCAACGTTAGCTACAACACCGGTAACATTCAATCCGTCACATGAAGCTTCAAAGTTTGTAGAGGGATCTGGATCGAGAATATCATCATTCAAGCACGTTGGGATTGGCGTCTGTAATCAAAATTATTACCACATTTGAACAAGTATTGTCTTTGCATTTCTACTTACGGTAAGAGCCAAACACGGTCCGTCCGATGCTGCGCTTATTTGGCAGATGCTGTTTATTGGACAAGAAAATGTTAGCTGTGGTATGATAGAGCTTCCATTACAAACGGCATAAACAGTTTTACTGACACACGCAAATGCATTTGTACATACTCCACATTTGTTATTGCAATCGGGAGTTACATTAGCCGAAGAAGTCTTACAAATACCCCTCTGCGCTGTACAAACTGTTCCAATAGGACATGAAGCAATCACATTACTTGGATTTTGACCTATTATTCAAAACCCACTGTTGAGAAAATGTGTTTAAGAACCAAGATAATATTTGAATTTACCATCGGGACATGGAGAAAAACTTGTTGTATTTATACAACGAGCAAAACTAACATCCGAACATTTATTACACTCTGCACTTACTGGATCAGAACACTTCAATATCAGGAAACACCAAGTGCACACCAAGGATATTGGGAAAGACTTTGAAATCATGTTCTGGAAATGAAATTGAAAGTGTGAGAAAGCTTACCAAACGTGCCTTGTCGAATGAAGATTGAAGATGATTTAAATATTGTCGGAAAGTCTTTTATATACAAACCTCAAATACGGAACATAAATCGTTCTTTAAATAACAGATCTCATAAAATTATAGAATGCACAATTAAGAAATTGCTCTGACAAAAAAGAGATAGCGAAATGAAAGTTTGCCGCCAGTACCCAATTCTTGACTCAATTTAGAAACCTTGAATTGGATACATCATCCACTTATAAAAAGTAAAGTTAGTGTGGAATTTTGGTTGAGAATACGTGCATATATTTCATAAACCTCTAATAAATCAATAATTAGAAGAATTTATACCACGTTGCCTAACTTGTGGACCTACGCCTAAGTGTGTGAAATCATCAAAATGTTAAAAAAAAACGAACTGAAGTGCGCCTTTCTTTAACTAGTCATTCCGTAGAAACCTATGTGCGATTTGCGTACAATTGCTCTAGGTTATCAACGTTTTGCGGCTATAACCTATCATCATCATCATCGACACTACAACCGGGATCCGGTCTTGGCCTAATTTAGTAAGTTTCTTCACCGGTCCCGATTTCGGGCCGATGTCCGAGGCTTGATAAATTTACCATATTAGTTGTTTTTCAGGGCAAAGTAATTAGCCTTGAACCAACCTTTCTCAAGATGTGGCTGCATGCATTGGTTCACTACTTGGAGGGTGCCAAAGTAGCTATCCAGGGGTGTCACGTGGAGACTCCATGTCAACTTAGATGGAATAGGGATAAGTATCGTCCTGGCATTCGCCGGGTTGAAAGCAGAGACTTTGCCCTGTATGTTCGCTCACACCCCCCTAGGGCTATAACCTATAGAGAAAAAAAAAAATTTTTCAAACTGCCACAATGGGATAAAGACATCAGTGAACTTATGCACTCGCAATTACCCACATGTCGCAAACTCTTCGCCACTGGAGGGTATTCCTCTAAAATTGTTATAAGTTGCAGAACTTACAATAGTTCTGTCAAGTTTATATCTGAAAA
Source organism: Microdon myrmicae (assembly GCA_963931805.1). NCBI lineage: Eukaryota > Metazoa > Arthropoda > Insecta > Diptera > Syrphidae > Microdon > Microdon myrmicae. The sequence goes on along the minus strand of OZ007498.1, from coordinate 143,350,431 downwards.
ACTTAAGAATAGTAAACTGGCTAAAGATGACGTTAAGCACACTATGTCTTCAAATTGACTACTACGAGTACTATTACTACTTGTATTAATCATAAAATAGTTAACTGAGGTATTTTAAAGCAAATCGATGGCCACTGCCTCTTCTTGTAAAAACAGAAAATAAGTAATGCGCCACATTGAACTCCGTAAAGTGTATCGATAAAATATTAAAAGGTTTTGCTGTTATTCACCCGCATCGTCTGTCTATTATAAAACTCTCTTAACAATAACATGAGTCAGATTATACAAGGTATTTACTTTTTCTACAAGAGATGATCCTATTACGACACAATAGCATAACAACGCCTACACACTCTACATTAAACAGAGGACTACAATAAAATGAATGCTAAGTTTCACTTCAAGAAGATTGAAATGAGACTTACTAAGCAATCAAGTGAGTCAGATGGTAAAAAGCGTTTTCTATAAAAAAAAAAAAAAAAACTGGCCGTATCTACGGCGCAATCTGCCCTTGCCCTGCGCGTAGAGTCTAAGAATACAATCACAGCCAAGTCGGCTGTGTGATATATTGGGGCGCAATGCCCAGACGCACAGTGGAATAAGACCCCGATAATCTGTAGGCTCCCTGAACTAGACGGGAAAACTCCATGACCATCTTTGAGAGCTTGGCTGATGGACTGTTTGAATAAATTTGTAATATGCATTAGGTCAATTCTAAAGGTACCATCCGGTCGCACTTATGCTCCGCGATATGACTGCGACAAATCTATCTATGTTTCAGAGTTCAATGATGGTGTGGCGTTTCTAACAGATACACACACAATACGCAAGCAAATAGTGAAGAACACTGAACGCAAATCGAATAAGAAAATGCATCAGTCGTATACCAAGCAATAACATAGCAATTCCACGCCAGTCGAATGTACTTGAGTTTAGAAATCGAATTAATACACGCGGCAATAGCCTGATGTGTTGAGCTTTGGTTCTATCTTTTAGTGATTTTAATTGTGATAGCGTTGGTTCGAATCACACGCTCTTCATTATCGTCGCAAACGCTATAATAGCTCGGGCTGAAGTTGAGAAACTGATTGAGGTGGTAGCCTCTGAAATAAAACGCTCAGCTGATTGCTGCCATTTATGAATTTTATGACTAACCACTATACTATCGAGGAGCCCTCTAACACCCCCTTAATAACGATCGACCAACAACACTCTTCCAACATTTTTCACACACCGTTGATCGGGTACAAATCTACCATTCATTATCTGAGATTATGTTTCCCGACAAATATAATGTAAACAATCCCAACTGCTTAGTACATTCTAAAAGAAGAGACGAGCATTTTTTTTTAATATACTTCTCACGGGAGAGGCGAACCTATAGCGCTGTCACCGGGCCCCGAGATGCCCCCAAATGACTGTTGCAGTTCCTTCTGACCAGTTGCAGGTTGTAACGCTCCGTGAACACTCACGCGGGAAGGGAGTACCACAGCTATCCCGCTCTGTAACGGAACGAGTTCTGATGCAGGGATGTCGCGGCGTCGTCCCGATTCAGAGAGTCGATCTGACTCCATATCAACTGGTGCGACGTTGATGCACTAATCGGTCGATCACTCGAAAAGGAGGAAACAAACTATCATCCGCGAAATTGATCACTTTGTTATCCGTTGATTCCAAGAAATCATTTATGTGGAACAAAAACAAGGTTGGAGCCAAAATAGAACCTTGAGGCACCTCGGAATTAACAGGATACAGATCCGACCACTCACCGTCCACAACAACCCGGATCGATCGATATTCGAGGAAGCTCTTCATCCAGTCGCAAAGCTGCTGGGAAAGTCCGTATGTACGAAGTTTGCTCAGCAATGCTCCATGCCAGATGCGGTCAAAAGCCTTGGAGATATCGAATTCGTCCGCCCTTGACTCACCATGCCGCTCAATCGCAGATATCCATATATCGGTTATAAGTGTCAAAAGGTATTCCGTGGACCACCTGCCGCGGAATGCGTATTGACGATCATTCAGAAGTCCGTTGCACTCCAAATACTTAATTAACTCAGATACTTAGATAACATAGACAGTAATGCTATCGGCCGGTAATTTTGTGGGAGATATTATACTTCTTCCCCCTTTTTGGGATTGGGTGAACTCGAGCGATTTGCCAGAAGGTAGGAAAGGTCCTCCGTGCATAAGATACGCGAAAGAGTGTGCTAAAAAGTGGCAATAATTCTGAAGTACAGTTCTTCAGAACAATTGGTGGGATTCCGTCCGGGCCGGTTGCCTTCCTACAGTCCAGTCCACGTAGAATGCGTTGAATAGTACGCGGCCGGAACCCCATACCCCTCATCGAAGACCACACCGGCGTGATCATAGATGGCTCCAAATGATCGGCATCGAAGTTTGAATTCGCGGAGAATAAATTCACGAACACATTAGCTTTATCCTTTGAATTTGTGATTAACGTCTCGCTGCCCATCACTAACGGAGGAAAAAAAGAGGAAGCGAAGTTACTGCTGACAGCCCCTGCCATTGACCAAAAGGGACGCGAACCAGTTGGGCACTCAAGGAGTTTATTCGTCACCTTGAGGTTGTAAGCCTTCTTCGTGGTATCATTCGCCTGGTTGCACGCGCTTCTGATTTTAACAAAATTCGTTCTGTTAACCTTGGTGGAATTAAGGCGCCATCGTTTAAAAGCTCTATTTTACACCGCTGTAATCTGCTCGTATTTTTTATCAAACCAAGGTTTATCAGACGAGCTTTCATGGAATGTGGAATATACATCTCCATCCCGAGAAGAAAAATCTCTGTGGCCGACTCCGCACATGCGTTAACATCAGAGTCTCCAAAGCACACCTCCAACCATGGAAAGGATGCGAAGAAATCTCGCAAATCGTCCCAGTTAGCAGCACCATACATCCATACATGGCGAAGCTGAGGTCGGTTGTTCGTTTGAAATTCAAGTGATTGGGCGACCAATACCAAGCAGTAATCTGAGTTTCCCAGTGGCGCAGCTCGGATGTCAAAAACAAATCCAGGGTGTTCACATAATCAACTCGGGCATCCGACACTCGCGTAGGTTCCTCCATGAGTTCAGTCAAATTGCGGCTAACAGCGCACATCTCCGCCAGCATCCCAGCCTCGTGGGTTCTGTTAGAATGTACCAACCAGCCGGAATTGTGCACATTAAAATCGCCAAGGACGACAATTTCAGAAGGCGGGTGGTTGATCTGTATCCAGTCGACGGTACGTGAAAGATGTTCAAAGTGTCACCGGTAGATCGTCATTCGGGGAGCGGTAAAGACAACAAAGCAATATAACAGAATTCCTCAGCACGACCCTCAACCAAATGATGTCCAAGTTATTGTGTTCCAAAGCCTCCATCCACTGGCAAGCCAGATCGAACCGCGTGAAGAGGCAAACGTCAACCTTAAAACGGAATCTCGAATGTAAGTCGTATCCGGAGCAACGAAGATATGTCGAATCTGTTGACGAATAGACCTGGGTTTCGGTTGTTTGCAAATATTGGTGGACGTTTACATTCTTATTAATGAAACCAATGCCCCTGATTTTACAAAATACCGTTGTCAGTCGAGAGGGCCTCGAAAAAGAGGCCGATTATGCGATGACGGATTTCTTAAAGTTTGGAAGTTTGGTTATATCTGATAATATCTGCATGATGTTCCCCCTGACATAGTTCCCCCCGGAGGTGCGAATAGGAAACTAGTTTACCTCCGGATTTATTTACCTCAGAAGGCACCATCATGACTTATCTACGTGTCAATCCGGGCCATCAGCCATCCATCCGAAACATAGTCGAAAATTTCTCCCGACGAGGGTGGTATCTCACCTTGGGACGGACTATCACCTAAACCAACGTTATTTCGAACCCGTCCATCAGCCAAGCTTCGAAAAATGGTCAGGGAATTCTCCCGACCATTTCGCGGAGCCTAAAGTTTGATGGGGTGGTATTTCAAGGGGGGACAGGGCGTCGGGACCTCACCTACCACTCGACCTTTAGTCGCCTCTTATGACAAACTGGCTTAGCTGTGTGTATATTCTAACACCCTACTCACAGGACCAACATTTTCGCCGAAAACACCGATGAGGCGCGAATAACTCGACAGAACTGGTGGAGTCTTTCCGAGACAAAAGCAGCTAGTACAGCCCTACCTACCAGTCGCCTCTTACGACGAGCTGGCCTCGCTGTGTGTATATTCTAACGCTCTACTCACAGGGTTAAAGTTGGTAGACTCACCGAAACTCTCGCTATAGCCGCAATTTGACTGAATCAGTGGAACACCCTATGGGTGTGCCAGATAATCAGAGTAATTCTCTGAACATTTAGGATATGTTTCTGTCATTCGAACCGAGCATTCATTCTGTACAACCGACTGAGTCATCGGGAAGGCAGGGCATTTGTCTGATATCTGTTTTACGAGCGCTTTCATTTGAAACAACTAACCAACCTAACCCACTTCGCCAATATGGAAATATGGAGCTACAAACTAAAAAGATTCGCGAGATTTTTTCACGCCCGTTCCTTGCTCAGTAGTTTGTTTTGAAACTAACGTTAATGCCTGCTCATCGCCGAAATTAATTGTCTCGTTATGGAAGTTCACATTCCACGTGAGATCCATCCGGTAAATCTAGTTTCGATAAAAAAAAATCCGAGCGGCTATATTAGCATTTTTGGTGCCTTCATCCTTCTAGACAATTTTGTCAGAATCAGAAAGAATTGAAACCTTAAAGAAATGCACATATACGTAACACGTTGTCAAAAAAGTAATCGCCGACTTTACACAGATGGCATTAGTCAGATTTTTGAATAATTTCTTTCAGTATAATTATCCTTTCTTTTTGGCACTTATTATCTGCACCTTTTAGCTTGCTTTAAGCGGTAATATCACCTTGTGTTCACTAAATTTTATGTGATTTTCTGAGACGTACCATGGACGATCAGAAAGAGATGGAGATATGAGGTTTTGTGCATATAAAGGTACTAGTCTTTAATTACAAAAAACACGTTTTATTTTAATTTTACGATACAAATTTGCAGCACAGCACCACACCTAAGAAAAAAAATCTCAGACGATCGAAATGGGTCACCATTTTTAACCTGAAACCAAAAAGTTTCTTAAAATATAGTCCAAAATCTAGTGAACATCGTAGGATTTTTTTCGAAAAATTGGTTTTTTTAAAAAAAAGGCGTTAATTTGAACTTTATTTTCTTGTTTTTTCAACAACAACAACAAATATCTGTTGAAAACTCCTGAAAAACGCTTACAATTTATCGAAATAATGCGACATTCAATAGGAAATATTGTTTTACCTCTAATAAACGATGCCTGCTCCATTCAATTGGATAATAAAGACCCCAAACGCATACTTCTTCACGCACTCGAAAAACCGCTAATTTTGCTTCACGACTACGCTCGAAAAAACCGCTTTTTGACCCACTCACAAGTTTCTCCCCCTCATAATCGGCTTTTTTTAATCATTCTTGGATACTTTAAGGAGTGTTTACGCCAATAAAAAAAAAGTGAAAAATGTCACAAATGTGATATTCCCCCTTAAAAACAAAGTGATCGTAATTTAGTGCGCTGATGTTTGTTTGGTGTCAATTTCAAGATGGAGTGCAAAAAAGAGCTATTTCGTCATATTTTGCTTTTATATTTCCGTGAAAGAAAAAACGTAGCGCAAGCTGCTAAAAAGTTACGTGGTATGTATGGTAATTAAGCCTTCATTACTTAAACATCAGCGCACTAAATTACGATCACTTTGTTTTTAAGGGGGAATATCACATTTGTGACATTTTTCACTTTTTTTTTATTGGCGTAAACACTCCTTAAAGTATCCAAGAATGATTAAAAAAAGCCGATTATGAGGGGGAGAAACTTGTGAGTGGGTCAAAAAGCGGTTTTTTCGAGCGTAGTCGTGAAGCAAAATTAGCGGTTTTTCGAGTGCGTGAAGAAGTATGCGTTTGGGGTCTTTATTATCCAATTGAATGGAGCAGGCATCGTTTATTAGAGGTAAAACAATATTTCCTATTGAATGTCGCATTATTTCGATAAATTGTAAGCGTTTTTCAGGAGTTTTCAACAGATATTTGTTGTTGTTGTTGTTGAAAAAACAAGAAAATAAAGTTCAAATTAACGCCTTTTTTTTAAAAAAACCAATTTTTCGAAAAAAATCCTACGATGTTCACTAGATTTTGGACTATATTTTAAGAAACTTTTTGGTTTCAGGTTAAAAATGGTGACCCATTTCGATCGTCTGAGATTTTTTTTCTTAGGTGTGGCGCTGTGCTGCAAATTTGTATCGTAAAATTAAAATAAAACGTGTTTTTTGTAATTAAAGACTAGTACCTTTATATGCACAAAACCTCATATCTCCATCTCTTTCTGATCGTCCATGGTACGTCTCAGAAAATCACATAAAATTTAGTGAACACAAGGTGATATTACCGCTTAAAGCAAGCTAAAAGGTGCAGATAATAAGTGCCAAAAAGAAAGGATAATTATACTGAAAGAAATTATTCAAAAATCTGACTAATGCCATCTGTGTAAAGTCGGCGATTACTTTTTTGACAACGTGTTACGTATATGTGCATTTCTTTAAGGTTTCAATTCTTTCTGATTCTGACAAAATTGTCTAGAAGGATGAAGGCACCAAAAATGCTAATATAGCCGCTCGGATTTTTTTTTATCGAAACTAGATTTACCGGATGGATCTCACGTGGAATGTGAACTTCCATAACGAGACAATTAATTTCGGCGATGAGCAGGCATTAACGTTAGTTTCAAAACAAACTACTGAGCAAGGAACGGGCGTGAAAAAATCTCGCGAATCTTTTTAGTTTGTAGCTCCATATTTCCATATTGGCGAAGTGGCTTAGGTTGGTTAGTTGTTTCAAATGAAAGCGCTCGTAGAACAGATATCAGACAAATGCCCTGCTTTCCCGATGACTCAGTCGGTTGTACAGAATGAATGCTCGGTTCGAATGACAGAAACATATCCTAAATGTTCAGAGAATTACTCTGATTATCTGGCACACCCATAGGGTGTTCCACTGATTCAGTCAAATTGCGGCTATAGCGAGAGTTTCGGTGAGTCTACCAACTTTAACCCTGTGAGTAGAGCGTTAGAATATACACACAGCGAGGCCAGCTCGTCGTAAGAGGCGACTGGTAGGTAGGGCTGTACTAGCTGCTTTTGTCTCGGAAAGACTCCACCAGTTCTGTCGAGTTATTCGCGCCTCATCGGTGTTTTCGGCGAAAATGTTGGTCCTGTGAGTAGGGTGTTAGAATATACACACAGCTAAGCCAGTTTGTCATAAGAGGCGACTAAAGGTCGAGTGGTAGGTGAGGTCCCGACGCCCTGTCCCCCCTTGAAATACCACCCCATCAAACTTTAGGCTCCGCGAAATGGTCGGGAGAATTCCCTGACCATTTTTCGAAGCTTGGCTGATGGACGGGTTCGAAATAACGTTGGTTTAGGTGATAGTCCGTCCCAAGGTGAGATACCACCCTCGTCGGGAGAAATTTTCGACTATGTTTCGGATGGATGGCTGATGGCCCGGATTGACACGTAGATAAGTCATGATGGTGCCTTCTGAGGTAAATAAATCCGGAGGTAAACTAGTTTCCTATTCGCACCTCCGGGGGGAACTATGTCAGGGGGAACATCATGCAGATATTATCAGATATAACCAAACTTCCAAACTTTAAGAAATCCGTCATCGCATAATCGGCCTCTTTTTCGAGGCCCTCTCGACTGACAACGGTATTTTGTAAAATCAGGGGCATTGGTTTCATTAATAAGAATGTAAACGTCCACCAATATTTGCAAACAACCGAAACCCAGGTCTATTCGTCAACAGATTCGACATATCTTCGTTGCTCCGGATACGACTTACATTCGAGATTCCGTTTTAAGGTTGACGTTTGCCTCTTCACGCGGTTCGATCTGGCTTGCCAGTGGATGGAGGCTTTGGAACACAATAACTTGGACATCATTTGGTTGAGGGTCGTGCTGAGGAATTCTGTTATATTGCTTTGTTGTCTTTACCGCTCCCCGAATGACGATCTACCGGTGACACTTTGAACATCTTTCACGTACCGTCGACTGGATACAGATCAACCACCCGCCTTCTGAAATTGTCGTCCTTGGCGATTTTAATGTGCACAATTCCGGCTGGTTGGTACATTCTAACAGAACCCACGAGGCTGGGATGCTGGCGGAGATGTGCGCTGTTAGCCGCAATTTGACTGAACTCATGGAGGAACCTACGCGAGTGTCGGATGCCCGAGTTGATTATGTGAACACCCTGGATTTGTTTTTGACATCCGAGCTGCGCCACTGGGAAACTCAGATTACTGCTTGGTATTGGTCGCCCAATCACTTGAATTTCAAACGAACAACCGACCTCAGCTTCGCCATGTATGGATGTATGGTGCTGCTAACTGGGACGATTTGCGAGATTTCTTCGCATCCTTTCCATGGTTGGAGGTGTGCTTTGGAGACTCTGATGTTAACGCATGTGCGGAGTCGGCCACAGAGATTTTTCTTCTCGGGATGGAGATGTATATTCCACATTCCATGAAAGCTCGTCTGATAAACCTTGGTTTGATAAAAAATACGAGCAGATTACAGCGGTGTAAAATAGAGCTTTTAAACGATGGCGCCTTAATTCCACCAAGGTTAACAGAACGAATTTTGTTAAAATCAGAAGCGCGTGCAACCAGGCGAATGATACCACGAAGAAGGCTTACAACCTCAAGGTGACGAATAAACTCCTTGAGTGCCCAACTGGTTCGCGTCCCTTTTGGTCAATGGCAGGGGCTGTCAGCAGTAACTTCGCTTCCTCTTTTTTTCCTCCGTTAGTGATGGGCAGCGAGACGTTAATCACAAATTCAAAGGATAAAGCTAATGTGTTCGTGAATTTATTCTCCGCGAATTCAAACTTCGATGCCGATCATTTGGAGCCATCTATGATCACGGCGGTGTGGTCTTCGATGAGGGGTATGGTGTTCCGGCCGCGTACTATTCAACGCATTCTACGTGGACTGGACTGTAGGAAGGCAACCGGCCCGAACGGAATCCCACCAATTGTTCTGAAGAACTGTACTTCAGAATTATTGCCACTTTTTAACACACTCTTTCGCGTATCTTATGCACGGAGGACCTTTCCTACCTTCTGGCAAATCGCTCGAGTTCACCCAATCCCAAAAAGGGGGAAGAAGTATAATATCTCCCACAAAATTACCGGCCGATAGCATTACTGTCTATGTTATCTAAGTATCTGAGTTAATTAAGTATTTGGAGTGCAACGGACTTCTGAATGATCGTCAATACGCATTCCGCGGCAGGTGGTCTACGGAATACCTTTTGACACTTATAACCGATATATGGATATCTGCGATTGAGCGGCATGGTGAGTCAAGGGCGGACGAATTCGATATCTCCAAGGCTTTTGACCGCATCTGGCATGGAGCATTGCTGGGCAAACTTCGTACATACGGACTTTCCCAGCAGCTTTGCGACTGGATGAGAGGCTACCACCTCAATCAGTTTCTCAACTTCAGCCCGAGCTATTATAGCGTTTGTGACGATAATGAAGAGCGTGTGATTCGAACCAACGCTATCACAATTAAAATCACTAAAAGATAGAACCAAAGCTCAACACATCAGGCTATTGCCGCGTGTATTAATTCGATTTCTAAACTCAAGTACATTCGACTGGCGTGGAATTGCTATGTTATTGCTTGGTATACGACTGATGCATTTTCTTATTCGATTTGCGTTCAGTGTTCTTCACTATTTGCTTGCGTATTGTGTGTGTATCTGTTAGAAACGCCACACCATCATTGAACTCTGAAACATAGATAGATTTGTCGCAGTCATATCGCGGAGCATAAGTGCGACCGGATGGTACCTTTAGAATTGACCTAATGCATATTACAAATTTATTCAAACAGTCCATCAGCCAAGCTCTCAAAGATGGTCATGGAGTTTTCCCGTCTAGTTCAGGGAGCCTACAGATTATCGGGGTCTTATTCCACTGTGCGTCTGGGCATTGCGCCCCAATATATCACACAGCCGACTTGGCTGTGATTGTATTCTTAGACTCTACGCGCAGGGCAAGGGCAGATTGCGCCGTAGATACGGCCAGTTTTTTTTTTTTTTTTTATAGAAAACGCTTTTTACCATCTGACTCACTTGATTGCTTAGTAAGTCTCATTTCAATCTTCTTGAAGTGAAACTTAGCATTCATTTTATTGTAGTCCTCTGTTTAATGTAGAGTGTGTAGGCGTTGTTATGCTATTGTGTCGTAATAGGATCATCTCTTGTAGAAAAAGTAAATACCTTGTATAATCTGACTCATGTTATTGTTAAGAGAGTTTTATAATAGACAGACGATGCGGGTGAATAACAGCAAAACCTTTTAATATTTTATCGATACACTTTACGGAGTTCAATGTGGCGCATTACTTATTTTCTGTTTTTACAAGAAGAGGCAGTGGCCATCGATTTGCTTTAAAATACCTCAGTTAACTATTTTATGATTAATACAAGTAGTAATAGTACTCGTAGTAGTCAATTTGAAGACATAGTGTGCTTAACGTCATCTTTAGCCAGTTTACTTTTCTTAAGTTTTTCAGATATAAACTTGACAGAACTATTGTAAGTTCTGCAACTTATAATAATTTTAGAGGAATACCCTCCAGTGGCGAAGAGTTTGCGACATGTGGGTAATTGCGAGTGCATAAGTTCACTGATGTCTTTATCCCATTGTGGCAGTTTGAAAAATGGTTACCGTTTTTTTTTTTCTCTATAGGTTATAGCCCTAGGGGGGTGTGAGCGAACATACAGGGCAAAGTCTCTGCTTTCAACCCGGCGAATGCCAGGACGATACTTATCCCTGTTCAATCTAAGTTGACATGGAGTCTCCACGTGACACCCCTGGATAGCTACTTTGGCACCCTCCAAGTAGTGAACCAATGCATGCAGCCACATCTTGAGAAAGGTTGGTTCAAGGCTAATTACTTTGCCCTGAAAAGCAACTAATATGGTAAATTTATCAAGCCTCGAACATCGGCCCGAAATCGGGACCGGTGAAGAAACTTACTAAATTAGGCCAAGACCGGATCCCGGTTGTAGTGCCGATGATGATAATAGGTTATAGCCGCAAAACGTTGATAACCTAGAGCAATTGTACGCAAATCGCACATAGGTTTCTACGGAATGACTAGTTAAAGAAAGGCGCACTTCAGTTAGTTTTTTTTTTTAACATTTTGATGATTTCACACACTTAGGCGTAGGTCCACAAATTAGGAAACGTGGTATAAATTCTTCTAATTTTTGATTTATTAGAGGTTTATGAAATATATGCACGTATTCTCAACCAAAATTCCACACTAACTTTACTTTTTATAAGTGGATGATGTATCCAATTCAAGGTTTCTAAATTGAGTCAAGAATTGGGTACTGGCGGCAAACTTTCATTTCGCTATCTCTTCTTTGTCAGAGCAATTTCTTAATTGTGCATTCTATAATTTTATGAGATCTGTTATTTAAAGAACGATTTATGTTCCGTATTTGTGGTTTGTATATAAAAGACTTTCCGACAATATTTAAATCATCTTCAATCTTCATTCGACAAGGCACGTTTGGTAAGCTTTCTCACACTTTCAATTTCATTTCCAGAACATGATTTCAAAGTCTTTCCCAATATCCTTGGTGTGCACTTGGTGTTTCCTGATACTGAAGTTTTCTGATCCTGTAAGTGCAGAGTGTAATAAATGTTCGGATGTTAGTTTTGCTCGTTGTATAAATACAACAAGTTTTTCTCCATGTCCCGATGGTAAATTCAAATATTATCTTGGTTCTTAAACACATTTTCTCAACAGTGGGTTTTTAATAATAGGTCAAAATCCAAGTAATGTGATTGCTTCATGTCCTATTGGAACAGTTTGTACAGCGCAGAGGGGTATTTGTAAGACTTCTTCGGCTAATGTAACTCCCGATTGCAATAACCAATGTGGAGTATGTACAAATGCATTTGCGTGTGTCAGTAAAACTGTTTATGCCGTTTGTAATGGAAGCTCTATCATACCACAGCTAACATTTTCTTGTCCAATAAACAGCATCTGCCAAATAAGCGCAGCATCGGACGGACCGTGTTTGCCTCTTACCGTAAGTAGAAATGCAAAGACAATACTTGTTCAAATGTGGTAATAATTTTGATTACAGACGCCAATCCCAACGTGCTTGAATGATGATATTCTCGATCCAGATCCCTCTACAAACTTTGAAGCTTCATGTGACGGATTGAATGTTACCGGTGTTGTAGCTAACGTTGCTGACTATAGCTGCAGAACGTAAATTATGATTTTTTTTAATTGGACTTAGATTAAAACTGCTCCCATTGCAGGTATGTGATGTGTTTAGTTAATGGAGAGAAGGTCATTCCAATCCTGTATACCTGCCCTGATACATCAGCCCACTTTAGTAGAGTCCAAAAAATGTGTGTTACGATCAAACCACCGGAATGTAATTGAATACACAAATAATTTTCTTTTTGAAATGCTCGCTCTGTAACATCACTTGAAAATTATTTACTATTTGGATATGATAATGAAATAAAAATTACAGACTTTGTTAGGAAAAATATTGAAAATTCCAGTTAATATATTGAAGATATCAGCCGTGAACTAGGTGATTTGGCAATATGTAATTTAAAAGGAAAACATTTCAGAGAACATCCATTGAGAATTAGTGGAAAATAAACCGTCAACTTCGCACAACTAACGATCGATTCAATTCCACTCTTCCTGTCAAGCCACGTTATTAAAATCTTTTTGTCTGTTCAAAAAGCCCACACACTATCCATTTAAAATGTGATGGTTATACATGTATCCCTCGTAATACACGGTACTTGAGTTGCACAATTTTCGCGTTACACATAAAAAATATGCGACATTCCCCCAAGTTACACGGTATTTGAGTTACACGCGTTTTTATCAATTTTCATAAAAAGGACAAAATAATAAGCGTTTATCATATATTTATTAATATAATCAAGCTATCTGCAGAATCTTTTGTTTTTATACCAAGTTTCAGGTTGCGCAGTGCGCGATCTCCGATTTTATACATACATATGTACATACTAAATCCGAGATTCCACTTACACGGTTCCGACTTACACGGAATCAATCAATCGTGTAACTCGAGGGACGCCTGTACTTCACTATAGGGGAACTGTCTTCATGATTACTGTTACCATTTAAGCAGTATTTTGTGCTCTACCCCTTATTTAAAAATTGTCTTCAACATTGATTTTCTCCGACTCTACGTTTCTCGGGGGTTTGCTGTCGAGGTTCTCCTGCTCTGTAAATAATCTAAACATAATCATGTTTTTGGCCAAATATATTAGGAGTGAATCCCGAATGGTGGATGCTCAATTTTTCACAGGACCATTCAGTTCAGCCTGACTAATATCGTGACGGCAACATTGGATGATCTAAGTACCAATATTCGACGCTAAATTGCCAGAATATCATCTCGTTTATTCGATAAAATGATGAGAAAACTGAGATCAAGGTTTTTTGTTTTTATTTGGTTTCGGTAGGAAGGTGGAAATCTTCAAAAGATACCTCTGGACGGATCCAGAGGCATGCCGGGTTTTTACCGACTAAAACCACCTCCCGCCGGGCACATATTCTCGTTGATCCCCGCCGAATTTTCTTTAAGATATTCCATCGCGGGGCGGGACGGAGTTTACCAGTTACTCTTACTGTTCGAAGGAATTCTTTACAACGCGTTATCTTACCGTTGGAAATCTGTGGCGTTTCTACCAGATACACACACAATACACGAGCGAATAGTGAAGAACACCGAACGAAAATCGAATAAGAAAATGCATCAGAGCCGTATACCATAGCGATAGCATAACAAATCCACATCAGTCGAATGTACTTGAGTTTAGAAATCGAATTCGTACACACGGCGGTGGCCTGATGGGTTGCGCTTTGGTTCAATTTTTGGTCATTCTAACTGGCATAGCGTCAGTTTGAAGCACACGTTCTTCACTGTCATCCCTAGCGCTATAAATCCATCACCTCATCCAACTAGCATGGTTTCCTTTCGGGTAGGTCGACCACAACTAATCTGGTCGAGTTCTCAACCCATACTCTCCGTGCCTTAGAGAATGGCAACGAAGTCGATGTAATCACCACAGATTTCAGCAAGGCCCTTGACAAAATCTCCCATAATTTTATCCATTTTAAGCTTTCCCCCCTGAGTTTCGATGCCTTATTGATTAAGTGGTTATCTTCTTATCTGAAAGATCGATCCTACCGTGTCAAATTCAGATCTTCCCTTTCCAATCCATTTCTTCCCACGTCAGGGGTTCCCCAGGGCAGTCATCTAGGTCCCCTCCTATTTATCCTTAACATCAATAACGTTGACTCCATTATCAAATACTCATCCATCTCCCTCTATGCGGACGACACCAAATCCGATCAAGTCTCCCCTCGACTCCTCACTACTCCAAACAGAACTCGACAGCTTGTCAACTTGGTGCCGTAAGAACTGCCTTGAATTCAACGTTGTCAAATATCACTCCATCATCTTCTCACAGAAACATTCTGTTGTGCTCCGAAAAGCCCTACTTACCCCATAGAAACAATCTCCTTCCCCCACATACAAATCCCTACACCCAAATCAACATTGAATTCAATGTCAACCAAATCGTTCAAATTCTCATTTATTGAATTCAAATTCATTTATTCAATTCAATGCATTTGTTCGATTCAATTTCCTAAAGTTAAACACCATAATGCATTATTTTCCCATGCACGCTATAAGCAATTAACACCTAAATTTCCTACAAGATCCCCTAAAGTGCACGTGTCCAAACAAAAACATATCTATTTGACCCGCCGACACACAATTCAAGCAAACATAAACATCGTAATGCATATCCCATATGTTTTATGGCTTGTAAATGCACTAATTGAAAAACTAACACCTAATTCCCACGGATCTTGTGTTACCCATCCGAAGGACACGCAAACTCTTGTTTGTATAAGCCAGATGGATAACAAAAACAAAAACCCTAATTCCAGTGCATAATTTCATATGCACTATAGTTCCATGAGAACTCATAAAACCGAACCATTATCCTAAACCAACACTGGGTATCACACTCAGTGTACCAAAATCGGGATTTGGTATGGAATCGTGCATTTTCGAGACACAAATCTCGATTTGTTTCCTTTTATAAAGGAACCGTAGACTGATCTCGCGGCCCAGTATCCTGATAAAAAAATCAACAAAACGGGCGTTGCTCTTCCCTCAGGCTTTGAGGAAGCATGGCAGTGACCACAGTAGGACTTTCTCGGGAGCGGTCTAAAGAGATCCCATCTCATTTTAAGGACTAGGAGACACGCTCCCTGAACAAAAGGAACCCTCCCCGCCACGTCCCTACTACCTGTTAAAACAGCAGATATCATCTGTACCTTCGATACGCGACATTGGGATTTTATATGGAAGGCAGCTTAGCTTCATCCCGCATATTGATGATATTATTCTTAAGGCCAACTCTGCCCTTGGATTTGTGAAACGCTGGTCTAAAAAATTCTCTAATCTTTAAGTTTCCCATTCTCTCTACATAGCCTTCGTCCGCCCCCTACTTGAATACGCCAGACAGGTCTGGTCTCCACACTACTCGTGCCATATTCGCCGAATCGAAAGCGTGCAACGCCGTTTTCTGCGTATTGCCCTCGGCGGACTGAACTGGGAGAATCCTCGAATTTTCACCCCTTACACAAGCCGGCACCATCTCATTAACGATCTGTGGGGGTTCTCTATACCACATGGAGAACCAACCCACAATCCCAACCCGGCAATAGCACACACCTCCCAATATGCAACAGCATCCGTCTCCAAATCTGCAATTGCATCCATCCCCAAACTTACCAAGAATGCATTTCCCAAGCTATAATAAAATGCATATTCAAATTTACAACGGAACACTAATCATCTCCCCCAACTACATCAAACCGCATATAATTTTTCCCAAAAACCACTTCGGTTAATTTCCTATTTAAATTATATTCCTCGCTTGCAACCAAGCAGCTCTAATTTCCCCCGAAAATCATTCCGGCTCACTTCCTACTTAAACTATTTTCTCGCTTGTAACCAAGCAACATTTAGTTTCCCCGAAAACCAGTTCGGCTTCCATCGTACCCAATACCAATTCTCCTTACTGGTAAGTCACCAACACGATGCGTTGTATTTCCGCGAAACAACCATCGCAACGATCAAGACCCACAGTCCTATGTCTAACGGACAACTCATGCCCATACTTGGTCGTGTTTCCAAACCAATTTCCCCATATACATAGCAACAGGGGAATCCAATTCAGCCTGTACGGCAGTAATTCGCCGGAACTAAATTCACCATGCTCGCATAGCAACTCTTTTCAAGTTCCTAGTAAGTGGCAGTGAGTTTATTTAGCTATGACTCCACTGCCACGACACGATAAACGGATTCTTGCTTTTGATCAGTCGGTCGCTAATCATCCGCCAAACGGTGCACCTCATTTAAGCAGTCGAGATTTAACCGCCACCGGCCCCGGTCGATATAATCAAATATCATTCGTTGTGGGGTGCGGGGCGTCGAGAGTGAAGAGCCGTGGTCGATACCCAAGCAGGAAACAGATTATGAAAGAACATTAATCTCTTCAGGTCGCGTTTAGTGGACATAGTCGCTTTTAAATAATAACTGAATCGCGGAGGACAGGTTGTAATTACCGAACTACGGTCGATTGTAGTTGTAGTTGTGGTTATATATATACAATAACATGTCACGACTACAGACACATGTAAACAAATAAAAAAAAATACAAATATAAGGTAGAGAAGAAGGAATAACTACTTAATTACTTATGTATTAAAACTAATGTTTAACAAAGAACAAATTAAGTAATTTTTATTTAATGCAAATGAAGAATATATGCATACAGCGATAACCACGACATCTCGATTGTGTATAACTTACAAATAACCCTGTGGAAAATTGTATGACAAAATGAATAAATAATAAATATATATATATATATATATTTTTTTTTTTTTTTTTTTTTTTTTTTTTATTAGACTTCTCTCGGGAGAGGCGAACCTATAGCGTCGAGTGGGCGCCCCGAGATGCCATCAAATAACTGTTGCAGTTCTTTTTGAACAGTTGCAGGTTGTAACGCTCCGGGAACACTCGCGTGGGAAGGGAGCTCCACAGCTTCCCCGCTCTGTAACGAAACGAGTTCTGATACAGGGATGTTCGCGCTGTCGGGAGATGAACCACAAACGGGTGCGATCCGTCGGATTGTCTTGTGGAGCGCATATAGACCGAATTGCGTGGAACAATGCCAAGAATCTCCGAAGAACAGCACCCGTGATAATATCTGTAGAACAGACAGAGGTCGGCCACGCGCCTTCGATGTGATAGCGACTGTAGTCCCGACGTCAGCGCCGAGTCCCCGATCAGGCGGATCGCTCGTCTTTGTACGCTCTCAAGTAGGTCGAGAGTATGTTTAGGAGCCGAGCTCCAAACATGAGAGCAATATTCGAGCGCGGGTCTAATTTGAGATTTATATAGGAGAAGAAGTTGGGCCGGAGTAAAATATTTCTTGGCTCTAAAAAGATAACTCAGTTTTCCTGAGGCTGATCTGGCGATAACCGATACGTGCTTATGCCATGATACATTCCCACAGACCGTGACGCCGAGCAATCTCAAACTTTCCCCAGCCTCGAGGGCCCGGCCATTCATCATCAGCTGTGGAACCGATGATCCGGTTTTCTTTGTGAATGTTGTATACTGGGTCTTCGTCGCGTTGAAGTCGACAAGATTGGCCCTTCCCCACTGCAGGACTTTATCTAGATCCTGGTTCAGAGAGTCAATCTGTCTACATCTCAGCTGGTGCGACGTTGATGCACCAATCGGCCGATCACTCGAAAAGGAGGAAACAAGCGTACTATCATCCGCAAAACTGAACACTTTGTTATCCGTTGCCTCCAACAAATCATTTATGTGAAGCAAGAACAAGGTTGGAGCCAAAATAGAACCCTGGGGCACCCCCGAATTAACAGGATACAGATCCGAACACTCGCCGTCCACAACAACCCGGATCGATCGATTCTCGAGGAAGCTCCTCGTCTAGTCGCAAAGCTGTTGGGAAAGTCCATATGAACGAAGTTTGCTCAGCAATGCCCCGTGCCAGACGCGGTCAAAAGCCTTGGAGATATCTAATGCGACCGCCCTTGACTCACCATGCCGTTCAATCGCAGATGTCCATATATCGGTTATAAGTGTCAAAAGGTCTCCTGTGGACCGCCTGCCACGGAATCCGTATTGACGATCATTCAGAAGACCGTTGCACTCCAAATACTTAACCAACTCTGTATTGATGACTTTTTCCATTACCTTAGAGAAAATAGACAGTAATGCTATCGGACGGTAATTTTGTGGGAGACACTTTTTTCCCGTCTTTGGGATTGGCTGAACTCGAGCGATTTCCCAGCAGGCAGGAAAGGTCCTCCGTGCATAAGATAAGCGGAAGAGTCGGCCAAGAACCGGCGATAGTTCTGGAGCACAGTTCTTAAGGACTATTGCTGGTATTCCGTCCGGGCCGGTTGCCTACCTACAATCCAGTTCACGTAGAATGTGTTGAATAGTACGCGGACGAAATCTCACATCCCGCATGGAAGACTGTACCGGCGAGATCACTGGTGGCTGCAAAAGGCCGGGATCGAGGTTTGAATTCGCGGAAAATAAATTCGCGAACACATTAGCTTTATCCTTTGGATTCGTGACTAACGTCCCGCTGTCTGTCACCAACGGAGGGAAAGAGGAGGAAGCAAAGTTACTGCTGACAGCCTTTGCCATTGACCAGAAGGAGCGCGAACCACTTGGGCACCGAAGGAGCTTATTGATCACCCTGTCGTTGTGAGCCTTCTTCGCTGTATCAATCGCCTGGTTGCACACGTTTCTGATTCTAACAAAATTCGTTCTGTTAACATCGGTGGGATTGGAGCGCCATTGCTTAAAAGCTCTATTTTTTGCCGCTGTAATCAGCTCGCATTTTTTGTCAAACCAAGGTTTATCAGACGAACCTAGTTTGATGGAATGTGGAATATACATCTCCATCCCCAGAAGAATAATCTCTGACACCGACTCCGCGCAAGCGTTAACATCGGAGTTTCCGAAGCATATTTCGGACCATGGAAAGGATGCGAAGAAATCTCGCATATCGTCCCAGTTAGCGGCCCCATACTTCCATACATGGCGAAGCTGCCTAGGCCGGTTATTCGCTTGGTATGCAAGTGCTTGCGCGACAGATACCAAGCAGTGATCTGAGTTTCCCAGTGGCGCAGAAACCTCTACGGTATAAATACTCGGTTCGGATGTCAAAAACAGATCCAGGGTGTTCGCAAAATCGCCTCGGGCATCCGGTATTCGCGTTGGCTCCCCCACGAGTTGAGTCAAGTTGTGGCTTACAGCAAACATCTCCGCCAGCCTCCCAGCCTCGTCGGTTCTGTTAGAATGTAACAACCAGTCGGAATTGTGCACATTAAAATCGCCAAGGACAATAATTTCAGAAGCTGGGTGGTTGATCTGTATCCAGTCGACGGTATATGAAAGATGTTCGAAAAATGTCGCCGGTCGATCGTCATTCGGGGAGCGGTAAAGACAACAAAGAAATTTAACGGAATTCCTCAGTACGACCCTCAACCATATGATGTCCATATTATTGGGTTCCAACGTCTCCATCCTCTGGCAAGCCAGATCGGACCGTGCAAAGACGCAGACACCGCCCTTAAAGCGGAATCTCGAATGTAAGTCGTATCCTGAGCAACGAAGATATGTCGAATCAGTTGACGAATCGACCTGGGTCTCAGTTAGGGCAAGGATATCAGGTTTCGTTGTTTGCAAATATTGGTGGACGGCGTTTACATTAGTATTGGTGAAACCGATGCCCCTGATGTTACAAAATGCCGTCACCAGTCGAGCGTGGGCCGAGCCTCGAGAGCTAGCCCGGTTATGCGATGACGAACCTCTCAAAGTTCCATTATTTATCATGATATCTGCATGATGTTCCCCCTGACATAGTCCCCCCCGGAGATCCGAATGGGAGACTAGTTTACCTCCGGAATTCTTTATATCAGAAGACACCATCATGACTTATCCCCGTGTCAGTCCGGGCCTTCAGCCACACATTCGAAACACCGTCGAAGATTTCTCTCGGCGATATCGCGGAATGTACAGCGTGACGGGGTGGTATCTCACCTTGGGACCGACTACCACCTAACCAACCTTTTCTCGAACCGGTCCATCAGCCAAGCTCCGAAAGATGGCCAGGGATTTCTCCCGACCATTTCACGGAGCCTAAAGCTTGATGGGGTGGTATTTCACCGGGCGCACAGGGCGTTGGGACCCCGGCTACCACTCGGCCTTTAGTCGCCTCTTACGACAAGCTGGCCTAGCTGTGAGTATATTCTAACGCCCTACTCACAGGGCAAGATATAGTTTTGTGTTTAAAAAAACAGAAGAACGTCGCCCCTTGGATTTCCGTCGGCGGGTGACAGCGAACCCGCGCCGAACGTCGGCCCTCAAACCTCAACCTCCACAGATCTACCTCTAGGGAACGATGGATATTCCGTGGCTAGCAGGTCAGTTATATATTTAATATGATACTGATCTAGCCAGCCAGGCAACTGATATCATCTGGCATTAGATATATAATTTCCCCAATTTTTATGCTTGGCGTTCATATCTCCAGCTAGGATAAAATTGTTTTTGTCCAAGTGCAATTGTGAGCATCGAAAGAGTGTCTCGAGCTCTGGTATAAAGAGGTTATGTTGGTGCTCCTCGGGGGCATAGACCGGAATCGCATACAAACCTCTTCCTTGCTGAAGTGGTATGCGCGCGATACAGGCTTTCACCACCCGGAACCTGCGCACTTCTTCACTATATATAACTTTATGCGACACCTCGCCCTTGAGAGGAGTTAGGTCGATCTCTTCGTATAATATCGTCGTTTTTATGCCCTACCTTATGCTTCTGGGTTAATTTTGTTTGTTGTTAATGTTCTTATGAGTGAATTTACATTCACGACAAGGGCTTTGATTGATCTTTTGGTTAGAGCGTTTATATTGACTTTTCATTTAGACTGGGCAAGTGCGAGTAGATCTCGTTTATTTGACTTTGCAGCTGTGTCATTTGTCTCTGCAGATTGAGCAGGATTGTGAACATGGCTGCTTGCGATGTTATTTCAGTCTGTTGCGAGTATTTGAGGCTATCAGTGTTGTAGCCTGTTTTGGTGTTCTGCCGCCCGACGCAAGTTGTCCGTTCGACCGCTGTGATGTTACGGGCATTGTTGTTGTTCGAGTTGTCTATGTGTTTTTTTGCCGAATCACACTTCTCGACATTAATTCTCGGAATTTAGGACAACCTCGATAGTTAGGGGGATGTCCCTCGTTCCGGCACACTGCACACTTTAGAAGGGCTTTGTCTTCAACCCTTTCTTTCCCCAGTGGGCAATCTTCTGCATTATGGTCCTGTCCGCATTTTACGCAACGACGCTGCATTTCACAGTCCGCCGCTGCGTGACCAAACCTTTCGCAGCGGACACATTGCAGGATGTCTTTGCCTTTTTTTAATTTGTCCCATGTGACAAGTTGATGATCCAATACAGCAATTTTTCTTAGACCATCAATTCTACTGCTGGGTGTTAATTGAACCAAAAAGAAGGGTAGCTTGCGGTTTTCCCTTCTTGCCTTGGTTGTGGTAAACGGTTTTACTGCGGTAGACTCGAGATATTCCAGCTTCAGCTTTTGAAGCATTTCAAGCAGGGCCTCCGGTTCCATTTCAGCGTCGACGCTTTTTAATAAAACCGTTACGCTCTTTGTTTGTTTGGGTGTGAATGAGAAAAAATCCGCGGTGGCTCTTTTTAAAATCTCTTTAATTTTTTCGTGGTCTGCCACCGCATAGGTTTGAATGGCATGCCTGTTACCTGCCAGTCTTTTAACTACAAAATTGTTTCCTATAGCTAGCTTACAGAGACTTACCAATTCCTTACATTCAATATCTATTTTTCTGTTGTCGTTGTTGTTGATTTGCTGCTGCTGTGCTGCTTGCTGTTCCTGTGAGCGATTTGGTGTTAGTACTTGCTGTTGCTGTTGATGTTGATGTTGATGTTGATGTTGAGATTGTTGCTGTTGGCCGGCTTTCGGCTACGGCTTTTGTTGTTGTTGTCGGGTGGCTTTTTGGTGTCCGAGCGCAGCCATATTTTTCTTTCGGCGTCTCTCTTCTAGCCGCGCTCTTGCCGACGCTCTCTTCGCCCCCAATTCGCGTGATTTTCTTCTTCCGTGTTTATGCTGGTTTTCACCTAACAAAAAAACAAAGTTGAGTATTATTACCAATGCTTTATGGTTTGTTAATATTAGTGAAACCAACAAATATGACACCGATGTTGATGATGTTTTTGGGTTCCGCTTCATCGCTAAGCCTAAAACGCGATGTAGGTCACCGCTCATAGGAGGATTTGGTGTATGTGATTTAAACACTATTAATCGCTGAAGTACAGCGATTCCAAAACCAAAATTCGACGTGAAAAAAGCACTCGAAATATTGCTTTTTCTTTTGTACGGGTTATATAATTGTTATTTTTTTGGTTTATTCTTACCTGCTAATGTGGGCGTTTGTCCGGGCTGCAGGGGTGAGAGTCCAAGTGGAGCCGACGTAAAGGGTGTGTCCTTACAGTCTCTTTAGCGGGACCCTCCCTGGTGAGATGACCTCCGGCGTAGGGTTCTTCTGGTCGGTTGGTACCGACCTTGGTTCCCGACAGATGATGGATCTCCTGGTTGGCGGTGATGCGAACCGCCGTCGACATCGCGTAACCAACTACGCCACGTCCCAAAACTTGGTGTGAACCGGGACAGAGAAACAACGGAATAGGCAATGTTTTTAGTGGACTTTTTTTTTAAATTATTTTGACGATTTATTTTGTAATTCTTGGCCGTAGTCTCGGCCTCTGGATCTTGCGATAACCAGAATCACCCACATCCGTGACTATGTTGGGCTCGGTTTCAAGATGTCTGAGAAAGAAGGCGGGTCGGGGGGGGGGGGGGGGGGGGGTGGTATCTAATAATAGTGTGGACAGGGTTAGTTCAAATGTTCTCTAACCAGTTGGATGGGAGGATGGTGGGAAAGAAATCATACATGATCGGTAGTTATTGAGTCCGGTAGTAAACACAGATCACGTCTTCGGGGTCTGATAATCTGCGCGTTGGTCGGTTTTTTTTTTTAGTTTCGATAGGAAGGTGGACATCTTCAAAAGATACTTCTGGACCGATTCAGAGGCATGCCGGGTTTTTACCGACTAAAACCGCTTCCCGTTGATCCCCGCGGAACTTTCTTTTAGATATTTCATAGCGGGGCTGGACGGAGTTTACCTGTTACTCCGCTCGACGCGTCGCAACTGCCGCATCATTTCAGAGAGAATACCATTTGTTACGGACCATGCCTGTTTTGAACTAAGCATGTATTCTATTACTCTTCCCGGAGTAAGTGTCCGTCTCATATGTCTCTCCAAACTCGTTCGTGCGGTCTCAAATCGCACGCACTCTGTGAGTACGTCTTTTGGTCGGTGTGTGTGTGTGTATTTGTGCCTTCTTATACTGTGCGTGCGTGTTTGTAGTGTATCAGCAGTATACCCTATGGGATGGGTCCAGGAATCCTCTATTATAGTGTTGTATTCCAGAATACTACCCTTATTAAATTTAACACTGAATCTCATTTCTTTTCTACACATCCTTAAAAACTTCCCTTAACATATATTACATTCTCACTTAATACATACCATTCATAAACATTCACAATATTGCCAGTTACTGCACATTTAATAACCTGCACCTTTTTATTCATTCAAAACATAGTAACTTTGATTTTCGTTCAAATTTTATTCAATTTAAAAGTCACAGAAACTAAAGGAATACTTTGAGAAAATTTGTTTTGTTCATATTATAATTTACAGTAAATTAGAACACAATGTTCTATAAGTAGAGAAAAAAATCAATTGTAAAATCTCCTGGTTTTCTGACCTTTTCCAGGAAGACGAAACCCTACTAAATGTATAAACACACATCTATCCTGTAACTCTTAAAACATTGTTTGGAAAATGTATTATAATAATAATTACATGTAAGCAATTGTCACGAATTTAATTTAGGGTCACTGTATTACTTAAATGTACAAATTCTAATTATGGTTAATAAATACAGTTTTAAAAAAAAAAAAAATTGTAAAATCAGTTCAGTTAGTTTTGAGTTAGAGTTCAGAGGAGAAAGAGTTCAGTTCTGATTGAGTAGTTGGAGACAGAAGTTGAATTTGAAAAGTAATAAAGTAGTAGTTGAGTATCAGAAACAAATTGAGTTCAGTTTGAAAGCAGTTAGAGTTTAAGTAGAAGAAATTAAGTTCCAATTAAAGAAATAGAATTAAATAAATAAAATTGAAGAAATCCTGCGTTTTAATAAGTCTACAAAATAAAAGGTCCCCGCTCTTCCCTCATTCCGAGGAAGCACGGCGCCGGACGACAACAATAGCAAGGAATGTTGTTGGGAAGGGTGCTTCTTTCAGTTTGGTACTGAAGAAGAAATTGTTGTGTTCGGATCCGAAAATATCGAAAGAGAGAAGGGTCAAGAACGCAAGACTCCCGTACAAGTATGTTCTCGCTGTTCTGAATGCTTACGAGTTGGGGTAATAGTGACCGTCAGGCCTTCTCAGGAGTTTCCTTTCGAAAACTCGAAGTCTTTCCATTTGGGCCGAAGATATGCAGGACCATATGGGAAAGGCGTACGATATTTCAGATCGGATTAGCTGCTTATAGCAGAGACGCTTAACTTTGCTGTCAACTTTGTTGCTCCACTTCAAAATGTTGTGCAGGTACTTGTATCGGCCGAGGCCCCTTTGAAGAATGTGGGTCACATGCTTAATGAAATTCATTTTTGGGGTATAAATGACCCCATTATATTTCATCCTGTCCTATGGTCTAATCATAGTACCTCCTATTTGTATTCGAATATTCTGTGAATATCGAGAAGTAAGTTGGGAGTATTTACTACTCAGAATTATAGCTATTGATGGGGATGGATTAAGTCTGATTCCGAATCTAAAATGCCCCGCCCTTTTATACTTTGCATCTACAGAGATTTGCTTTAAAATGTGTATAAAAGTTCCGGGAAGCACAAACAAGATTTCGTGTGTGCTTCAATGCGAATAGGGTTCGGGGAATGATATGGGGATTTGTCTGAACAAATTCCGGGAAGGTAAAATCATGAAATACATTTGAAAATAGGCATTTCATGATGTGACGATTATTTGGAATTGAATTAATATGGTTGATGAGTTTATGATGAAATAATCGGGGATTGGATGAGAGTAGTGATTTAAGATCACTACATGTTCATTATAATTCATTACTTTATTCATTTATTATGAGAATTCAGAAAATATATTTATTTTCTTTTTTTAATTCTTTTCTTCCTCTTTTTGTCTGTGTTAGTTAACATTTTTCTTGATAGTGTTGAATTTGCCTGTTTTCTTTGATTCCTCCGTTCCGCGTTGTCGAGTTCCAAACTGCCTGTGTTTTGTTTGTTTTTCTTACAAAATCCTTTCTTGTTAGATCTCAAGATCAGTTAGTTAGCACTGTTCTCCAGATCTGTCTCCCTCTGTTTTTTGTGTCACACAAACGTAGCAGATCCAAATAATTGTTGTGTTGTGTTGTAACACAAGACGTTATACAAGAATATATATATCACAAATATTCTCGTCACCCTAGTTGCTTGCGACATTGGGTGTTTTATACATTTTTCATAGGTATTTTCTTCTGTTTTGATGCTGGTGCTAAGTTTAATACGAGTACTAATATATATGTATATATATATATATATTAATATATATATATATATATATATATATATATATATATATATATATATATATATATATATAAAATACTAATATTATTTGCGCTCAGCATGCGTCGAACGCAATTTCCACCAACAACTGTATCTTGTTGGTGGGCCGGGGGATGACGTCAGGAACAATGATTCCGTTGGTTCCGTTGGCTGTAACAATTGCCAATTGAAAATGTGGTTAAAAGGAAATGATTTACCTTAATTCGTGATGTACGGAGGATGCGTTGCTCATTCACCCAGGTTAAGCCCCTCGGTCTATGTGGTGCGCCTCTGCAATCCAGATTCGTCCCTCACACTGCGGGGAATTTCAACCGCTTCAATTCCCAGTGGACTCCAACCAAACACGAGCGAACGTCCCCGGGTAACTCGATTTGCACGAATTAAGTCTAGATTCAAATGTTTCCGCGTTGGGAGCGAATGTCCTATATAACGAATGAGTAAGCGACCCAATTAAAAGACATGAAACTCAAGAACAACACTTCACTCTTTGATTGGTAATGTTAATTAGTTTTATTTAGTTTAGTTTCCTCATTAAGATCGTTGAGATTGAGTTAGATTAAAAAATGTTTACAATTACACACAAGAACCGTCACGACGAGTAGCTACAGAAGAAGAAGGTTTGTTACTTTGTTATTGGTTGCTTGACAACCAAATTCGATTATGTCAGCTGATTGCTGACATTTGTTATAGTGTTGCCAAGGGCAGCATTCCATTGCGATTTCACTGGATGCATCCAGTGAATCCGAAACAAATATTATAGAAAAGCTTCTGAAAGAACTCTAAATGTATCTTTTATATAATTGGTGTTCATGCACATATTCCCGTCTTGTGTTTTTTGTTGATATATTAACTAAGTTCCCGTGCAGGTATTTGTGCATGTAACACTTGAAAAACTTCATCATTTCATCCGTAGCAAATTAAACATGGTTTTTATCTATGTTTTGTTAGAATTTTGTTTTTTGTAGTTATAGTGTTTAGGTAAACTAGTAAGAAGTTGTGACTGCAACAAAACCAAAATCCCCAAAATCTTTGTTCGACTCTAGAAGAGCATTCTAACATTTAATCTCAAGGTATATTTCTAGGGTTTTGATTTCCCTCTCTATTTGTTCTTACCAAACCTTTTCCATAGTTGTTGTTCCAGAGCTATATATTGAATTTAACTTCTGAACTTCTAATTAGTTCATTAGTCTTTATTAATTTATAAAATTTAAAACGTGATTATATACTTTAGTGTTTACGTTGGATTCTGATAAGAGAGAGAAAATTGTTGTATTGAGGAAATCCCCAACCCTAGGATCACACTTTGTTTACTTTCCCCAAATGAATATCTTGACTTCCGAGGCATTTTTATGGAAGGAAGATTTAAATTCAACTAAATCCCTGCTACTTATATCTTATCTCGGTGAAAAAAGTTAAATATACTCAGAAATCAACGGACTGTACTGAGCACTTGCAAATTAGAAAGCAACTGAAGTCAATCGAAAATGTTGTGGACTTTTTTAGTTAGTATTGCGGAATCCCATCGTGGAAAGTTTTACAATATTTGAGTTAATTTCTTATTATAGATTTTCTCGGCAACATCTCTTGTTTCTTATGTGAGTGGACAACAATGTGGAACATGCATACCTGGATCAGGTGTCGCCTGTGTTAGTGAAACAGCATTCAAATTGTGCATAGGTAAGAAGAAATTTTTTGTAGCACGACGTTTGAAAAATTAATTTATTTTTCCTCCTAATGTTTTAGGTCCAAATAGGAATCAAATGATAGATACGATTTATTCATGTCCCGAGAAAATGGTTTGTTCATCGTTGAGTATAATTTGTGCCCCTCCTGAAGCAGGTTCTGTATGCGCACCTTCGAAGTGTAATGTTTGTGATGGTACAAAACCATTCACATGCACAAGTCGATATACATTTGCTTATTGTTCTGGCCTTGGTGTAACAAATATTACCGGTGTCTGTCCTGGTTCATTATATTGTGATAATACTGACCCGAGTAGGGCGTTATGCGTAGATAAGTGTGCATTACGAGGAAATATTGTTTGCGATCGTGTAGCCCCAGTCATTTCTACACCAACACAAACACCCGCACCGACACCAGTGCCAACACCGACGCCAACACCAGTGTCAACACCGTCGCCAACACCGACGCCAACACCGACGCCAACACCGACGGCAACACCGACGCCAAATCTACCACCACGGCTTCCACCGATCAATGCTACTCAATTATGTGCAGAAAGAAATAGAGTCGGAAGATTTGCCATTCCGAATGATACTCAATGCAAAAGGTGAGCGAAGATTTAATTGCAAATACTTCAGTGTACATTCGCGTATTATTTATTACAGATACATTAATTGTCGTGCGTCAGGAAACACTTTTGTTGGCGTTACAAACACTTGTCCAGGCAGAACTTACTTTTCGAATGTCACTCAAATATGTGATATTGTCCAACCTACTGGTTGCGTGTAAACGCATGCTTAAAATGTTAATAAAAGCGATTAACAAATGCAAACTATTTTTCATATGGGTTTCTTTACTTTTTTTTATAAAAAATATGCTCATCCGCAAATGTCGAAACACAATGCAGTCAGAAGGCGAGGCACGAGATAGCGAAAGGCAGCTTGCGTACACATTGGTCTTATATGTCGGACAATTGTTATGACGGCAAGACTCATGATCAGACAGAGCGTTTGAGCGGTTCGACTGAAGAACGATCTTCCTTATTTATCCGTATGTCTGAAGTAAACTCTTAAATAGAACCGATATTTATTCTTTGATTGTCGAATATTACGGGGAAATATGGCGAGAGAAGGAATGCATTTATTATGTTCAATTGAGCAATGGCAACAATAATGAATTTAATAAAAGAAAATAAATAGACGAAATACCATGTACATTTGCTCCAATAATGGACGACTGGGAACGGAATGAGTTTAAATCGCTCGCATAAGCATCCAATGAAGCGGAAGAATATACGCCTTGTAAATTGTTGTTAAATCGGGCGGAGTGAAGTATTTCCATCATTTTTCTTTAGAAACCCCATACTTTTGACCTTTTCGCATTGACTTAGTTGTGACATGTTTTGTGGAAATCTGCGGGTAATATTTGTTGGGGTACCAGCACGGGCACATGTTCACAAATACTCCACCGCCGTGATGTAGTTGATACACTGTAAACCGTTCACAGAAATGATAAAACTCTGAGTAAATGGTATGGTGGTTGGTCTTCGAAACGGAGCGGACACAGCACAGAAATAAACACACAGGATATAGTTTTGTATAAACGATTTTTATTGTATGGAACTGGTTTTATTTTGATTAGGATTAATATGTTTTTACAAAAGTATTGAACGATTTTCTATGACTTAACGCGATTTATATTAATGGGATAATTGTATATCACATTTTGTGCCGCACTATAGGTTTTTAAGTTACGTCTATTTTCCTTGAATTTGGTGGAATAACTATTTAATGATCCCAATTAGTGCACAATTATTTTATTAATTTGTAACCCTAGATCTGTAATTAGAGCGACAACACAAAGCGTCAAATGAACTTGTCAAAACTATTTGAACACGACATTAGAACACGATATTAGAAGACGATAGACTCCATCTAAACACTCGGACTTTCGACTCGGGGGTGTGCGCACTCTATGGTGGTTGGTAAACGACTCTCTGGTCGGTGGTTGGATTACGACTGATTTATCCAGTGATTAACCTCGAGAGACTCTGGTGAGTCCTCTCTCAGCTAAGGGTGAGTTGTCTTTTCCTCGAGAGAAACGTGAAGTTTCTCTTTGTGGTGGTGAAATGGAGAGGATCTGTGGCGGTTCTACGAACCACACAACCCACTATAGGTTGAGATATCGTCGTTCCACCACGGAACATACTCACCTATATCCATTACACGTGCCCACAGACACGTTTCCCCGAAAGTCCTTCCTTCCGCCTGAAACAAAGGTAACATACCAAATACTCCAACATTGAATTCAATAGTAAAAAGCAATCGAACTTAACGTTCAAAATTTACTAATATTGAATTCAATGCATCCATCCAATACATCCATTCGATTCATCCATTAAACGCATTTTTCTGAAAACAAACAGAATAATCTCCTCATGTAGCTAATAGCAATTAGCACCCTAAATTCCTCGCAAGATCCCAAACCGACGAGCGCACGTGCGCAAACAAAGGCCTAGCGATTCGCCCACCGACCAACAATTCTTGCGATCATAAACATCGTAACGCCTATCCCACGCTAGATGTTTATGACTCGGAAATGCGATGTACGAACCAAATCCCACGGTTCCTTTGTTACCCATCTGAAGCACACAAAAACTCTTGTTGTC
Source organism: Microdon myrmicae (assembly GCA_963931805.1). Lineage (NCBI taxonomy): Eukaryota > Metazoa > Arthropoda > Insecta > Diptera > Syrphidae > Microdon > Microdon myrmicae. Next base: position 143,320,044 of record OZ007498.1, on the reverse strand, counting down.
GTAAGCCAGATGGGTAACACAAACAAAGGCCATGATAGGATCGAGAAAGAAGTGGCGGTACGCTTGACCCTTCGAAACAAGATTCCGATAAGAAGTTGGAATTGGAAACCGAAATGGAAATTTTCTCTTGAAGATAAGATACAGATAAGATTATGGGAACACAAAATTGAGATGAGAAATTCTTTTTTACAGAGGAGGAGATAGAAACCTTTGCCCGGGGACAGTCGACATTGAGTATCTAATCGGAGAGGTGATAATTCACGTACGGTGGTGCAAAGATCGAAAGTCCCGGAGTCTTACGTTGTGAGAGTGCTGTAGCGAATTTGTTGGGTGTCGCTTAAGATAACATCCAGTGCCGAAGAACGTAAGGTTTAGCAAAGTGTCGCAAAACGAGAAACGATAGTATTATCGAAAATTAAATTAGGCATACGTGCCAAAAATTTAATGTGGTAAACTGAACAATTCAATAACTCTGTGAATAGTGTAAACTGAACAAATAAATAACCTTTGTATAGTGGAAACTTCCGAGAATATTTACTCTGACATATACCTACGTGAATACAAATAAAGTAAAAATTAGAAACAAAACATTTATACAGAGTTTCATTCGTGGCAATTTCACCCCGGTGTTTTATTGATTCCAGTGTCTGCTCCAGGTTCGCTTTTCATTTGTAATAGTGTTCGGCGGAGCACATTACCAATCGACAGATCGAGTATCCGCCAAAGATCTCTCCGGGTCGATCTTAGCTTGTGTGCTAATGATCCATTGTTTACTCATGCAACGAACGTCATGGAAAAACAAAACTGGGGAAAGGGGATGGACAAAGGGCAACGTAAAAGACATGGACGCAGCTGTACAAATAGTCCGCATTGCAATTAGGACACTGGCGCTAAGAGCAAATTAGGTACACAATGGTGATTGTGCACTGTATCTTAGCTGGCGGACAGGGTCGAATTATTGTTGCGTGTTTATATGCTAAAGAAATCGATTCTTGGCGGCAAGACGTTAGATGCGTAAATTGCTTTTGTCGATTGGACAAAATGCTGCCGAGACTGTAGATAAACCAGGAACATATGCTGCGCACGTGTGTGGCAGGGTACGCTGGTTGACATGGGCGCCGATAAGATTTTTAAATTTATGAAGCATGTATGTTGTAAAGAATTCTTTCAGAGAATTTTGAAAATGCATTGGATGCATGGATGATGAGAATTCTTTACAGGGAATATTAGGTGATGCATTAGGTGCATTAAATGTCAATAATGAAGGAAACGTTTGTAGATTTGCAAAGGGAGTTGGGATGGAATTGTGGGCGGTTCTTGCGTATGTTTAAAGAACCCCCACAAATCTTATTTATAATCAAGCAGGTTTAAATCCGAAATATCGATTATATTACCTGGGTTGTTGGTTCAACTCTTGTTGGTGTGTGGGCAGAGATATCAACAAATATTTACATTTTCTGTTCCACCTTAAGCTAGATTGGATGTACTTGTAGATACTGATATTGTATCATTGTAGCGGGTACAAACGATCGTTACCGCATAAGTATGAAATATTCAATTCAATTCAATTTTTAGTAAGTAGATAATTCATTTATATTTTAAAACTAGTATTTCAGAGTTTTAGGACAGCAATTTCTTTACAACTATAATCTTAAATCTATATAATGAAAATAGCACAATTTAATGAATAATAAATAATAAATGATTAAGGGAACAGTACAAGAAAAAACCCTTATTTAAATCGTAAGACTAATACTGCACAGGTTTCCGATTATTTTATGTAATAAAGACCTCGATAGAATTTTCATAGACAGAGTACATAAGTAGTGATTTAGGATAACGCAAGATGGGAAACGAGAACATTGTCAAAAAGAGAACAATTGACGAAGACGTTTCGATTGATTTTGACAATAAGGAATTCTACCGGTTTAACCTTAGCGTTTTCATGAAGTTCATGTGTCGAATAATGCCGTGGCAAATTCAGCAACATTTTCAGTATTTTATTTTGACACCTTTGCAATTTTATTTTGTGTGTGCGAGCACAATTACACCATACAGGGGCCCCGTACAAGAGTATAGCTTGAAAAATGGTTTTAAATATTATAATTTTATTTTCGAGGCTAAGCTTTGACTTTCTTCACACTAATGAGTACAGAACTCTTACGACTTTGTTTATTTTGTCAATTGTCCTAGTGATGTGATTTTAGAAGATCCGTTTTTTATCTAGAATAATACCTAGTACTCTACAGTCTTCGGACCAATCAATATCAACTGCACACATATTGAGTTTAGTACCATTTGGTAGGTAGCAGAGTTTCCTACATCTCGAAAACCAGACAGCTTGTGTTGTATTACCATTTATTTTTATTTTCCATTTCCTGTAATATACTGCTAGTTTGTCAAGAGCTGCTTGCAAACAGTTGTAGACGTTAGTGAATAAGGCACCCGAAGAGAAAATGGCCGTATCATCGGCAAACATAGCTATCTGAATGTTTTCACCTAGACATGGTAAATCTGCGACAAACAATGTGAATAATATAGGACCAAGGACCGAGCCTTGGGGTACACCATAGTGGATTTGATGAGTAGAGGATTTATCGGTTCCTATACTCACAACATATTTTCTCGAACGAAGAAAGCTCTGGATAATTTTGATAAGCGGTATTGGCAGCTTAAGTTTTAGTAGCTTATAAATCAAGACATCGTGCCATACCATTGTGGGATACGATAGCATCAACGGCTTTTTCCATGTCTAGAAGAACCAGTCCCGTTGACTCCTTGTCGATGAATTTACCAGCTATGTGGTTTTTAATGCGCAAGACTTGGTGGATTGTGCTGTGACCACTACGGAAACCGAACTGAAAGTTTCGTAGGATGTTATTTGGTTCCACGAAACGACCAATTTTTTCCTTAATGATTTTTTCTAAGAGCTTGCTCAGACAGGTAAGTAGACTAATAGGTCTGTAGCTTTCGGGGCTGTTCTTCGGTTTGCCGGGTTTCGGGATAGGTATTATTTTTGCTGTTTTCCAACAGTCCGTAAAATAACAGTTTCTTAGACAAGCGTTGAAAATGAACGTTAAATAGTTACTTGCAGCGGGTGGGAGTGTGGGGGTTCTCTAGCCTTACGCAAAGAACCACCCACAATTTCAACTCCAAATCCCTTTGCAAATCTGCAAACATTTTCTTCATCAAGGACATTAAATGCACCTAATGCATTACTCCCAAAACCGCCTTCCTTCAGTTCCAGAAACCCCATTGTTTTTCGCTAATGCGATTGCATTAGCACCTACAAACATTTCTCCTACAAGGGCAGTCTCGCATGCATCAATGCATCTCAGCATTTTTCTGAAAAGAAAACAATTCGGTTACCGTACCAAGTAACCGCCATAAATCATGGCTCCTGTCGGCCAACGAATTCTGCCACACACGTGCATAGCAGGTTTTCCTCTTTTATGTGCATGCACGGCGGCCTGTTGTCTGACCGACAAAGCATATCGCAACTCGCGACTAGCCGCCAAGAACCGAATTCTCTATAGTGTCAATATTAACACAAGAGTTCGAACCTTTGAGTCGCGATGGATGCTATACACAATCGCCATTGTATAGGCATCTAATATGCTTTTAGCACCATTTCTCTAATGTCTTGCGATCTATTTATTTAGGTGCAAACCACATCTCAAAATGCCCTTTGTTTGAATTCCTTTCAACGATTCGTCTACCCATAAGCTCGCGGCACGAGCAATCAAAGTGATCCCCGCGTAAATAACCACACCATCGCTAGGATCTATGTACCAGAGATGTTCTCCCATTGGTCACTGGGCAAAAGGAAAACTGCACTTTATTTTCACCACACCACCAAACTCACCCCAACTGAGGGTTGAATCAAAAGTCGGAATTCAACCCTCGATGATCACATTGTTGGTTGTAGGATGTTTATCACGTTGTTGTAGGAATTGTTTATACGTTTAATACGCCCCGCTACTCGCCCGCACCTCCCTATATGGGTTTTTAAGAAACAAGTCTTGCCATTTGCAAAAATGTATGGTCCACCCTATATGATAGATTGCTCGTCAAAGCGGAGGGCTATCGGATCAGCCAATATGCGACAGAGGTCGATATGGCAGTCGAACCAGTAAAATGTCGAACAGAGGAAGAAAAAAAACAAAGAAATACTCTTACGGGGTAATATTGGATATAAAAGCCGCTATCAACTCGATCCACTCGTTACCCATCAGAAGAGCCCTTGGCCGAATTGGATCTCCGCTCCACTGCCTAAGAATCGTCATAAGATACTTCACCAGCAGAAAGCTGATGTACGATACGTGGATGGAGGGATGGTGGGGAAGAAATCATACAAGACCAGTAGGTCTTGAGTGCGGTGATAAACGCAGATCTCGTCTTTGTGGTCTGACAATCTGCGCTTTGGTCTGTGTGGGTGTGTATTTGTGCTGTATTGTACTTTGCGTGCGTGTATGTAGTGTGTCAGCAGCATACCCTATGGGATGGGTCCAGGAATCCTCTATTATAGAGAGGAATGTTGTTGGGAAGGGTGCTTTCTTCAGTTTTGTACTGAAGAAGAAATTGTGGTAGTCGGATCCGAAGATATCGAAAGAGAGAAAGGTCAAGAACGCAAGACTCCCGTACAAGTATGATCTCCCAGTTCTGAATGCTTACGAGTTGGAGTAATGGTGACCGTCAGGCCTTCTGAAGAGTTTCCTTTCGAAAACTCGAAGTCTTTCCATTTGGGCCGAGGATATGCACGACCATATACATATGTCTGAACAAATTCCGGGAAGGTAAAATCATGAAATGCATTTGAAAATAGGCATTTAATGGTGTGAAAATTATGTGGAATTGAATTAATGTGCGATACTTGGATTTTTGGTTTAATTTGTCGCGCATACGCATCAATTGGGGATGATGATCGGGGTTATGCAGCATTCCATTGCGACTTCGCTGGCTGCATCCAGTGAATCCGAAACAAATATTATAGAAAAGCTTCTGAACGAACTCTAAATGTATCTTTTATATAATTGGTGTTCATGCACTTATTCCCGTCTTGTTTTTTTTGTTAATATATATTATCTAAGTTCCCGTGCAGGTATTTGTGCATGTAACACTTGCAAAACTTCATCATTTCATCCGTAGCAAATTAAACATGGTTTTATCTATGTTTTGTTAGAATTTTGTTTTTTGTAGTCATAGTTTTTAGGTAAACTAGTAAGAAGTTGTGACTGCAACAAAACCAAAATCCCCAAAATCTTTGTTCGACTCTAGAAGAGCATTCTAACATTTAATCACAAGGTATATTTCTAGGGTTTTGATTTCCCTCTCTATTTGTTCTTACGAAACCTTTTCCATAGTTGTTGTTCCAGAGCTATATATTGAATTTAACTTCTGAACTTCTAATTAGTTCATTAGTCTTTATTAATTTATAAAATTTAAAATGTGATTATATACTTTAGTGTTTACGTTGGATTCTGATAAGAGAGAAAATTGTTGTATTGAGGAAATCCCCAACCCTAGGGTCACACTTTGTTTACTTTCCCCAAATGAATATCTTGACTTCCGAGACATTTTTATGGAAGGAAGATTTAAATTCAACTAAATCCCTGCTACTTATATCTTATCTCGGTGAAAAAAGTTAAATATACTCAGAAATCAACGGACTGTACTGAGCACTTGCAAATTAGAAAACAACTGAAGTCAATCGAAAATGTTGTGGACTTTTTTAGTTAGTATTGCGGAATCCCATCGTGGAAAGTTTTATAATATTTGAGTTAATTTCTTATTATAGATTTTCTCAGCAACATCTCTTGTTTCTTATGTGAGTGGACAACAATGTGGAACATGCATACCTGGATCAGGTGTCGCCTGTGTTAGTGAAACAGCATTCAAATTGTGCATAGGTAAGAAGAAATTTTTTGTAGCACGACGTTTGAAAATTTAATTTATTTTTCCTCCTAATGTTTTAGGTCCAAATAGGAATCAAATGATAGATACGAGTTATTCATGTCCCGAGAAAATGGTTTGTTCATCGTTGAGTATAATTTGTGCCCCTCCTGAAGCAGGTTCTGTATGCGCACCTTCGAAGTGTAATGTTTGTGATGGTACAAAACCATTCACATGCACAAGTCGATATACATTTGCTTATTGTTCTGGCCTTGGTGTAACAAATATTACCGGTGCCTGTCCTGGTTCATTATATTGTGATAATACTGACCCGAGTAGGGCGTTATGCGTAGATAAGTGTGCATTACGAGGAAATATTGTTTGCGATCGTGTAGCCCCTATCAATTCCACACCAACACAATCACCAGTGCCAAGACCAGTGCCAACACCAGTGCCAACACCCGCACCGACACCAGTGCCAACACCAGTGCCAACACCAGTGCCAACACCGACGCCAACACCGACGCCAACACCGACGCCAACACCAGTGCCAAAACCAGTGCCAACACCGTCGCCAAGACCAGTGCCAACACCGTCGCCAACACCCACGCCAACACCGACGCCAACACCGACGCCAACACCGACGCCAACACCGACGCCAACACCGACGCCAACACCGACGCCAACACCGACGCCAACACCGACGCCAACACCGACGACAACACCGACGCCAACACCGAAGCCAACACCGACGCCAACACCGACGCCAACACCAGTGCCAACACCAGTGCCAACACCAGTGCCAACACCAGTGCCAACACCAGTGGCAACACCGCCGCCAACACCAGTGCCAACACCGTCGCCAACACCGACGCCAACACCGACGCCAACACCGACGCCAACACCAGTGCCAAAACCAGTGCCAACACCGTCGCCAAGACCAGTGCCAACACCGTCGCCAACACCCGCACCGACACCAGTGCCAACACCGACACCAACACCAGTGCCAACACCAGTGCCAACACCAGTGCCAACACCAGTGGCAACACCGTCGCCAACACCAGTGCCAACACCGTCGCCAACACCGACGCCAACACCGACGCCAACACCGACGCCAACACCAGTGCCAAAACCAGTGCCAACACCGTCGCCAAGACCAGTGCCAACACCGTCGCCAACACCCGCACCGACACCAGTGCCAACACCGACACCAACACCAGTGCCAACACCAGTGCCAACACCAGTGCCAACACCAGTGCCAATACCAGTGCCAACACCGACGCCAACACCGACGCCAACACCGACGCCAACACCGACGCCAACACCGACGCCAACACCAGTGCCAACACCAGTGCCAACACCGACGCCAACACCAGTGCCAACACCAGTGCCAATACCAGTGCCAACACCGACGCCAACACCGACGCCAACACCGACGCCAACACCGACGCCAACACCGACGCCAACACCGACGCCAACACCGACGCCAACACCAGTGCCAACACCAGTGCCAACACCAGTGCCAACACCGACGCCAACACCGACGCCAACACCGACGCCAACACCAGTGCCAACACCAGTGCCAACACCAGTGGCAACAGCGTCGCCAACACCAGTGCCAACACCGTCGCCAACACCGACGCCAACACCGACGCCAACACCGACGCCAACACCAACGCCAACATCGTCGCCAACACCGACGCCAACACCGACGCCAACACCGACGCCAAATCTACCACAACGGCTGTCACCAATCAATGCTACTCAATTCTGTGCAGAAGGAAATAGAGTCGGAAGATTTGCCATTCCGAATGATACTCAATGCAAAAGGTGAGCGAAGATTTAATTGCAAATACTTCAATGTACATTCGCGTATTATTTATTACAGATACATTAATTGTCGTGCGTCAGGAAACACTTTTGTTGGCGTTACAAACACTTGTCCAGGCAGAACTTACTTTTCGAATGTCACTCAAATATGTGATATTGTCCAACCTGCTGGTTGCGTGTAAACGCATGCTTAAAATGTTAATAAAAGCGATTAACAAATGCAAACTATTTTTCATATGGGTTTCTTTACTTTTTTTTATAAAAAATATGCTCATCCGCAAATGTCGAAACACAATGCAGTCAGAAGGCGAGGCACGAGATAGCGAAAGGCAGCTTGCGTACACATTGGTCTTATATGTCGGACAATTGTTATGACGGCAAGACTCATGATCAGACAGAGCGTTTGAGCGGTTCGACTGAAGAACGATCTTCTATATTTATCCGTATGTCTGAAGTAAACTCTTAAATAGAACCGATATTTATTCTTTGATTGAAATATGGAGAGAGAAGGAATGCATTTATTATGTTCAATTGAGCAATGGCAACAATAATGAATTTAATATAAGAAAATAAATAGACGCAATACCATGTACATTTGCTCCAATAATGGACGCCTGGGAACGGAATGAGTTTAAATCGCTCGCATAAGCATCCAATGAAGCGGAAGAATATACGCCTTGTAAATTGTTGTTAAATCGGGCGGAGTGAAGTATTTCCAGCATTTCTCTTTAGAAACCCCATACTTTAGATCTTTTCGCATTGACGTAGTTGTGACACGTTTTGTGGAAATCTTATTTATAATCAGGCAGGTTGACATCCGAAATATCGATTATATTACCTGGGTTATTGGTTCAACTCTTGTTGGTGTGTGGGCAGAGATATCAACAGATATTTACATTTTGTGTTCCACCTTAAGGTAGGTGTGATGCACTTGTCGATGCTGATTTTGTATCATTGTAGCGGGGACAAACGACCGTTACCACATAAGTATGAAATATATGCTCAACGAAAACAAACGTTGTTGAGATTATGCCCTTACACGTGGTACCCCATTAAATTTCTTACCACACAACTTATTAAACCATCGGTACTACGGTACTTTCAGGATACAACCTCATTCATAATAAGAATGTGGTGATAGTTGAGGTATGTAGCTGAAGTACGAGAAAAGAAATTGTGCTTTGGGAATAGATTGGTATATATCCCACACTAAACTACATTCAGGCGCCGCTGCATAGGAGTTATATAATTTACTTGGTGTTTCTTACTAATATTATCACACGAACCGGTAAGTGTAACTGCATATTATTTTTTTGCTTAGAATACCCACGTGCAGGCAAAAACTGCCACCCAAAACACACACACTCTTGTTAGATGTGCTCATTTTCAACTGCTTACCTATTGGGACCTCCACCCCTATACGTGGAATCACCCAATGTGAATTCCGACATGCAATTAAATGAAAGCAATAAACTTGACTAAAAGTTGGTCAACTCCCAATAGGACCGTGTTCCACAGAATCCTACTTCCGGATTACAAATCATCATCATCATCGGTACCAAAATGCCTGCCCTGGACAACCCCTGAAGCGGCGACGAACGATTAGAAAGAATAGAGCTAAATCTTACTTGGTAGATTCGAATATTTAGGTAGGAAGAAATCCAGTTAATCAGTGGGGGTTCGAAGGCATCGGAAGATAACTTAAAGAGTGTGAGTATGCGGTAAATTTTATCGAAGGACTAATTGAAATCGGATGTGATAACATCGATTTTGTTTCTATTCTCTAAGGCACTGAGGGTGTGGGATGAGAATTCTACTAGATTGGTGATCGTAGACCTACCAGTAAGAAAGCTGTGCTAACGATGAGGGGTTTGCAACCGAAACATAATGCTTCAAATAAAATGCTTTCGAGCAGTTTTCGAATGTGCGACAGTTTAACAATGGGATGATAGTTAGAAACCTGGTTTATGTACGAGGGTGAGACAAAAGAAGATTTCCAAATGTTCGGGAATTCATCTTGTGAAAGTGATAGATTATAGATCATCGAGAGTGGAAGAGAGAGATGGAGAGTGCAATGGATCAACATTTCTTTAAATAGAGAGCAGGGAGAGCGTCTGAGCTGGGACTGAATTCGTCTCTATGATGAATTAATTTATCTTCAACTTGGTGTTGTTGAAAAAGTTGATAATTGAAAGGCCTAAAGAAGAAAAATGGCAGGTCTTTGAAGTCGGAAGGATCGAGCTCAAAAGTATCGTCTGTGAAGGATTATTTAAAGATCGAAGCGACAAGATTGGCGATAGTTTGTGAATCGGTTGAAGTAATCGAATTATAAGGAAGGGATATTCATTAAATTAGCGTTTATAATTAAAAAGGCGAAAAAAAGTGTTGGGGTTATTAATGAAATTGGTTTACGTTTTAATAAGACAATTGTAATCGAAGGAGCTATAAATTTCGATGAAATGAAAAAAGGAATCGAGATCGTTGGAGTAGTTATGGGTAGACCACGTTTTAAGGAATATGTTCCACAGTTTATTCCTCTTATTTCTAAGAGTACGGTGTTTACCGTTATACCAGGGGGCGAGGAAACCGATATTCTATGTCAAGAATAAAGAACGTATAACTTCTATCTGAATTTGTTCAGATAATCACTTATATGCCGGAAATTGGCGTTGCGGAAATTATAGGAAAAATAGTCACGGAATGGGGAGGAGTGGGCTGGGGAGTCGGGATAAAGGGGCAAAGAGTCATGATGAAGGCAGTCATGACGCTGGCGTGGTAATTAACAATTGTTCAGACGGTGTGAGAATTGAGAGCCGGTGGGAAATTAATGGGGTCGGTTGTGAAGACAAGGTCAAGTAATTTGGGACAAGGGTGATCTGAGAGAGGGTTGAGTCGGTGAGGTGATCTATAAAATGACATTCCTTGGCACTAATGCGGTTTAAGATGTATAAGATGTAAAAAATTTAGGTTAACGCCAAGACTACGATGTTGTCTGTACTTATCTTGATTATCTCTGCCGTTATTGCATGTCTCGATATTTTATGTATGTATGTGCTTTTTTTTTGGTTTGGGTGGGACGGCGGATATCATTAAAGGATACCTCTGGATGCAGAGACATGCCAGATTTTTATCGCCTCAAATCACCTCCTGCCAGCATACATTCACGTTGATCCCCGCGGAATTTTCTTTTATATATTCCATTGCGTGGAGGGAGGGGGGGGGGGGGGGTTTATCTGTTACTCCGTTCGTCTCGTCGCAACTGCTGCATCATGTCACATAGAACGTCATTTGCTACGAACCATTCCTGTTTTGAACTCAGCGTGTATTCTATTACTTCTCCCGGAGTAACTGTCCGTCTCATATGCCTCTCGAAAATCATTCGTGCGGTCGCGAATCTCACGCACTCTGCGAGTACGTGTTCCGCATTTTATATTTTGTCTTCGGAATACAAGCAGTATGGGTGATTCACGTGCTCATACTTGTGCAAGTATTCCCGAAAGCATCCATATCCTGATATTAGCTGATTCAGGTGGTAGCCCACCCAGATTTCTATATCAGGTCTCATGGTGTGGGTCTGTGTTGGTTCTTTAACCTCACGCAAGAACCACCCACAATTCCATCCCAACTTCCCTCGCATACCTGCAACATTTCCTTCTTCAATGACATGTAATGCACCTAACGCATTACATAAAATTCCTGAAAAGAATTCTCTCATCATTCACGCAATCAATGCATTATTCAAAGTCCCTGAAAGAATTCTGTTCACACATCCAATGCATCGTTAGAATTCTCTGGAAAAGAATTCGTCCGTATACGGCATCACATATTCGAAGAAAAAAACTATTCGGCGCCAGGCAAATCCCAGCTTCACATGTGCACAACAATTTTCCTACATGCACATTGGTCGGCGACCTTTTTGTCTAACGACAAAAAGCAACGTCGGACAGCTTGTTTATTCAGCTGCAATATACCCGACACATGATCTGTTTGTCCAACTGACAAACAATCACCAATCTCGCGTTCAGCCGCCAAATCCGAATTCTACAGCATAAACAAATGCAAACAAAGAATTCGGTTCTTCCGCCGGCAGAGATGCCATAAACAACGTAAACATTTGAAATCCCTAATGAGTTGCAGTGTGTTTACTCAGCTGAACCCTCATTACCAATCATGCCCTTGCTACATTTCCTCTTTGTTCTTTGTCTCCGGTGCAATCTCGTTTATCCTTTGTTTCACCGGATGGGTAGACAGCGTGATCTTTACGACCAACTACATGCACACCACCACAGGACCTCACCAGTGAGATCCTCTTCCCTCGTTTTCACCACGAGAGAAACACTTTCCCACTCGAGGAAACTCACTCATTAGCGAGTTGGCTCTGCACGAGCCGTGTAGCCAAGGGTCGTTTTCCAACCACGAGACGAGCCGGTTGAGTCGTCTTCCGCTCCGGGTAGCGCGCACGGGGGCGCGTACATCCCGGAGTCGCGAATTTAACACCATCGAATTTAGTCTGAATCGTGTGAGTCGTCTGCACCATAATAGTTAAAGTGGAAGTTGATAATGTGTACCTGCTTACCTTAACTGGTTCCCCTTGTTGCGTGCATAAGTAATTTCAGTCAATCAATGTTCGTACCGTGTTTGTTTAAAGTAACTTAAATAATTTTACCTACAAAGAACATATAAACAATAACCACAACACTCGATTTTAAACTGTTTTAACTAAATAAAAGAACATTCATTACAACAGAGATATAGTGTATTTATTTCTCCGTTTTGTGTGCGCTCCACATTCCGCATTGGATCAAATGCCGCACTACTTCTCCGGGAAAACAATAAACAATATGTGAGTTTCATTTCTTGTGGTGCCGGTCGTCCGGTGTGAACAATCACTTGGGAGATCGTTTTGCCGTGAAGTCCTCAATTTGTGTGTTTTATTTTCCCTTGCGTTTGGTGGAAGAGACAGTGAACTTATTGGGAATCGTAGTAGAATCAGTGCCCGTGTCGGCACACAGGCTTCGTACCCCATAGGTCCATCTTCCCTTGGTGGAAGAATTCCACCCCTGTTGCCATTCTCTTGGGCTTGAGAGCTCTAATTGTAACCGAAGATTCAATTGGGAGACCTCATGCAATGTAGCGTTTTCTTTAGCTGGAATGTCAAGTGGTGTCGTCCCGGCCAAAACATTTATGCCGCCTTCGGATACCGTTCGGAATGCGCAGCATACTTTTAATGATGCCAGTCTATGCGCTGAGTTCACTCCCCTCATGTATGGCTTATACTGTGCGGCTCCTGCCCATATGTGAGCTGCATACATTATAGTGGAGGTATTGACACTGGTTATGAGTTTCCTTATGTGGGGCCGGGGTCCTACAACATTGGGTAGCAGTCTCGCTAAAACTTTGCATACTCTTGCTGTTTTTTCACTCGCTTTCCTCAGGTATTCCTTGAAGCTCAACCTGTTGTCGAGTATAACACCAAGATATTTAATATAGGAACTGGATCTGATTGTTTGTCGTTCTATTTCCAAATCAAGGTGTTCAACTTTTTTGCGGCTGCTTATTAAAACTGCCTCCGTCTTATGTCCAGCTAGTTTCAGTCCGGCCATATCTAGCCAGCATTTAATGCTCTGGATTGCTTGGGAGCAAATATTCTCCAGGTCATCTAGATGTTTAGCGACGGCTACTATTGCCAAATCATCTGCGTACCCAAGGATTCTGATCTCTTTGGTACATTAACCCCGAGCACACCATCATACATGATATTCCATAACAGCGGACTGTTCAATAATAATTTCACAATTAAATTTCGATTTTGTTTTGCCACAAAACTTACCCCGTTCTTATACAGCACTCTTACGGGGATATCCTTTTTTAATGGCTGGATCTAAATCTGCTTACTGCATCACTTGGTGTTGCCTCCATATGGCGAATTTGCACCCACTCAAACTTAAGGAACGAACAAATTCTAAATTTAACTGTCTTTCTTTTATTTCTTTTCCTTTTTTATGTTAATATTACACCAGCAAATTCTAATTTTAAGTCTTTTATTTCTTTTACTTTTTTATGTTAATAATATTACACGAGCAAATTCTTATTTTAAACCTTTTATTTCTTTTACTTTTTTATGTTAATATTAACAAATTTACATTTATTCTAATTTAACCGGACCGATGTCCACACGCGACCGTCCGTTCAAACCACTAGATTCACAAGAGGCTGAATCTCGTGTCTTTCGGCACATATCTTTTTTTGTTCCGCTTCCACGATAGTTATTTCGAGGAAGCGGCCGAATTGGCTAATAGGGGGCGACTATGGCTAATAAAAGGAAGATGGCTATTGCAATGTGAGTGGGGTTTTAAATGGGGGTTTACTTTTATTTAAATTATATTCTATTGTAAAGGGAAAGGGAAATTAGTGATTTGGAGGGAAGGGAAGGATATGTGTGTGAAGACACGAGATGTTAATAATTCAATGGGGAGTGATAATTAAATGAACTTAATTGTATAACAGGACCTAATACAGATCCCTGAAGTACACCCGCTGTTATTTTATATTCCTGTGGTCCCTCATATGTGCCATAGAAGAGTCTTCTATGTGAGAGATAGTTTGCTAATATACCCACCAAGTAGGGTGAGACCTGTAGATCGCCCAACGCTTCTAGAATCCGATTCCAATTCACCGAGTTAAACACATTTTTAACATCTAGCGTCACCACCGCGCAATAGTTCTTTGTATCACCTAGCCATCGTGCTCCAGCTATGGGATTGCGAGCGATGTCGCACGCAACAGATAGTGCATTACTGGTTGATGTACCTTTTCAGAAAACGTACTGCCATTGAGAAAGCCCCAATCTTCCATCAGTGAATTGTTCCAGGCGAGTGGCAATTACTCACTCAACCAATTTTTCTTGTTGTGTCCAACATGCACAACGGGCAAGAAGACGACGGCGCCTCTGGATTCTTCACTCCTTTGGGTATAAGCATAAGTCGCTGTTTTTTTTTTCCATCGTTTAGAAAATTGTCTTGTTTAAAGGCAGGTTGTGAAGAGACTGCTGAAGACTTCCGGCTTTTTTGTTAAAGCAGTCTTCACTACAGCATTAGGGATACCATCCAGTCACGGGGTCTTGTTTTTTTTTTTGATAACCCTTGAAGCCAAGAGCACCACTTCTGGGGTCACGGGAGGTATCTCTCCTTCAGTGATACTCCACTCCTCTTGCACTCTCAACACCTCGTCACACTGTGGGAAGAGAACAGCAACGATTCTTGCCATGTTAGTTTTGCTTTTTTGCATTTGACTACTGTTGTTCTGTAGTCTTTTCATGGTTATCCTGTAGGCGCTGCCCCATGGGTTGTTATTTAATTCATCCCTTAGGGAGCAGAACGCGTCATATTTACTTTTGCGGATCACATTCCTCAACTCTTTCCGTTTGTTGACGAAGTCCGCATGCAACTGTGGGTAGGTGTTACGGTTTCTTGCTCTTTGTTGCAAGCGTCTTAACCTGTTGCATTCCGATCGCACATGGGCGATTTCTGAGTTCTACAAATAGACTGGTTTGATAGCCCCTGCTGGTTGTCTTGGTCGTAGCATAGAAGCATCACATGCGGTAGTTAACCACTTCATGACTTTTCCAGCCTGCCCGTTCGCATCGGTCTCTGCGTCAAACTGTGCGATTTGGTCTTCCAGTATATAATCGAGGAGTTCCGCATCGAGGTCCTTCTCTTTCCACCCATTTTTCTGGGCTTTGTTCGCCAATTTGCCAGTGATGAATTCCCTGTGCGGTAATATTTCGTACATCACGGCTTGGTGGTCACTGTGGGTATGTATTTATGTATGTATGTACGTATGTATGTATGTATGGATGTGTGTATGTATGTATGTATGTATGTATGTATGTATGTATGTATGTATGTATGTATGTATGTATGTATGTATGTATGTATGTATGTATGTATGTATGTATGTATGGATGGATGTATGTATGTCATTTTCATTTCATTTTTAAAACATTTTTTATTTTTCTTTTTATATTCTTAATTTCTAAATTAAAGGCTAGACAAAAAATGCTTAAATTCTAGCTTAAATATCTTATATAATAACTTACTGGTCCTTCGCAGACGCTCTAAGCTAAACATTACTTAACATTTGTATAATTTGCCTTTCGGCGACACAACTTTGTGGCAGTACTGATAATTAGTTGAAATACAAAGAAAAATTTGAAAAACTTTGTCAATATTTTTTTTTTTTTTCTTAAAATTTAACTTACTTAACTTACCTAATTGTTTTTTTTTTTTTTTTTTTTTTTATGTAAAAGCACTTAACCTAACTTAACTTAAATCTTATATTACCCTAATTCTAGAAAAGCTAAGTCTATGTAAGCCAGCTGATGATACTATGATTTTATACCGACTTTGGTATCCAGGTCTTTATATGCCATTCAACCACCAGAACTGTTGACGCTGTCTAATACTATCGTCCCGGTCTCTGTGGGAGGTAGCCCTACCGAAGCGAAGGAGCTCTTCTTCGGTGCGGATGTATGTATGTATATATGTATGTATGTATGTTATTATTCGATCGATTAGGATGGTAGTATGTAGAAACAAATGGCATAAATAACAGGTCAATTGAAAAGTCCCCGGCCTGCCATAGTAAAACACATTTTTTTGGCAAAATTCGTTTTTTTTTTTATTCAACATAATTCCCTTCGAGGGTGATACACTGATTATAGCGAGCCTCCAACTTTTCGATACCTTTTTTGTAGTACGATTTGTCCTTTGCTTTAAAATAGGCCTCAGTTTCGGCGATCACGTCTTCATTCGACGAATATTTCCTCCCAGCGAGCATTCTTTTGAGATCTGAGAACAGGAAATAGTCGCTGGGGGCCAGATGTGGAGAATACGGTGGATGCGGAAGCTATTCAAAGCCCAATCCATGGATTTTTGCCATCGTTTTCACTGACTTGTGACACGGTGCATTGTCTTGGTGAAGCAGCACTTTCTTTTTCTTCAAATGCGGTCGTTTTTCAGCGATTTCGTCCTTCAAACGGTCCAATAACGCTGTGTAATAGTCGCTGTTGATGGTCCTTCCTTTTTCAAGATAGTCAAGGAAAATTATTCCGCGCGCATCCCAAAATACAGACGCCATAACCTTGCCAGCCGACTGTTGCGTTTTTCCACGCTTTGGGGTGGGTTCATCGTGTGCAGAAAACTCGGATGGCTGTCGATTGGACTTCGGAGTGAAATGATGGAGCCATGTTTCATCCATTGTCACATATCGACGCAAAAACTCGGGTTTATTACGCTTGATCATATCCAAACACTGCTCCGAATCATCAACTCGTCGTTGTTTTTGGTCAAAAGTGAGCTCGCGCGGCACCACTTTGCACAGAGCTTTCTCATACCCAAATATTCGTGAATGATATGATGTACACGTTCAGTTGATATCTTTAGAGTGCCTGCTATTTCATTCAATTTCAATTTACGGTCATTCAAAATCATTTTGTGGATTTTTCTAATGTTTTCGTCGGTAACAACCTCTTTTGGGCGTCCACTGCGTTCA
Organism: Microdon myrmicae; assembly: GCA_963931805.1. Taxonomy (NCBI): domain Eukaryota; kingdom Metazoa; phylum Arthropoda; class Insecta; order Diptera; family Syrphidae; genus Microdon; species Microdon myrmicae. The sequence continues at coordinate 143,302,770 of OZ007498.1, read as the reverse complement.
CCGTCTTCGGGGCTCATTTCACCACGTCTAAACTTAGCATACCAATCCTTGATGGTTAATTTTCCTGGGGCGGCGTCTGGAAACTCGCCATCAAGCCAAGTTTTTGCTTCAACTGTATTTTTTCCCTTCAAAAAGCAATATTTTATCAACACGCAAAATTCCCTTTTATCCACTTTTTTCACAATAACAGAAGTTGCTTCACTCAAAATACTATAATTCACAAACTAATGATCCGACATCTGTCAATACACGCGTCTTTTGAAGGTTAGGGCTAACTACAAATCATATGGATTTAATTCTAGTGCCGCCATCTATGTGCCGGGCCGGGGACTTTTCAATTGACTTGTTAGATTTTAGGGGTAATTTATTTTTATTAAACTTTATGTGAGTTTGGGAGAAGAATGAATGAGACTAGTCTATTTAGGTTAGGAGCACACCACGGGAGAATGAATAACGAGGAAATCGAAGAACATCATCCCTTTCAATCACACTCACACAATTTTAAATCAAACTAAACAATCTAGTGGTAGATGCGACAGGAGAGGTGGCATTAATGGATGGCCAGTCTAATGGGGCGGCAAATATAGTAATTTAAGGGGCCGTAAGCTATTGGGAAGAATACATACCGGCAGGAAGGAAGGTGGTCCGTAATATATATATTCGTTATCTGCAACCAGGGCAGATAATTGGCAGTTTAGTAAAAAATATACTTGCAGTGACCACGGAACGATAATAATGGTATTAAGCGGAAAGGGTGAAAGTCGCTACAAAGAAGGATCAGGTCCTAACAAGGAGAGTGCTTTTAACAAAATTTCCGTTACAGTGGGAAACGCGGATCGCAGAGTCCACCAGTTAAAAGTGATGGTGAATATAGTGTATGACACAGCAGTGCCTAGATAGATGCCCACACATGGGAGAAAATTATTTTACGAAATTAAAGCACTAAAAATACAGTGCATTCAATCGCGTCGTGGGATGCAAAAATTTGGAGGTAAAGCGGACTCCCAAGAGTACCTCGATAATATAAAAAAGTCAAGGCATGACCTAAAGAGGGCCACAAATAACGGTAAGGCAAGATGTTTCAAAAGCATCTAGGTGAAGGTGGACATAAACCCTTGGGGTCCTGCTGACAGAATGGTCATGACAAGAGAAAAGGGAAGTAAAGCCTTCCGCATAACTCAAGGTCAAAGGAAAAGAACACGCGACAAAAAAGTTAATGGTCCTGACAGGATATATCAAGCTATCAACGCTGCGCTTAGAACGAGAACAGAGAAATTCCAAGGCACGATGAAGAAAAACGAATATTTACCGATGAATTGTAGTGTAGTGTCTAATATTTCCACCAAAGGGAAAGAATAAGCCCCTAGATAGCCCATATACCTACCGGATACCATGGTCTTGTTGGGGTGAAGTAGGTTGCGGCGGCGTACGGAGTTGATTCACTTTCTTCCTCCATCGTGAGTTCGCTAAACACCAAAAGAAAGTTCCACTGTTTTGCCGAATACAGTCTAACACAAAGATCCGAAGAAAACTGCGCAACACACCGACCACAGTAAGTAGAATGAAACAAAGCACACGGTTGATTGTTTATTAAATGATTACTTTATTGATGATAAATGAAAAAAACATGAACTACAGTCACTGGAATCTTTTACGTATTTTAATCTAAGCGCTCTCACATTGTTTGTTAATTAGAAAATTATCTTATGGTTAATTAACTAAAAAAAACATGAATTACAGTCACTGGAATCTTGTACGTATTTTAATTTAAGCCCACTCATTGAATCGTTCGAACGTACACGATTCCCGACTTGGTTATAAATGTTAATAGCGCGACTCGCGGTTGACTTTCGCGTCCCCGTGCGCACGGGGGAGTGGGAGTGACACGACCTGCCCGGTCGGCGGATGTAATAGGAGTCAGCGATATTAATTCGCTGGCAAAGGAAATTCGGGCACTCTTAATTAAAGGATGCATTTTCCATCCCAAGAGAAACGTGAAGTCTCTCTTTGGGGGTAGGTAACCTGATCTCATAGAGAAGATCATAGAGATACACATGTATGTGTGCACATTGGTTCTTTCGTGGGACAAAGCCACGAGAACGAATCTGAAAACAAAGAAACGGAATAATGTGCATCAATGAGATGTGAGTTCGGCTCAGTAAACAAGCCCAATCTCATTGGGTGCTAATTGGGTTTCTGTTTGTTCATGCTGCTTGGTCATGAGAAGCAGATCCAGAAATATGTAGGAAAAAGAGATCGTATAGATCATTGTCTATGAATGTGTATTGCGGCTGTACTGATAGACCGCAATGCATCCCGCACATGGTGTTAATTGGTTTCAGCTTATTTACGGGGAATTGGTGTTTATGGCATCGACGCCAAGGGTAAGTATTCGTTTCCTATTTGCATTGGCCTATACTATAGATTTTGGTTTCAGCGTCGTTTGCGCGAATTGTGTGCAGCTGCGTTGGATTGCTTATAGTAGGGAGAAAAAGGTCGCCGGCCAATGTGTATGTAAAGTGATTTATTATACCATGGTGAGGCTGGGAATAGGCGACGCAATGTTTATAATCCCTGTTATGATGGTTACAATATATGTAAACCAAATTATTTCGTTTTCAAGAATTCGACTAGGGAAAATGCGCATGTAAAATTGGGATTTGCTGGCAACCGAAGGTGCCGAATTGGGCTTGGGGTTTATGATGTTTGGAACAGAATTCTTATAAGGAATTTTGAATTCGAATAAATCAATGAAGGTATCCATCAACTCGGGCCACTCGTTACCCATCAGAAGCGCCCTTAGCCGAATTGGATCTCCGCTCCTCTGCCATCGTCATAAGCTACTTCAATAACAGAAAGCTGATGTACGATACGTAGGAGTGAAACAAATTCTATGACGTTTCAGCAGTAGTTCCTCAAGAAGCGGTACTTGGTCCACTCGTGTGGAATAAAACTACCACCTGAAGTGTAAATTGTTGAAGTCGCAGAGAGCATAGCGGTTGTAATAATTCCCAAGCATCTAGAGGAGACGCAAGCTGCCATTAATGAGCCAATTCGGTTGATTGCATATAATCTGCAGGGCCTGAACTAGTCGACCACAAAACGGGGAACGAATAGCTAGTTGATAGGGTTTGGAATATGCTAACTTCCATTTTCAAAACCATGTTGTGGAGTCTAATAATAGAGTCTACTTGTTCTGAAAAGAACAAGTTCCTTTAGAGATATCTGACACCAGTGTTGCGGTCACCACTGTGCTTTCTCTATCCAGGGGAAAGAGGCGACCGTAACAACGGAGTCAGAGATCCCTAAAGAGACTTATTCTTTTCAGAACAAGGGGACTCCTGTGGGTATTTATTAGTTAAAGTGTGTCGGCAAGGACAGGGATTCACTAATATTCCACCGACTTGTCTCTGGATAGGTTAATTCAAAAGATTCATCCGCAAGATTTGAGAGAGGAGAATTTAAACACTGGAATGTTGTTTATAAATTTCTTTATTGTCTGCTCTTTATTAAATCTAGTTTGGCGTGAAACTTCTCAGAATCGAGACAAAATTTAATTAATCGAGTTCTTAAACTGTATAAAACTTAAGCACAATTGGTTCTTTGTTAAATCTATTTTGGCGTAAAACTTCTCGCACTCGAGACAAATTTAATTAATCGAGTTCTTAAACTGCATAAAAATTAAGCACAATCGGTTCTTTATGAAATCTATTTCGGATACACGCACAACAAATAGTATTGAAAATTCGTTGATGTCCCCGACAACGGCTGCAGCGGACGATGGAATCTCCCTTCAACGGCCACTGCGAAAAGTAATACGTTACACCTCTCCGGATGGAATCTGACTCTTGGTGAAAGGCAATCGAACTCCTCTCGAACTTGCACGATCGCGGTGATGGTAGAAATCTGACTGCTCGATGCAACTCACATCCATCAGATTCAATGGCCGTGAATTGCATCGATAGGGGAGGAGCAAAACAGATCCACTTGACTGCAGCCAATGGTGATCGCGTAAAAAGGGTATATGTGTGAATTTCCTGTGTAGGGCAGGTTAGATGCCCTGCGATGAAAACGATGATCGGTGGACACCTGATTACACAAATGCACGATCATCAGGGGCTGCGGCGATGTAGCCATATATATATCGTTGATGATGTATGCCAGGGAACGAAGTAGATTTTTGTTTCAAAGTAAACAAAAACGCTATTTCACTGGTCAAATGGTGGCACGCATAATGTACATGATGTGCCTATGTTACAAAGGGGTCGTCATTGGATTTGCTTGAGATTCCGGGGAAATACCGATGTAGGCAATATCTGCTGGTGTCAACAGCTCGACCAGAGATTGGGAATCTGTTTACTTTAGCCAAATGGCTCTGAAGCAAAATGGGGGATATTGGTCCTGGACGTTAAGTCCACAGAAAACTCGACGACGGTAGCTACGGATTGTTTGTTCGGGTTGGATGATGGGTTTTCATGGGACATGAACGTGAGTAAATAAACGATCACGTTCATGCTCAAATCAAATGCATGGCTCGGTAATGGTTAGAGAATTGGTCCGACTAACGCGGACCTTAGGGTAGGATAAGATATACGATTAAGTAGGTATATCGATTGCAGCTGTGTCCGCAATACGCTGGCCAGCGTTTGTTTATCGGTAATTGAAGACAAGCTGAGCCGATAGAAGATGAACTGGTTCATGGAGTATGAACCAGAAAAGTCCAGAATGTATGTATGCCGTCGGGTAGGTTTCCTTTCAGGTATGGACAATGCTGCCGGGAGCTTATGCTGCCCAAAATTGCAGGTAAGTACCATGGCTTTGTATGAGAAGAGGAAGGTGGTTATTTTAAAGAGGATGGGTGGTTCTTTGGGAATGCTTTATAGAACCGCCACACTCCCTTATTAGGGATATAAATATGGAAGAGGGAATTGTAGGGCATTGCAAGGCACTACTGTCGGACCATACGGTTAAGGGAAGCTGTCAAATATTTGGGAATTGTGTTTGACGGGAGACTAAGATTTTAGTCACACATAAAGCCCGCGAATTAAAAGGCCTTAGACATGCGGGAATACTGTCAAACGTTTGTCAACCAGTGTTATCGATTTTTAAAAACCAGGAAGAATGGAAGTCAGCGAACAATTGGTGAATAAATTACTAATTGACGGAAAACCTGAAGGTTGTTACGTAGGCGATTAATTCAGAGATCGATGTAGGAGAAGACAACTGAAGATGAATAGCTCCTGGCGGACATTAAAAGTATGGGAATAGGATTTTGATGAAACTATTTTGACAAACTCTTTAGTGGATTTTATAATTATGGATTCGTTTTGAAAACCGATATTCTAATTTATTACCTAATTTTAACAAACCTTTACCCATGTTAAATATCCACCTCTTCCTTAGTTATTTACAGTTTTACAATGTTTTAATGGCTATGGATACAAACGGTGCCCATATTATTATCCACAATAATTCATAACAGGTTATTTGCTGTGTTGTAAATAATATTTGCAAAAGCCTCGTACGGAACAAATAAGATAATCTTTAGTTTTAGTTACCGTCCGCAGTTATTGATAAGAAATTCCATATATATGAGATAAAACAACTATCTAATTGCATTAGTTTTCTCGTCTTCGACAATTTTGCCTACAAAACAATGAAGATCATTTTAGTAAGTATAGAAAATCTTCCGCGATGTCCTTCATAAAATTGACTTACATACAAAATTCAAGATATTTCTTAGCGTTATGTTCATCAGCCATGCAGTAAATGCAATGTGCAATGTATGCTCAGCGACCAGCGAAGCGGCTTGTGTGGACGTAGATAAATTTCAACTTTGCGTTGACGGTAAGCTCTTATTGTTGAGGAAAACAATGGTAAAACTTAAAATATATTGTTCGAAGGAGTCGCTCAGTCAGAGGTGATGCCCTGCCCCGCAGGAAGATACTGTACAGCAGACCGTCAAATATGTATGGGGAATGACACAAACACCGCATCGTGTGGTTTATGCAACCAATGCCTTCCTGATAAGGCTTTCGCATGCACATCGTACAATACATTCGCTCTTTGTTTAGCTTCTGGCGAGAAGTCAGAGAACTACACTTGTCCTGCTGGACTTGGATGTAACATTGATTCACCCAATATTTGTATAGATGTAGCTATTACTGGGGTAAGTTAACAAAAACGCCGGTGGCGTACAAAATCAATTTTACCGTCCGGAGAAGTTTTTGGTTTCCAGACGGAACAAAGAGTTTTTTTGTCGCCCGAAGAAAATTATTTTAAATAGTAGAAAGGTAGACAGAAATTCAGAAAGGATATGATGATTCACGTACCCAACTTTTAAACACATGCTAATAATTTACAATTTACATTTAAAAAAAAATCTAAATTAAAAAATTAAACCTGTCGCTTGAATGGTGCAGCACCTGGCGCTGCAATTCCCGATCCTATGACTAATGCGGCTGATTTCTGTGCTTTCAAAGGTGCTAATGGTCGATATGAAGTTCCGTCTGATGCATCTTGTAAACGGTAAGAATCGCTTGTTTTAAATAAGTTTCCAGGTGGAACGTCATCATCATAACAAATTTTATATTAAATTTACCTGAATTTGCTATTGAATTGTAAAATATCGTGTTGTATTGCCAGAACTTATAATATTCGTGACGTATACGAAGAGATGTTCTTTTGACTTGACCAACGGATACCGACTTCTTAATTTTTGCGAGTTCAGAAGTTATTAACAGCTTCACATGATAATAAGAATCTCTTCCTTTTATAACTACACTATGTCAGAGCTCTAAAATCGAGTTCAAATGTCAGATCCTGCTCTTGCCATAGAAAATTAATTTTTAGACGTTTTTATTGGCGAAATTTTCAGTTTTCAAAGAGTTTGTAATTGACTATTGTTATTCTCATCTTTTAAGGTACGTCAACTGCTTTAAATCCAACCAGTCGTGGCGTGCTGCTGTTTATTTTTGCCCACCTTCGACATATTTTAATAGCACTGCACAGTTATGTGGTACGAGTATTCCCGAGAGATGTGGTGCAACTAGGTACCTTACATGGGAGGATGCATTTGATTAACCGCTTCCCCGTGACCACTGCTTCAATGAGGATTTGTTAGCCTTTTGGTTTAAGGATAATTACATAAATTGTTAATGGTGTTGCGAAAATTCAAAAACTGTGTTAACAAAATAAAAATATATAAACAACTTTCAACATCTCTCTCATTTTGTTTTATTATACTCGTATTTATTTTTATATTAGATCTGCATGAAATTGAACGCAATGTATGTGAAAGCTGTGATATCGGGTTTTAGGGAAGGAAGACAAAAACTATTCTCGTATTCTTTCGTTCGATACTGTTGTTGATATGGGTACTGCCACAGAAAAGGTTTGTTGTAAGGATTGAAATCGCATACTCCTACTTCTGCTATTCAGGTCTCTGACGGCGTATTGTTGGTCCATACAGGACCTCCGCTCTTGAGGACGGATCTAAAGGTTTAGAAGATTAGCCAACTATCCACGGATGACAAGTGCCTGAAAATACATAGTTCAAGAGTAGTCTTCGTATTGCTAATTCGTTTTCCGGAAAACAAGGCGGAGAGCCCTACTATCATAATCATCATCGGCACTACAACCGGAAACCTGTCTTTGCCTTATTTAGCAAGTCCTGAGGCTTGTTAAATTGTCCATAATGATTTGTTTTTTTCCGGGCAAGGTCATTAGTCTTGCACCAGAGGCCCCCCGACGGGGAATCGAGCCCCGGTATCCCACGTGACAGGCGGGTATACTAACAGCTATACTATCGAGTAGCCCTACCATCAGTACTCATATTCCCCAATATAGACTCCCACAACTTTACATCATCACATCCCATAATAATTCAAATCAATATAAACAATTCCCCCAGGCAATGTCCAAAGCACCCGAAACCATGGCAGCTGTTACATAACAACCAAAAATACCACCAGCAAAAATGATATCAAAGCAGGGAACCATGAATCTAATCGATTTGCACGAGCAACCGTAACAGCTGCTCAAATCAGTTTGGGTTAAAACTACCTTACATGAGCATAAACAATTTTAGTATTTAAGGAAAAACAAAGATGAGATTAAGGAAGTAGTGCGAAGAACGTCCGAGCCTACGGACAAAAATATATAATAAGATAAAATAACAGAAATCGTTTTTTCTTCAAAAAAAAAAAAAAAAAAAACAGTCGCATAACGCTCTTCCCGCAATTGTGAGGAAACACGGCTTTTGTGAATATAAAGCACAACATTTTGATGGAATCGGTGGAATCTTCCAAAACATCCCCTACGAATTAACCCCGGACGAATTAGAGATTTGAGCTGATAGCATTAAGGACTTGAGCTGATACCATTAGAGACTTGAGCTGATACCATTGAAGACTTGAGCTGATACCATTAAAGACTTGAGCTGATACCATTAGAGGCATGAGCTGATACCATTAGAGACTTGAGCTGATACCATTAAAGACTTGAGCTGAAACCAATAAAGACTTGAGCTAATACCATTGAAGACTTAAGTTGATACCATTGAAGATTTGAACTTATACCATTGAAGACTTGAGCTGGTACTGTGGCGCTTCCGCCAAACCACACTGTCTACTTACCGTAAAACCCCCATAACATTCAGCCAATTTCCTAACTCCACTAATGCAATCGCATTAGTACCTGAAAATGCTTCACGCATCATATAGATCAAATCTATGATCTTAAAAAGTCCCTGTAAAGAAAAATTACCTTTTCATGCATCTCTTCGCATACAATTTTCCGTAAGATTTCTTGCTTTACTTATCTAGAATTGCAAACCTATTCTGCACCTTCGGTACCAGACAAATACCTGTAAACAAAATGATTCGGTTTGCATACAATGTAACCGTCATGACAGGGACCATAAATATTGCGCCGTCTATTTTCCCAGGCGCGCCATGTGTACAACAATGTTCCCTACATACACATTGGCTGGCGACTTACACCCAAGGGACCGAAGCAAATACGCATTCCGCGTCTCTTGACATCAATTAAATCCTACAGCATACACAAATGCAAATAGGAATTCAATACCTACCCTTACTAGCGATGCCATAAACACCATTTCCCAGTAACCTAGCTAAAACCAATTAGCACATTTCCACATCGTATCGTCGTCTCTTTGTTTAGCCGCGACGCACATTTCCAACAAAGATCCCATTAGCATCCGACGAGTTCGGTTTTATTTGCTTTACCGAAATCATATCCCATGAATGCACTTTATGCCCTTTCTTTGTTCTAGGTTCGTTCTCATCCATGAAAGAACCATGCACACATACCACCATGATCACCATCAGCGAGTGAGCTCTGCACGAGCAAGATATCGCTGAGTCTTATTCCATCCACTGACCGTTCGATTTTGATATACATTCAAAAATAAATAATAAAGTGAAAGTTGAAACGCAACGTCAAATGTTAGTATCCAATAAGAAAATAGAACTACAATAAAAGAACCCTTAATAATAGAAGAAATGGCGGAACCGGAGGAATCTTCCAAAATATCCCCTACGAATTAAACGCGGACAAATTAGAGATTTGAGCTGATAGCATTAAGGACTTGAGCTGATACCATTAGAGACTTGAGCTGATACCATTGAAGACTTGAGCTGATACCATTAAATACTTGAGCTGATACCATTAGAGGCTTGAGCTGATACCATTAGAGACTTGAGCTGATACCATTGAAGACTTGAGCTGATACCATTAGAGACTTGAGCTGATACCATTAAAGACTTGAGCTGATCCCATTGAAGGCTTGAGGTCCAGCATCTCTCATTAAAACTGGATCAGGCAAGCAGTGAGAAGAATCAATCCACCCAATTCGGTCTAGTACTGCTCGAGGAGAAGACCAATCTGCAGCACAAGACTTAACCGATAACAGTATCAACGAAGCTGGCATCCTTCGTAGAAGTAGCAAACAACAACGTCAACATTACCATGGACGAGACAAGCAGTGGTACAGAAGTGTCAGCAACTAACATCCAACAACGGTGAATAATCACAACGATCACAACAGCAGAAGCTGACAGTGCATTCATCAGGGACGACAACAACAGCAACATCCTACAAACAACCACATGTATTTAAATTTATCTTTACTTTACTACTTAACAAATTTGCAAGGGGACAAAAGAAACCGCCAACATAAATCCATATCGATTTTATTAAGTGAAATTTTAAATATGCAATATTATTTACAAATTTTTAATATATGGACATAGAAAAGAAAATCCCGAGATTATCAGATTTAAAGTAAACCTCTATAATATACCTGTGGCGTTTCTACTAACACCACTGCTACCTTTTCAACCTACCTCCAAATCCTCCTTCCTAAAGCTCCACTAATTTTTTCATTTTTGCTTATGCAAGCGCAATAACTTCCACAAGCATTCTCCCACCGATTGCATTACCTTTCGATTATGCAAATCACATCCAACATCAAACATCTCCCCATCAAGGACATTCACGCAATTAACGCGTTATATGAATTTTCCCTAGAAGAAATTCGGTACGCCGGTACCGCATACATCAATGCATCTCAGCATTGTTCTAAAAAAAAACATTTCGGTTGCCATACTAGATAACCGAAGTGGATTATGAAAACAATCAGCAGAACCCCTGTCTGCCTGCATTTACTGTCGCACACGTGCGTAACAGATTTTCATGTTACACCAGTACTCACGGCGGCTTTTATGCAATCTTCAAACCACCGTCGCAATTCGCGCCTAGCTGCCAAGAGCCGAATTCAATGCCACTGTAAATACACACACTGGAATTCGACCCTATGAATGCAATACGCAATTAACATGGTTGTAAACACAACCATCATTGTGTAATTCTCCCAAATGCATCCTAATCCCCAGGACAGTATTTGGACAGCTGCAGGTACTCGTTCCAAAGATGCTTTCACGAATTCTCGTTCCCACGGTTCGACCACCCATGAGCTCGCATCACAAGCCAACAAGGTGATCCGCGCGCAAAAGTAGTTTAGTCGATGAAACGGTTGTAAATGAGTCGAGTCCGATACACGGTGGAGTTCGCCTGCACAAGTGCAAGAGATGGAATAGTGAAGTTCCTATAAGAAAAATCAGTGTAAATTAAATAGAATTAGGACCTTGGTAAATTTATAAACACCCGCGAATATTTGTGTCAGTAAAATTTACGAACTTAGTGCCGGACCTGATATTGTGAAGATCCGCCACAGTTTTCCAACAATAAAAACAAAACAGTATCACCAACCCTAATGTTTTATTTTCTGCCTGATATCTGCGCTGTATCTGAGCGCTCGTTGTGAAGTTTATCCCGAAGTGACAGTGCAACGTCTAAACCTGAGGAACTTTTATCTGGCTGCTGTTTACCTGAGGACGTGGATTAGGTAACTCGTTAGGAAGCTTAATGAACCTTGCCAATGCCGGCACATAATTAAGTGAAATTCCTACATACCCATCTAAGGAAACAATAAACCCTGACGGAAATTTTGAATTCAACCATTAAAGGAAACCAATAGACACATAACCAGGCGCGGAAGTTCTACCAAATAATCCGCAGTATGGCCACACCACGCTGCACTTACTGCAATGATAAATAGGGTACTCTGATCACCGAACCTGAAGGCATTCTGGAGCAATGGGAAGTGCACTTCAATGAATTACTAAATGGTTAATATTTAAAAAAAAATTAGAAGTTTTGATACATTTTTGGGGTTTCATGTGTCTATTCATCATTATCATCATCGGCACTACAGCCGGGATCAGGTCTTGGCCTTATTTGACAAATTTCCCCAGCGGTCCCGATTTCGAGCCGATGTTATCCAGTTTGGCACTCCCAGGCTTTGGGTGTATGCTCGTGTAATCAGCTCATAGAAGAATTGGAGGCTGCACCAATGCAAAATCACGACCAAATGCTACCGTCACCAAGCATTGAGGTAACATTAAAAGTCATAAGGCAGCTCAAATCAATTAAAGCCCCGGAGCTGATGGCATGCATCATCATGGAATAATTTGCCCCATATATAAGAAGACAGATATCACACTGTGCAGCAACTATAGGGGTATAACATTGCTGAATACCGCCTATAAGGGACTCTCCACTATCCTACAAGATCGGATAGCCCCATACGCTAAAGCCATTGTAGGGTTTCTAACAGATACACACAATACGCAAGCAAATAGTGAAGAACACCGAACGAAAATCGAATAAGAAAATGTATCAGAGCCGTATACCATAGCGATAACATAACAATTCACATCAGTTGAATATACTTGAGTTTAAAAATCGAATTCTAAACACGGCCAATAGCCGGATTCGCAATTATATGCTCGGGGAAAATCTAGTACACTCATCGTCTAGTACACTCCCCGACAAACATATTCACCACACCTGTTGATAGTGCATCATCAACTGTCAATCAATGGATTCTAGCATTGGACTCAATGGGTTTTTTCGCACGCCACCATGTGGCTTTTGGATTGGTAAAAGTTACCAATTAAATTTATATAATTAACTAAAACAAGGAACGTTCTATTTATTATCCTGGTGTAATTCGTTTTAATACAACCCATCAACCAAAAGTCAAAGTGATCATCACTGCATACGGACGGACAAGCAAGTTCATCAAATACATCCATTCATCGCGGGAACTTCAAGCCGGAAGATCGTCAAAAAAGGTATTGCTGTTCCTTTCCATTCTAAACCGATTTGGTTTCAGGCATCGTTGATTCGGACGCCATTGCGTCAACCTATCAACTCCGTGCTCATCTTTGGCTATTCCCCGACGACATTTCTCGTTCGACGGAAGCTCAACGATCTCGACCGGCGACATTCCTCGCTCGGCAACAAGATATCCCACAATTATATTATCTATTTATAGACTTTAAGGCCGCCTACGACCGCATAGTCAGGGTAGAACTATATAATGCCATGAGAGAGTTCAGCATTCCAAACAAATTGATATGACTTTGTAGGTTAGCCATGACCAACGTAGCTAGTCAAGTAAAAATAGTGGGATTGCTGTCCAAACCCATAAACATCTTTAATGGACTCCGATAGGGGGACGATCTGGCCTGCCTCCTCTTCAACCTGGCTTTGAAGAAAGCAATCCGTGACTCTGGCGTCACAACTAGAGGGACTATTACCACCAAGTCTGGCCAGATACTTACCTACGCAGATGACATCGACATCATCGGTAGATCCGATTCGGCTGTACAAGACTCCTTCACTCAGATCAAGCAGGCGGCACAAAAACTGGGACTGCACATTAATGAGGAGAAAACTAGGTACATGATGGCAACTTCTGCGAAGAGAAGACCTAACGTTGGTCAAACTATCAGGGTAGTTGAGCACGAATGTGATGTAGTGCAATCCTTTAACTACCTTGGGTAGAAGATGGAAGAAGAATTACGCGAACGGCTGATAAAATCCAACAAAGCCTACTATGGTCTATCAAGGCTCTTTAAATTCCGAAATTTATCCAGAACATTCAAGCTACTACTGTACAATACCATGGTATTACCAGTACTCATGTATGGATACGAGACTTGGGTGGTCAATAAAAGGCACTCTGAAATCTTAGCAGCGTTCGAGAGGATGATCTTAAAGGGAATTGATGGCCCTGTATGTGAGGGAGGAGACGTTACAACCATGAGTTGTACGCAATCTACCTTGAAGCTAATGTTGTAAGAAAAATCAAGCTCGGTAGACTTCGGTGGGCGGGACAACTAGCTGGAATGAGCGAAGAGGAGCCTGTCCGGAAAGTCCTTTGTGGCAGGATGTATGGAAGGAGACAGCGCGGCAGACCTTGTCTGTGATGGGGGGATGGCGTAGACCGGGACGCTCAGAGCCTGGGAGTGCCAAGCTGGATGACATCGGCTCGAAATCGGGACTGATGGAGAGATTTGTTAAATAAGGCCAAGAACGGATCCCGGTTGTAGTGCCGATGATGATAATGATACTTTGGGTCATTAAATGCACATTAGCATATCCCTAGGTTAAGATAGAATCTAACTATAAATAACTTAAGAAGAGAGACCGAACAGGCAGTAGGTCACACAGAGTGTAACAGAATTCATTGTACCAGCAGGTTGTTAATAAATAAAAAACCGACAATAAGTCGGAACAAGAAAAATGATTTTTTTACAATTCTGCGGGAGCAAATAGTTAAATCGCAGTAAAACCATTCTCCACAGTTAAGTCAAGAAGAGATAACCGGAAGCTACTCTTCTTTTTGGTCCAATGACACGGTTAAATATTGTTTTGTTTTTCCATTTCTGCACTTAGAATTTATCCTTAATCTTATCAAATTGATTTTTCACAAACTATTTACAGGATGATTTAAATATTGTTTTGTTTTTTTCTTTACTTCACTTAGAATATATCCTTAATATTATTAAATGATTTTCACAAAGTATATCCAAGATGAAATAAATATTGTTATGTTTTTTCTTTTCTTTTACTTAGAATTCATCCTTAATGTTATTAAATGATTTTCACAAAAAAGTTGAAACATATTCTTTCTCGACACGTGTGAATTAAATATTGTTCCCTTCCGATTGGTCTTCGATCATCGACTCCTTGTGTGAGCGCCCGACGTAGCGTCTGCACGCGGTGGTGAATGAATAGCGACTCGGTGCGGCGTGACCGTCACCGGTGGTGGATGTGAAGCGACTGATTGGAATTAGGGATGAAAATTGGGATTTCTTGATTTGCACCACAAGCAACCAATCGAGATCATCTTTGCATTTGCGCTCTCTCATCTTCCCCGCCCATCGAGGTAGATAAACGCTTCGGTTGATTCGATAGTCGACGGACAAGGGAGAATGAGAGAACCGGAATACAATGTGCAATGATCTCGGGGTGGATTTGGTTTTGTGTGCATGTATCAATGCAGCTCTGAGAATAACCCACTGACCTAATTCGGTGAATGTTGTGATCTCAGAGTGCATTGAACTGTGGGAAGATAAAATTGAGAAGGAGAGGAAAGTGTTTTGTAGCTATTCAGCTGCAAGAAGAGATCATTGATCCCCAGCGAATGGAGTGTCTGGGGAAAGTGAATTGGACGCCAAATCGGCTAGGGAAATTTGATCGTGGGAACTAAATTAAATACTTTGATAATTTCCCCAGCGATTACATGCTTATGCAACCGCGTCGTTTGATCAGACTATGCCGTTGCTAACCGACATGATGCGATTTCCGGTGGGAATCTCATGGATTAGCGAAATGGAGTTGCCGTATGGCAAAAAGGTAGCTAAACTCAATTATGCATTGTCTGCATAGAATAATGAGTTTAGCTATGCGTCCTTTTGGAATACATGATTTTCAGGTGAATAGGTTAGTAGGACGAATTGGGGTTGATTTGACACCCTGTTAGCAGTCGAAATAAGGCGGAAAAAGTGGGTTGGTTCTCCATGTAGTATAGAGAACTGTGGGGGTGAGGAGTGTGTGTGCGCCAAGATACGGGGGCCTGGTTTACTTCCTTCCCACTTCTCATCTTCCGCGCCTCCGGAATAGTCTGCGTCACCGCGTTCTTCGAAACCGGATAAGATTAACTGTTTCTAGAATCGTAGAAAAGTGCGCCCCTACAAATAACGCTTTTCCTTGTCTCTTCGCCTTCTGCTGACAATGTTAATACAAGTGAAAGGGAACAATGTGCGCAGATGCGCCGTCCACGAACAATGGACTACGACGAAGGGGAGAAAGAATAAAATATGCCGGGTAATCGGATATAGGTTTTCTTTTATTTTGCTTACTCGTGTAGTACTTAACGGTTTGTTCATTAAACTTAACGCAAATTCTCCGGCTTTAATGATCGCTTTAATCAGCCTAACGCGCGTAATCTTTTTAATTTTCGTAAGGCAACCGATGCACTCGGGCGACAACCACTGACCCCTTTTGCAGATTAATTTCGATTTTTCTATGCCCGGACCCGGCGGCGGTTAGATAACGACCGACTTCTACACACGGGTGCGGTGTGCCCCCCGCGTGGCCGCGGCGGTTACAGGGGGACCTCGACGTGATCGTGGCGGTAGTTGAATGACGACTGACTGATGAAGGAAAAAATGTATTCTAATTTCAAATAGAATTGCTATGCTTGCATAGGAATTCAGTTCCAGCGAATCCTGGCCGTAAAGCCTAGTTGGATTCGTTGGTTGTGTATACTGGGAAATTGGCTTTGGGAACGCCAGCAAGTATGGGAATAAGCAAGGAATATCATTTGGGTAAAATATTAACCGAAGTAATTTCGGGGAAATGTGCGCGGCTTAGTATAATTGGTGGCGATGGTTGATGCTCCGTTATGGATTTGAATATGCGTTTCGTTACAGCATATGAATTTCGGGGAATTTAGGATTGTTTGGTCGCAAAGAGAAAATATAACTTAAGTAGAAAGTTGACCGAAGCAATTTTGGGAAAACGTATGTGGGGTGATGTATTAGGGGGAAATGATTAATATTCCGTTGTAAATTGGAATATGCTTAACTTCAGCTTGGGAAATGGGTTTCTGGTAAGTATGGGGTGTATACAAATGCAGATTTTGCATGGGGAGTTGGATTAAGGTGACGCGCTGTTAGCGGTCAGGGTTGGTTAGAATTGTGGGTTGGTTCTCCATATGGTATAGAGAACCCCCACAGAACCCCCACAACTCTTTCGTTGGGGGATGAATGGAAATAGTGCCCGTGTCTGGTACTTAACTCAACCCCCACTAAAGTACCTCCAAACGAATCACCTTTTATATGGACACTTCTTTTTCTTATTCGCTCAGTTTTCTTTCCCTCTTACTGTGTTCTGAAATTTAAGGGATCTTCAAAATATCTTTTATGTCAAAGCATCCCGTTTAAAATTAAGAACACAAGATTAGGTTTTCACAGCATAATCTACATTGTTAAGTACATACATCGTACATTGTCACCCATTCTGTTCTTTCCGCTTTATTTTTCTATATGATAAGATTATCCGCCATTTATAGAACAACATTTGATATCGCGGAATAGATTTTGCCAACTTTACTTACCCCCTCTTATTTTAGTTAAGCCACCGAAAATAATATAAAGTTCTCGAGGATTAAAGTGTTATCTTGATTTGAAAGTATTTTAAATCTCAAACACAAGTAGGTGCTTTAGACGTCAGTTGACCGACTCAGCTATAGCAATGATTAGTATTTTACTCCTTATAGCAGCTGTACATCATAATGTCCAAGCGGTATGCAATGTTTGTCAAACCAACGGTGCGGCTTGCATTAATTCCACCTCTTTTTACATGTGCTTTGGAGGTATGGAGTAGCTTAGTTACAATCATTCTAACTATCTTAGCTCAAACGTCTATTTACAGGTACGACTCCTAACGGCGATCGCTTGTACCATTGTAAGAAAGGTTTTGATTGTACAGATTTGAATGCCATTTGCACCCAAAGTAGTGCTTCAAGGCCGGCTAGCTGTGGGGACACGGCACTATGTGGTTCCTGCAGAGCTCATAGAGATTATTTATTCGCATGCACAAGTCGAACAACCTTCCGTTATTGCTATGGGGCAACTCAACCACAAGGCGACGAGGGTGTGTGTCCGGATGGGTATGTCTGCGATGCGTCGGTTGACAATGTTTGTGTACCTGCAATTACAGCCAATGCAATAACTTGTGATGTACTCAAGCCTACTGATGATGCAAATTCAAGTGCAAGTTCAACAACTGAGCGCAACGAAATCACACCTTTAACTCCTTTAACTCCACAGGATGTTTGCGATGAAAAACTCAGAGTTGGGGTTTATCAAATTCCAGGGGATGTTATGTGTGTGCAGTAAGCTGTTTCTGTACGAGATTGAATTACAACTGATTTTTCATATTTCAGATATATTAAATGCGCAATTAGGAATCGGAGCATTTATGGAACCATAGCGAACTGCCCTGCTGGGACATTTTTCAATGGGAGGTTGTTGCAGTGTACTTTCGAAAAACCAGTTAATTGCTTATAATCTAGTTAATTGAGTAAAATGTGTTTAATCTAAAAGTTGCCTCTGTAATGCCTGTACATACGTAAATTAAATTGCCGGGTCTGTGCTTCTGTGACGGTTAGATGGTAAACATTTTTTATCACATCGCTCAATAAGACTCCGGTCCAAATTTATTTTACTGGCCATTAATCATTGTAAATCAAATCTACAGTATACGATGGATAAGGAAGCAACTCGAAGCTCAAATCGTGTCGTTCAGCTATCGTTTTCAATGGCTTGTGTTACGGTGTCTTGTTGTTGTTGTTGTTGTTCCATTCTGAGCAAACGCAGCACCCATTTGGAAAAAAAGCATTTTTATGGCGAAATTTTGATAATACATGTGAAAAAACTTTCTTCGTGATCTCAGATATTTCATGCACTTTTAATTTTCGATCTTCCATCATGATTTTCAGAGCTTATACCTATTAGAAACTTGCGCTCTACATCATAAGGTTCTCAGATGCATTAGATGCTTGGGACAAATTGAGCAATTACGTGCTATTGCAGTTACTAACATTTCATGGTTATCTTGTGTTACAACCCTAGAACTAACAACAATTTACTTCCACTACGTTTTGTTGGGGGTGACAATAATGTATTTATTACAATGCATTCTTGTATAACACTTAATGCTTATCTTGTGTCACAACCGCTAGAACGAACAACAATTTAGTTCTATTACGTTTTGTTGTGACACAAGAAAAGTGAGACAGATCAAGAGAACAATACTAAAGTACTGAGTCAAAGAAGAATAATAACATTAATAAGGGACTCAGTCAGCCGCGAACTCTCTTACAGAGAACACCAGTTTTGAATAGTGCGCCAGTTAAAAAGTGAAGTGACTACCTATTTAAAAAGTAAAAGTATTTCAAGAGAAATTTTTGACAACAGATAAAACTCCTAAGAATTCACAAACAAAACACAACAAAGACACATCAGGTAAGAAACCCAAAATATGGCCCTAGGGCCAAGCCAGCATACCGGCAACAGGTTCCTAGAACTGGGAGAATGCTCACTCTCTGGCTTTGCAACGAACGTGCCAACAAAAAAGAAAAGACAATCCGGCAGCCCATTGTCTTTCGATTTCCCTGCTTTGCCGAACAAAGCAATTTTAAAAACACCTCGGTTTATTCAAATTCACCCAACCGATGCTTCAAGGCCACTAACATCTGTTAACGTCTTTGTGCTGAAGAGAATAATTGATTCTATTAGTACACAGTACGAAAGAATAACCCTGCTTAGGGATGGCTCCATACTAATTCTAGTCAAAGACCAAGATACAGCAGATAGATTCATCCAATCCAAACGATTCGAATCAATCTGTCCGGTCGACATAAGACTACACCCCAAACTAAACATCTCTAAAGGAATCGTTTACGCCCCCTGTCTTATAAACGTCCCAGAACCTGATATATTATCAGAAATGAATTCCCAAGGCATTGTTGATGTATTTAAATTCACCAAAATGATGAATGGAGAAAGGAAGCCCACGGGCCTAATGCTATTTTCATTTGACCGTCTTCAACCACCAACAACAATTGAAACCGGCTGGTACAACACCAAGGTCAAGGAATACATTCCGAGGCCTATGCGTTGCCGACAATGCCAATTACTAGGCCACACGGCAAAATGGTGCAAAAATACAACGGCATGCAATACATGCAATCTTCCACCCCACCCTGAAACTGGATGCATAAGAACAATCTGTGCAAACTGTCACGGCCCCCACCCGGCATCTTGCTCCACATGCCCAAAATATATGCAATACCAACAAATTTTAATAATACAAACAAAAAATAAAACATCCCTATCCGATGCTAAACGCATATACAGAGAACAAAATCCCATGCAAACAACAAATAATGATCTCTATTCGGAACAAATAAAGAAAACCGATTCCACATTAAAAACACCAACTGGTGCCAATTCAGTCCCAACAAAACACATACAAGACCCAATGCCCGCAAACAAAACTGCTACCAAAGAAACACATATATTTCCCTCCACCTCCTATGCAACCTTAAAGGAAATAGAAAAGAGAAAACACCCTATCGTACAACAAAACACAATAAAAAACAAAACACGAAACGCTTCTCCCATACAAACTCAGACACACACAAACAAACCGAAACACACTCCAGCAGAAATGCAAAAATCCCGTTTAGACTCAACGGAAAACTTCCCTTTACCTGATCATGGAAAGATATGATTCTAATCTCTGTCACCAACACATTGACTCCGCGGCACAGGGCGACTTTCACTCAAACCAATCCGAGCGGATTGGACAACTGAGTGAAACGAGCTGTGTGGCGCGGAGTCAGATAACCAATCACCGTTATATTGACTCCCCCACTTTGAACACCACAACAAACACTAACAACAATCCAAACGATCTTTTAATGCTTCAGTGGAACCTGAATGGGTTCCACAATAACTATCACGAACTACAGATCCTTATAAAGGAACTAAAACCAGCGATCATAGCATTGCAAGAAACTCACTTACCCCAGTCCTCAAATGCTAAAGTGCCTCGGGAATACAAAGCCTACTTCAACAACCTCACAGGAAACAACTCCTCTAAACAAGGGTCCGGTATACTAATACATAGGGCCCTTAATCATAGACACCTCAACATTATTTCCCCTTTCTCGGTTACCGCAATCGAACTTACAGGGAAATTAAGTTTAACTGTTATCTCAATTTACATCCCACCCAACCAACCATTCAATCTAGCGGATCTGAATAACATAACTCAAAACATACACACACCAATCCTCCTAGTGGGGGATTTCAATGCATCGAGTTCAATATGGGGATCACGAACAACAAACAAAAGAGGTAAAATCGTTGAACAATTTTTGCTACAATCCCACTTGGCAATACTGAATAACGGCAAGCCAACCCACTTTTCCACACACAAAACCTTTACAAACGTAGACCTTTCCATAATATCAGCCCAACTTTCTCCCATAACTAACTGGGAAATATTAGACAATCTGCATGGAAGCGATCACTTCCCGATTAAAATCTCTGTCTTGACTGGCAACGGCAATAAGAAAAAGATCAAACTCCTCCCCAAGTTCCAATCTGACCGTGCCAATTGGGATAAATTTCAAACATTAACCACACAATTCCTTAGCTCCCATAGCGTAAAACAAAATATTAACCAAGAAGCAGGTATTATTACAAAAATGACTAGAGCGGCCGCCAACATGTCCATTCCGCAGACAACAAGAAGGTTCCATAAAACCGTTGTCCCATGGTGGAATACCGAACTGGCAAGATTACGGACCGAAAAACAATCAGCTTGGAAAATCTTCAAGAAACATCCAACGGACCAGCATCTAATAACATATAAAAGGCTTAACGCCCAGTTTCGGAGAACTGCCAAAATTGAAAAGGCCAAATCATTTCAATCCTTCACGGCAAAATTAACACCCAATTCCACCCCAAAAAAGATATGGTCTGATATAAAAACGCTCACAGGCAATTATAATCCCCCTGGCATTACGGCAATAAATACCGGCACTAACATACTTACATGTCCTCAAAAAATATCCGAACATCTAGCCGAATCCTGGGCAAATATAAAGTTTAATTTTCATCCAAACTTCCACGCAGCAAAAAAACAAATGCAGGAACACCCAATGCGAATAACCACCCCAGGGAACACCTATCTCAATGCCATAGAAAGTCCCATAACGGGAATAGAATTTGAATCCAGTCTGCATTCTGTAAAAGGAAAAACCCCGGGTTTCGACAGAATAGATTATGCTATGGTCAAAAACAGCCCTCCGATCACGAAACAGCGTCTACTAGATCTATTTAACCACATTTATAAACCTGGCGTCATACCACAAACATGGAAAACATCCACTGTCATACCTATTTTAAAGTCCGATGGGGAAACCGACACAATCAATAGCTACCGCCCTATTTCCCTCCTCCCCTGCTTAAGCAAATTGTTAGAAAAAATTATCGCACAAAGGCTCAACTCAATATACCCTTATAAGTATGCAGCAAGTTGGATTTAAAAAAAGTCGAGGTACAATGGATGCCCTCCTTCACCTTGATAACTACATTACTTCTGCACTTTCCTACAAAAAGCATACCTCCATTCTAACAATAGATTTCGAAAAGGCCTTCGACCGCATCGGCCTCCACGTCATACTGAACAAACTTCAAAAATGGGAAATAGGAGGTTATATGTTCAACTTTGTCAGATCTTTCCTGTCTAATAGGAAATTCAGGGTAAAATCCAACGGCGTTTGTTCCGGGGTACACAATCTAGAAACCGGTATCCCCCAAGGATCACCACTCTCAGTACTTTTATTCAAAATAGCGTTTGAAGATCTAAGTATTATACTGGCAAAATATAAAGTTGTAAAATATTGTATCTACGCAGATGATCTCATTGTATTCAGTAATGTCAACAATTTAGAATTTATCAGTCAAACTTTTGAAAATATTCTCTCAGATATTAGAATGTGGGGTCATTATTCCGGAGCCAAAATCTCAAACAAGAAAACCAAAATATTACACATATGTAAAAAACACAGTTGTAATAAATTGTTAAAAGTTAACTTTGAAAACTCCACCATCAGCAATGTTAATACACTAAAAATTCTAGGTCTACAATTTGACAGTAAATACAACTTCAAAAATCAATGTTTAGCTCTTAAAAAAAACTTAGATCTAAGGTTAAATATTATTAAATACTTAGGATCAAAAAAGAGTTTTGTTCATACTAATACACTAACAAACATCACCAGAGCAATTATATTATCGAAAATAGATTACGGCCTACCAATATACGGAAAATGCAGCAAAACTAACCTACAACTAGTGAAATCCCCCTATCACGCAGCAGCCCGAATAAGTACAGGTGCATTCAGAACCACCCCAATAACAAACATTCTAGCAGAAAGTGGACTCCCGACGATTGAAAATCGAATGAAGTACCATTCAGCCAAGCTAGTTGTCAAACTTACCGCCACACGGGAGACACCCATAGTGGAGGATATTAAACACATCCTTAGGAGGAAACGGCCCCAAAGGTACTTGTCGGCCCTAGGACAGGCAATATTACTTGCGCACCAATTCCGAATAAACATTAAACCACAAAAGGCAAGGACAATTCACCCCCCATGGTTATTATCACCTAAGATATTCAACACCGATTTAAGCCCACTCCCAAAAAATAGAACAAACCACCTAGAATACCAACAACATTATCAACATATCAAAAACCAACACCGCCAGTGGAACCTACTTTTCACCGACGGATCCAAAACAGAGGACGGCATATCATTTGCGATAGTCAATAGCGCAAAAATAGTAATCAGAAAAGGACTTATACCCGAATTCTGTTCCATATTTTCGTCCGAAGCAACCGCTGTACTGGAAGCAATTAAGTTAGTAAAAAAGGACAAGACACTTATTTGTACAGACAGCCTATCAACCATCCAAGCAATAAGGAACCCAAACAATAGAAACCGAATCATTCACTTGATCCAGCATAGTTTATTCTATAAACAAACCAAAATAAAGCTTCTCTGGGTGCCAAGCCACAGTGGGATAGCAGGCAACGAAGCAGCAGATGCTGCTGCAAAACTGGCCATCAAGGAACCCCTAATAAGCTTTTTCGTTGAAAACAGCAAGGACTTACATAGATACTTTAATAGTGAGCTCCACAACTTAGAAAAAAAGGACTGGGCAGACTACAGGCATATGTATGCAGTAGTAAACCCCAGAAGAGAACCCATCACATATCCACCAACAGCCGCAAAACATAAAATTAGGTGCTTCCTCCGGCTGCGCCTTGGGCACACATTTATCACCAACCAACATCTCATCAACAGGAGTAATCCCCCTACCTGCCACATCTGTACATCCAACTCCAACCTATCCTCCAAACACATACTATTTGAATGTGCAGGTGTAAAAGACCTCGTTCGCCAACATTACAACGACGACATCCTCAACATCTTATCCCAACCATCATCATCTAATATCGATAAGCTCTACAAACTACTAACCTTAGTTAAGCTACAAAATCTAGTGTAAACAATATTTAATATTTGTATTCTAGCCGAAAGCCTTAGTCGCTAGTGCTATTAGTTTTAAGTTACCATGTAATTTACTTGCATTGTAATAAATAATAATAATAATAAATAATAAGGGACAACCGGAACGATACGGTTTTTCTTACATGAAGGTGATCAGTTGGTGCACGGTCGCGATGAATTTGCATATTTGTATTCGTTTTCCAGTGTAAAAATATATGCAAAACAATCTTCTTGTCAGTGGTAGTGTCATTAGAAGCTCATGCATATTAATTTCGATAACAAAAACGTGTTGCATTCTTTTACATACAATGCTGGGACGATAATAAGTCAATTCGACCAAATCGGGTGATTCTAATAGAAGGAAATAAGACAACGTCTATACACGTCAGTAGCCGCATACCACCATTGTCTCATCACTAATTCTACACAACACGGGGAAACGATTATTTTTTAACATACTGTGTTTATGTAACCAATAATCGATTTTTACATTAACTACTACAGCTAACTTATAATTCTGATGATACAATTGTTTACATGGATGTATTGTATACGTTTTGCAAACATAATGGTATGTTTTTTTTTTTTTTTTGGTTTTGGTAGGAACGTGGAAATCTTCAAAAGATACCTCTGGACCGATCCAGAGGCATGCCGGGTTCTTACCGACTAAAACCACCTCCCGCCAGGCTCATATTCCCGTTGATCCCCGCGGAACTTTATTTTAGATATTCTGTCGCGGGGCGACGCGGTTGCATCATCATTCAATGGCTTGGGTAATTACCGAATTCCTTAGCGTGTTTCCCACGGTAATATTTCCCTAGCCGATGTAGCGTCACCTTGACTTCCCCCAGACACTCTATTCGCTGGGGAGAATGATCTCTTTTTACAGGTGAATAGCTACAAACCATTTTCCTCTCCTTCCCATTTTTATCTTCCCATTGTTCAACGCACTCTGGGATCACCACAGTCACCGAATTAGGTCAGTGGGCCATCCTCAGAGGCTGCATTGGTTCACGCACACAAGGCAATCCACCCCGAAATCATTGCACTTCGCGTTCAGATACTCTCATTCTCTCTTGTCCGTCGACTATCAAATTAACCGAACGGTTTATTCACCTCGATAGGCGGAAAACATGAGAGAGCACAGATGTAAGAATGATCTTGATTGGTTGCTTGAGGTGCACAATAAGAAATCCCAATTTTCATCCCTAATTCGCATCAGTCACATCTCAACCACAGTCGAGCATTAACCTACGTCGAGTGCGCACACACAAGTCGAGTTAGTATCATAAGGTGTTAAAGTCGTGTACAGTTTTATTGTCCGTTTGTAATATATTATTTCATTTATATACATACATGTGCTTTCTTTAATTTTAATTCGCGATAATAAGAAGAATTCGGAACGTCGTTTTTTTTTCTTTATGGAGACTTTTTAAAAAGTGATAACGAAACCACCAAGTAAAATTAATCATAAATATCGGTGTTACTTATCCATTTGGATAAATTATAATAAATCACCAGCATTTAAGTTATAAGCAACTTCTGTGAATTGATATTATAAACTATTTAAAGTAAAAAAAATAAAATATCAACAACCGTGAATTTTATTTTACTCTCTTTTGCGGATTCATGGATGATTTTGTGAACGGGTGTTCGGCGGAACAAGTGCAGGGGATTGAGTAAACTTAGTGCCCGTGTCCGGTACAACTACTTACAACCCCCACATTGTTGTTCAATTTTTGGTGATTCTAACTGTCATAGCGTCAGTTCCAATCACACATTCTTCACCATCATCGCAAACGCTATAGTATAATTACCCTCGCTTGGTAGAAACCTTGACGTGGTGCGGGGACTTAAACTGCAATGAATTACTCAGGCTATGCTGACGGAAGCATCCGCTTCCAGTAGGGTCACCTATGTTAGACAGGCTAGCGAGGAGTAACACACAAAGATCTACCACCCCTAAGCCAGGGTGTTATGGGTCACCGTGTCCATTGGATGGTTTGCAGCCAGCGGTATACCGGCTGTATTATAACGGCGCCTCTCTGACACTGCGTCGAATCAGAGCAGTAAGCAGACCTTACCGATCAAAGAGGGGCTCTGATGTGGCGGATTGTTTGAAACCCCAAGACTCGTGGGAACAAAAATGAACAATCCCACGAAAAACCCGGTAGGCGTAGGTATGATGAGCCGATACTACCATAAGAGAACAAATCATGAAGAAAACACCAACTCGGCAAAAATATGATGTAGGGAAAAATGGAAAAAGCAGGATATACGCGTCGGCACGTGGAATGTTCGAACGTTATATAAACCAGGCGCGATACAGACGGTCGTAGAAAACCCGAAACAATATAAAATGGACATCGTCGCGCTTCAGGAAGTCCGAATCCCACATCAAGTAATCGAAACCAATGGGTTTACACTGGTGTGGAGGTACCGATACACCTAACCTCGGAACTGGCTTCATCATAAGCAAGAAGATTACGCCCCTTGTAAAATATGTCCAATTTATTAATGGCCGAATGTCGGTGCTAAAAATACAGGGCCCATGGTACAATTGTGTATATATAAACGTACACGCTCCAACAGAATCTACAGACGAAGAAACGGAGGTCATGTTCTAAGAGACCCTAGAGGAAGTATTCGATGGGATTTCATCACTCGATGTTAAAATCCTCCTCGGGGACGTCAATGGGAAAATTGCAAATAAAAATGGCAGATATCTCCCAACCAACAAAAGGAAAAGAAAGTCGACACGACATTTTAAATGATAATGGAATTCGAATTATTACGTTCGCAGCGTCAAAAGATCTGGCAATGAAAAGCACGATGTTCAAGCACAAGCAAATCCATAAAGCCACATGGATATGACCCGACGGCGTAACGCGTAACCAAATAGAACACTTCCTCATAGACAAAAGACACTACTCGAATACCCTTGACGTAAGATCATATAGAGGAGCAGATTGCGACTCCGATCATCTTCTAGTGATGAGCATAATCAGGAGTCGGCTCGCAGGAAACCCACGTGGGCAGTCACGGGAGATGAGCAAAAAGTTAACATTGTTGTATATACATTTAGTTAACACAACACTTACCTACTTCTTGTGTCTTCCGGCTGGGTTAAGCCCGTGGGTAGGTGTCATCCGGCCTGTTAGCCCGTATGCGTCGTCCTCTTCCGGCTGGTTAGCCTGTGTGTGTCGTCCTCGTGTGTCCGTCTCACGAGCCTGTGGTGTATATATGGAATTCTGCACCACACGTTCCGTGTGGTCAACTCACGACTCAGGCACCTCCACTGCTGGGGGTTAGCCTTTCTCGGCTGAGCTTGCTGTCCTTGTATCCGCCTGTTGCTTTACCCAAAGGATCAACCGGCGTACCCACCGAGAAAAGCACTGATTGTAGTTTTTTTTAATCGCGGTGCGATCATTTAATTTTAAGTTGAAGTTTCAAGTTTAAGTTCTTTACGTTTAAGTTTTTTAGTTTTAGGTTTACGCTTTTAAGTTTGAACAAGGTTTCATTAGACTTCAGCAGTTCAGTTTATGACGCCACACTTCGGCTGTCTAATTCCAATTGATTTAATCTAAAATGGAACTCCCTATTTATACCCAGAATCTACATCAAAATGCTCATACCTTCCACGATCATAGCTGTCCTCCAGACAGCCACCTGACGCTCATCCCAGTCGAAGGCCAAGCCAACGACGATGAGAACCACAATGATGCAAAATTCTTCACCCCAAGGCCATGAGAAAATTTCGATTCACGGTGACGCGAATCTGATTTGCCCATAGCGAATAGCATGCAGGTAAAATTACCTTGAAGTTGATGATGTGTTGGGTGGTCAATATATCATTTAGGTGATGAGTCTGTTGGGTGTGGGAATTGCAGAATCGCAATTTTAGGTATGGCAATGGGAAATGTATGCATTTCAAGGTAATGGAGATTTGGTTTGCTTTTAGGGCATAGGTGGAATGTGGGAAATGCAAGATTGCAATTCTGAGCATGAGAACTGGAAATGGTTTTAGCAACAGGTAGACATGTGATAAGGTTTCAACGCTACACTGAAAGGATTCCATTTGTTTTAGCAGGAATTATATTTGATGCTACACTAAAAGAATTCTTTCGGTTTTAACGTTAATTTAAGATGTCCCATATACATGCACCCTTATTGTTTTTGCAAAATTTTGCATAGAGTATCTGTGTGTAACAAATTTAATAGCCTATTGGCTACATGCGTGAAGTATATATGTACCAGGTGTACCGGTATGAAGTGAGCGTTTTTTTAGTAAATTAAGATTAAAAAAAAGAAGTAAAAAACATTTTGTTCGAAGTATTGGCCATTACTTTCTAATGGAGGCGGAGAATTCATTCCCCTCTACCTCCAACTACAACGGGAACATTTCTAACGACGCATTCGCTTGTCTGGCTTCTTCTGAATCTGAGGACGAAGAAGAAGAGATAAGAGAGTTAGAAGTGACACTAGCTATACCAAGAGCATGTCAAGAGGAAGGGAATAGAAAAAAAAACGGTTGAAGCGTTGTAACAAAAAAAAAAAAAATATATATATATATATATATATATATATATATATATATATATATGGTATATATATTACATGGAAGGTATTGGTAATTTGCGTACAGCAAAGTGCAATATTCATGTTACGTGTAACAACATTGATAAACTAAAAGACCTGCGCAAAAGGGCTGAATATCAAGGCGAACTAACGAATAGGTTTAGCATCCTAGAGAATGAGAGCAGTGAAGAAGAGGAAACCAATAGTGTGGATACTAAATGGACATCAATCAGAGACTCAATCAAACAAACAGCCCAAAACGTATTACGATTTAAGAAAACAATTAAGTCCAAACCTTGGTTTGACGATGAGTGCAGGGCGAAGATCGGAGAACGTAAACGCCTCAGAGTGATCCACTTAGAAAGGTATGATGAAGTCAACGCAGAAAGATACGCGACAATTCGGAAAGAGACAATGAAACTCTTCAAACGCAAACAACGCGAATGGGAGAAGCTTACGATCAAAAAATCCTAGAAAATTCCAGAGCAAAGAACATTAGAAGTATGTATGCCGGCATAAGTTCAATTACAAATGGCTACCGATGGAGAACCAAAATAATTCAAGACGCAAATGGCTGTCTGGTCACAGAAACAAACAATGTCGTGACAAGATGGAAGCAGTACTTTAAAATAAACGCCTCAGACGTAGATACAGTCGAGCCTCAGATCGCAGAGATCTCTTTCAATGAAGTTGTAGACGCAATAAATCGATTGAAAAACTACAATGCTCCCGGAGTCGACTGCATACCGGCAGAGCCTATGATGTATGGAGGAGAGGCAACCGCTCGAAAGATCCACCAGCTCATCAAAAAATATGGGATAGGGAAGTCACTCCGGAAGAATGGAAAACCTCAATAGTCGTTCCCATGATTAAAAAAGGCGACAAATCTGACTGCGACAACTACAGAGGAATATCATTGCTCCTAACCACATATAAAATATTAACAAATGTCATACTGGCGAGAATCACACCGTACTCAGAAGACATATTGGGAGACTACCAAAGCGGATTCCGTAGGGACCGGTCAACAAGCGACCAAATGTTCATAATAAGGCAACTGCTGGTAAAGAAGTGGGAATACGGAGAGACGGTTCACCAACTGTTCGTTGATTTCAAAAAAGCCTACGACTCAGTCGCAAGGTAAAGACTCTACCATATTGTAGTTGAGCTGGGAATCCCGAAAAAATATTCCGCCCTCATTCAAATTTGCATGAACGAAAACAAAGGGCGATTTAGAATAGAAAACCACCTCTCATAATCATTTGAAATCCGGGACGGACTAAAACAGCGGTATGGCCTCTCACCATGTCTTTTTAACCTTGTGCTCGAGTATGTTATCAGAAAGATACAAGACGACAAGATGGCCGGATCATCCCTGAACGGGGTCACACAAGTGTTCGCATATCCGGATTACATCGCCGTTTTGGGCGATAATCTGGAAACTGTAAATAAATACAATGAAATCATCAGGCAAGCGGCAGAAGAGGTGGGCCCACAAATAAATGAAGACAAAATAAGATACATGATTACGGCGAGAGAAGGTGGAACTCAGGGAACACAGAGGCAAGATATTTGAAAAAGTTAAAGAATTTAAATATCTGGGAACGATACTGACGGCCAGTAACGAAATGTCGAAGGAAATTAACAAAAGACTACATTCCGGCAATGCTAGTTGGCACGCAGTCAGTAAGGTGCTGAAATCCAAACTGCTATCGCGTAACATAAAGCCCCGTGTCTACAGAACCATAATCATGCCGATTGTTCTATACGGATGCGAAACATGGGCTCTCACGAAACGGGAAGAAAAGAAATTCCGCGTATTCGAGAATAAAGTTTTAAGGGGTATCTTTGGTGTTAAATTTGACGAGGAGGCAGGACAACGGAGGAAACTCCACAACCACGAATTGGAAGAGTTATACCACAAACCTACAATAGTGAGAGTAATCAAGTCGCGACGATTAAGATGGGCCGGACACGTGGCGCGAATGGGCAACGATAGGACCGCGCATAAAATTCTTGAGGGTAGACCAACGGGAAAGAGGCCAGCAGGACGGCCGGGACAGATATGGGAGGACAATGTTAAGTTTGACCTTGAGGAGATCGGATGGGCTGGTCAAGCGTGGAAGGAAAGTGCACAGGACAGGGAACGATGGCGGGGTCGAGTCGGTGAGGTCATGAACTTCCGGGTTCCTACAGGCCAATAAATAGTAATAGTTTCCAAAGTGAAAAACGTAGTAGCTGAATAATGATATTTTATAAAGACTAACTGTGGAAGCGATACTTGCTCAAAGACTGCGTACCAGTTCACATTCAAACTCAATTTTAGATGCACGGATAAGCGTAAAGGGTTATTCCTCAGTCGGGGTACATGAGGTTTGAACGTCCTGAATGATTAGATATTTCCTCGCGATTACGTTCTTTAAGAATTCACGATAATGGCTCTTGTTATTTTCCGATTCAATTACCTTCACCATATCGCTTTAAGATGTTGGGGTATCGCCTCTTTTCATAAAAAATGGGTTTAAAAGCCAGTGTTCTCGTCCATAATTACTTACTGACAAAAATTATTTAAAATATTGTAGTAATCATAAACCGTATTGTCATTTTTCAGAGAGCTTGTCTAGACTATGGGTAAAACGTATACAATTGACTAAAATTCAGTCCAATACCCGTAATAAATTGAAATAAGTGACAAAATGATGTCAAATATTCGCAACAAGCTTAGAATTATATCTTCTGTTAACCATTCTGAACATTTGCTTCCTCAATCAAATAGTTTTGCGTTGCTGCCGACATTTTTCTAATATTTTGAGTAAACAGAAGCTTAGGATCACATTGCCAAACGTGTAGGTTCAATCACCTTTTCATTGTGTAAACCTCACAACTTAAAAGAAATTCTCGCCTCACAAACTTTGTAAAAACAATTAACACCTAAAAATGAGGGCGACTAAAACATTAAATCAACATATTCCTCTAACTATTTTGGTCATTCCCGTAAACGGTTCTTCTTCGTATGAAACTACTTCCTTACCACAAACGACTTGTGAAAATACTTACATTGAGATATGTCGTATTTGGTTTTAGATATTTGCATTGCTATGAAACATCGCGAAAGATGTAGGACGTCTACTTACCAATTAATTCACAAAAAGGGATGGCAATCGATGTTTAAAGAAGACCCATAAAAACCGCAAATTTGAATGTTCAGAGAACAGTTCGTGCACTCGTTTGACAGACTTAACTTCTCAAAGATGCTGCGGTACTTTATTGTAAGAAAATAACTTTTTCATAATTTAGTTAACTTTTATAATCGCGTTTGAATTGTTTATCAATAGTTATTGGTGAAGAACATTTAATAACTATGTTTAGTCAATAAAAATGATCCATTTTCGAATATGAAATAGCAATTGAATTTCGTGTTCGCGTCTCTTAGTTTTTGTGTACAAGCATTGTGTTAATAAGTTGGTTTGCTTAATTCTATTGAGATATTATTAATATAATCACGTTTCGTTTACGTATAATTAAATTAAATAATTGATTTATCTCAGTTTTGAAGTGCATGATACAATTTTATTTCCGTATTTTATAAACTGATCAATTTGAGTAATCTGATAAATCGGACCACTTGTTTGTGCTAAAATAATTCATGTATTAAGGAAATATTAATATATTACTATATATAATTCAATTAAATGTTACATGAAGAGGGAATTTTAGTTTCTCAAATATTTAAAAAAAAAATTGGTGCATCAAAAACCTTTGGCCTTGCCCTTAGGGACTTTATAAGGGTGATCGCGAAATTCACACAAGAAGTTATTTTGACAGAAAACACAAGTTTTTAATTATAATGTGTAAGTTTTTTATTGTATAAGAGTATACAGAGTGTCTTGTAAATAGCGTGCCGCTCTGGAGGGTGAAATGGTGGGCGCGGTCCGTGTCCGGGGGGTGAATGATCTTGTAATCTTGGTTAAAGTCGCACGGTTTTTTAAATTTCCAAATGCTAATTCATATAATATACAGGGTGTACCGTAAATACCTTTAGGGGAGTGACTCGTTACCTCATAGCTTATCAGAAAAACAAAACGTAACCTTACTAAAAGTCGCACGGTTTTTGAGTTATTTGGATTTTTTTTTTAATTTCATCTTGTAAAAAATTTGATAGCCTTTCCACATTATTACATTTATAATAATATTTATTTCGCTGAAAATCTTGAATAACTGGCTCATCGAATGGAAAATAGCTATTTTCACTTTGCTAACATTTTTGTGAAAAAAGAGAATATTTCTCAAATTTTACTTTAGCAAATTGTCATTGCTCAAGTCAGCTATTGTAGTGAATAGAAAAGTTACTGAATTCCGATGGCAAATTAATTTAGAAACATCGGAAATTAATGAAGAGTTTAGAAAGCTGCTACATTATATCATCTGAGCCAAAAAAAAAACGAATTTTATAAATTCATTGGATAAGTGGATAGAAAATTAACGTACTTATGCAAACAATAATTTTTAATTTAAACTATTTCTTATTATATTTTATATTTTATGTTTTAATAAAAAAATCAAATATATAAAAAAAAATTTTCGCGTAATTTCTTATAAATCTAATTTAATATAATTTAAATCTTATTCTACCCTAATCCTAGAAAAGTTAGTAAGCTGGTTGATGTTGGAGTTTGTTTCGCGTCGGAAACGAGCAAAAATAAACTCGAAGAACCATCATTGAGTTCAATTGAGAACGAAAAGTAAATAGCTTTCGAAAATCACAAGGTTTTAGTTCCTAGTGCACTGCGTAGGCTTCGTTATCTGAAACACTGTTCTGAAATTTTTTAATGAATACAAACTCCAAACACATTAAGGCGAAATGCTAAATCACGATGAAGTGAAAAAGACGACTGTCAATGTAATACTTTCTTTATTCACTATTTGAAACGACTGCGCACAGAATTACCCAAGATTCGTCATACAATTAAAAGCCACACAAGTTTGAAACACCTCTCACGACTCACTTTACTATGCTATTTATGTTTTTTTATTTACAAAGAATTGAATTAATTTAATTCTATTTCATAGACACCGACGAAGAAGAATTCGATGCACACTCTGCTAACGAACGGCTGATTTGTGTTTCTGTTATCTTTTCATTCTAACACCGTTGCACGCTGAGCTTGATTTTTTCGGCCACTGACCTGCAATCCCTTTATGATTACACTCCATCACGGATCTCTCTCGCTGGCCTCAATTCGAGCCGACCCTTCTATTGGCTGTTGCTTGTGGAAGCCATGTGAAGGTTTGGATCATAATTATCTCCATTTGCTTCACACGTTCCTTCGGCCTCAACCTTGGTTGACATTAAAAGTATTTTGCCACGACAATGAGGTCGCTCGAAGGCGTGTCATATTGTCTTCCGTAATCGAATTTTAGGTGATTACGTAATTGCCATTTACGTGATACGTTTATGTTTTGGGTGGATCATGTTGCGTGTGACGATAGAGTTACTTTACCGACTTTGGTACATAGGTCTTTATTTGCCATTCAAACACCAAAACTGTTGGTGCTGTTTAATACTGCCGTCCCGGTCTCTATAGGGAATGGCTTTATTGAACCGCAAAAACTCTTCTTTTGTGTGGGTGACTCCTCGATCGTAACACAATCGCCCGTCTACGGAAGATCTACCTACATGATAAATCATCGGAACTACGGATTCAACCTGTATAAAACTGTTAATATCAAATTCGTGGAACCCCTCTAGTTGAACAAAGCCATTGCGGCGCACCCTCTTAAAATACAAAGTATTTGTACTATAAGCTCCGAAAATTATATCATTGGTCGCAACTATTGCTCTCGCAATATCTCCCTGATTAATTTGGTCATAAAATTATCAACACTGTTTATACAGGCTTCCTTATATAAGGTCTCATTTGGATAATACCTTTTGTAGTCAGATTCTGGTGTTCGATATAATCTGAGACAAGTTCTAAGACATTTTTTTTCGAACAGACGAACCTTTTGCATCATATTTGGAACTGTATGGAACCACACAGGACATCCATATATAATCATGGGTCTGATTAGGGCCGTACATAATATAAATTTTACCCTTCTATTAAGTTGGCTACAATGAAATAGTCTTTTTGTCATAGCAAAGGTTTTCATGGTCCTGGAAAAATCTGCGTCCACATGTCTGTTAAAATACAGGTACTGATCTAGCCAGATTCTAGGGTATTTAACCACGCTCTTGGTTTCCAGTTTGTGTTCATGCGGTCCCATGATAACTAACTTTCGCCAGTTTTTTCCGTGGGTCGTTCGTGGTTTTATGCAACGGAGTTCTAAATAGAATAGCTTAACATTTCTGGAAGTTTATCTTAAGTTTCCAGTCTCAATAACGCTGCACTTTGTTGAAGTCTCGCTGTAATTTTCATTTTCATGTTTACATTTTTTTTTTATTTTCTCCTTACCTCCCTAGTTTCAAAATTACATGCTAGACAAAAAATGCAACAATTCTAGCTTAATTATCTAATATTATAATTTACTACTCCTACGCAGACGCTCTAAGCTAAAGATTACATAACAATTGCCTTTCGGCGACAAAACTTTGTTTGTGGCAGTACTTATGATTATTTGAATGACAAATAAATTTATTATTATTATTATTATTATTATTTATTGGCCTGTAGGAACCCGTAAGCGCATGACCTCACCAACTCGACTTCGCCATCGTTCCCTATCCTGTGCACTCTCCTTCCACGCCCGACCATCTGATCCGAGCACCCCATGGTCAAACCTAACATTGTCCTCCCATCTCCGTCGCGGCCGTCCTGTCGGTCTCTTTCCCCTTGGTCGACCGTCAAGAATTCTACGCACGGTCCTATCGTTCCCCATTCGCGCCACGTGTCCCGCCCATCTTAATCTTCCCGACTTGATTACTCTCACTACAACTTTGTGTCGAATTTTTTTTTTTTGTTTTTTCCCTTAAATTTAACCTACTAAATTTTTTTTAAATTTTATATAAAATCACTTAACTTAACTTAACTTAAGTCTTATACTACCCTACTTCTAGAAAAGCTAAGTAAGCTGGCTGATGATACTGTTATTCTATACCGACATTGGTATCCAGGTCTTTATATGCCATTCAACCACCAGAACTGTTGACGCTGTCTAATACTATCATCCCGGTCTCTGTGGGAGACAGCCCTACTGAAGCGCAAGAGCTCTTCTTCGGTGAGCGTATCTTTCCGATTGTAGAACAGTCGCCCGTCTACGGATGATCTACTTACATGATCATCATCATCATCGGCACTACAACCGGGAACTGGTCTTGGCCTTATTTAGCAAGTCCTGAGGCTTGTTAAATTTTCCATAATGATTTGTTTTTGTCTTGCGCCAGAGCTCCCCGACGGGGAATCGAACGCCAGTTTCACGCGTGACAGGCGGGTATACTAACCAGTATACTATCGAGGAGCATACTTACATGATAGATCAGCAGAATTCCGGATCCACCCTGTATAAGTCCATTCATGTCCAAATTAAGGAATGCCTCTAGGGGAACAAAGCCGTTGCGTCGCGTTCTCATAGTACAGAGTATTTGAATAATAAGCCCCGAAAATTAGGTAATTGGACGAGCTTATTGCTCTCGTAATATGTCCTCTGATTAATTTGATCATAAAATTACCCACCCTATTTATGTAGGCTTCATTATATAAAGTCTCATTTGAATAGTACTTTTTATAGTCCGATTCCGGTGTTCGATATAATCTGAGACGCTTCTTTTCGAACACCCGAATCTTTTCCATCAAATTTGGAGCTATGTTAAACCATGCTAGACAACCATATACTAGCATCACTTTCCCAGCCGAAAAAATCGTTTTTGCTTTTTTGGAGCCGATTCCCCCCCTGCAGTCCACTGTTTTGACTGTATTTTTGTTTCCTGCGTGTAACGGTGTATCCAAGTTTCATCGACAGTAATTAATCGGCGCCAAAACTCGGATTTATTGCACCTAAACTGCGGTAACAGAACGTTGGAAATATTCATTCGAACACGTTTTTGGTCTAACGAGAGCAAACGTGGCACCCAACGCACGGACAGCTTTCTCATGCCTAAATCTTGATTAATTATGTGACAAACACGTTCTTTGAACATTTTCATAGCCCCTGCTATCTCTCTCACTTTAATTCGGCGATCGTGTAGCACCATTTGGTGAACTTTGGCGATGTTATCATCAGTTGTTGCAGTTTTTGGACGTCCCGAATGTTCAACGTCTCCCAAGCTCTCACGGCCACGGTTAAATTCACCTGCCCAAAATTTCACTGTGGTAAATGCGGGTGTAGAGTCCCCATACACAGAGTCCAACTCATTTTTGATTTGCGTAGACGTATTGCCTTTCAAAAACAAAAATTTAATGACAGCTCGATACTGAATTTTGTCCATTTTCACAAAAACACTCACATCGACTCACTCAAACGACTGTCAAATAAAAACTGCGCTTCCAAAATGGCTGAAATTTTGGTGAGTAACTGTCAAAAGATGCACAACTACATTTACTAGCTTTCATTGACGAGTGCTGCTATCGTCATGTTGAGGTCGGAAACTTCTCGGGCCATTCTCGTATAACCGGGATATATTTGTACACAATGGTTAATGGTAAATAAAAACTATTCAAGTCTTAAAGTTATTTAGTTATTTAAAGTTGTTTTTGACCCAATTTCGCGTGCCAAAGGAATATTTCCAAATAGTCTTAAGTAGTACGGGGTTACATTAATGGTAAATACTGGTGAAGCACGACCGTTGATTTGATTCCACAGCCAATTTACCAATAATTCCTATGAAACTGATTTGTTTTATAATACATTTTGTATTTCTTTAGATGAGCTTGGTATGTAAGATTTTGGTATCATTTTACTTGATAATGAAATGCACTTTTATAATTAAAATCTTAATAAAACTAATGTTAATAAGTTTTGCTTCTTAGATACTGGTAGTTACTGCAAGTTCGTACGCAAATAGTCAATCAAACTGCGGAAGATGTCAGAAAAGCGGAGTTGCCTGTGTCAGTGAAACACAGTTCAAAATCTGCGTTGGTAAATATGACAACATTTTCTAATATAAATGTTATGGGTATTATATGTATTTACGAGTATTTATTTATTTATATATATAGCGTGGCGCAAAATTATTCACCCTATCGGAAGATGTTATAATTTTTGCAAATGGCGTCGTACGTCAATCAGTCAATCAGTCATGAACTAGACAGCTGCAGTATACAAATAGTAAAGCAATGGAGCAATGGTAGCCGTCTAGTTAATGCATTTGCCATTTGCAAAAATTATAACATCTTCCGATAGGGTGAATAATTTTGCGCCACCTTGTATATATATATATATATATATATATATATATATATATATATATATATATATATATATATATTCTGGCGCAAGGCTAATAACCTTGCCCGGAAAAACAAATTATTATGGAAAATTGAACAAGCCTCATACTTGTTAAATAAGGCCAAGGCCGGATCCCGGTTGTAGTGCCGATGATGATGATGTATATATATATTTTTTTATTTTTTTACAGTGAACCAATAATGTGATAAGTACACAACAGATTTTAATGTGTTTCGGGTGTTAACGTTGGTAATAAATATTTATATCTATTGGGTTGGAGAAAAAGAAATCTATTTTATGCATTATAAATCAAGTGTTTTTTTTTTTAACTCAGTGTTATGCAGATGGTTCGCAACAGTTTCGCAGTCGACCTTCTTTCTTACCTGTAATATTTATTAGAATATATTCTAAATTGTATTTTTATAATACTGTGATATTTGGCACATTCAACATCGAAACGTTCTTTTATAGGCGAAAACAGGGAAGAAATCATTGATCATACCGTTTATACTTGTCCCCATGGAAGCGTATGCTCTGGATTAGATATTGTTTGTGCTCCCCCCGAAGCTGGATCGGATTGTAAACCCTCTGCTTGTGGTGTTTGCGTTGGCTTGAATGCTTTTACGTGCACAAGCCGTTCTACTTTTGCCCTATGCGTAGGAGGGCGCATATCTGATGTCAATGGCACATGTCCTGACTCCCTATTTTGTGATACTTCGTCACCAGGAGGGGTTTGTAAAACCAGATGTGAAATAAAGGGAAATTTGGAATGTGATCATGATATAAACGGGATGCAAGATCAAATAATTGCAATGATACAAAACCAAACATTCAAACCGGCTTCACTGCCATCGGCTAGTGTGGAACATACAAACCCTCAACCATTAGACATCCAGGCGGCAGTCACCGATTCTAAATCAGACAATGTTCAAGCACTGACTCCTGCGATGGAAACCCAGCCCATTATATTGGAGAAGCCAACGAGGGGTCCGTTAATACAGATTTCTACAAGACCTTCAATTCTCGTAGCTGCTCAAGTTTGTGCAGGTAAAAGAACGGTCGGAAGATTCCCTTATCCGAATGATCCCGAATGTAAAAGGTTAGTAAATTATTAAGTTTAAACGCTTTACTTTTATATATAAAAACATTCTCTTTTAGTTACGTTCAATGTCGATATTTGGGAATCATTTTAGTTGGAGTACCGAACAATTGTCCTGCATCAACGTATTTCAACAATGCCACGCAATTGTGTGAAAACGTGAAACCTGCCAATTGTACTTAATGTCTTTGTTTTTTATGAATGTTTTACGTAAGTGGTTATAAGAGAGCATTATATAAACTACTGGTTAAATGTAATAAAGTTTATTTAATTGCAAAATAAATAAAAAGGTTATAAAAACGTCAACAATTCTGTTGAGTCCCGGTACGTTTACCGGGAACGAGCGACGACGAAATATTTGTGAAGTACAAGAAAAATGTTTATTGCACGAACGAAACTTTATTGTTGCCATAAACGAAACGAAAAAATGGCTTAAAACGTACGAAAAGCAACGCTACCGTTGACGAAAACGAAAAAAAAACGAACTAATGTTTACGAAAGGAACGAAAAACTAGACTTATTTACATAATAATGACACTAAAAGCTAAATAACGAAAATGGCAGTAACGAACACAAACAGTGCTGCCAAACATACAGGTAATTAAAAAATTATAACGAATTAATAGTTAACAATTAATAACAAAACAAATATAACAAATTAATACTAAAAGTATAAATTAAATTATCTAAGAACTACAATAAATATGTTGAGTCAATCCAGGCTGCGACAAATTCTAATAACAATTAATTTTTATTTAGTTTCTTATTTCGCTTTGTTTTTTTTAATGTGTTTACCAATAGAGGTCGCTGTTTATCGGCGATATAAACTCAGTTATTAATAATATTATAATTAGAATTATTATCAGACAGAAGACCGCAGTTTCATTGCGTGTTAAGTTTTGTTTTGCAAAATTTCAGTTGAATTTCCCATTTCAGGCATGCGGTGTAGATTTTCTTCTTTTTTTTTTTCTTTTTTGATATCCGCGTTAACTTGTGTTCTTGTTATTTCACGTTTGTGTAGATTTTATTTGTTATCCTCGTTAATTCGGTTATGCTCTCCTCCTTGCTGTTCTTCTTCTGTTATTGGACCTTATCTCCGAACAAGATCAGTAGGTTAGTACTGTTCTCGTGATCTGTTTTACTTTTTTTTTTTCATTTTTTTTTTATTAGACTTCTCTCGGGAGAGGCGAACCTATAGCGCCGAGTGGGCGCCCCGAGATGCCATCAAATAACTGTTGCAGTTCTTTTTGAACAGTTGCAGGTTGTAACGCTCCGGGGACACTCGCGTGGGAAGGGAGTTCCCAAGTTCTGTTACAGGGATGTTCGCGCCGTCGGGAGATGAACCACAAATGGGTGGGATCCGTCGGACTGTCTTGTGGAGCGCATATAAACTGATTGCGAGGAACAATACCACGAATCTCCGAAGAACAGTACCCCTGCTAATATCTGTTAAACAGACAGAGGTCGGCTACGCGACTACGATGTGATAGCGACTGTAGTCCCGACGTCAGCGCCGAGTCCCCGATCAGGCGGATCGCTCGTCTCTGTATGCTATCAAGTAGGTCGAGGGTATGTTTAGGACCCGAGCTCCAAACATGAGAGCAATATCCGAGCGCGGGTCTAATTTGGGATTTATATAGCAGAAGAAGTTGGGCAGGAGTAAAATATTTCTTGGCTGTAAAAAGATAGCACCGTTTTCCTGAGGCTGACCTGGCGATACTCGACACGTGTTTATGCCATAATACATTCCCACAGACCATGACGCCGAGCAATTTCAAACTTTCCCCAGCCTCGAGGGCCCGGCCATTCATCATCAGCTGTGGAACCGATGATCTACTTTTCTTTGTGAATGTTGTACGAGTATATTGTGCCTTGGCTGCATTGAAATCGACGAGATTGGCCTTTCCCCACTGCAGAACCCTATCTAGATCTTGATTTAGAGAGTTAATCTGTCTACATCTCAGCTGATGCGACGCAGATGCACCAATCGGCCGAACGCTCGAAAAAGAGGAAACAAGTGTACTATCATCCGCAAAACTGAACACTTTGTTATCCGTTGTCTCCAACAAATCATTTATGTGAAGCAAGAACAAGGTTGGAGCCAAAATAGAACCTTGGGGCACCCCCCAAATTAACAGGATATAGATCCGAACACTCGCCGTCCACAACAACCCGGATCGATCGATTCTCGAGGAAGCTCCTCGTCCAGTCGCAAAGCTGTTGGGAAAGGCCATATGAACGAAGTTTGCTCAGCAATGCCCCGTGCCAGACGCGGTCAAAAGCCTTGGAGATATCCAATGCGACCGCCCGTGACTCACTATGCCGTTCAATCGCAGATATCCATATATCGGTTATAAGTGTCAAAAGGTCTCCCGGGGACCGCCTGCCACGGAATCCGTATTGACGATCATTCAGAAGTCCGTTGGACTCCAAATACGTAACTAACTCTGTATTGATGACTTTTTTCATTACCTTAGATAAAATAGACAGTAATGTTATCGGACAGTAATTTTGTGGGAGACACTTTTTTCCCGTCTTTGGGATTGGCTGAACTCGAGCGATTTTCCAGCAGGCAGGAAAGGTCCTCCGTGCATAAGATAAGCGGAAGAGTCTGCCAAGAACCGGCGATAGTTCTGGAGCACAGTTCTTAAGGACTATTGCTGGTATTCTATCCGGGTCGGTTGCCTTCCTACAATCCAGTTCACGTAGACTGCGTTGAATAGTGCGCGGACGCAATCTCACATCCCGCATCGAAGACCGTATCGGCGAGATCACAAGTGGCTCCAAAAGGCCGGGATCGAGGTTTGAAGTCGCGGAAAATAAATTCGCGAACACATTAGCTTTATCCTTTGATTTCGTGACTAACGCCCCGCTGTCTGTCACCAACGGAGGGAAAGAGGAGGATGCGAAGTTACCGCGGACAGCTTTTGCCATTGACCAGAAGGAGCACGAACCAGTTGGGCACCGAAGGAGCTTATTGATCACCCTGTCGTTGTGAGTTCTCTTCGCGGTATCAATCGCCTCGTTGCACGCGTTTCTGATTCTAAGAAAATTCGTTCTGTTAACATCGGTGGGAAGCGCCACTGCTTAAAAGCTCTATTTTTTTCTGCTGTAATCAGCTCGCATTTTTTTCAAACCAAGGTTTATCAGACGAACTTCGTTTGATGGAATGTGGAATATACATCTCCATCCCCAGAAGAATAATCTCTGATACCGACTCTGCGCAAGCGTTACCATGGGAGTTTCCGAAGCACACCTCGGACCATTGAAAGGATGCGAAGAGATCTCCCAAATCGTCTCAGTTAGCAGCCGCTTACTTCCATACATGGCGAAACTGCCGAGGCCAGTTATTCGCTTGATATGCAAGTGCTGACGCCACAGATACCAAGCAGTGATCTGAGTTCCCAATGG
This sequence comes from Microdon myrmicae, assembly GCA_963931805.1. Taxonomy (NCBI): domain Eukaryota; kingdom Metazoa; phylum Arthropoda; class Insecta; order Diptera; family Syrphidae; genus Microdon; species Microdon myrmicae. Next base: position 143,260,198 of record OZ007498.1, on the reverse strand, counting down.
CCCAGAAACCTCTACAGTATAAATGCTCGGTTCGGGTGTCAAAAACAGATCCAGGGTATTCGCATAATCGCCTCGGGCAACCGGCACTCGCGTTGGCTGCCCCACGAGTTAAGTCAAGTTGTGGCTTACAGCAAACATCTCCGCCAACCTCCCAGCCTCGTCGGTTCTGTTAGAATGTAACAACCAGCCGGAATTGTGCACATTAAAATCGCCAAGGACAACAATTTCAGAAGCTGGGTGGTTGATCTGTATCCAGTCGACGGTATGTGAAAGATGTTCGAAAAATGTCCCTGGTCGATCGTCATTCGGGGAGCGGTAAAGACAACAAAGAAATTTAACAGAATTCCTCAGCACGACCCTCAACCATATGATGTCCATATTATTGAGTTCCAACGCCTCCATCCTCTGGCAAGTCAGATTGGACCGCGCGAAGATGCAGACTCCGCCCTTAAAACGGAATCTCGAATGTAGGTCGTATCCTGAGCAACGAAGATAAGTCGAATCACTTGACGAATAGACCTGGGTCTCAGTTAGGGCAAGGATATCAGGTTTCGTTGTTTGCAAATATTGGTGGACGGCGTTTACATTCGTATTGGTGAAACCGATGCCCCTGATGTTACAAAATGCCGTCACCAGTCGAGCGTGGGCAGAGCCTCGAGAGCGAGCCCGGTTATGCGATGACGAACCTCTTAAAGTGCCATTCTTTATCCTGATATCTGCATGATGTTCCCCCTGGCATAGTCCCCCCGGAGATCCGAATGGGAGACTGGTTTACCTCCGGAATTCTTTATATCAGAAGGTACCATCATGACTTATCCCCGTGTTAGTCCGGGCCATCAGCCAGACATCCGGAATATCGTCGAAGATTTCTCGCGGCGATATCGCGGAATGTACAGCGTGGTGGTGTGGTATCTCACCTTGGGGGCGACTACCACCTAACCAACCTTTTCTCGAACCGGTCCATCAGCCAAGCTCCGAAAGATAGACAGGGATTTCTTTCGACCATTTCACGGAGCCTAAAGCTTGATAGGGTGGTATTTCACCGGGCGCACAGGGCGTTGGGACCCCGGCTACCACTCGGCCTTTAGTCGCCTATCCTCGGATAAACGATATATTACGTATATTTCGACGGACAAGCCAAACACTGTGTATCGTGTACCTACGCACCGTAATTAAAAAGCAATTAGTGCTAATACGCGGCAAACAAAGTGTTCCAATGCGCGTGTGTATGCACATAGTATGCGCAAAACTTGTGAATAAAACATTTATATAAATAAACAGAGCGACTAACTGTACTGCCCACCATGGACGTTGGTGAGATTGGATTCAAAAGGGCGCTACGGAGAAGACCAATCTAAAACCGAATCGTCAAACCAAGCGGCTGAAGTCCAACGAAAATGAGGAAGAAGTAATGATTCCCAATAATACTCATTATACTGGAGAAGGGAACAAATTTAAAGAATCGGCGACGCGAGAAAAGAACGACTCCAACGACGAAGACAGCATCAAAAAAGGCATTGAACGAGGCAAATGGATTACCGAGCTATGGATAAAAAAACAAGGAATTGCAAAAGCAAATACAAGAAGCGTTACAAGCAAAGGAAACAACGGCAGCAACCAGATGAACAACGACAGCAGATACAACCACCAACAAACATAAGAAGAAAGTGCCTTCCATTATAGTCACCCTCATGGAGACTAAAGATATTATTAAGCTGGTTAAGTTAATTTGCAATAGTTTTAGAACAAAACTATTGAAAAACAACAATATAAGTTTCTTGTGCGATAATTTGAAAGACTATCACACCATTAACGATGCGTTAGGGAAAGCATGTATCGAGTACTACACGTACACCCATAAATCAGAAAAAACAGTCTCCATGCTCCTCAAAGAAGTTGATCCGTCCTTTCCCCCGAAGAATTGCTCAATGAATTAAAAAATAACGAAACCGACAATTTAAAATTCACTGGTGTAAAACTCACACCCCTGTAGTACGTCGGGTCAACGCGGACCTTTGACGACTAGAACGAAGGGCCCCATAAATTAGGCAATAATAACCTGTCCGCCTTTATTATTACCGGCATCCCCAAAACCGCTGACGTTTGTTGGTTATCCAGCTTCTTCTTCGACAATTTTGGCATTCGCATCAAAAAAGTCAAAAAGATCCCGGAAGCCAACTCATTCCGTTATCACATTCCATCTCCATATGAATGGTTCTTCATCAGCCCAGATGGAGCCGCACTAAAAATTGACAGATATGCCGTTACTAAAGACCATATTAATGAGGATTAGACATTCCACGACAATTATAACTCCACTACTAACTGTCCCAACCCTTACCATAATTCGCTCATATTCCCCAAACACAAACCCTCATCAAGACAACATCATCTTTCCCGATGCATTCGCTCATGCAACCCACCTAGCTCGCTGATTTTTACTTAACCGTCAAAATCCCCTAACTGACCCAAGGGTAGAAATGACCTCCCTTCTAAATCCCACCCATAAATCAGTATCCTTTAAGCGTATTTCCATCCATTATGCAATTTCAAACAAAACCCCTGAATCCATGGCCAATGCTGATCGTAATAAATTTTTCCGACCCTAAACTGTCACCGTATCTTTCTCCCGCCATCACCCCTCATAATCTCGCTCTTACTTTCTATTATCAGAATGTGAGAGGTCTCCGTTCTAAGTGTCGACAAATCTTGCAGATGATTCACTCGCTCCCTTTTGAAATATACGCCCTAAATGAAACCAACTTAGTCCCTAGTATTAACAATCTAGAGTTATTTCCTCCTTCCTTTACTGTATATCGCGATGACGTTGCTAACCGTCCTTGAATTGACTCTCCTTGCCGCGAGGACAAAGTAACCTTAGGTTGGCTATGAGCACCTCCAAAGTAACATTGATTCAACCCTCGCCGCTATATCCTCGTCGCACAAGCTCAATTATGTCTCTGTCAAAATAAAATTACCCCACAAATCAATATATGTCATCTGCTTCCACATTTTGCCATCCCGGTCCACTGAAGCCCATGAACTAGCAATTAAAGCTATCGACCATATTATTGGGATAAGCGATTCTAGGAATGATATTGTTGCTTTTTGCCACTTTAATCTCCTACATCTACAATGGACTCTGTCAGATGACCATTCTTTCCACATCACCACCACCTCCAGTGCTAAGGAATGCCTCTTCATCGACTACCTAACTGATTCAAGTCAAATTAGTTTTGCATAAACCACCTAGACAGACAACTAGACCTTATTTTCACGACGGACCCTATTAATTCCTCAGCAGCACCCTCTCCTCTTGTTCTGTCTACCATCGAAATTAACCACCCGCCTCTTACCCTGTTGTTACATTTATTAGGCAATAGTTCGCTTTGTGGAAGTAATGTGAGTAAATGTCGCGGCATGGGATGGGCTGCGCTACAGAATTATGGAAAATGGCAATGTTACATTTATTTTTGCACAATGTGTTAAATAAATGTTACATGCTCCTCGATAGTATAGTGGTTAGTATACCCGCCTGTCACCCGGGAGACCGGGGTTCGATTCCCCGTCGGGGAGCCTCTGGCGCAAGACTAATGACCTTGCCCAGAAAAAATAAATCATTATGGAAAATTTAACAAGCCTCAGGGCTTGCTAAATAAGGCCAAGACCGGTTCCCGGTTGTAGTGCCGATGATGATGATAATGTTAAATAATTCAAGTTAGCACTGACTGTTTAGGTGGTATGTCGTCTTGCGGCTGGTGTCCTTCGGCAAACCACCAATTATTTAACACATTCTGCAAAAATAAATGTAACATTGCCTTTTTCCATAATTCTGTAGCGCAGCCCATCCCAACCCGCGACATTTACTCACATTACTTCCACAATGGGAACGTTTGCCTTATGAATGATTACCTCAACAAAATTTCATTCAATTTTAATCGTCTGAGGGTAGAAGATGCTACCATCAATCTTTACACCGAAATCTTGAAATCAATTTCCCTTTACGTTCCCCCTTCCAGGCGAAAAACTCGTACCCCTCACCCCCTTGGTTTAATCGTGAGCTTCGTTGGTTGCGTAATAAACGGAACAATCTCTGAGCTACCTTCCTCCGTAATTGTTCCGTCTGCGACTACTCCAACTACCTTGGCACTTATCTCCAATTCAATGACGCACCCTACGATGACCTTTTCCAAAATAACCCAACAAAAACTCAGGTTAAACTAATAACTGGCCCAAAAACGTTTTTGCAATTTATTAATCACAAACGTAAATCCGATGATTATCCCACCTCCCTCTCATTTAACTTGGAACCCTCAACGGAATCACATGCCATTGCGAACCTCTTCGCCTTCGTTTTCAAACAATCCTTTACCGACGACTCTTTCGTTCCCGACCTCATATATTTCAAATAGTTACCAACTTTCTCCCATGGGCCTTTTCTTTATCAATTTATTAATCCACCTACGATTGAAAACAAACTAACCCAGCTTAAGAAAGAATTTACCCCCGCGCCTGATGGTCTCTCCGCTATATTCCTTAAAAAATGTTCCTCCGTTCTCTCTTCCTCTCTTTCGACTATTTTCAATGTGCCGCTCTCTCAAGGTGAATTGCCTAATATTTGGAAAATCTTGTTTATCACCCCTGTGCATAAAATAGGACCCAGAGACGAACTGTGGGGGTTCTTTAAAGCCTTCCTTAAGAACCACCCACTTCCTTAAGTCAATCTGCCTTTCCCTCACTCTACAAGCCACTATACTTACCTTCAATAGAGCAGCGTAAGCTATCTTTCAGTGGCTTTCACCTGAAAGTAAACTTCACCGATGGCATGCATAACAATGCATGTTTCTGGTTCATAATACCATTTCATATCCCCTATCGGCTCAGCTCGTCACCAATAAACGATAAACACACCCTGGCCAGCGTATTGTGGACACAGCTGCAGCCAATATTCTTCCTACGGTCCATAACTGAACCATTGCTCATATACCCTTAGGTTCGCGACACTTGCGACATGGGATATGGGCACGAATATGATTGACGTTTAGAGAATCATACCCATCACCATCCCTTATGATGCTCCGGCCTGTAAACCAAACAAACACACAGTAGCATCACTGTGTTTATGCTATTTACCAACCGCTGATCCATGTCCACTCTGGGCGAGACGTACGCTTGCATATCTGTAAGGCTAATTCCTCGCCATTGTGCCCATGTACCAGCACTATCATGTAAACAAAACCCAAATCTTCGGTTGACCTATCGTCACCGAAGAATGTATTGCCTACAATGGCATTACCATGAACACCTGAGTAAACACGATGACGACCCAATGTAACATCGGCAAAAGCATGAACGATGTCCATCTCATCGTGACCTTTGAAATAGCGTTTCTGTTTACTTAGGATACAGAAACCTATTTCATTCCCAGGCGTGCAGCATCGACGATTTATGACCACAATGCCTGCAGCCAAATATGCTCGTTCATTTGTTTGAACGGGTGCAGGACTGGTCGTTGTCTGTATCAGGAGAAGGGGCATCGCACGTGTCCTATACGGGCATATGGGAAATCCACCCATTTAACCCCCTTCTCGATCGCCATTGGCCGTCGCCAAGTTGATCCGTTTTGCTCCTCCTACACCGATGTGATCCACCACCGTTGCATCTGATGGATGTGGATTGCATCGGAGAGTCAGATTTTATCCGTAGCAGAGTGTGCATCAAGTTGGCGAAAGTATTAAATTCATCACCCCCGTGTGCGGTTAAATGTCGAGAGGAAAATCCTCGTTTAGTGAAAATTCACCTAACCTGTTCGTGGCATTTCTTAACTATCTTTGTATAACTATTTATCGTCTCCGAGCCGTTCGTATAATGGGACATAGTGCAGTTTACGCGTAGTTAAATAAACAATAATAACTCATCCATCTAATCGAATTCATCGTGAAATCCGTTTCGAATAATTGACAGTACCTGTAAGATTCGTGTGCCAACTTAATCAGGCTTCAGTGGATAAGTGAATCGACAAACAGTTGGGCATATATTCAGTGGAGTCTAAGGGAGAAATATACGTGAACACCTTAGCCAGCTCTAACGCCATAGTTCCTCGATTGCGATGTTAAATGTGTTTTGCTGATTTGTGTTAATTAATTGACGCTACGTTACCAAGTGCACCACGGTCACGTTGAGTTAGCGAACATTGTCACTGTTTATAAACTTCATTCAACTGGTTACTCAATAAAGATAAAAAAACCAAAATAACAGCTGAGTGTTTTATTTCCGGACTTTCATCAATCTAGGGGTGTCGTTACCGTTCCAGTGTCGCTTGAAACGTAAGGAAAGCGTTTACCAAAGGCTGACCACTCCAGTTGGAGTCGATTGATACTCTTCTTCTTGCTGAACAATCCGCGCCGAGATTATTGTTGGGGGATTGAGTGAACCGTGTGGCCAAGTCTGGCATATTCACCAAAAACCCCCACAGAACTCCCAAACTACCATCGCCAAACTTCCCCACATCCCCAAAGTTTTTGAAAGCATTCTGTACCAAAGGTTATGCTTCCACTGCAAATCCTTCCTTTAAGGAATTTTTTAAGGCATACGTGACCCGACCATTCTACATTACTTTCATTACCCTCTTCTTTAATATGTCAGCCAAGTTTGGTCTCCGTATTAAATATCCAATATCCGCAGACTTGAAAGCATTCAACGCCGTTTCTTACGTTTGCCCTTCGAGACTGTATTGGGAAAACTCCCTGCCCCTGCCCCTTTACACAAGTCGTCTCAAACTAATTAACCTAACCACTCGAGAAGAGCGAAGAAATCAGGCTGACTTCCTTTTCATCCACCATCCTCTCTCAGGATCAATCGACTTTGCAAGCCCTCTCTGCCCATTAACCTCACCTATCCTGCTCATAAACCCCGTCTACTTATTAGCTCCTCTTAGCCCCCAACCCAATTTACAGAGTCACACACTTGCATACATACGCCCTTGTCCTTATAATACCTTAGTTTTTAAATTGATAGTTAATTATATATATATATTTTTTTTTTCTTGATCCAGTATCGCTTGTATTAAGCTGAATAAATGAGGACCCTGGCCTCACCAAAATCAAATTTAAAATTAAAGATAATATTCCTTTCGTTATGATTGTCCCATATGACATACACTTTATTACGGATGTCTATGTGATGATCCATATTGAAATAAGCTACGCATCCTAACGTTTAAAAAATCCTCCAAAAACTCACGTTGTTCAAATTCACATTCTTCAATTAAACGGCATCAATATCGCATCCGATTTCAACCACCTACAAAAAATAAACTTTAACAATCTCTGGTCTGTAAATAAGGAGTATGGTATAAGCCTCTGCTTACTCTATTCCTTGGAACGCAAATCTGACTGGACGCGTAATCACAGACGTATCCATCGGGGCACACACCAAATACGTTTGATGCTATTGGCGACCCAAAGCAGAATGCAAAAGTTGTTCTCGTTTTACAAGCAAACACATTGTTAATATTACAAACTCCGCATCTGGATAAATCATTGCATGTAGGTCTCCAAGCTCCTACCTGGAAACAGATGGTGGGCAAATTCGTGCATTCTAGACCGTCCATGCAATGGAAGGTCTGTCGGCTATGAGGCGTGTTATCTGAAAATGGGATATAATTAGTTGTAAGTCTGGGTTACTACATAGTTAAATTTAATCACTGGTAATAAGATATTTTACAATCATTAGTGAGAAAACAAATAAAATTGATAAACTATATGTGCAAAGCTGGGTATAACATTCTAGAAAAATTTTGCTGATACGAGTACACACCTCCAAAGCACAACTGGAACGAAGTTTGATTTATGCAGGCGACACCATTGCTTTGACATATGCCACACCCAGAACTCAATACTTGTTCATAGCGTAGGAATAGAAGAATTAAAATGATTTTCTAGTCAAACAAATTATTGTTCTACTAAATGGCAAATTTCTTAAAAATCTGAGAGCGAACTACCCACCATTATGTTAACAATCGTCACCGAAACTCTACGGTATATAACCTCATAACTAGGCTCCTTCTCATTTTTTGTTCTTTAATATGTTGAAAGAGGGTTTATCTCGTTATTTATCTAATTATCTACAAGATAAAGGAATCAAGATATTTCGCAAGGTCAGGTTTAGAAGTCATAAACTTTTTGCATTCTAATAGAATTTTACCAAAAACAAAACATAGCTTTGATAAATGAATTTCTGATGTGATAAGTGTGACTGCGGCTTTACAACGGTCTAGTAGTCTAGCAGATGTATACATTTAAATCCGCTGTCTGATAATAGATGGTGTTAGTGAGCATATTCAATTCGAATAGTTGCACATGTGTTAGCTTATATTCTAGCCTTAACTCAACATATCTTCATTGTCTAGAATAAGATTTACACTTTTGATTTAATTTTAAGTCTGCATCTCCACCCAACGCGATTTGGTCTTCCAATGGAAAGAAACAATAGAAACCCATAACTTATCGTAATGAATAGTTCTCTCAAATTACTTCGTTGCCTCAACCACTCCCCGAATGACTATCGCCTAACACCACTTTTCACGTACGACGGTACGTACTGCACCCACCGAGCTTCTAAGACTGTCGGTATTGGTGACCTTAATCTAACGTACAAAATCGGATCAACATTCTAACAGAACCGACGAGGCTGGCAGGCTACCCGAAACGTTCGCCGTTGGCCGCTGTTTAACTCAACTCGTGGCACCTACACTATTGCCAGATAACCGAAGTGATTCTGCAAACAACTCGGATCTGTTTCTATCATCCAAGCCAAGCATTTATACCATGGAAACGACTCCACCATTGAGAAACTTAGATCACTGTTTGATAAAGGTTGCACAATCAGGTATATCTCAAACAGAAAAACAACCTAACCGGGTTCAACAAGTATGGAGGTACGTGGCTGCTAACTGAGACGATTTGTGGGATTTCTTCACATTCTATCCATTGTCTGAGGTCTGTGACGGTTCCGCCAAACCCCACGGCCCACTTACCTGAAAAACCCACATAACTACATCCCAATCGTTATAAGCGTTCGCTAATGCAATCGCATTACCATCTTAAATGCTTCACGCATCAAATTGATCAAGTTCATTTAGCTAAAATCCCTAGAAGAGAATTCTTACCTGCATGCATAACTTCGCATATAAAATCCCCTATAAGAATATTCTCCAAGCTTATCATAAATTCCCTGAAAGAAAATTCAACGGTTCATATATAATACAACCGCATAATCAGGGAATCTTACCCTTGAGTTGGCTAATCCCAGCCTCAACATGTGTACAACAAATCCCTTTGCATACACATTGGCTGGCATTCTGCTCCCTAAGGGATGAATTAAATAACAACCCATGGGGCAGCGCTTACAGGATAGTCATCAAAACACTACAGAGTAACAGTAGCCAAACGCAAAAAAGGAAAAGTGATATAGCCAGAATCGTTGCTGTCCTCTTCCCGCAGTGCGATGAGGTATTGAGAGTGCATGAGCAGTGAAGGAGAGATACCTCCCGTGACCACCGAAGAGGTACTCTTGGCTGCAGAGGTTATAAAAAAAAACAAGACCCCAGGACTGGATGGTATCCCTAACGCTGTAGTGAAGACTGCTCTAACAAAAAAGCCAGAAGTCTTTAGCAGTCTCTTCACCACCTGCTTTCAAACAGGACAATTTCCTAAACGATGGAAAAAACAGCGGCTTGTGCTTATACCAAAAGGTGTCAAGAATCCAGAAGAGCCGTCCTCTTATCGCCCGTTGTGCATGATGGACACAACAGGAAAACTGCTTGAGCGAGTAATTGCCACTCGCCTGGAAGAATTCACTGATGGAAAATCGGGGCTCTCTGAATCGCAGTATGGGTTCCAGAAAGGTAGATCAACCGGAAAGGCACTATCTGTGGTGTGTGACATCGCTGGCTAGGTGGTACCAAAAAATATTGCGCGGTGGTGACGCTTGATGTAAAAAATGCTTTTAACTCGGTGAATTGGAATCGGATTATAGAAGCGTTGGGCGATCTACAAGTCTCACCCTACTTGGTGCGAATATTAGCAAACTATCTCTCGGATCGAAGACTGCTCTATGACACATATGAGGGACCACAGGAATATAAAATAACAGCGGGTGTACCTCAGGGATCTGTATTAGGTCCGCTGTTATGGAATATCATGTATGATGGTGTGCTCAGAGTCAACGTACCAAAAGGGGTTAGAATCATTGGGTACGCAGATGATTTGGCAATAGTAGCCGTGGCTAAACATCTAGATGACCTGGAGAATATTTGCTCCCAAGCAATCCAGAGCATTAAATGCTGGCTAGATATGGCAGGACTGAAACTAGCTGGACATAAGACGGAGGCAGTTTTAATAAGCAGCCGCAAGAAAGTTGAACACCTTGATTTGGAAATAGAAGGACAAATAATCAGATCCAGTCCCTATATTAAATATCTTGGTGTTATACTCGACAACAGGTTGAGCTTCAAGGAACACCTGAGGAAAACGAGTGAAAAAACGGCAAGAGTATGCAAAGTTTTGGCGAGACTGCTACCCAATGTTGGAGAACCCCGGCCCCACATAAGGAAACTCATAACCAGTGTCAACACCTCCACTATAATGTATGCAGCTCACATATGGGCAGGATCCGCACAGTATAAGTCATACATGAGGGGAGTGAACTCAGCGCATAGACTAGCATCACTAAGAGTATGTTGTGCATTTCGAACGGTATCCGAAGATGCCATAAATGTTTTGGGCGGGAGGACACCACTTGACATTGCAGCTAAAGAAAACGCTGCATTGCATAAGGTCTCCCAAGAGAATCGTTGGAGAATGCGGACACAATTAGAGCTCTTAAGCCTAAGAGAATGGCAACGAAGGTGGGATTCTTCCACCAAAGGAAGATGGACCCACACCATGATACCTGATATAGAAACATGGGTGAAAAGAAAACATGGCGAGCTGAATTACTACTTGACTCACCTAATATCAGGACATGGATGCTTCCGGCAATACTTGCACAAGTATAAACATGTGAATCACCCATACTGCTTGTATTGCGAAGGCAAAATAGAGAATGCGGAACACGTACTCACAGAGTGCGTGAGATTCGAGACCGCACGAACGATTTTGGAGAGATACACGAGACGGACAGTTACTCCGGCCGGAGTAATAGAATACATGCTTAGTTCAAAACAGGCATGGTCCGTAACCAGTGGTATTCTCTGTGAAATGATGCAGCAGTTGCGACGTGACAAGCGCAGTAACAGGTAAACTCCGTCCCGCCCCGGGATGGAATATCTAAAAGAAAGTTCCGCGGGGATCAACGGGAATATGAGCCTGGCGGGAGGTGGTTTTAGTCGGTAAAAACCCGGCATGCCTCTGGATCGGTCAAGAGGTATCTTTTGAGATTTCCACCTTCCTACCGAAACAAAAAAAAAAAAAACAAAACACACATTGGCTGGCGGCCTTTTCTCCTAACAATAAACAACCCAAGCAGCTGCATATAATTAGCGCAATCGACGCGTTCTTTGTTTTAGATTCGTTCCCATGGCTTAGATCCATAAAAGAACCAATCTACACACATACATGTGTACCGTGACGATCTTCTGTATGAGATCTGTTTGGTTACTCCAAAGATAGACTTTACGTCTCTCTTGGAATCGGAAAATGCACTCATGCACACTTTGACAACGAATGAATATCGTTGAGTCAAATTACATCCGCCGACCACGCTGGTCGCGCGGCGCAGAAGCGTATATATACAGATGTCGGGTCGTGAAAGGAAGTGTTTCATTCCGTGTTTAAAATGTATAACGATCAATTTAATATTAATATTAAGTTCAAAGTTCAAAGCTCCTCAATAGTATACTGGTTAGTATACCCGCCTGTCACGCGGGAGACCGGGGTTCGATTCCTCGTCGGGGAGCCTCTAGCACAAGACTAATGACCTTGCCCGGAAAAAACAAATCATTATGGAAAATTTAACAAGCCTCAGGACTTGCTAAATAAGGCCAAGACCGGTTCTAGGTTGTAGTGCCGATGATGATGATGATGATTAAGTTCAAAGTAAAGTAATAAAAATTCGGTGATCACCTTTCAAATTGTGGTTTTAATTTTCCGTGCTGCAGTGCCTTCGGCGTTTCTAATGTATTTTCCTGATCACCGGTGGCATGCTGTTTTCCTTCAGTGTTTGGTGGAGCATTTTTGGAACTTTAGTGACAGACGGATGGGGATAGGAGTGAACCGAGTGCCCGTATCTAGTACAATATACTCCTAATCCCCACAGGTCTGCTTTGGAAACTTCATTGTTAACACCTGCATGGAGTCGGTATGAAGTTACGGAATTCCACATTCCACACTCCATCAAACGAAATTCATCCGAAAAACCTTGGTTTAATAAAAAATGCGAACAGGTTGCAACTGAAAAAATAGAGCTTTTAAATAATGCCACTCTAGTCCCACGCAGGTCAACAGAACGAATTTTGTCAGAGTGCATGCAGCCAGGTGATGGATACCATGAAGAAAGTTCACAATGTCGAAGTGACAAATAAACAGCTTGACTGTTTCGCGTGCCTTCTGGTCAATGGCAAAGGCCATCAGCAATAAGTTAGGTTCCTCCTCTTTTCCTCTGTTAGTAACGAGCTGCGGGGTACCAGCCAAATTCAAGAGATAAAGCCAAAGTTTTCGGAAATTTATTTTTGTAGATTCAACACTCGATGTTGTTCTCTTGGTTTGAGTGTCCTTGTGCAATCTCTAACGCGTGAAGTTCCGCCCACATGCTATTCAACGCATTCTCTGTAGACTACACTATAAAAAGCAATCCCACATGGAATACCAGCAATAGTGCTCTAGAGCTTTTTTTATACTATACTTATCTCAGGAGAGGCGACGCTATAGCGCCGACATGGCGCCCGAGATGCCACTACCAAAAAACTGTTACAGTTCTCCTTGAACATTCGCTGGTTGTAACGCTCCACAAACACTAGCGTGAGGTGGAAATTCTGCAGCTTTCCTGCTCTGTAAGGGAACGTGTTCTGATGCAGAGATGGTCGCGCCGTCGGAAGATAAACCGCAAATTGGTGCGATCCATCGGATTGTCTTGTGGAGCGGAAATAAACCAAATTGCGCGGAACAAAACCACGAATCTCCAAAGAATAGCCCCAAACAGACAAAAGTCCACCACGCGCCTTCGATGTGATAGCGACTGCAGTCCCGGGGTCGGCGCCGTGTCCCAAATCAGACGCATCGTTCGTCTCTGTATGCTCTCAAATAGTTCGTGAGTATGTTTAGGAGCTGAGCTCCAGACATGCGAGCAATATTCTAGTGCGGATCTAATTCGAGACTCCGGTTTTTAGCAAACTCTTTCGCTTATCTTATGTACACAAAATCATTCCTACCCACTGGAAAACCGTAACCGGAAGAAAAGAAAACCGCAACCAAACTACCTGCCTAAAGCATTATTGTCTATGTTATCCAAGGTAATGGAAAAAGTCATACATGTCGAGTTATAGTAATTAAATACTTCGATTGGAACGAACTTCTAAGCTCCTGCTGTTACGGATTCCGTAGCGGGCGATCCACGGAAGATATTTTGACTTTTGTAACACATTTTCTAAATTGGATCTCCGGGGGGGGGGGGGGGGGGGGGAGATATTATGATAAATAACCGAAGTTTAAGAAATTCGTCATCGCATAATCAGGCTTGCTCTCGAGGATCTGCCCACGATCGACTGTTAACACGCACGACTTTGTAACATCAGAGGCATCGGTTTCACCAATACGAATGTAAACGCCGTCCATTAATATTTGCGAACAGCGAAACCTGATATCCTTGCCCTAACTGAGACCCAAGTCGATTCGTCTACTGATTCGACATATCTTAGTATATTTCACATACCGTCGACTGGATACAGATCAACCACCCAGCTTCTGAAATTGTTGTCCTTGGCGATTTTAATGTGCAAAATTCCGACTGGTTGGTATATTCTAACAGAACCGACGAGGCTGGGAGGCTGGCGGAGATCTTTACGATTAGCCACAATTTGACTCAACTCATGGAGGAACCAACGCGAGTGTCAGATGTCCTGTAGTGCTCCAAGAAGCCCTACCCTTTTCCCCCTGCATATACACAAATCCTACCTATAACAAAATATATTTCATATCCCTAACACAACATTGAATTCAATGTCAAACCCAATCGAACTAAACGTTCAGATTCTCATTTATTGAATTCAATTCATTTACTCCATTCAATTCATTTATTCAATTTAATTCCCTAAAATTAAACAGCATAATGCATATCTTCTCCTGTATACTATAAGCAATTAACACCTAAACTTCCTACAAGATCTAAAACCCAAAAGTGCACGTGTCCAAACAAAGGCATATCTATTCGATCCGCCGACACACAATTCTTGCAATCATAAATATCCTAATGCATATCTCCACATGCCAGATGTTTTATGACTTGCAAATACACCAATTTTAAAACTAACAACCAACTTCCACTGATCCCATCTGAAGTGCACGAACACTCTTGTTTGCATTACCCAGATGGCTAACACAAACAAAAACCCCAAAAAAGGATCAAGCGATAAATGGCGATGCATCTTGACCTTCGAAAAAATAAAACGATATGAGAATCAGAATTTTGAAGTGAGAAGGTGAACACCTTGGAAGAGTGACTTGACTGGAGTCGCTTGAAGGAGTCTGTAAGTAGTGCGCGTGAGGAGAAGATCTCCTCTAAAAGAATTAAGATTAAACTTAAAATAAAATCAGTTTTTAAAAAGAAGCTGAAGTGTTTGTTTTTGTGACTGCTTAGCAGGAAATTTTCAGTTTTTTTGTTCAGAAACATCTGTATAATCGTGCGGCAACACACGGGTTCGAGACAACCCAAAGAGGACAACCACGGTAGCCCACTCTTCCGGGGAACCGGAAGCACGGTGGTGCACCCAAAAAAAAATATATTATAGCCGGAGGTGATTATGCCCTGGATCTGTTTTTGACATCCGAACTGAGTATTTATACCGTGGAGATTGCTGCGCCACTAGGAAACTCAGATCACTGCTTAGTATCTGTCGCGCAAACACTTGCATTTCAAGCCAAAAACCGGCCTAGGCAGCTTCGCCATGTATGGAAGTATGGGGCTAATAGCTGGGACGATTTCCGAGATTTCTTCCCATACTTTCCATGGTCGGAGGGGTGCTTCGGAGACTCCGATGTTAACGCGTGCACGTAGTCGGTCACAGAAATTATTATTCTCGGATGGATTTCTACATTCCACATTCCAGTTCATCTGATAAACCTTGGTTTGACAAAAAATGCGAGCAGATTGCAGCGGTAAAAAATAGAGCTTTCAAACAATGGCGATCCAATCTCACCGACGTTAACAGAACGAATTTTGTTAGAATCAGAAACGCGTGCAACCAGGCGATTGATACCGCAAAGAAGGCCCACAACGACAAAGTGGCCGACAAACTCCTTCAGCGCCCGGCTGGTTCGCGCTCCGGTTCATCTCCCAATGGCGCGAACATCCCTGCATCACAACTCGTTCCGTTACAGAGCGGGGAAGCTGAGGACCTCCCTTCCCGCGCGAGTGTTCCCGGAAAGTTACAATCTACAATTGTACAAAAATAACTGCAACAGTTATTTGGTGGCATCTCGGGCGGCCTCTCGGCGCTACAAGTTTGCCTCTCCCAAGAGAAGTGAAAAAAAAACAAACAAACAAAAAATTCGGCTGTGGTCTGATATGTTGAGCATTGGTTCAATATGTTAGTGATTCTCACCCTCGCAAACGCTGTATATTTCCGCACTCGTTTGGCATGGTGAGTACCAAATCGGACATTATTTAAGAAAACTCCGCACTCACCTGTGAGTAGGGCCTTAGAATATACTCACAGCTAGGCCAGCTTGTCGTAAGAGGCGACTAAAGGCCGAGTGGTAGCCGGGGTCCCAACGCCCTGTGCGCCCGGTGAAATACCACCCCATCAAGCTATAGGCTCTGTGAAATGGTCGGGAGAAATCCCTGGCCATCTTTCGGAGCTTGGCTGATGGACCCGTTCGAAAAAAGGTTGGTTAGGTGGTAGTCGGTCCCAAGGTGAGATACCACCCCGTCACGCTGTACATTCCGCGATATCGCCGAGAGAAATCTACGACGGTGTTTCGGCTGTGTGGCTGATGACCCGGACTGACACGGGGATAAGTCATGATGTTGCCTTCTGATATAAAGAATTCCGGAGGTAAACTAGTCTCCCATTCGGATCTCCGGGGGGGACTATGTCAGAGGGAACATCATGCAGATATCATGATAAATAACCAAACTTTAAGAGGTTCGTCATCGCATAACCGGGCTCGCTCTCGAGGCTCGACCCACGCTCGACTGGTGACGGCATTTTGTAACATCAGGGGCATCGGTTTCACCAATACGAATGTAAACGCCGTCCACCAATATTTGCAAACAACGAAACCTGATATCCTTGCCCTAACTGAGACTCAGGTCGATTCGTCAACTGATTCGACATATCTTCGTTGCTCAGGATACGACTTGCATTCGAGATTCCGTTTTAAGGGCGGAGTCTGCATTTTCGCGCGGTCCAATCTGGCTTGCCAGAGGATGGAGGCGTTGGAACCCAATAATATGGACATCATATGGTTGAGGGTCGTGCTGAGGAATTCCGTTAAATTTCTTTGTTGTCTTTAGCGCTCCCCGAATGACGATCGACCAGCGAAATTCTTCGGACATATTTCATATACCGTCGACTGGATACAGATCAACCACCCAGCTTCTGAAATCATTGTCCTTGGCGATTTCAATGTGCACAATTCCAACTGGTTGTTACATTCTAACAGAACCGACAAGGCTGGGGGGTTGGCGGAGACGTTTGCTGTAACCCACAACTTGACTCAACTCGTGGGGGAGCCAACGCGAGTGCCGGATGCCCGAGGCGATTATGCGAACACCCTGGATCTGTTTTTGACATCCGAACCGAGTATTTATACTGTA
Source organism: Microdon myrmicae (assembly GCA_963931805.1). Classification (NCBI taxonomy): domain Eukaryota; kingdom Metazoa; phylum Arthropoda; class Insecta; order Diptera; family Syrphidae; genus Microdon; species Microdon myrmicae. The sequence continues at coordinate 143,243,164 of OZ007498.1, read as the reverse complement.
GAGTATTCTGCGCCACAGGGAAACTCAGATCACTGCTTGGTATCTGTGGCGCAAGCACTTGCATATCAAGCGAATGACCGGCCTAGGCAGATTCGCCATGTATGGAAGTATGCGGCTGCTAACTGGGACGATATGCGAGATTTCTTCGCATCCTTCCCATAGTCGGAGGTGTGCTTCGGAAACTCCGATGTTAACGCTTGCGCAGAGTCGGTATCAGAGATTTTTCTTCTGGGGATGGAGATGTATATTCCACATTCCATCAAACGAAGTTCGTCTGATAAACCTTGGTTTGACAAAAAATGCGAGCTGATTACAGCGGCAAAAATTAGAGCTTTTAAGCAATGGCGCTCCAATCCCACCGATGTTAACAGAACGAACTTTGTTAGAATCAGAAACGCGTGCAACCAGGCGATTGATACCGCGAAGAAAGCTCACAACGACAGGGTGATCAATAAGTTCCTTCGGTGCCCAACTGGTTCGCGCTCCTTCTGGTCAATGGCAAGGGCTGTCAGCGGTAACTTCGCACCCTCCTCTTTCCCCCCGTTGGTGACAGACAACGGGACATTAGACACGAATCCAAAGGATAAAGCTAATGTATTCGCGAATTTATTTTCCGCGAATTCGAACCTCGATCCCGGCCTTTTGGAGCCACTTGTGATCTCGCCGGTACAGTCTTCGATGCGGGATGTGAGATTTCGTCCGCGCACTATTCAACGCATTCTACGTCAATTGGAATGTAGGAAGGCAACCGGCCTGGACGGAATACCAGCAATAGTCCTTAAGAACTGTGCTCCAGAACTATCGCCGGTTCTTGGCAGACTCTTCCGCTTATCTTATGCCCGGAGGACCTTTCCTGCCTGCTGGAAAATCGCTCGAGTTCAGTCAATCCCAAAGACGGGAAAAAAAGTGTCTCCCACAAAATTACCGTCCGATAGCATTATTGTCTATTTTATCTAAGGTAATGAAAAAAGTCATCAATACAGAATTGGTTAAGTATTTGGAGTGCAACGGACTTCTGAATGACCGTCAATACGGATTCCGTGGCAGGCGGTCCACAGGAGACCTTTTGACACTTATAATCGATATATGGACATCTGCGATTGAACGGCATGGTGAGTCACGGGCGGTTGCATTGGATATCTCCAAGGCTTTTGACCGCGTCTGGCACGGGGCATTGCCGAGCAAACTTCGTTCATATGGGTTTTCCCAACAGCTTTACGACTGGACGAAAAGCTTCCTTGAGAATCGATCGATCCGAGTTGTTGTGGACGGCAAGTGTTCGGATCTGTATCCTGTTAATTCGGGGGTGTCCCAAGGTTCTATTTTGGCTCCAACCTTGTTCTTGCTTCACATAAATGATTTGTTGGAGACAACGGATAACAAAGTGTTCAGTTTTGCGGATGATAGTACGCTTGTTTCCTCCTTTTCGAGTGATCAGCCGATTAGTGCATCAACGTCGCACCAGCTGAGATGTAGACAGATTGACTCTCTGAATCAGGATCTGGATAAAATCCTGCAGTGGAGAAAGGCCAATCTTGTCGACTTCAACGCAACGAAGACACAGTATACAACATTCACAAAGAAAACTGGATCATCGGTTCCACAGCTGATGATGAGTGGCCGGGCCCTCGAGGCTGGGGAAAGTTTGAAATTGCTCGGCGTCACGGTCTGTGGGAATGTATCATGGCATAAACACGTTTCGGGTATCGCCAGATCAGTCTCAGGAAAACTGAGTTATCTTTTTAGAGCCAAGAAATATTTTACCCCGGCCCAACTTCTTCTCCTATATAAATCCCAAATTAGACCCGCGCTCGAATATTGCTCTCATGTTTGGAGCTCGGCTCCTAAACATACCCTCGACCTACTTGAGAGCGTACAGAGACAAGCGATCCGCCTGATCGGGGACTCGGCGCTGACGTCGGACTACAGTCGCTATCACATCGAAGGCGCCTAGCCGATCTCTGTCTGTTTTACAGATATTATCACGGGTACTGTTCTTCGGCGATTCTTGGTATTGTTCCACGCAATTCGGTTTATATGCGCTCCACAAGACAATCCGACGGATCGCATCCGTTTGTGGTTCATCTCCCGGCGGCGCGAACATACCTGTATCAGAACTCGTTCCGTTACAGAGCGGGGAAGCTGTGGAACTCCCTTCCCACGCGAGTGTTCCCGGCGCGTTACAACCTGCAACTGTTCAAAAAGAACTGCAACAGTTATTTGGTGGCATCTCGGGGCGCCCACTCGACGCTATAGGTTCGCCTCTCCCGAAAGAAGTCTAATAAAAAAAAAAAAAGAACCGATAAACAACCGCCCAGTAAGGTATTCTTCAGCCGAAAGGCACAATTGTGACATATTGCTCTATATTACATCCCTCTACTAGCACATAATGTCAGCATCCAAACTGATAGACTGCACTTTTTCTCTCTCTCATTTTCCCCACAAGGGTATTGAATTTTGGCAGCACCCTATCCCACAAGCGGCACATAATAACAGAAAGTAATATATTTTATTAGTCATAAGAGTTTAACCACAAAAATTGCTTTTGGAAAATCGAATGTAGTTGCTATTTTATTAACTTGCTCTCACGCAACCTGTTGGCAGTTGAGTCTGGCATACAGTCAATGTGGAATTAAAATATGTTGACCCGGGGCACTCAAAAACATTCCCCATTAAAACACCATTCACAAGAACGCAAAACACGTAACTGAAAGAATGCGAATTAGTTGGTCTAAAGGAGGGTTATATAAACTTACTGTTTGCAAGTTGTATCCGTGGTGATGGCATAACGTCCGGGTGAACCAATCGCTGTGCAATATCCTTGTGGGTCAGTTTGTGGATTTGGGGTAGTTACCGAGCTGACTGTCGTAGTAAGCGTAGAACTCGTAGAACTCGTAGAAATCGAAGTCGTTGATGTAGTGGAAGACGATGTATCGGAATCGGTAGTCAAAGGACAAGTTGCACCAATCTGAAAATTCCAATCGATTTTATCGATTATATTGAAATGATGTACAATTATTTGCCTTACCCCGATTATTGTTGGGTCAACACATATGTCAGTGGAATCCACGTTACAAACTAGAGGATCTGGACAAGTGAAGTTCACAAGCGAGGGACTACTTCCTCCATAGCATAAGGCAAAAGTACGATAGCTAGTACAGGCAAAAGTACCCTGCGCATTACAAGTTCCACAATCATTGCAAGTTGGTTCAGCAGATCCTACTGGACTACATATTTGGATATTAGATGTGCAAACTGTTCCATTAGGACATTGAACAGACGGTGCTGAAGGAGCTCCTACAAACAACTATTAATGAATCTCATGAATACTTTACATAATAACACTTCTTACCATCAGTGCAGAATTGAAACTTATCAATGTCGACGCAAGCAATTAAAGATGTAGCTGAGCACGTATTGCATAAGGAGTGTACCACACAAATCTTGCCTATAAGCACCAGCAGCTTTGACAAAGATAATAAACTTGATAAAACAGAATCCTATTTAGTAATGTAGAACTTACTATAATGAATTTCATGGTCTCTATGTGTTCTCATGCCCTAAAGAAATTGTACGAATCTCACTTACTGTGTCGCCTATTTGTAAGAAATGTAACTTCTTATCTAATCGCTATAAGAATCTGTAATAAGGTAATGCAATAGTTTTAAAGCTGCAGATAAACGGGATGACAAGATCAGCAGTGAAATTGTCTGTAGCCCGATAAGACTACTGCCTTTTCCAGAGGCAATAGTCGATGATTTACGATAGCTGCAGATACCCAGATCATGTAAGGCAGCTAAGTCTGAACTTTTTATTAGAAGGATTAAAAATAATGAAATATTAAAATAGTATAATCGCAATCGGTTTCTCTATCCAGTTATTCGTGCCTCCATGTAACTCGCCTCTACAAATACTGTCACATATGTTTTAAATTTATTAAAATGGCACTTGTAGGCTGTGTGTTTCAATATAGGAACTGCATTGTATTACACTTATTGACTTTTTATTGTAGTTCTTATTGGCAAGTTTACCGTAGAGGAAAACCCAGTCGGGTTCTATCTCATACGATATTCGTAAAACTTGTAACTTTAATGCTCTCCTTGGGTAAATGACCCGGACGTTCCTTATTAACTGTGACACTGACTTTGTAAATGTCACAAATTGTGTCTTCCTTTCATTGACGAAATTGGGTGTTTAGCTGTTTCCCATTTGTTGATATAAAAAGGTAATTTAAATGCACCTCTATTGGCAGGGCGTTGACACGTTAATGCCCGATTAAGCCGAAGAAGTTGCAGCCTACCACTAGATGCTAAAACACACACAGGCCGAAGTAAATGTAGCCTACCGCTACGTCTTAGAAACACATAGAAACCGCAGACAACTACGCACGGCAAGGAAGCAGACGCTGGATCATGAAGTCGAAACTAGCTACGGAACCAAAAACGAAGCAGAGATCAATTGTACTTTTTAAATGCACAAATAAAAAATCAAATTGTTAAACAAAAACAGTTCAAAAATGAAGAAATCAGCGCATTGTCTTCGACAAAACAACACATCGAATAACCCATTGGTGTTACAATAGTCAACCGTCAATATAAAATATTTTTTACGTATGCACTATTATATAACTCTTACATAATTGTTTAGTAGTAAGAACTGTGTGTATGACCCTAATGCATTGATTTCGTTATTTTATTTGCCCACGTGGCTTTTGGTTCCAGGCTTCCGATTACAAATATATTATTAGTTTTATTTATTCATTTTTTTTCATAACTCTTGTTCTATCCATTCGGGTTTTATATTCGCTAAGGTGAAGAAGAAATATTATTGGTGGCAATACAGAACCCTGATGCACTCAGGAACGAATAGTTTTTTAGTTTAGTGAGGGCAGAACCTCCATTTATTTGGCTTAATGCAAGCTTGAATTAAATTAACATAAAACCTTACAGACTATCTTAAAATCTAGAGTAATAATTAAGACATTATTAAATCGAAAAAAAGGAGAAAAGCAACCGGGAAGTTGAAGATGACTAGGCGATAGGGGAAGTAGGAGGCTAGGGAAGAGCGAGTGTATGTGGGGGTGGTAAATGCGGCATTTGTGAGACAGTGGAGGACATGTGTACGGACGGATAGTGGGAGGGGGGGGGGGGGGGGGGGTATTGAGCTAGGGGAGAGAGGTTGAAATTGCGGGTGGGGTTGGAAAGGTGTAGGGGATAACTAGTTTGATGGAAGGAGAGGAGAGGTAGGATTGCAGGGTAGAGGAGTTATTGAAGGGAGGGGGCGGGGTTAGGGCGGGTTTCTTCTGAGACGTCGTTTGAGAGCGGGAGTGGAGAGGTTGAAATCGAAGGAGGTGGGGAAAGAGTTGGCCTGTCGTAGCATACGCGAGATGGGTTCGTTAGCGCCGTAAGAAGTGTGATGAGCGGGCACGTAAAACAGTCGAGGGTTACGTACGTTACGGGGGTTTGTATGAACTGTTAAAGTCGAGAGCAAGCTTGGGTAATTGATTGAGCCAGACAGAAGGCGATGGACAAAAATGATGTCGGCATGGATTCTGCGCTCTTCAAGTGTGTTGAGATTGATTATAGGGAGCCCGCTTGTGTATGGTGGTAGAGTCAGCGGATTTTCCAAATTTAGTCAACGGAGGGCAAAACGCAAGAAACGACGTTGAACGCCCTCGATCCTGAGAATGTGTAGTAGTGGAGCCGTAGAAAAGAGAGGTGGGATAGGCATCAGATTTCCGTTTGTAGTTGATGAAGTGGTAGAAAGATTTAGGGTCGTTGATCAGGTTGAATTGAGCTTTGGCAAGGTAATCGTGGTAGAGGGAGCTGTAAAGCTCGGTGAATTGGTAAAAGTAACCGAGATAGTTAGAGTAGTCCAGGGGAGAACGCGTATTTAGGAAAGTGTTTCACAACTTATTCCTCTTGTTACGAAGGGTGCGGAGTTTGCGGTTATACCAACGGGCCGATGAGAATGATAACCTGTATCGGGAATATGGGACATGGTGTTGTAGATTTCTGGGTAAAGTGAGGCTGTAGCGACCTTTACACTTATATCATTTAAGCGGAGTGTGATATTGCTGAGGTACTCATTTATGAGCCGGAAATTGGCTTTTCGGAAGTTGAAAGAAAATTGGTAGGGGGAGGTGTGCTGTGGGCTGAGTAGTCATGGTATAAGGATAAGAGAAGCGGGGGGGGTGGTAGTTGTCAATAGTTGAGAGGGTGTGGGGACTAGAGACAACTGAGGAATTAAAGGGGTCTGCCGTGAACACTAGGTCAAGCTGTCTGTCCAAATGGTTATCAAAAGGAAAGGAGTAAGTATTTTGTAAGATCGAATGTGTTTTGGACTGAAGTCCTCTGAGATTCTGATAGTAAATGGTTAGGGGAAGAGTATTGGGAGACCCCATAGAGAGTGGGGCGGAGAGCCGATTCGGGCCGACAGAACTTATTTTTAGTGTGTTCGCTGCGTATGGGACCAGATGCCATTTTCGTGCAAATGTATTGTCGAAAGGCCGAGAGGTCTCTTGTTACTTTAAGAGGGGGAATATTGAAGTTTTCATGGAAACTTATGTACAGATTACGAAGGCTAGGGAAATCGGTGGGTAGACCTTGCCGTTGAATGGAGATCTTAACGCTCGTTTTTGTTTTGCCTTCATAGCAGACTGCATCAGATTTGCCAGGAAGGTAAGCTAGATAGCTGCGGACGTTATCGAAGATCCGACTATTTCGAAGCTTCGAGGGGGCATAGCGGCATTCAAACGACTTAAGGGATTGTTGTGTGATCTTGGTGGGGGGCAGTAGGTGGCGGCCACAAACGGGGGGGGGGGGGTGTTTGGGGCTGAGGCGTGATGGGGATAGAAGACTGATGTAAAGATATGCCGCCTATAACAGCTCGAATTGATTGATTTTCGAGGATGTATGTTGATTGTATTGATGCAATCATAGATGGTGATAAAGAACTATGATTTGGGGATGAATTCGTGGAAAACTAATTTGCGAAAACATTGACTTTCTATGTAAAACTCGTGGCTAGTGCCCCACTGCTCGTCACTGACGGAGAGTAGGAAAACCAACTAAAGTTGTTGCTGATGACTTCTGCAACATGAACATGACTACTGCAAGGAACATGAACCGGTTCGGCGCTCGGGTAGCGTGTTAGTTACTACTTTTCTTATGGTTGCGCCAAATGATGTGTAAACTTCCAAAAATACCACGGGCCCGAGCCTTTGGAATGCATGATTCACCGAGTTGTGCAGTATGTCACAACATTGCGCCTACGTTCTAAAACACACCGTTGCATGTCTCACCATTCTCCTCGCAGGATGTTACTTCGCGGGGCTGGTTAGCTCTTTTACTGGTCCCCTATGGCTTCCTCCGGATGTGATAATTTCAAAGTCTATCTGCCTTTTAAGCTCGTGCTCCATCTGGCCTGCCATAAAGCAATAGAAGCTCCTCTTTCCAGTAGCTTTATCGGTGCCATGCCGCTGGGCACTGCATTCATTGTGGCTCTACTTTTGTACATCCGCAGCATCTCTTTAGCTAGGATGTCTATGGGGAGTAGTCTGCCTCTAACAAATGCTGCCTTGTCGGAGATCGTGCTGTAGTCGCATTATTTTTTTTTTTTTTCATATCCACATTTATTTAACAATTCAATTGCAGATTTTACTTAAGACTAAATGTTAACTTCTATTTTACAAATATCATTCTTACATTAACTTGCTGACTCTTCGCAATCCCTCTACGTTATATGTTACACTATCATTTCTATCATTCTTATGCCTTTCGGCGTACAATAACTAATGTTTTTATAACATGTCACATAATTGATATGTTTTCTTTTTAAAATGTACTCCATTTTTTCTATATCATGAGTTATTTATAACTTTTTTTTGTTTTTTTAAATTACATATATAGGAGGTTGACAAGCAAAATAAAGACAACATAAACAAACCGTACAAACATAAACAAGGAATACAAATAAAAATAAAAAATAAATAAAAAATTAAAATTAAATTAAAAACAAAAATTAAAAAAAAAAAAATTGGGAATTGGGGATAGGCGGAAGGAAAGCGATGCGCCTATGTTTGGGGACGTGTAGTCCTTTCTTCATCACTGATCCACCACCAGTTGGGATGGGATCAACCTTTTATTGACTTATCTCTTTCACCGGTCACCATACTAAAACGCAGGCGATCTGAAATATTAGACATATCGTTATCATGGAGAATGCGTTTATCCCTGGCACCACAGAAAACGTGGTAAACAATAGAGACTCCATATTTGCCTTGGATAAGTCCTTTTTTATCCAAAAGAGGGAGCGCTTCTGGGAGAATGAACCCATTCTGTAGAATACTCTCCAGATACACATTATTGGGATAGAATGCTCCCGAAATGAGATCATTTTCACTGCACATTGCCCTAGTTGTGTGACCACGGATAATCTTGATAATGAAGTTATCTATTCTGTTTAGTCCTGATTTGTCATACAGGACTCTATTGGGATAATAGTTCTTGTATTGCGACTCTGGGGTTCTATACATTTCGAGGCAGGAACGCAAACTGCCTCTCGAACACCCGAAACTTCTCCATGTAAAATGGGGATATGCTATACCATACCGGGCAGCCATACACTAATATTGCTCGGATGAATGCCGAGTATGAAATTATTTTCACCTTGGGATCGAGAAGACTACTACGGAAGAGACTTCGTGTCAATGCATACGCGATTTTAGCTGCTGTAAGAGCAGGTGGTGTATGCTTATCAAAGTAAAGATACTGATCAAGCCAGATTCCAAGGTATCTGACTACAGTTCTTACTTGTAGGGAAAGATTATTACTTCCCACAATGGAAAATGTTTTCCAATTCCGTTGTGTATCCCTTAATACACTGGACAGGGGCGTTCTGAAAAGGATAGTCTCTGTTTTCTGGAAATTTAGTTTAATTTCCAGTCGTCGCAAAAACGTTTGATTTTGTTGAAATCATCTTGCAGAAGTCTGTTGATGACATCAATCTTTTCTCCAGATCTACACACCACAATGTCGTCGGCGTACGCAATTGCGTGGTTGAGAGAACCCACTAGTTCACTAGTGTAAATGTTAAATAAAATGGAAGAATTCACTGCTCTCTGTTGTAAGCCGGTTTTGATGTCGAAAGTCTTGTTAGAGGTTATATCTCCACATTTCACTACAAATTGTTTACCAATTATCATATCGTAAATAATGTATAATAAATATTCGAGCATACCTAGATTTGATAACTTATATACAACGAGACGGTGTCGAAGGCCTTTTCAAAGTCAACCAAACAGGCCCCTGTGCATTGCCGCTTCGCCTTGTTCCACTGTATGTCGGAAACAAGTTTTGTCGCAGTATGAACTGTGTCATGTTGCGATCGAAAACCAAACTGGTTGTTCGGAATACTACCATTTTCCTCACACCAGTTAGACAATGTTTTATTTATAATTTTCTCGAATATCTTGCTGATGTTCGGAAGCAAACTAATCGAGGGAAGTTTGGCTGGATTGCTGCTGTCCTTGCCCTTTTTGGGGATGGGGTGGACTACAGCAGATTTCCATTGGTTTGGATAATATGCATTATTTAGAGCGTTATTGAACAAAATAGTGTAAACCTTCCCTACTTAAAAATGTAAATGCTTTAGAACAATGTTTGGAATACTATCTATTCCTTATTCTTAATCGATCTAAGAATGTCAGTAGTATGTATTAGCGGGTTCTGGGTCAGGAAGAGAGGTCATAGGGGATTCCCCGCGACGTCATCCTGGGGAATACCCCCGTGACACCTTCCCGGATTCCCCGGTTGCCTTGACCGTGACCCCTCCCCTAGACCTTGACCCCCGCCCTTGACATTGACCCCTGACCTTGACCTTGACGCCTACCCTTGACCTTGACCCTTGACCTCGACCTCGACCTGTCCTTTGACCTGTGACATTGGTCTTGACCTTAACCTTCGACCCCGACCTGACCTTTGAGCTTTGACCTTTGACCTTTGGGCTTTGGGCTTGACCATTGACCATTGACCCCTGACGCTTGGCATTTGACCCTGGCCCTTGATCTTGACCCTTGACATTGACCTTGACCCTTGACCTTGACCCTCCACCTTGATCTTTGACTTTGACCCTTGACCGCAAAGTTGACCTTGACCTTGACCCTTGGCGTTGACTTTGACCCCTCACCGATCCTGAAGGCATTCTGGGGCGATGGGAAGTGCACTTCAATGAATCGCTAAATGGTCAGCTCACAGACGAATTGATGGCTCCACCAATACAAGATCAAGACCAAATGCTGCCGCCACCAAGCATTGAGGAAACAGTAAAAGCCATAAGACAGATCAAATCAAATAAAGCCCCTGGAGCTGATGACATACCAGGTGAGCTGATCAAACAGTGAGGGAGAGTTACATCACGCAGTTCATGAGATCGTGGTGCAAGTATGGGAGCAAGAGGATATGCCGGAAGATTGGCGTCGTGGTATAATTTTCCCCATACATAAGAAGGAAGATATCACACTGTGCAGCAACTATAGGTATATAACATTGCTGAGCACCGCCTATAAGATACTCTCCACTATCCTACAAGATCGGATAGCCCATAACGCTAAAGCCATCATTAGTCATTATCAGTGTGGCTTCATCCCAGGCAAATCAGCGATTGATCAGATATTCACCCTTAGGCAGGCGATGGAAAAATGCCAGGAATTTAATATTCATTATATCATATATTTATAGACTTTAAGGCCGCCTACGACACCATAGCCAGGGTAGAACTATATCATGCCATGAGAGAATTCGGCATTCCAAACAAATTGATACCACTTTGTAGGTTGACCATGACCAACGTAACTAGTCAAGTAAAAATATCGGTATTGCTGTCCAAACCAATTAACAACTTTAATGGACTCCGACAAAGGGACGGTCTGGCCTGCCTCCTCTTCAACCTGGTGTTGGAGAAAGCAATCCGTGACTCTGGCGTTCCAACAAGAGGGACTATTGTCTTCAAGTCCAGGCAGATACTTGCCTACGCAGATGACATCGACATCATCGGTAGATCCGATTAAGCTGTACAGGACTCCTTCACCCAAATCGAGTAGGCAACACAAAAACTGAGACCGCACATTAATGAGGGAAGTACATGGTGGCAACTTCTGCGAAGAGAAGACCTAACGTTGGTCAAACTATCAGGGTAGTGGAGCACAAATTTGAAGTAATGCAATCCTTTAATCACCTTGGGTCAATAGCATAACAATATAGAAGAAGAAATACGCGAGCGGCCGATCAAATCCACGGTCTATCAAGGTTTTTTAAATCCCGAAATTTATCCAGAACATCCAAGCTACTACTGTACAAGACCATGGTCTTACCAGTATTCATATATGGATCCGAGACTTGGGTGCTCAATAAGAGGTACTCTGAACTCTTAGCCGCGTTCGAGAGTAAGATCTTAAGGAGAATTGTTGGCCCCGTATGTGAGGGAGGACGACTCCGGAGACGCTACAATCATGAGTTGTACGCAATCTACCTTGAAGCTAATGTTGTAAGAAAAATCAAGCTCGGTAGACTCCGGTGGGCGGAACACCTAGATCGAATGAGCGAAGAGGAGCCTGCCCGAAAAGTCCTTTGTGGCAGGATGTATGGAAGGAGACAGCGCGGCAGACCTTGTCTGCGATGGAGGGATGGTGTAGACCAGGACGCCCAGAGCATGGGAGTGCCAAACTGGATGACATCGGCTCAAAATCGGGACCGGTGGAGGGATTTAATAAATATAGCCAAGACCTGATCCCGGTTGTAGTGATGATGATGATGACTTGTATTGTTTGGCTGTGAAAGAATGGGCCTTTACCTTGGGATCGTCCCTGAGTATTTTGATGAGTTCCGCATGAATTATGGGGCCATCTACATAAGGTTGGCTTTTCGAATACGAGGCGTACGTCACCCTGAAGTTAAGGGATAAAGCTTTAACTTTCAGATCGCCAATATTATAAATTACAATTGATGGACAAAAGATTATTATCTTGTGAACAATGGGATTACCTGGATTTTTTTGGTTCACTGATGTGTTCCTGTGAATAACACTTATCTTAGATACTGGTTGGTTGAATTGCAGCCAGTCGGCACACTGACGCTGGAAGAGTCCTGCATCGTTTGAAAACTGATAAAAACATCAAATAAATCTGACTGAGCCTTGTAAACAGATTTTTAACCAAATGATGTCCCAGTTTCTAAGTTAAACTGCTTTTCTCATTGTTGATGAGCGGCTCGTACGTTCGTGTTAGTGAGATCGAGTGCTCTGATATTACAAAATGCCGTTAAGAGTTAAATTAATGAAAATTACTTATCTTCTACTTTAGAGAGATATGCAATCGATAACCAAGGTAATTGACAAGGTTTATTAATTCAGACTCTGTATTAACCGGTAACCTAAATTACAATGAGTTAAACAAAATTACAATTAATAAAAAATAGGATTACGTTGGTTTGTTCAAGACTAACATTGAACTAAACCATAATCACTTGAAGGTAAGTAAATACAGCACAATATTCCTTAATTTTGGAAGAAATATCTTTCGAAATGTGGTAGACAAGAGATGACTTTGAAATTACTGCGCATCATTTTTAATACTTTTTCCAACAACGAATCTATTTCTTTTATTTCCCTCCTTTTTTTTCATTAAATAGTTTACTTTTATAACGTGTGTAAAACTTTCTTTAAGTTTTGTTTGCAAAAATGAAGTCCTTAAATAGATAGCGTAAATAAATATTATAAAACAAGAGATATCGAAACATCTTATTTATGATTATTAGACACATATGCTGAGGATGTTCATTAGTTTTTTATACATCACTATTGATAACGATGTTTTAAAAGTATAAAACAGATGCAGTCTAAATAGGTCAGATGAACAGAAAGATCTTAATTGAAAATATCTGCCGCATCACTGAACTTTTCTAATAGTCTTTCAATTTCAAACCTCCTAAGAAATATTGCAATCTTGAGTACGTGCTTCATAAAAAATTAATTAACACACCTTAAAGGTTTTTTTTCGCAATTTTATAACTATTTTAGGGCCATATGTATTTCAAGTACGGTACACGGCACCCCTTTAAATAGAGAAATTGAATGTTCGGTCGGTCAGTAGTTTTCCTTAGTACGGCCATGAGCAACATGGTCCTATTCGGAGTAAGTTTTTAAGTTCTGATTTTAGTGGTAAAATTAATATAACTTTAAATATTAATAGTTGATAGTCTCTACTTTGTAGAAGTTCAGCAGTTGGTCGTAGAGTTCAGTAGTTTGGGGTCCAGACTGTTAAATATTGTCTCATATATGATAAAGCTCAGTGGAGTTATGATAAATAGTGATAGTGTAACCGTGATAAGTAGTGTATTGCCTTAGTGTTTCAAAATACAATTACGTTAAGAAATAAAGCGTCTGATGTCACCTTTACGCGATGATGCCATATTGGACTCTTAACCGTCAGATTTCTAATCACACTAAAGTCAAAACCACTGAAAATCGTTGATGCTTTTGTTCTAAACTTACGACTATAATTCGCTTATGCATAGTGTTCCATAAATAGGATGCCACCTTTGGAGGTATAATTCCTTACATGATGGGCATCATCATCGGCACCACAACCGGGATCAGGTCTGGGCTATATTTATTAAATCCCTCCACCGGTCCCGATTTTGAGCCGATGTCATCCAGTTTGGCACTCCCATGCTCTGGGCGTCCTGGTCTACACCATCCCCCCATCGCAGACAAGGTCTGCCGCGCTGTCTCCTTCCATACATCCTGCCACAAAGGACTTTTCGGGCAGGCTCCTCTTCGCTTATTCGATCTAGGTGTTCCGCCCACCGGAGTCTACCGAGCTTGATTTTTCTTACAACATTAGCTTCAAGGTAGATTGCGTACAACTCGTGATTGTATCGTCTCCGGAATCGTCCTCCCTCACATACAGGGCCAACAATTCTTCTTAAGACCTTTTTCTCGAATGCGGCTAAGAGTTCAGAGTGCCTTTTATTGAGCACCCAAGTCTCGGATCCATACATGAATACTGGTAAGACCATGATCTTGTACAGTAGTAGGCTGGATGTTTCGGGATTTAAAAAACCTTGATAGACCATAGTAGACTTTGTTGGATTTAATCAGCCGTTCGCGTATTTCTTCTTCCATATTGTTATCGGCTGATACTATTGACCCAAGGTAGTTAAAGGATTGCACTACTTCAAATTCGTGCTCCACTACCCTGATAGTTTGACCAACGTTAGGTCTTCTCTTTGCGGAAGTTGCCACCATGTACTTAGTTTTTCCCTCATTAATGTGCAGTCCCAGTTTTTGTGCCGCCTGCTCGATCTGGTTGAAGGATTCCTGTACCGCCGATTCGGTTCTACCGATGATGTCGATGTCAACTGCGTAGGCAAGTATCTGCCTGGACTTGAAGACAATAGTCCCTCTTGTTGTACCGCCAGAGTCACGGATTGTTTTCTCCAACGCCAGGTTGAAGAGGAGGTAGGCCAGACCGTCCCCTTGTCGGAGTCCATTATAGATATTTATTGGTTTGGACAGCAATCCCGATATTTTTACTTGACTAGTTACGTTGGTCATGGTCAACCTACAAAGTGGTATCAATTTGTTTGGAATGCCGAATTCTCTCATGGCATTATATAGTTCTACCCTGGCTATGCTGTTGTAGGCGGCTTTAGAGTATATAAATAGGTGATATAATGGAATCTTAAATTCCTGACATTTTTCCATCGCCTGCCCAAGGGTGAATATCTGATCAATCGCTGATTTGCCTGGGATGAAGCCACACTGATAATGACCAATGATGGCTTTAGCGTATTGGGCTATCCGATCTTGTAGCATAGTGGAGAGTATCTTATAGGCGGTACTCAGCAATGTTATACCCCTATAGTTGATGCACAGTGTGATATCTCCCTTCTTATGTATGGGGCAAATTATACCACGACTCCAATCTTTCGGCATCTCCTCTTGCTCCCATACGTGCACCACGATCTCATGTATGGCGTGATGTAACGCTGTCCCTCCTTGTTTGATCAGCTAAGCTGGTATGCCATCAGCTCCGGGGGCTTTATTTGATTTGGTCTGTCTTATGTCTTTTAATGTTTCCTCAATGCTTGGTGGCTGCAGCATTTGGTCTTGATCTTGCATTGGTGAAGCCTCCATTTAGCAATTCATTGAAGTGCACTTCCCATCGCTCCAGAATGCTTTCAGGATCGGTGATCAGATTACCCTCTTTATCCTTGCAGTAAGTGCAGCGTGGTGCGTACTGCGTCATACTGCGGATTATTTAGTAGAACTTCCGCCCCGGGTGATTTGATAAGTACTTTCACAAGAAATTATCATTTGAAAATTTTGAAAATTCAGCCATTGGGACCTCATTTCCCCTGACCTTCAGAAGACGGTTCTCTAGCCGTTGTCAGGATAACTCATGACAGATTTATCTGTAATTAAAAAACAACTATTTTCTGTTAGAAGATACGTAAAACTCTTGCCCGGGCGAAGGGCAACAAAGTAATTTAAAATTTGAATTTTTGCGGAGCTGTAAACAAAAAATCATTTTTTTTTTTTTTTTGGTAAAATTTGCACCACGTATTGCCTTGTAAAATTAGTTGTGATACAAACAAAAAAGAAAAGAAAAGAACAAAGAAGAATAGTTATGAAAAAACAAGAAAGAATCCCTTGTTCAAGCACTAGATAATATTATCTTGAGGAATGATACAAAATTTGAACAAAATCGGTTCAAAACTTTTTGAGAAATCATGACAACCGAAGTCAAAAAAAAGTTTCAAGAAAAATTCAATTGAAACGCTAGGCTAACGTGTCATGACGGGCGAAACTTCAGAGCCTTTTTTTTGGCGATTGACAAATTGTGTGGCACCCAACGCGAACAAATTTTTTTGACAGTCAAATGTTTACGCAATATTGAATGTATGCTGGTCCCACTAACTCCTAAGGTTGTCTCAATCTCACGATAGGTCACATGACGATCTTCCAATATCAGTTTGCGCACAGCATCAGTGGTTTTCGGAACAACAACTGATTTTGGACGACCTTCACGAAATTCATCTTGTTGTGAACTACGACCACGATTGAATTCATCATACCATCGATAAACACTGGTCCTTGATGGAGCTTCATCGCCAAAAATTGAATTAAGTTCACCCATGCACTGTTGCTGAGTTAATCCACGCCGAAAGTTGTAAAAAATAATCTCACGAAAATGTTGACGATTTAATTCCATTTTTGGGCCGAGATGAATCTCTTAAGTTACTGTAAACAACACAAATAGCGCTCGTATGTCAAAACGTTCTGAGTGCGTATAACCTCAAAAATGTCCAACTTTACGACAAAGCTGTCAATTGCCGGATTGCAACACTAGGGTTGCCAAATCCCGAAACATAAGAGGCAACCCTCGTAACCTTGCCCGGAAAAAACAAATTATTATGGAAAATTTAACAAGCCTCGGGACTTGGTAAATAAGGCCAAGACTGGATCCCGGATGTAGTGCTGGTGATGATGATGTTGATTAATAAAACAGAAAAATTATTTTTTCATGGACTCGCGTCCTTTATTTATTTATGTTGTTACATTAATTCTTACTGATTCTATGAACCGCGTTCTGAGTCTTACAATTGGCTTCTATACCTAATTCTAGATCTGGAAATTCATGCTTATCTTGGTTCTCATGAATCCCATGAATGCGTGATTATCATGGGTTTGAATGGTGTCCTAATGGCGGTCTTTAACTCACTCGTTTTATTTTCAATAACACACCCGAATACACACGGCTTTTAATTTTACTTCGGTGCTTGACGTTGGGTAAGAGACTCTGTGAATATTGATTTTAAAGTGCGATGGGCTTTATAATTGTCGTCCAACGAAGACGAAGGTTAAAAAATGACTCGTCTTCTTCTTCGATTGTGTAAATCGAAGGATGCGTTATACGTTACTTACCTCTGTTTATGGCTCAACCAGTACACAGGCACAGATGTGTGCTTCACAGTACATTCATTGTTTACGCAAGGCAAACGGGACCAATGCTGTGTCCTTAATTGACCGCACTTGTGAATTGTTTACTTTAGATATTCGTAATACGATCCTTAATAACTTATATTTACACAAATGTCCATTCTTGGTCAACGACAACAATAATATTTTGTATATCTTATTGTATCGTCTTCATGGAATCGGTTAGTATTATTGTGAGTAGCACAATTTGCGTCATTTGTTACGCTTTTTGTGCCGACATAGAGTTTCTAGATGTGGTATCTGCATTCTATGATTCGCCTGCGTATGCATTTTAGGATTTAGGCACAAGCTACCCATAAAATAATTTCGTATGTTGTTTAAGGTTAAACAACATATGCATATTTACGTTGAGTGAATTCGCTTAATGGTGAGGAGTATCCCCAAGATTAAACGTTTGGGGGTGACAAGTAATATGTTCAAAGGTGTTATTAATCACCAAGCAGAAGAAGCAACAACTACATTATGTCAAAATAATGAAAATGAACTATTTTCAATTCGGTTTCATGAATTAAAAAAAAATCGCCCTTCTTGAACAAAAGTAGCAATATAATGTTGTTTGCTCAGATAATCTAGTAGTGTAGCACCTTTCTGAAATATTCACTAATTCCCCATGTTCTTAAATTAATTTGGCAGTCATTTTGGTGTTCACCACAATAAATCTACATTGACCGATAAGAACTTGCTAAACTAAAAGTTAAGACTCTTTTTTTTCTTTACAAACATTTTGAGTAAAGTCATAATAGCTATTTTCCATCCGAAGTTTTATTTTATATTTTTGGTGAGGTCAGAATCATCATTTATTCAGCTTAATACAACCGATATTAAGTAATGAAAAACAAAAAAATATACACAGTGGTGGAAAAAATAATAGAAACAAGCTTGTTCTTCAACATTAACCGTTAAGAAAAAATGTATTTGGGGAAAAATAAGAATTAAAAATATATTAATAGATTTGGTGCACTGTAATACATAAAAGAAATGCTAAATTTGAAAAAAAAAATCGAGATATAGTAAAAAAAAATATTGATTCCGGTTTCCTTGGATTTCCTGGAAAAAGTAATTGAAACAAATTAGTTATTTGTTTGTGTTTTGTGCAGAATTTGTAGGGGTTAAGAAGTTGATGTTCGGACACGGGAACTGGTTTATTCCTATCCCCATCATGAGTTCACTGTACAAAACACTGAGCAACGCAGCAAACCGTTCACAAAGAAAAACAGGAATAATAAAACAATGTTTTATCTTCGCAACCGAGCGGACACAGCACAGAAAATAAAACACACGATTTTTGTCTTTTTATTGTTCTCGGTAATTTTGTCTATTACTAGTGCACTTCCAATATTAAATTCATCTTATTCGTATGTTTAAACATTATATTCTATTGAATTTTTAGGTCCCGATTAGTACAAGTTATAATTTTATTTTAGACGGCATTTTTAACTCGACTCTTTCTTTGTCTGCGGTTTGCAAAAATGGTTTTGCTATGAAAAAAACACAACTCGGTTGTAAAAAAAACTAAACTCTCGGACATTCTCGACTCCGTAGCGAGACACACTCAGGGGAGTGCACACTCTCGTGTGCAATCTGCATTAGCGAAATGATGATACGCGCACGATGGTGGTAGACTCTTCCAGGGTTGAATTCCGACTTTTGATTCAACCCTCAGTTCGGGGTGAGTTTGGTGGCGTGGTGAAAAGGAAATGTAATTTTCCTTTTGGGCAGTGACCAATGGGAGAAGATCTCTCCGGTTGATCTTAGCGAGAGTGCTAATAGATCGTTGTGTACCCATGCAGCGAAGATCATGGGAAACGAAATCGAAAAAAAGAGAAGATAACAAAGGACATTATTCGTGGCATAGATGCATGGTGCAGTTGCGTAAATAGACCGCATTTCAATTAGGCTAATGATGCTAAGAGCAATTTATGTACACAATGGGTGATTGTGTATCATATCTTGCTGATCTTAAGGGATCGAATTTTTGTATGCATGTTTATATGCGAAAGAATTCGATTTATGGCCACTAGACGCTAGATGCGTATATTTGCTTTTGTCCGTTGGACAAAAGGCTGCCGAGGCCATGGGATTGCCGGGAAAATGTGGCGTGCACGTGTGCAGCAAAATTGCTTTGCAAACAGGGGAGCCGATAAGGCTTTCTGCTTTAAGGATGCATGTGCCTGTAAAGAATTCTTTTTAAGGAATTTGAAAATACATTGGATGCATGAATGGTAAGAATTCTTTGTGGGGAACTTTAGTTAATCCACTAAGTGCATTAACCGCTTAATGCACACCTCCGTGACATATACGGGCAACGTTTACCGGCAGAATTGTGCAGCTCCGTGAACGTCACGGTCACTGTAATTTTATATGTCTCAAAATATTACAGCTCCGTATGGGTCACGGTTAATATAGAAATATAATTTTCCAAATATTTTAAGTCCGTATCTGTCACGTTGGATGGTAGATTATTGCCATTCTCGGAATTTGCGTTTGCTTATGCTAAGACTAGAGCCAGATGTTTATGACCCACATTATCATTCTAAAAGTTAACTTTTTCATGTGCGGACGTGTAGTATATGCAGTGATATTTGAAAATCCAAGACATTTTGCTAGAATAAGTTTTACGCTAGTATAACAATATAATATATTTTATCTCAGGTAAGATTTTTTTTTTATTGTTGAATATTTAGAAATTTATTTAGAAAAATTTGTTCAGCCAAATGTCTGACCAAGAAGATTCTGAATTTGAGTATGCCAATTTATCAGAAAGCGGAAGTGACGATAGCGATATAGAATCGGATTCGGAGGAAAGGGAGGATGATGACCAATCAAATGATATCTGGACACAAGTAAATACAGATATCTTGGATTCAGCACCACCGCGTTTCCAGTTTATTGGTGTCCCAGGTTGTACATTCAATGCAGATAATTTTGCAGTCTTGGATTATTTCCAATTATTTTTTGATAATGAATTGATAAACTTATTGGTCACCGAATCTAATCGCTATGCAGAACAACAACCACGAAGATCGTATGATGTTTTATTGCCTATAAAAACAGAGGAAATGAAAATATTTTTATGTATAAATAGAATTCAAGGAATACTAAAAAAGCCAGAAGAAAGAATGTACTGGACAACTAAAGACATTTTTGCTACTCCAATATTTCCAAAACTAATGTCTTTACGTCGATATTTATACATAAAAAAAATTTACATTTTTCTGATAATGAATCATATGACTGTCATACTCATCCGAATCCTAAACTAAACAAAATTTGTCCTATTTATGAAGCTCTAAATAGAAAATTTTAGCTCCTCAATAGTATACTGGTTAGTATACCCGCCTGTCACGCGGGAGACCGGGGTTCGATTCCTCGTCGGGGAGCCTCTGGCGCAAGACTAATGACCTTGCCCGGAAAAAAACAATACATTATGGAAAATTTAACAAGCCTCAGGACTTGCTAAATAAGGCCAAGACCGGTTCCAGGTTGTAGTGCCGATGATGATGATGAAATAGAAAATTTAGTACATTTTATATACCTGAACGAGACATAAGTGTAGATGAAAGTTTATTATTGTACAAAGGACAATTGGGTTGGATCCAGTACATCCCTCTAAAACGATCTCGTTTTGGGATAAAAATCTACATGCTCTGCGAATCTAAAACAGGGTATTTGTATTCGTTTATTATTTATACTGGAAAAGGAACTAGGTTGCCTCTTATGTTTCGGGATTTGGCAACCCTAGTGTTGCAATCCGGCAATTGACAGCTCTGTCGTAAAGTTGGACATTTTTGAGGTTATACGCACTCAGAACGTTTTGACATACGAGCGCTATTTGTGTTGTTTACAGTAACTTAAGAGATTCATCTCGGCCCAAAAATGGAATTAAATCGTCAACATTTTCGTGCGATTATTTTTTACAACTTTCGGCGTGGATTAACTCAGCAACAGTGCATGGATGAACTTAATTCAATTTTTGGCGATGAAGCTCCATCAAGGACCAGTGTTTATCGATGGTATGATGAATTCAATCGTGGTCGTAGTTCACTCCAAGATGAATTTCGTGAAGGTCGTCCAAAATCAGTTGTTGTTCCGAAAACCATTGATGCTGTGCGCAAACTGATATTGGAAGATCGTCATGTGACCTATCGTGAGATTGAGACAACCTTAGGCGTTAGTGGGACCAGCATACATTCAATATTGCGTAAACATTTGACTGTCAAAAAAATTTGTTCGCGTTGGGTGGCACACAATTTGTCAATCGCCCAAAAAAAGGCTCGTGTCAATTGGTCGAAAGAAATGCTCAAAAAATACGGTCGCGGTGCTTCGAAACACGTCTATGACATCGTGACAAGTGATGAATCGTGGATTTACGCATATGAGCCCGAAAGTAAACAGCAGTCGACTGTCTGGGTGTTTCAAGATGAGCCAAATCCAACAAAAGTTGTTCGCGCACGAAGCACTTCCAAGCAAATGGTTGCCTGTTTTTTCGGAAAAACTGGACATGTCGCAACCGTACCACTAGAACAACGCAGAACAGTCAATTCTGAGTGGTACACAACCATTTGTTTGCCAGTTGTCTTCCAAGAAATCAGGAAAACCAACCGCCGAAGACGGATCACTCTTCACCACGACAATGCGAGCTCTCACACATCGGCTGCGACAACTGCATTTTTGAGCACCCAAAACATCGATTCGATGGGTCATCCGCCGTATAGTCCTGACTTGGCACCGAATGACTTCTTTTTATTCCCGTACGTAAAAAACAAACTGAGGGGTCAACGTTTTTCGACACCTGAAGAAGCGGTTGCTGCATTCAGAATGCATGTGTTGGAGACAATTGGTTCAAACGCATGCAAAAGTGTATAGATCTTCATGGGGAATATTTTGAAAAACAATAAAGTGATTTTCGATGATCAATATTTGTTTTTGTTCTCTAATCCCGAAATATAAAAGGCAACCCTCGTAATATCCCCAAAATATAAAGACATGCCTATGACTTCACAGGTCGTATTGTCGTTAGCAGATTCTCTGCTAGATATGGGATATTGTGTAACGACCGACAATTATTACACGTCCCCACAACTAGCAGATTTCCTTGTATCCAAAAAGACTGATTTATATGGTACTCTGCGGTCCAACAGAAAAGATTTACCACGACAACTTGTGACTAAAAAAACTAAAAAAGGAGAATCTATAGCATTCCAAAGAAAAAAAGTCATGGTAATGAAGTGGCATGACAAGAAAGAAATTTGTCTTTTGTCGACAATTCACAATCCCGAAAATGTCCTAACTGCGAAGAAAGATAAAGAAGGAAATCCCATAAAGAAACCTAAATTAGTTGTGGACCACAATAACACCATGGGAGGCGTCGATAGATTAGATCAACACTTACATGACTATCAACTAACTAAAAAACGGGGGAAAAAATATTATAAAAAAATATTTATGAATTTATTTGATTTTGCTACTTTCAACTCTTTTATTTTGTACAAAAAGAATGGAGGAGCGATGGATAATTTGAAATACAGAACAAAACTGATAGAAGAAATGATAGAAAAATATCACTTGAGTACAAACGTCAAGAAGGCAAGGCGACAAAGACATATGGGACCATTACGACAAACGGAACGACATATTCCTGACTTTATTCCTCCAACTGAAATAAAGGCTGTACCTTATAGAAATTGTGCAGTATGTTGTTCAAGCAAAGACAGCACGGGCAAAAAAATCAGAAAAGAAACAAGATATTGGTGCAGTGAGTGTGACGTGGGACTCTGCGTAGTACCTTGTTTTAAAATTTACCATACACAATTAAAATATTAATAAAAAAATTTTTTTGTTGCATAAATTAGTTAAAATAAGCATAAATAATAATTATTTGCAAAAAAAATAAATGATTTTTTTTGTACCTAAATTGATTAAAAAAAATGTGGATTAAGGGGTTACATGTCTGTAGCGATTCTAACAGATACACACAATTCACAAGCAAAAATGGTGAAGAACACCGAACGAAAAAATCGAATAAGAAAAATACATCAGAACCGTATACCAAGCGATAAATAAAAATAATTCACACCAGTGGGAATATACTCGAGTTTGGAAATCAAATTCTAAACACGGTCAGTAGTCTGATGCTTCACTGCTTCGCTTTTCAATCGTTTCATCGTGTGTTCAATTCACCTTCTTCACTATCCTTGCTAAACGCTATAATTGGTGACTACGACGTGATCTTGTACACACAGCATACACTTCCCATAGTAAAGCAGAACTTCACACACGGTCACGACTTCCGCATAGAGCCCAGCCTCCGACGTTTTCTCGTTTCTCTCTCGTTCGTCCGTCGTCCGCATACGAATCTGATCGTAACGAAGTTACTGCGGCGGGAGTGTGTAGCGATTCTAACAGATACACACAATTCACAAGCAAAAATAGTGAAGAACACCGAACGAAAAAATCGAATAAGAAAAATACATCAGAACCGTATACCAAGCGATAAATAAAAATAATTCACACCAGTGGGAATATACTCGAGTTTGGAAATCAAATTCTAAACACGGTCAAGTAGCCTGGTGTGTAACGCTTAGATATAATTTTTTTCGTGATTCGAGCTGTCATAGCGTCAGTTCGAATCACACGATCTTCTTCACTATTATTTCAAACGCTATATGTCCTTGAAGGAGGAAATGTTTGCAGATATGGAAAGGGAGTTGAGGTTGGAATTGTGGGTGGTTCTTGTGTAAGGTTAAAGAACCCCCACAAATTAATTCACAGTAAAAGTGTTTCATATCCTCTTAATACTTAGTTGTTTCACCTTTGTCTTTAATGACTGCTTCGCATCTTCGTCCCATGGAATTGACTAGTTTGGTACAAGTCGCAGGTAGAATAGAGTACCATTCATCTTTTATTTTGGACCAAAGTTCTTCCTTATTTTTGGCTTTGCAGTCTCCGATCTTGCGCCTAATAATGCCCCATAGGTGTTCTATTGTGTTAAGATCAGGGGACTGCGATGGCCACTCCATAATATTGACTTTGTTTTGAAGAAACCATTCTTTAGCTAATTTTGAGGTGTGCTTGGGGTCATTATCCTGCATAAACTCCATTTTAATAGGCATGTCCTCTTCAGAAAATGGTAGCATAACGGTGTTTAAGATTTTCACATAATCTTTAGCACACATTTTGTCCTTTATAAAAAAAATTGGACCAACACCAGATGCTGAAAAGCACCCCCAAATCATTAAATTGCCTACACCATGTTTCGCTGTCTATTTCGCATACTTTGGATCGAATTCTGAGTAAATTGGTCGTCTGATGTACATTTTTCCATCGGAACCAAACAAATTAATATCGACTAAAAGATGTTTTCCAAATTCGCACGGTGGAGGTGTTTTTTGGCAAAACCGAGTGTCTGCTTTATATTTTTCTTGCTCAAGTATGGCAGTTTTGTGGGACTTCTTCCAGGAAAATCCGCTTCTATTAGTCGGGTTCTAATTGTACGACTCGTGCAAGGTGCGTTTAAGTCATTTTTAATTCCGTTGAAGAAAAAAACGACTTGTTGTTGGATAGTCGGATTAACAGTTTGTCGAATTGTGAGGTTGTTTCTCTTTTTCTGCCTCTGATTTCCTTTTTGGGACCGGAATGAAGAGCTGTGAATATTTTTTCTTAGAGCACTTCATTAGTCTATCTATTTCATCCATTGTTTTCCCGATTTCTTAATTTTTTTATTAGTTCATGATCGGAAATAGTGCAATGTACTCCGCCACCCATTTTCACAAAATTTTATTTTTATTGTTTTTTTTCTAACAAACACTAAAACACAAGTTTAACAGATTTACGAAGATTTCAATAAAGATGAACCAGTAGTTTACTTCACAGTCACGATTGAAGACTGTGGTGATAATTTGTTGCTATTATTTTTTCCAGACAAATTATCCCTTTCGCTTGCATTTTTTACTACTAGGCAAATACAAAAAACTGATAAGAGCAAATTAATGCACCATATCAAAGTACTGTTAGGTACTGTTCGGGTATAGAATTGGTGTCGAAGAAAAACCTAATTGAACGCAGTTACTGATTCTTGATCTTTATCTAAACCGTTGTTTCTATTATTTTTTCCACCATTGTATATAGATGGGCGGACTGAAAAGTCTCCGACCTTAATGTGAAGATAGCAGCACTCATCAATAAAAGCTAGAGAATGCAGTTGTGCATCTTTTGACAGTTACTCATCAAAATTTCAGCCATTTTGGATGCGTAGTTTTTATTTGACTGTCGTTTGAGTGAATCGATGTGAGTGTTTTTGTGAAAATGAACGAAATTGAGTATCGAGCTGTCATTATATTTTTGTTTTTGAAAGGCAAAACGCCTGCGCAAATCTAAGATGTGCTGGACTCTGTGTATGGGAACTCTGCACCATCATTTACCACAGTGAAACATTGGGCAGCTGAATTTAAACGTCCCCGTGATAGCTTGGGAGACGATGAACATTCGGCACTTCCAAAAACTGCCACAACTGACGATTGAGACATTGCTAAAGTACACCAAATGGTACAAGACGACCGCCGAATTAAAGTGAGCAAGATAGAAGAGGCTATGAAAATGTCCAAAGAACGTGGTCGTCATATATAAAATCAAGATTTAGGCATGAGAAAGCTGTCCGCGCGTTGGGTGCCACGTTTGCTCACGTTAGACCAAAAACGTGTTCGAATGAACATTTCCAACGCTCTGTTGGCGCAGTTTAGGCGCAATAAATCCGAGTTTTGGCGGCGATTAATTACTGTCGATGAAACTTGGATACACCATTACACGCCGGAAACAAAAATACAGTTAAAACAGTGGACTGCAGGGAGGAATCGGCTCCAAAAAAGGCAAAAACTGTTTTTTTCGGCTGGGAAAGTGATGGAGAATGTTTTTAGGGATTACAAAAGCATACTGTGGGGCTTTTCAGGGCCCGAAGAGCCATACATCACTCGATCCCCACTATTCCTGGCGAAGCGACTTACCTCGAAGTCGAACCTTCAGCAAGGTTACGTAACCTTGCTACGGCATTTACCGCCAGCCAAATTGCTGGAATTAATTCAGTTACCCAATAGGATAACTGACATGAATATCTTTTAGGCAGCTTACCTTTCTTTGGGGGTTTTCTCCAAACCCCTTTTTGTCCACCACCATACCTGAAAACATTAAGTCCACGGCAAAGATTATCACCTAGCCGTGGCATCGAAAATTTCATCCTCGGGCATGCATTGCACCCAGTGCATCTCGTTTCCATAGCCTTATGCCATGGAAACAAAATCAACACGGAGTTCATTGATTACTCGTTGTTTTTGTTTGTCCATGGCACCCCTAGCATGCGGCTATCAGGTCCCATCAGTTTGCCACCGCCAACAAGGTTTCGGCTGATGCAAAGCAAACATTTCCCTAATTACCAGCAATAGCTGGTTTCCTATTATCGGTCTCCACCGATCAGGGACCGCAAACAAGCAACGAATTGGATGCAGCCATCAAGTGTTTACTTTTAACATCTGGCAATGGCTGCACCCTATATTCGTTGCAATACCTAAACATAGCATTTGCACCACAGATTGTTTATGGTATATACAATTCCCTATTAACGGCCGCCAACCGTCGGCGGACCTGGGAAAATTTCACATCCATCAACCCAAATGTTGATTTATGGCCTCTCCTAGGGTGACCAGATCTCCGGCTTGTGTTTTTTTTTTTTTTTACCCCAGATGGTTCTGTTGCCGGCAAGTATTACACAATCAATTGTGTACACAGCCGCAGGCCATGTATTGTTTGTATACGCGGAAGATGCAGTTGCGACGCTGGCATCCATCCTCGATCACCGGACGATCGTATGCGATGCATACACACACATGCGAAATGTATGCCTATTCCCCGGTCCAATCACGATTGACTGCCTCGAGTTAATCGTGCAGCTCCTCCCCTTTTGCGGTTTTCTTTGCGGTGTCTTTCTGTCGGCAGTGAAGAAAAGTCAGTCGAGTGTTTTCCTTTGAAGAAGTTAGTGTGGTGTAGTACTTTGTGGCCTTTTTAAAAGATGCTGGGCAATTAGATAACAAAACAAGTAGTTATTCAGATTGAATCCAATGAAGCCGTTCGATAATTTACATGTTTTTGTCGTTTAATCGCGTATGTAGACCAACGCAAATTCCTTCAGAATCGAGTTTCTCAGTGTTTGTGTATCGTGACCTTTTTCCCTACGTACATATTAACTATATTGTAACAAATCAAGTTTTATTGATGATTAAACAGAATGCGGCTTTTATTGAACTCTCCTAGTGTACAAACGCGATACATGTATGTATAATAACGTAACCGATTCGATTAAAGGAAAACAATAAAAAGCAAAATTCCAAAACAATATCCCAGCGTTTCTTTCCTCATTTTGTGAACGTTTTTAGGCGGAATTCAGTGGAATGTTAGTGAACCCGCACCCGTGTTGGCGCAACAACTAATATACACCACAATACTACCCATCGTTACTTGACCAACTGAAGGCAGAAATTGCGGAAAAACGGCCATATTTGCAGAAAAAGAAAATCCTGTTTCATCAAGACAACGCGCCGTCTCACACCTCAGCGGTTGGCATGGCGAAAATCCACAAACTACGGTTTGAACTGCTTGATCATCCGCCTTACTCCCAAATCCCAAATCTAGCCCCAAGCGACTTCTTTTTATTCTCTAATCTAAAAATTGCGCTCGGGGGACAGAGATTTTCGTCAAATGAGGAGGCAATCACCTTCGTGAACAGTTATTTTGCAGAGAAAAGCGTTGAGTACTATTTGGACGGGTTAGAGAGAGGTGATCATCGCTGGAAGAAGTGTTAGAGTTACAAGGAGACTATGTAAAAAAAATAAAAAAAAATAAAGAAAAAAATGTCTTGATCTTTGTTAGATCGGAGACTTTTCAGCCCACCCTCGTATATATATAAACTTAACCACAAACTTAAAAACGAAGGTATTTGCATATTATAAGGACAGGGGTGTATGTATTCACGTGTGTTTCTGTGTGAATTGGGGTGGGGGCTAAGAGGAGCTAGTAAGGAGACGGGGTTTAAGAGCAGGAGAGGTGACGTTGAAATCAAAGCAGGTGGGATAAGAGTTGACGTTGCGTAGAATACATGAGATCGGTTCGTTAAGGTCATACGAGATGTGGTGGGCTGGTAGATAAAAAAGACGAGAGTTCCTGAAGTTACGGGGATCGATATAGAACGGGATGGAGGAAAGAAGCATTGCACAGCCGATTGATCTTGAGAGAAGACGGTGAATAAAGAGGTTGTTAGCGTGAATTGTTCGCTCTTCTAGAGTGGTTAGGTTAATTAGTTTGAGACGACTTGTGTAAGGCGGCAGGGGCAGAGGGTTTCCCCAACATAGTCCTCGGAGGGCAAACGCAAGAACCGCCCTTGAATGCTTTCAATTCTTCGGATATGGGATACTTAATATGGGGACCAAACCCGGCTAACATATTCATGAAGGCGAATGAAAGTAATGTAGAGCGATCGGTTAGCGTAAAGGTTAAAAAAAAATACCTTAGACCAGCGTTTCACAAACCGAAGGGCTTAATTGGCTTTGATAATCATGTTGTCAATATGTGACTATCACATAAGATGCCAAGATCTCGGATCGAGTTAACAGAGGATAAAGGTTAGTTGAATAAGAATTGATATCGGGGGGGGGGGGGGGGGCTTTCGTGAAACCGTAATTGAGTGACATTTGTTGACATTAAGCTCCAGACAATTCTTCAGGCTCCATAGCGAAAAGTTGTCAAGGACTATCTCGAGAAGGAAAGATTAAAGCGGAGAACAAATTGTTTTGAGGAATTTGAGTCCGTCGCGTCGGCCTAAAGGGGGATACAGGAATGCTTGATAGTCATATCGATGTCCTTTATTGTTAATATGAACAAAAGAGGTCCCAAATGACTGCCCTGAGAGCCTTTTTTTTTAACATACTTCTCTCGGGAGAGCGAACCTATAGCGCCGATACGGCACCCCGCGATTCCACCAAATAACAGTTGCAGCTCTTTTTGAACAGTTGCAGGTTGTAACGCCCCGGGAACACATGCGCGGGGAAGGAATTCCACAGGTCCCCAATTTATAACGGAACGGGTTCTGATGTAGAAACGTTGGCGCCGTTGGGAAATGAACCGCAAATTGGCACGATACGTCGGATTCACTTATGGAGCGCATATAAACCGAATTGCGTGGAACAATACCACGAATCTCCAAAGATCAGTGCCCGTGATAATATTTGTAAAACAGACAGAAGTTGGCTACGGGCCTTCGATGTGATAGCAATTGTGGTCCCGGCGTCAGCGCCGAGTCCCCGATCAGGCGGATGGCTCGTCTCTGTATGCTCTCAATTAGGTCGAGGGTATGTTTAGGAACAGAGCTCCAAACATGAGAGCAATATTCGAGCACGAGTCTAATTTGGGATTTTTACAGGCGAAGAAGTTGAGTCGGAGTAAAATATTTCTTGGTTCTAAAAAGATAGCTTAGTTTTCCGGAGGCGGATCTGGCGATATTCGACACGCGTGTATGCCACGATACACTCCCACAGACCGCGAGCATTTTCATGCTTTCACCAGATTCGAGGGCTCGGCTATTCATCATCAGCTGTGGAACATATAATCCACTTTTTCTGGTGAATGTTGTATACTGTGTCTTCGTTGCATTGAAGTCAACGAGATTGGTTTTTCCCCATTGCAAGGCCTTATCCAGATCCCGATTCAGAGAGTCGATCTGTCTACATCTGAGATGGTGCGAGGTTGATGGACTTGTAGGGGTTTCTCTATTCTATATGAGAAACAACCCACAATTCCTACCTAATTTCGACCGCCTTACAGCGCGTCAAATCAACCCCATTTCCCCCTACTTACCTGTTCACCTGCAAAGCATGTTTCCACCAAGGACACATAGCTAAACTCATTGTACCACGCAGACAATGCATAAATGAGTTTAGCTTACCTTTTTAGCCATACGGCAACTCGTGTCCATGTCGATTAGCGACAAGCAAATCCAGCCGGACGAAGTTGTCGCATCATTGCAGATCCGCTAGGGAAATTTATCAAAACATTCGATTGAATCACGTGATAATATTTCCCTAGCGTTAATTCGGCTTTTCTCCAGACACTTCATTCGCTGGGGATCAATGTTCTCTTTTTGCAGGTGAATATCATCAGCTTAATTCTCCTCTCTTTCTCAGTTCTGTCTTCGTATGGATCAATGTACACTGAACTCACCATACTACCGAATCAGGTCAATGGGTTCCGCTCAGAACTACATTGATTCATGCACATACAACCAAATCCACCCCAAGATAATCGTACATGGTGTTTCTGTTCTCTCATTGTCCCGCTCTCTTCGATCATCAGATTACCGATGTAACCTACCACACATCGAAGAACGTGGCAATGGGAGAGCAGAAGTATGTTCTCTTTTGGTTGTATCCAATTTCTTCCCTTTTCAAGTCAGTCGATTAACGTGATTAAGGTGGAGAAGTTGTGTCTGCTTATGCACACGCTCGTCCGCGAACATTCAATGTCGAAGTTGAATAGGTCGGTACAATTTGTACGTTGTATGGTTGAAAGAGACGATTAATAATTATTAGAAATATTATCTGAGTTATGTGTTGTGTGACGGTATCGGAATGGCCCCGCGAGTGAATATTTTCAATAAATTAAAACGCTTGCTGGCAGTACTATCTGTTATCTTTCTTATTGATTACTTTGGCGTCTTAACTCACTTATTTGAATTAGACTTCAATCGTTTATTTACCTATCCACTTGAAGGAGATGTCGTCCAATATGCTCATCAGATTCGATACAATCAGAAAGTGGACGTGCGTCCCATAAATGTTTACAATTACACATTCCTCAATAAATGTGAACATAAATGTGTGGAAGAAGGTACTTCGCCAGTAAAGCCGATAATAACGTTAAAATCAAATCAGCGATGCCGCGTTTTGAAAGACGAATGGCTATACGACAAACCTGGGGTTTCGAGCAACGTTTTTCTGACGTTATTATTCGAACAATATTCTTTCTACGGATCGATGGGAGATATAAGGAATACGTGCCATACGCTAGCACAACACACCTTACCCCCCATAGACTAATCGGTCGATCACTCGAAAAAGAGGAAACAAGTATACTATTGTCCGCAAAACCGATCACCCCGTTATCCGTTGACTCCAACCAATCATTTATGTGAAACGAAAACAACGTTGGAGCCAAAATAGAACCTTGAAGCACCCCCGAATTAACAGGATACAGATCTGAAGACTCACCGTCTACCACAACCCGGATCCATCGATCCTCGACAAAACTCTTCTCCCAGTCTCAAAGCTGTTGGGAAAACCCTTATGAACGAAGCTTGCTCGGCAATGCTTCGTACCAGACGCGGTCCAAAGCGTTGGAGATATACAATGTGACTGCTCTTGACTCACCATGCCCCTTAATCACAGATGTCCATATGTCGGTTATAAGGGTCAGAAGGTCTCCCGTGGAACGCCTGCCACGGAATACGAATTGACGATCATTCAGAAGTCCATTGCACTCCAGATACTTAATTAACTCGGCATTGATGGCATTCTCCATCACCTTAGACAACACAGACAAAACTACTATCGGTCGGTAGTTTTGTGGGAGGCACAATTTTCGCCTTTTTTTGGAATTGGCTGAACTCGACCCACCTTCCACCAAGTAGGAAATGTTCTTCGTGCATAAGATAAACGAAAGCGTGTGCCAAAAACCGGCATTATTTCTGGAGCACACTTCTTAAGGACTAATGCTGGTATTCCGTCCGGGCCTGTTACCTTCCTACAGCCCAGTTCACGTAGAATGCATTGAATAGTACGCGGACGGAACTTCGCATCCCGCATCGGATCACAGGTGATTGCAAAAGACCGGGATCGACTTTTGAATTCGTCGAATATAAATTTGCGAACACATTAGCTTTATGCTTTGAATTTGTGACTAGTCTCTTGGTGCCCGTCACTCACGCAGGAAAAGAGGATGAAGCAAAGTTACCGCTGACAGCCCTTGCCATTGACTAGAGGGGCGAGAAACAGTTGGGCACTC
This sequence comes from Microdon myrmicae, assembly GCA_963931805.1. Classification (NCBI taxonomy): domain Eukaryota; kingdom Metazoa; phylum Arthropoda; class Insecta; order Diptera; family Syrphidae; genus Microdon; species Microdon myrmicae. The sequence goes on along the minus strand of OZ007498.1, from coordinate 143,211,007 downwards.
AAAAAGTTTAATCGTCACTCTGTCGTTGTAGGCCTTCTTCGCGGTATCTATCGCTTGGTTCGACGCGTTTCTGATTGCAATAAAATTCGTTCTGTTAACATCGGTGGGATTGGAGCGCCACAGTTTAAAAGCTATATTTTTTGCCGGTGTAATCTGCTCGCATTTTTTATCAAACCAAGGCTTATCAGATGAATTTCGTCTGATGGAGTGTGGAATGTAGATCTCCATCCCGAGAAGAATAATCTCCCTGACCAACTCCGCGCATCCATTAACATCGCAGTATCCTAAGCACACTTCCAGCCACAGCAAGGATGCGAAGAAATCTCGCAAATCGTGCCAGTTGGTAACCCCATACCTCCATGCATGGCGAAGCTGCTTAGGTCGGTCCTTCACGTGAAATACAAGTGGTTGATCAACCGATACCAAGCAGTGATCTGAGTTTCTCAGTGGCACAGCAACCTCCACGGTATAAATGCTCGGCTCGGATGTCCGGAATAGATCTTGGCCTCTCGCCACCCTTTTTTCAAAAACAGTTCCAGGGCGTTCGCATAATTACCTCGGACATCCGGCGCTCGCTTATGTTTCTCCGCAAGTTGAGTCAAATTGCGGGTACCAGCGAAAATCTCCGCCAGCCTCCCAGCTTCGTCGGTCATGTTAGTATGTACCAACCGGCCGGAGTTGTGTACATTAAAATAGCCAAAGACGACAATTTCAGAAGCCGGGTGGTTGATCTGTATCCAGAAAGATATTCGAGAAATTCGCGGTGACGAATTGCTTAAAGTTCGGTTATTTATCAGAATGTTTGCATAGGGAAACATAGCCTCCCGAGGATATCGCGGAATGTACAACATCACGGGGTGGTATCTCACATTGGGACCGACATACCACCTAAACTAACCTTTTCTCGAACCGGTCCATCAGCCAAGTTCCGAAAGAGGGCCAAGTATTTCTCTATTTTCTAGTCGCTATTGATGACCACTCGGCTTTACGTCGCCTCTTACGAGAAGCCGGCCTAGCTTTGAGTATATTCCAACGCCCTACTCACAGCGCACAAACCAGGTGTTCAATTGTCATGCATAAACATGAATTCCCAAAACCCATAATATTATGAAAGGCGTATCTTTAAACGCATTTCATGACCGTACCTCGCAATTCCCAGATCCTTACTCCGATTGAAGCAAGTGATTGGCAAATCTTGTCTGTTCTTTTTGGAATTTCTATGTACTTTACCATACAAATCTCGACGAGATTTAATATAAAAGGGCTTTGGATTTCAATTTCGATAATCAGTTTCCAGTTTGATGCCCACGGTCGAGACCTCAGTCATTTCAATCCTATCATTTTAAGGTACAAACCAGTAAAAGTAGTTTTAAATCAAACAAATAAAAGGTACAAATAAAGTTGTTGACGCTGGCGTTTTTCTACGCATTCTCATTCGAATTTGTTTCGGTCATCACTCTTCCCTCTAGTTGGAGGAAGCACGGTGGTGACCGCAATGGGGGTTGAGAGATCCCTGAAGAGGCATGTTCTTTTCAGAACTAAGGGACTCTCTCTTTCAAAAAAGACTCCACTACAACAGGAGTCGTCGGTGAAGGATTTTTTGAAAAACTGGCAAAAAAGGAGCACCAGTATGTGGATCAGTTGAGGGATCCAAGTTACAAGAAAGGATAGTAACATAACCATCAAATCCTAGTGCACAATTGGCAAAGTGAAAAAATCGTGAGATCATTTACTAAGTTGGCTTGATTTGTACAGGTAGTTGCAAGAATGGGTTGAGAGAAGTTATGATTATAAATAATTGGAATAGTCGCTAAAGGAACGTTTACGGAAGAAATTATTCTACAACTTGTCCCTTTAATTTCTTTAACAACGAAGTCTACGATTATACCAAGGAAATAATGAGGTCGATGTTTGATGCCTAGTATAAGGAGCATAGAACTCCACACAAAAGTCTTAATATTATAGACAGGTTTTATGATTTGAAAAGCCGACAGATTTCGGAAGAACTTGACTCTCAAGCACGCAGTTGGCCATGCGCATTACTAAAACTCCAAGTCTCCAATCCAGCTATAAGTACTAGAGGAATAAACGGCCGACACAGCAGCTTCGCTATTATAGACAGTATTCTGGATTTGAAAAAATTCAAAAATTCTCTGAAGGATTATCCTCGGGAAGCGGTTAGATTTCCTTTCAATAAACGCTCTAGAATCCGATACCATACGTGAGTATTGGTACAACTAAAGTGCTACACAGTAAAAGTTGAAATATTATAGATAGATTTCTGCAGATATATTTTCTTTAGAACTGTACTTGCATGTGTGCTTGCTGACGGCAATTTGATTTGATAGTGTGCTTTGGCGGTTTTAGCAACCGCACATGTAAATACAGTACTAAAGTGACTTTTGTCGCTATTGATGACCAAAAATAGGTCGCGGCATCCTTCCAAATCAATATTTTGCTAGATTGATTGTGGAACCAATGTTGACTTTTATCACAGGGTCACAAAGTACTTAGTTTCGGCATAATTAATGTGAAGTTTAATTTTTTCCACAGTGCGCTCGTTCTAGATTGAACTTTCTTGCATCGTTGTTTTTTCGATATTGCGTATGTGAGCTGATATTTAAGAAGGATTACACAAGTTTGCAACTCTCATTGAGCCATCTACAATAATCATGTTGAACAGGATGCAGGTCAGTGCACCAGTCCAACCTTCAAAGCTTTAAACATTGCTACAAGTTTGTGGTACGGGGATTTGCTCTCATCAATGTGTGTGTTTTAGTTTTATTGATTTTCTCTTCCCTTTCTTTTTGATTTTATCGCGAACTTCTTCAATTGCGTTATTTTCACCTGAATATATGAATTCCTCGGTACCACATGATCGATTTACGCCTTTACGATTGTTCCCAGCACTAGATGTGTTTCTGATGTTCATTTCGCTTATTTTTACACTAAGGCGCACATAACGGGGAATTTCGGAGTATCCTTAAATGTCACAGCACAGTGCGAGCGGAAGGAGTAGTTGAGCGTGATGTACTATTCAATGAATCTCTTGAATATCCCATGAAATTGATGTTGACACCTAAACATTTTCTCCATCCGCTGAAACGCGTTGCGAGTTGTAGTCAGAGAGTCACCCAATGGATGTGATTTGGAGTTGAAAGGTCGTCACTTGCATTCGATGATAAGATGATGGCTCTTTAGAGATCTGGTTTTACCGGAACCTGATGATTTTCAGGATGTTATACCTGTCATCCTAAGTGAGTAGCCTGACCAATGAGGCCACAATTCTCCTTTTTCCTCAATCTAAGGCTAAGTGCAGGATAGAGATCAGCTTCGATGATAAGACCCACCTCATCGTTCGAGTTGATGGAGATTCCGCGCCAACTGCCGTGGTGATGGCACGTAATCCGAAAGATGTGACAAGATGAGCACGTTGAGGTCCAATATTGGGAGCTGTTAACCCGAGGAAATATGGTGATTGAGATCTGCGCCTTTGCCGCTGTACAGCGACCGCCTCCAGCACAGTATACTGGAACATATAATGCTTGGCGTCGCAGGCGCAGAGCTGAGCGAGTGATTCGGAGATAAAGATGACCTCTAAACATAGGTCCTCCGATGGACGAACTTTAACCTTGCGTTGGCGTTCCGATTGAACCATCACTCTCACAGTAGCCGACAGTAGCGACTGTTGAGGGGGTGCTTTATAACGAGTTTGGGGTGAAAAGTTTCCGACCTAAAAAAGATTCAAGACATTTTTTCTTAAAATTTATTTTTATTTTTCTACAATGATAAATGTGGCCGTTTTTCCGCAATTTCTGTAATGATGCGTAGTATGCTCCTGTAATCGTTTTTCTTTTTTGAAGATAATCGATTAAGATAACACTTAGAGTAAAGATATTAAAACCCAAGATAAATATGTGGTTCGATTCCGGGTGCAGAGAAGCCATTAAGGCTAAAGATTTGAGCATCCGGTTGTATAAATCAAACAATACTGAGGAAAACCGGACAAGATTTAAGAGAGCTAGATATGACTGCTGCGCGTATATTCAACGCGCCAAGTTCTTGCATGACCAGAGAGTGGGACAAAAAATACTACATTCTCCTACAGGTAGTAGAAACTTCTGGGCATTCTTGAAAAACATTCAAAACTCAGTCTCTTCATCCATTCCATCGCTTATAGTCGATGACAGACCAGTCAGCACAGCAATAGAGAAGGCGAATCTACTTGCTGCACATTTTGCAGCCAACCTAACGCTGCCTGATACCACATCAGTTCCACCTCAACTTGAGCATAAGCAGCACACCATGAGCCAGATTCGCTTCCGAACGCGTACTGTTGCCCACTCACTCAAAGAGCTAAACGCACACAAATCCGCTAGTCCGGACGGCATTCCCTCAATCTTCTTGAAGAGATGTTCCTCTTCACTCGCTAAACCACTGCGGAAACTCTTCCATTTGTCTTATTCTGGCCGTCTGGCCGTTTGCCAAATAGATGGAAGTCAGCGAACATTCCGCCAATTCCCTAAAAGGGTGACAAACCATCCCTTTCTTCTTATCCGCCCATAGCACTAACTTCTATTCTCTCCAAGGTAATGGAATCACTTATCAACCGTCAACTTTCGAAATATCTGAAATCAAATGACCTCCTCAATGACCGCCAATATGGCTTTCGTAGCAACAGGTCCACAGGAGATCTGACGGCGTACCTTACCAAAAAGTGGAGCCATTCCATCCACTATCTCGGTGAAAACAAGGTAGTCGTATTGGATATTTCAAAAGCCTCGACGAAGTTTGGCATCCAGCCCTTGTGTCAAAATTGCATTCATATAGAGTGGACAATTCCCCGATCCAATGGATAAGAGACTATCTTTCTGGCCGTTCAATCCAAGTGATTCTTGATGGTTTCAAATCTGTCTCCCATCAAATTAATGCAGGTGTTCCCCAGGGTTCGGTACTCTCATCCACTCTCTTCCTGATATTTATAAATGATGTCTTGTCAATTACTCACAACCCACTTCACTCGTTTGCTGATGATAGCACGTTGAGTTTCTCCTACTCATACGAACACTCCCGTCCAAACTCTTCGAACATTTCTACCAACCAGCAACTTATGCTTGATACATTGAATTCAGATCTCAACAAGATATATCAGTGAGGATTATCTAACCCAGTAGAATTCAATGCCTTAAAAACTCAGTTCTGCCTCTTGTCGCCAAAGGCGAGCCCCAAAGTAAATATACTGTCTATGAACGGCACTTGCATCGACGAAGCCAAGGAACTATCAATCCTCGGCACTCGAATTAATTCGGCTTAAGAGACGCAAAAGATACTTCAGTCCATCCAACCTGGCCACTATTTCCAAGGCGTATATTCGTCCAAAAATGAAGTTCAACTCCCATATTTGGTCAGGCGCATCCAAAACTGCACTACACGTGCCCGACAGGATGCAAAAACCAGCAGTGAAACTTATTGACGACCCAGCTGTAAGTCGATCAATTCCGTCGTTAAAACACAGACGCAACGTTTCATGGCTATCTCTTTTCTATAGGTACTATCACGGTCGTTGCTCAACTAAACTTGCTGAATATATTCCGCCCCTTCAGACATTTTCCCGCGATACCTGTCACTCTGTGAATGCGCATGAGTTCACGATGAAAGTGGACTTCAGGCGCACAAATAAACATAGAGACTCATTCTTTAGCCGAACTACACGAATATGGAATGTTCTGCATGATCATGTGGTTCCTGGCCGTTGTGATGTCCAGACATTCAAGACCAATATACATGGACACCTCCTTTCCTTATCCACTTCCTCTCCATCCGCTCGCACTGTGCTCTGACATTTAAGGGTACTTCAAAATCCCCTTTTGTGCGCGCGTTAGTGTAAAAAAAAAACATCACTTTCCCAGCCGAAAAAACAGTTTTTGCTTTTTTGGGAGCCGATTCCCCATTTGTAGTCGACTGTTTTGACTGTATTTTTGTTTCGGGTGTATAATGGTGTATCCAAGTTTCATCGACAGTAATTAATCGGCGCCAAAACTCGGATTTATTGTGCCTAAACTGCGCCAACAGAGCGTTGGAAATGTTCATTCGAACACGTTTTTGATCTAACGTGAGCAAACGTGGTACCCAACGCGCGGACAGCTTTCTCATGCCTAAATCTTGATTCTATATGTGACAACCACGTTCTTTGGACATTTTCATAGCCTCTTCTATTTCGCTCACTTTAATTCGGCGGTCGTCTAGCACCATTTGGTGAACTTTAGCGATGTTATCGTCAGTTGTTGCAGTTTTTGGACGTCCCGAACGTTCATCGGCTCCCAAGCTCTCACGGCCATGTTTAAATTCTGCCCAATATTTCACTGTGATAAAAGATGGTGCAGAGTCCCCATACACAGAGTCCAACACATCTTTGATTTGCGCAGGCGTTTTGCCTTTCAAATACATCATCATCACCATCGGCACTACAACCGGGAACCGGTCTTGGCCTTATTTAGCAAGTCCTGAGGCTTGTTAAATTTTCCATAATGATTTATTTTTTCTGGGTAAGGTCATTAGTCTTGCGCCAGGGGCTCCCCGACGGGGAATCGAACCCCGGTCTCCCGGGTGACAGGCGGGTATACTAACCACTATACTATCGAGGAGCCCTTTGCCTTTCAAAAACGAAAATTTAATGACAGCTCGATACTCAATTTCGTTCATTTTCACAAAAACATTCACATCAACTCACTCAAACGACTGTCAAATAAAAACGACGCGTCGAAAATGGCTGGAATTTTGGTGAGTAACTGTCAAAATTTGACATTCACTTTTATTGACGAGTGCTGCTATATTCACGTTGAGATCGGACACGACCTAGACAGTTAAAACACAAGCTCTTTTGATCTGCAAAACACGTTCATCATTTAGGTGGAGCACTGCAAAACCTTCACAGACGGAGATGTTATGAACGTGCTCCACAGAACGTGCAGAGAACTTGTTGGTTTAGAGATGACTGTGATGTTCTGTGCACCGAGATGCGCGATACGGCTGCTGCCGACTTTGACTTGGCGACATGGATGATGGTCTTCTTTTCAGCTCCTTGATCCCGATCAGCTGCAATTTTGAAGCTGATGTTTTACAATACGGGTATTAGAATACATTGAATTAGTTGCGAAATGCGTATTAAGCTGCGTCCGGGGCAATTGGGTTGGGGATGTCGGTGTCCCTCCGTCACGCTGGTTATTCGAATCGGGTTAGAAGTGGAGAAATCCGTGGTTGGTCAGTCCCTCAACGTGGTTTGTACTATTTCTTCTACCACCGTAGTCGCAAATTAGTTCGTGACACTCACTGTCTGGTTGTTTACCAAAGAGCAATTCTCACAGACGGTTCTTTTTTTTGTGTCTTCGACGACTTTTTTTATAATAACCGACACCTCGGAAATAAAACAGCACAAGGTATTTCGTGTTAACTCTTTTTATTTTCACTTAACCTTACTGATTTTAGCTGACCACCCTGGTCTAATCCTCGAGCTCCACAAACGTTATTCGTTTAGATATAACAAAATATGTTATTCTTTTTGTTTAACACACACTGCAACTGAAGTTGAGTTCTTTTAACTTAACTCATATTGTCTTTACTCGTAGACTTTCCTTTTGAATTCTCTCTTCCTTATTCACACACCTGTTACTAGTGATCTATTATAAATGCTTCTTGCTTACAACTAGTATTTGCCTAATTTACACGATGTTTAATCACTGAATGCTCGGTATCAACTGCTTGCTTTTTCTGATCGTTCGATCGAAAGAACCTTCCTTCCTTCGATCGCGCAGGTCGAAGGATACATCCTTTGTTGTCACTATTCATTGGCCACCCGTCATCCATTTACTTTTCTTTATCTTAAAAGGGGAAACAGAAATGAACCAAGGTTTTACGTGTACTTAAGCACAGAACAATAAACAAAGGATCTTGCGGATGCGGGTATATGATCCTAGATGTTGATGGGCGATCAAATGAACATATGGCTCGTTTTATGGGGCAATTCAACTTGGTTTTGGAAAATGATGTTGATTGTGGGAAGGAATTTTCTGCAAACAAATTCTCAACAATATTTGTTTGAGGGTGGAACATCTGGTCCGTACATTTGGATGTAGGGAATTTTGCGTGTATGCGAACCAAATGAGCACTTGGTTCGTTCATCACGTGTTGGGTTTAAGAATTGAAGTCAATGTGCGGCAATTGAACGTGTTGTTCTTTTTGTTTGACATTGGATTCAATGTTGATTTGGAGGTATGTTCTGAAGGTATATGGGGTTATAGATACGGGGTGTTAAATGTGTGGGGGGGGGGGGGCATGGTGGGTTTTGCAGAGCACTACATCCTTTAAGTGGAAGGTTCTGCGTGTAACACGGCTAATGGTGGCGGATGACTCCAAAGGGGTCGGTATTAGGGGATGGGAGGTTTTGCGTGTAACATGTGGAGAAGGTACTGGAATCATATCCACGATGGAATAGATGACGGGGAAATTCGTTTTCTCTGTTGCCTTTTATTGACGGAGTTGACATCAACTATGAGGGGAGAAATGGACGAAGAGATAATTTTTGATGGTCAATCGTCATCATCGGCACTACAACCGGGAACCGGTCTTGGCCTTATTTAGTAAGTCCTGAGGCTTATTAAATTTTCCATAATGGGCAAGGTCATTAGTCTTGCGCCAGAGGCTCCCCGACGGTGAATAAAACCCCGGTCTCCCGCGTGACAGGCGGGTATATTGACCACTATACTATCGAGGAGCAATAGACAACCATAAATCTCACCCTACTTCAAGCCAGGGTGGAATTTTCTGTCTTAAACTATGTTCATAAAAGACCTTTGAGAATTGCTTTTATGTGCTCCAATGCTTCTCCGCCCTTTTGAATTACCACTAGTTTGGATATGTATTATTCGATTTGAACAATCAAAAGGTTCTTTATTGTAAGAGCTACACGCACGCTATAGATTTCAATTTTTTTCACTTTGTATGGAATAAAGTACCTTATCTTAAGACGGATGGTGATTACTATTGTCAATCGATAAGTTAACTAAAAGCTGCAAAGAGCTCGTTACCATCTGGCTTCATCGCAGAACCATACTGTTCATTTCGAAGCTTTTTCTATTGTTAATTTGGTGTGCCAAGATAGGGGCACGGATTCACTTGCATCCCCGACAGTCACTGGTCCAATAGTGTTGCTAAAAGTTCGTAAAATATCCAAGAGTGACAGGAAAAAATGAAAAGGCTGGCGTGTTGTTTCTTTTTAATTGTCAAATGATCCTTTTCTTTATTTTCACTTCACTTAGAACTTATCTATTTTTATTAACCATAGAGTCAAGCTTTGTATAATGACAGCAGTTGTAATGCAAATTCTAAAGCACACTCTTCATGTCACCACCGAACGTTTAAGCAACAAGGTAACTTGTTTTATAAAACCACACGTATTTTAATTACACTGGAATAATCTTTACATATGTACAAAGACGGCAGTTGTAATGCGACTTATTAAGCGGCGGTGTGACTAACCGCGATGATTATTGAATAGCCACTTCTCTCCACGAGTGTTTGTAATTGACTGCTCCCAATTAGGGATGAAATTGGGGTTTTACATTTGCACAACGGACAACCAATCGAGATCGTCTTTACGTTTCTGCTATCTCGTGCCCCCCCCCCGCGCGAGGTGTGGTAAACACTTCGGTTAATTGGATAGTCGACGAACAAGGGAGAATGAGAGAACAGAAACACAATGTGCAATGATCAATGCAGCTCTGAGGATGACCTACTGCCCTACTGTGATGACTGTGGTGATCTCAGAGTGCATTTAACCCGGGGAAGATAGAAACGGAAAGGAAAGGAAAATGTTTTGTGGGTATTCACCTGTAAGAAGAGATCATTGATCCCAAGCGAATAGATGGTCTGGGAAAATGAATAGGACGCCGACTTGGCTAGGGAAATCTGATCATGGGAACTAAATTAAATGCTTTGATAATTTCCCCAGCGATTGCATGATTATGCAACCGCGTCGTTTGATCAGACTATCCCGTTGCTAACCGACATGATGCGATTTCCGGTGGAAATCTCATGGGTTACCGAAATGGAGATTTAGCGGATGTTGTCTATTGGGTCGTAAGTGTTCATCGTGCAGATGTTCGGAATTGAAGATTTGTTTCTTCAATTGTTTTTTGAATATGATGGATGAAACGTGGAACTGGATATGGGAAGCTTTTGGAACGTTAAGTTCCTTGCTTTTTGATATCGGTTCAATGTTGTTACAATTCATTATAACCTTGTTACAGGTATGATCACCGGCTATTGGGACCCGTGTCTGTGGGCACGTGTAATGAATAAAGGTAAGTATAATCCTTGGCGGAAAGGACATCTCAACCTATAGTTGGTTGTGGTGGTTCGTAGAACCGCTACAGAGTTGCCGTATGGCGAAAAGGTTGCTGAATTCAATTATGCATTATTTGCATCGAATAATGAATTCAGCTACGCGTCCATTATTGAAATATGTTTTACAGGTGGAATTATCGAACGATGGGATAGGGGTTGATATGACGCGCTGGAAGCGGGCGAAATAAGGCGGAAATTGTGGTTGAAAAACACCCACACATTAACGGAAATTTAGCCGATAGGCTGTTTACACTTATTACGGTGGAGGGTAAGAAAAATGTTTCGGTATGTTGGTGGAATGACCGCCAAATGTCTGCAAGCAATATTGACTCATTTACGAACTTAGTTAGGTTATTCAACTCGAAAACGTGGGATCCGAAGTTGATAACTGTCCATATTAAAATTGTCCCTTGGAGCTCAAAACTAAGAAACTACCAATAGATAGAGTATCAAAGTCGCTTAACAAAGTATTCCCACATACATACGCATGTGCACATGCAGTTTCAACTTCCGTTCTATGTTATTATGGCGGTTGGTCAAAGAATTTATTATTTATTCCTGTAAGATCGTAATGAATTGCAAGTTTTAGATCAATACGATTTCCCTCTTAATTATCTATCGCGTGAACTTTTTCCTGAAATTACTTTAGTCATTTGGAATATACTCCATAGACTGAGTTCCAAATAATGCTACAATATTTGGGGAATGAGCTCACGAGCAACTAAGAATCATTGAATTCCTTGCAGTTTATTTTGGCGAGAAATATGTTCGATGTTTGTTGAAAATTGATTAAGTATCTTAACAAACATTCTTTCATTGGATATTTCTAGATTTGCGGTTTGATCTTGATTTTCACTTCCAAAGTCACTGCGTTATGCAATACTTGCTCTGCTAAGACCGGACTCGCTTGTGTAGCCGTGAACAAATTCAAAATTTGCGATGGCGGTAATTTTTTATTGCACAATATTTTTCTTATAGAATTATCTATGACTCTTTTTAAACAGGCATCCCAGTTGGGGACCCAATCAAGTGCCCAGAAGGAAAAATATGTTCACCCAGTTCCATGATTTGTACTTCTGATGACAATGTCGCCAAATCCTGCTCGGAGTGCGGTGTTTGTAATACAGCAAAAGTTTTTGCATGTACAGGATACAGAACGTTTGCTTTTTGTAATGGGGGCGACATACCCTCCGACGTAAACTATGTCTGCAAAGATAATATGGTTTGTAATAAAGATTCCCCAAAAATTTGCGTTGAGATCGAAACAACTGGGGTAAGTTGAGATTATTTGATCATAATTGTTGGATTTGCACTTTACTTGTACTTTTTACAGCTTGGAGCTACTTGTCCATGGACGCCACCGGAAACTACGACTTTTGTGCCAACAACAACTCCTTTACAAACACCATCTCCGTTATATGAAACCGATCAATATTGTTCGTACATAAATGAAGTCGGTCGATTTCCTATTTATTCGGCGACAGAATGCACAAAGTAAGTGATTTCATTTTTATTTTCTGTTTGACTCTCATAGAGAGCAGTTTATTAAGTAGTCCAATTTTTCCCCTCAACTACACAGTTGTTTAGTTTTTTCTCCCTATGTGCAACCACTGAGGTTCAGTAATAGATGATTTTTGAGTATGGGGATTTCAAAATATGTTCGCCTGCGCGCACGAAGGTTCAAGTGACACCTCTGCGTTCCGGAGTGGTGGAGCATTAAATTAGCTACTTATTCTTATAAAATTAAGGCAAATTACAATACGTTGGATTTATTTCACTTGGTTTTTGCTTTACATAGGGCCTTATGACATTTATTTTTAATGTTACAAGAAAGATAATCTCTCACAGTGTCATATAAGTTTATAAACAACTTCAAATTAATTATCCGTTCTGGACGTATTGTAAGCTGAAACGTGTTTCTGTAATAAGTACTTAGTTTTCATCTATCCCTCGACTTCATTAATACCATTCAATATTAATTGTACTAAAAACAAAAACATCATTTATTTTAAATGAATATTATGCTAAAATGAAATGAAGTTCAATCATCAGCAACCCAAGAACCCACGGGGCAGCATGGGCGCTCTAGTATCAAAACCCTTATTCCGGATTTCAGTAGTACAAACTGCGTAAACATAAGATACCGAGTTGCATTCTTCTGATCATGCGATCAGTTTTGTATGTACAGGCGGTTAGTGCAGTGCGATAAAAATTTACACGCGATCTAAGGCAGTGCGATAAAACATTTCATCCATTTCCTTGGGATCAACACACCCGAATGATTTGTTATAGTTGGCGTGTAAGAGAGTTATGTAATATTCGTTGCGCAAGGATTCTGGCCTGAGTTTCTACGGCGATTCATTGGACAGCTACTGGTTACTCTGTCTCCTCCATTGCGGACCCCAACTTATATCCCGTTCTGAGACGATGTTTATTATTATATACGATTAGTATCTGAATACGAATATGACTTAAGTATCACACCACAACCTAATCTCTGTGTACCGTGTTTAATAGGAGGTGCTTTGGTTGTTGACCTCATTTGTGAGAGAGGACTATTCCGAGATGGTTTGTGCATAAAACAAATAGTATACCAGGACTTTACGTTACTTCCTCACAAAGTACTAGGACATGATCCATGTTCGTGCCGTTACTTCGCACAAGTTTATTGTAACATAATTATTGGTGGATTCGATTCCAAGAGATTAAGCACACGAAACCATAGTGCAGAACACAGCACTGAAAGGGAATCGAAAAATAAATCTGTTTGGAAGAACCTAATTTGGTTTTATAAATAACTCGCCAAGCTCGTATACTTGTCAACAATAGGATGTTGCTGATGCACAGGCGCGTGAACCAATGCACCAATATGGATCAAACAATAATAACCACCTTGTCATGCTTATCTATCAATGACTACTTTATTCTAAAAAATTTTCTATCTTATTTACTAATTTACATCACAGAACTCGTGGCAATAGGAAAGGGAAATTAATTGTAAGGTTCATGTGACTCGATAGTGGAATTCGGATACCTTGCATAAACACATTCTCATCATCATCATCATCGGCACTACAACCGGGGACCGGTCTTGGCCTTATTTAGCAAGTCCTAAGGCTTGTTAAATTTTCCATAATGATTTATTTTTTCTGGGCAAGGTCATTAGTCTTGCGCCAGAGGCTCCCCGGCGGGGAATCGAACCCCGGTCTCCCGGGTGACAGGCGGGTATACTAACCACTATACTATCGAGGAGCCCTTTGCCTTTCAAAAACAAAAATTTAATGACAGCTCGATACTCAATTTCGTTCATTTTCACAAAAACATTCACATCAACTCACTCAAACGACTGTCAAATAAAAACAACGCGTCGAAAATGGCTGAAATTTTGGTGAGTAACTGTCAAAATTTGACATTCACTTTTATTGACGAGTGCTGCTATCTTCACTTTGAGATCGGAAACGACCTAGACAGTTAAAACACAAGCTCTTTTGATCTGCAAAACACTTTCGTCATTTAGGTGGAGCACTGCAAAACTGCAAAATCATTCTCATAGTTTACCGAAATTCAAAATCTTGTCTGGCATTCGCGTTTTTCTCATATCACGCATTCAAATGTCTCATGGTATCCATAAGACATTTGGATACCTTGCATAAAATTGTTCTCATGAAAAGTTGATTACACCTGCTATTACTATTTATTGGCCTGTAGGAGCCCGGAAGTTCATGACCTCGCCGACTCGACTCCGCCATTGTTCCCTGTCCTGTGCGCTCTCCTTCCACGCTTGACCATCCGATCCGATCTCCTCAAGGCCAAACGTAACATTGTCCTCCCATCTCCGTCGCGGCCGCCCTACCGATCTCTTTCCCGTTGGTCTACCGTCAAGAATTCCACATACGGTCGTATCGTTGCCCATTCCCGCCATATGTCTGGCCCATCTTAATCGTCGCGACCTTATTACTCTCACTATTGCAGGTTTGCGGTATAGCTCTTCCAATTCGTGGTTGTGGAGTTTCCTCCATTGTCCTGCCTCCTCGTCATATTTACCGCCAAAGATACCCCTTAAAACTACATTCTCGAATACGCAAAATTTCTTTTCTTCCCGTTTTGCGAGAACCCATGTTTCGCATCCGTATAGAACAATCTGGTTGATTATGGTTCTATAGACACGGAGCTTTATGTTACGTGATAGCAGTTTGGATCTCAGCAGTTTACTGACCGCGTGCCAACTAACGTTGCCGGAATGCAGTCTTTTGTTAATTTCCTTCGACATTTCGTTACTGGCCGTCAGTATCGTTCCCAGATATTTAAATTCTTTAACTTTTTCAAAGCCTCTGACATTTATATGTGCTCCCTGAGCTTCACCTGCTCTCGGCGTAATCATATATTTTGTTTTGTCTTCATTTATTTCTAGGCCCACCTCTTCTGCCACTTGCATGATGATTTTTCTGTTTTTACTTAGAGTTTCTAGGTTATCGCCCAAAACGGCGATGTCATCCGAATATGCAAGCACTTGTGTGACCCTATTCAGGGATGATCCGCCCATGTTGCCGTCTTGTATCTTTCTGATGACATACTCGAGCACAAGGTTAAAAAGACACGGTGGGAGGCCATCTCCCTGTTTTTGTCCGTCCCGTCTCAAATGGTTCTGAGAGGTGGTTTTCTATTCTAACTCGCCCTTTGTTTTCGTTCATGCAGATTTGAATGAGGGTGGCATATTTTTTCGGGATTCCCAGCTCAACTACAATATGGTAGTCTTTGCCTTGGGACTGAGTCGTAGGGTTTATTTGACGTCAACGAACAGTTGGCGAATCGGCTCTTCGTATTCCCACTTCTTTTCCAGCAGTTGCCTTATTGTGAACATTTGGTCGCTCATTAACCAGTTCCTACGGAATCCGCACTGGTAGTCACCCAGTATTTCTTCTGCGTACGGTGTGATTCTCACCAGTATGACATTTGTTAGTATTTTGTATCTTGTTGCGAGCAATGATATTCCTCTGTAGTTTTCGCAGTCAGATCTGTCGCGTTTTTGAAAATGGGGACGACTATTGAGGTTTTCCATTCTTCCGGAGTGACTTCCTTATCCCATATTGTTTTGATAAGTTTGTGGATCTTTCGTGTTACCTCTCCTCCATGCTTCATAAGCTCTGCCGGTTTGCAGTCGACTATAGGCGCCTTGTTGTTTTTCAATCGGTTTATTCCGTCTACAACTTTGTTGAAAGAGGGCTCTGGTATCTGTATGTACGTCTGGTGCTCAAGTTTTTAAAGTACTGCTTCCATTTTATGACGATTTTGTTTGTTTCTATGACCAGACAGCCGTTTGTTACTCAAATTATTTTGGCTCTCTCTCGGTTGCCATTTCTAATTGAGTTTATGCCGGCACACATACCTCTGATGTTCTTTGGTCTGGCATTTTCTAGGATTTTTTTTATCCGAGTCTTCTCCCATTCGCGTTTTTTGCGTCTCTTTTCAAATTGTCGCTTATCTTTCTGCGTTGACTTCATCATATCTTTCTAAGTGGATCACTCTGAGGCGTTTACGTTCTTCGATCTTCGCCTTGCACTCATCGTAAAACCAAGGTTTGGACTTAATTGTTTGATTGTGTCTCTGATCGATGTCCATTTAGTGTCCACATGATTGGCTTCCTCTTTCCCACTGCTCCCATTCTCTAGGATGGTAAATCTATCCGTTAGTTCGTCTTGCTATTCAGCCCTTTTGCGTAGGTCTTTTAGTTTATCAATGTCGAACTTTTTGCTCGTCTCTCGTGACTGCCCATGTGGGTTTGGTGCCAGCCGACTCCTGATTTTGCCCATCACTAGAAGATGATCGGAGTCGCAATCTGCTCCTCTATATGATCTTACGTCAAGGATATTCAAGTGGTGTGTTTTGTCTATGAGGAAATAGTCTATTTGGTTACGCGTTTCGCCGTCGGGTGATATCCATGTGGCTTTATGGATTTGCTTGTGCTTGAACATCGTGCTCTTCACTACCAGGTTTTTTGAAGCTGCGAACGTGATAATTCGAATTCCATTATCATTTGAAACGTCGTGTATGCTTTCTTTACCTATAGTTGGTTGGAAAATATCTTCCTTTCCAATTTTCACATTCAGGTCCCCGAGGAGGATTTTAACATCGAATGATGAGATTCCGTCAAATACTTCCTCTAGGGTCTCTTAGAACGTGTCTTTTGTTTCTTCGTCGTTAGATTCTGTTGGGGCGTGTACGTTTATAAATACATAATTGTACCATGGGCCCTGAATTTTTAGCACCGACATTTGGTCTTTAATAAGTTTCACATCTTTTACATGGGGCGTAATCTTATTGATTATGATGAAGCCAGTTCCGGGGTTATGTGTATCGGTTCCTCCACATGCCAGTGTAAACCCGTTGGTTTCGATTACTTGATGTGGAAGTCGGACTTCCTGAAGCGCGACAATGTCGATTTTATATCGTTTCACGTTTTCTACGACCGTCTGTGTAGCGCCTAGTTTACATAACGTTCGAACATTCCACGTACAGACGTGTATATCCCGCTTTTTCCGTTTTTCCCTACGTCTTCTTTTTACCGAGTCGGTGTTTTCTTGATAATTTGTTCCCTAATAGTAGTATGGTCTCATCACACTTACGCCTACCGGGTTTATCGTGGTATTGGTTTTTGTATATTGATTATTCATTTTTGTTCCCACGAGTCTTGGGGTTTCAAATAGTCCGCCATATCAGAGCCCCTCTTTGATATGGTAAGGTCTGCTTACTGCTCTATTTCGAACCGGTGTCAGAGACGTGCCGTTATAATACAGCCGGTATACCCCTGGCTGCAAACCATCCAATGGACACGATGACGCGAAAACATGGGTTAGGAGCGGTAGATATTTGTGTTACTCCTCGCTAGCCTGTCTGACATGGGTGGCCCTACTGGAAGCGTATGGTTCCGTCAGCATAACTTGAGTGATTCATTGTAGTTTAAGCCCCCGCACCAAGTCAAGGTCTCTACCAAGCGGGGGTAATTATACTATAGCGTTTGCGATGATAGTGAAGAACGTATGATTCGAACTGACGCTATGACAGTTAGAATCACCAAAAATTGAACCAATGCGCAACACATCACGCTACTGGCCGTATGTACGAATTCGATTTCTAAACTCAAGTACACTCAACTGATGTGGAATTGTTATGTTATCGCTATGGTATACGGCTCTGATGCATTTTCTTATTATTCACTATTTGCTTGTGTATTGTGTGTGTATCTGTTAGAAACGCATTAATACCTACAATTACCGAAATTCAAAAACTTCGCGTCTGTTTTGATTGTGGGAACCGTGATGAGAATATGAATACTTAGGTATTTGACAGTGTGGCAGGAAGCAAAGTAGAAGATTTATGCTAATAGATAAACACAGTAGGGTGTGCAAGCAAGTATGGAATGTGCTTAAAATATTCTTAATTCTTGATTATAACACTCTTAATTCTTAAGAAAATCATCATCAGAATCGAAAAAGAAATCATCAGCTACCATATACCAGAACATTAAGGGGAGCTTCTTATTCAGACTCCAATTAATTTAATTTACTTTAATATAAAAAAATAAAAAGAACGGATCCATACAGTAGTTTTTGAGATATCATGGAGACCAGTGTGAAAAACATGGATGGGAGAAAAACCGGTTTAAAGGTTCAATATTTTTCAGGGCTGACCTACAGGTGGCACCAGCAAGTCTAATTAATATGCCAAGTTCTATAGTACTATCTCTCGTTAGCTTGTATACACATTTTCAGTACGATTGTTCTGTTAGTATACATTTGAGACCCCACTGAACAAGACGCCTCGAAACAAAAAATTAAGCGATCTCGTTATGCTGTAACTATTTTATAAAATTGTTTTCCTAAAAACGGTTTTGGGGACTTATTCTACACACTATAAGCTATCAAGAAATGAAAAAAAAATTTTTTTAACTTCTTTATAAGAACCTATCCTTAAGGTAATAATCGCAATTTACATTGTAATGAACTAAGACATCGCATACAGACAGCCATAATGCACTGGTGCTTAGTTTCTAACCTTTCTAGCGTGGATTCAAGTTATGTGGTTTACTGCAACACCAAATAATATTCTTCACATATTTTCAGAAATGGAACAGTACAACACACATTGTTTTCTTGTCATGGTAGAACTTTGAATGTTGAACGTACACATTCCAATGATTTCTTGTCGTTGTGAATAGCATTAATTTTTTCTCTTAATTATATAATTTACACTGTTGGAAACTAAAGTCCTTCACCCCTATAGCTTCGTTGCACATGTTCGACTTGGGTTTGATGCTTTTCACTCTGTGTGGATTGAAATACACGTATCTCATGACAAAACAAAAAGTGTTCATTATTATGTCAACTGAAGTGTTAACGTCATTATTCAAAGAAAAATTTTAATGATGATCAATTTAGACTCTTAAGAAAGCCGTTCAGCATTGTGGGGAAGTTGTCTCAAATGGAAAGGATTGAATACCTCTTCCGGTTTGTAGATAGATCGTCTATAGTGGGAAAATGAAAAAGTGTTCAACGAAAAATGCACTAGTCTAATAAGAATTTACGACGAAACATAAGCAAGGGAACGCGAGAGTTGGCGTTTACCGTTTACTTTTAGAAAATATTATTTTCTTCACTGAGACCTTTCCTTATTGAATCTATTCTAAGACTGTCTTTATTTTTCATTTTTACTTAAAATGTAATATTTTTATACAAAACAAAGTGAACCTTAGGTAGTTACAAAATACCTACCTGTGTACCTCTTAAAGGTAATTAAGAAAAGGTACTTAAAATATAATTACACTGTAGCGGATGCATGTTGGGTTTTATCGATTGCTCTAAAAGACGTGATGCATTGATTGTGTTATGCTTAGGTGATGATGATGAATCAGGCGTTAACTCTCCCTTCTGTTTAAACTAGGCGTCCCGCCAGTTCGTCTTCTTGTATTAATTCAGCAAGTCGGGTTTCGTACATCATTTCCATCCTTGCTACATGTTGGGAAGTCTTAAATTTGTTATATTTCTTACAGGCTAGGTTGGATATTATAACACTGATTACTAGTAGTGATATACATGATATACCTTCACTCTTTACAGGGTTTTATTATTTTCTATTAATCTTTTAGTACAATTATTAGTCGGGATGCGTTTACAGATTGTCACTTCTAAGATCGTGTTACAATTTTCTGTCCCGTAATATTGTATTTTTATAATTTGTTATTTTTTGAGCTAGTTGTACGAGGCCATGCTTTGTATCTGAGGCTATATTTTCAAATCCTTTGCATTTTTCGGTTATAATTGTAGAAAAATATATAAATAAATATATATAATAAAATGTTTTCTTTATTTCGACATGCATGAATTTTGGAAAGAGATAGAGTATTTATTATAGGTATATCGGGTGTTCTGATGGCGATAAACTTTTTATTATTAATTGGTGTTATTATTGACCCCGGTTTAGCTTTTTTATTTTTTGTTCGCCCTGTCTTTGTTGTGTAACCTGCGTTGTTTTCTTGGGCGGCCTCTAATTCTCTGATTAGGGCGGTTTCTTTTTCGTCCAAAAATATTTCGGTCCGCCCTTGTTTTGTTACACTGTGGATTGTTTGATTGGATTGGCGTACCGCGTTAAATATTTCGTCCGTTACTGTCGTGCTGTGTTCGTGTGCCAAAGCTCGACTGATTTCAAGTAGGGTCGAATGTGCACGTTCTATATTAGAATTTGTCGTAGAGTGTCCAACTGGTGTGTGGATGTGAGTCACTCCCCTCTGTTTAAACATGTACTCCGTGCATATTCCCGTGAATATAGCTTCGTTATCCGTCATAATGATTTCTGCATATGGGAAGACTTGTGAGATTATTTTGTCTATAGTTCTTGTTTTCTTTACTGCGTCCGGTATTTCCTTGATGTATAGGTATTTGCTGTACGTATCTATCGTAGTAATGTTGTGGCGTTTCTAACAAATACACACACAATACACAAGCAAATTGTGAAGAACACCGAACGAAAATCGAATAAGAAAATGTATCAGAGCCGTATACCATAGCGATAACATAACAATTCGCCATCAGTTGAGCGTACTTGAGTTTAGAAATCGAATTCGTACACGCGGCAGTGGCCTGATGTGTTGAGCATTGATTACATTTTTAGTGATTCTAACAGTCATAGCGTCAGTTCGAATCACACGTTCTTCACTATCGTCGCGATACGCTATAATGTATCTGCGTTTTTCAGCAAAAAATATGTCCATCTGTAAGTGTCTGCTTGGTTTTGTGGGGAGCTTATGTGGGTTTGTTATGGTATCGGGTTTTTAATCGGAAAATTTTTTTAATGGGTGTACAAAGTTATCTTGGGAGGTACTCACTTGTGCCAACACTTGATCCTACCTTGGTTGTGTTGTGGGGGTACTCTTACTTATGTGCCGGCATTGGCGCGGGTTGATTAAGATTCACCCACCGACAGAAATCCCTTGGGTCGACGAATAGTTGCAGGTAACAGCACCGGTACTGGTAAGCTCGTTCGCTTTGCGTGTTTCTGCTAATTTTCCTCTCTTCTCATCGGGAACTCACAGCCAAGGAACAATCATCCGCAAGGAGGAAACACCACAAAATGAAACACCTGGGCTTCGTTGCACTGTCTTTTATTTTCTTCAGTTATTATTCTATTCACATTTACATTCTTTAATTTACATATACGGTTACGTTAAGAGCTAACACCGCCGTAATAAATTCCGCGAACCAAATACCAAATAGAATAGCAAGTCCGTCGTAGTTCTAGTTACCGTACAGTTCCCGAATATGTTTTCAACTACGCACCGCAGTTATAGCGTTTATCGAAGTTTTTGCCTTTATTTCGAAACACTGGCCCGGGTCTCCTACTCGACTGGGTGGACATGCGACTCCTATACAACTATCTCATCGACTGAACTACTTTGCGCGCGGATCACCTTGTTGGCTCGTGATGCGAGCTCATGAGTGGTCGAACGGTGGGCATGTAAATTCCTGAAAAAGCATCTTCAGGATAAGTATTTGCAGTTGTCCAAATACTACGCTAGGGATTAGGGTGCATTTGGTATAATTACACAATGATGGTTGTGTTTACAACCATGTTAATTGTGTATTGCAATCCTAGGGAGTCATGGGTCGAATTCCAGTGTGAGTATTTACACTGGCATTGAATTCGGCTCTTGGCAGCTAGGCGCGAATTGCGCCGGTGCTTTGAAGATTGCATAAAAGCCGCCGTGAGTACTGGTGCGCATGAAAATCTGTTACGCACGTGTGGGACAGTAAATGCAGGCAGACAGAGGTTCTGCTGATTGTTTTCATAATCCACTTCGGTTATCTAGTATGGCAACCGAAATGTTTTCCTTTTAGAACAATGCTGAGATGCATTGATGTATGCGGTACTGGCGTACCGAATTTCTTCTAGGGAAAATTGATATACCGCGTTAATTGCGTGAATGTCCTTGATGGGCAGATGGTTGATGTTGGATGCTTGATGGATGCGATTTGCATAATCGAAAGGTAATGCAATCGGTGGGAGAATGCTTGGGGAAGTTTTGCGCTTGCATGGTAAAAATGATGAAATTAGTGGAGCTTTAGGAAGGAAGATTTGGAGGTAGGTTGAAAAAGGTAGCAGTGGTGTTAGTAGAAAAGCCACAGTGTTCCTTTGCTATCTGTTGGTGCGCTGTACAATTCGTGACACGCTACAGCACTGAATATATATTTCCTCACACAATTTTCAGTACCAGGTGCAATTTTAGTGTTGAATATTCCTTTTACACCCCAGATTTCTCTATTAAACTTTTTCAGTTTGACCCAGCATAGACGTTAAGGATTAACGAAATCACTCAAGAAACCGTAGGCACAACAAAAACCTCGACTTTGTCTTCCTTTTAATTTGATTCGTATTAAATGTTTGAAACAAACTTATTTTAGTATTTATTGGCCTGTAGGAACTCGAAAGTTCATGACCTCACTGACTCGCCTCCGCCATTGTTCCCTGTCCCGTGCGCTCTCCTTCCACGGTCGACCATCCGATCCGATCTCCTCGAGGTCAAACCTAACATTGTCCTCCCATCTCCGTCGCGCCCGCCCTGTTGGTCTCTTTCCCGTTGGCTTACCGTCAAGAATTCTATGCACGGTCCTATCGTTGCCCATTCGCGCCACATGTCCGGCCCATCTTAATCGTCGCAACTTCATTACTCTCACTATTATAAGTTTGCGGTATAGCTCTTCCAATTCATGGTTGTGGAGTTTCCTCCATTGTCCTGCCTCCTCGTCATACTTACCACCAAAGATACCCCTTAAAACTATATTCTCGAATAGGCGGAGTTTGTTTTCTTCCCGTTTTTTGAGAGCCCATGTTTCGCATCCATATAGAACAATCGGCATGATTATGGTTCTATAGACACGGAGCTTTATATTACGTGGTAGCAGTTTGCTGACTGCATGCCAACTAGCGTTACCGGAATGCAGTCTTTTGTTAATTTCCTTCGATATTTCGTTACTGGCCGTCAGTATCGTTCCCAGGTGTTTAAATTCTTCGACATTTTCAAATATCTTGCCCCTGATGTTTATGTTATATCCACCTGCTCTCGCCGTAATCATGTGTTTAATTTTGTCTTCATTTATTTCTAAGCCCACCTCTTCTGCCACTGGCATGATGATTTCACTGTTTTTACTTAAAGTTTCTAGATTATCGCCCAGAACGGCGATGTTATCCGCATAAGTGAGCACTTGTGTGACCCCGTTCAGGGATGATCCGGCCATGTTGTCGTCCTGTACCCTTCTGATGACATACTCGAGCACAAGGTTAAAGAGACATGGTGAGAGGCCATCGCCCTGTTTTAGTCCGTCCCGGATTTCAAATGGTTCTGAGAAGTGGTTTCCTATTCTAACTCGCTCTTTGTTTTCGTTCAAGCAGATTTGAATGAGGGCGACATATTTATTCGTGATTCCCAGCTCAACTACAATATGGTAGAGCCTTTGCCTTGCGACTGAGTCGTAGGCTTTTTTGACGTCAACGAACAGTTGGTGAACCATCTCTCCGTATTCCTACTTCTTTTCCAGTAGCTGCCTTATTGTGAACATTTGGTCGCTTGTTGGCCGGTTCCTACGGAATCCGCATTGGTAGTCTCCCAATATTTCTTCTGCGTACGGTGTTATTTTTGCCAGTATGACATTTGTTAGTATTTTATATGTGGTTGGGAGCAATGATATTCCTCTGTAATTTTCGCAGTCAGATCTGTCACCTTTTTTGAAAATGGGTACGACTATTGAGGTTTTCCATTCTTCCGGATTGACTTCCCTATCCCATATTGTTTTAATCAGTTGGAGGATCTTTCGAGCGGTTGCGTCTCGTCCATGCTTCAAAAGCTCTGCCGGCTTGCAGTCGACTCCGGTAGCCTTGTTGTTTTTCAATCGGGTTATTCCGTCTACAACTACGTCGAAAGAGGGCTCTGGGATCTGAGGCTCGGCTGTATGTACGTCGGGTGCGTTTAGTTGTGGTTGATGGGTGCGCACATTGAGCAGGTTTTCAAAGTACTGCTTCCATCTTGTCACGATATTGTTTGTTTCTGTTGCCAGACAGCCGTTTGCGTCTCGGATTATTTTGGCTCTCCCTCGGTGGCCATTTCTAATTGAATTTATGCCGGTATACATACTCCTGATATTCTTTCCTCTGGCATTTTCTAGGATTTTTTCGATCCGAGTCTTCTCCCATTCGCGTTTTTTGCGTTTGAAAAGTCTCGTTGTCTCTTTTCAAATTGTCGCGTATCTTTCTGCTTTGATTTCATCATATCTTTCTAAGTGGATCACTCTGAGGCGTTTACGTTCTTCGATCTTCGCCTTGCACTCATCGTCAAACCAAGGTTTGGACTTAATTGTTTTCTTAAATCCTAATACATTTTGGGCTGTTTGTTTGATTATGTCTCTGATGGATGCCCATTTAGTGCCTAGATTATTGGTTTCCTCTTCCTCACTACTCCCATTCTCTAGGATGCTAAATCTATTCGTTAGTTCGTCTTGATATTCAGCCCTTTTGCGTAGGTCTTTTAGTTTATCAATGTCGAACATTTTGCTCGTCTCCCGTGATTGCCCATGTGGGTTTGCTGCGAGCCGACTTCTAATTATGCCCATCACTAGAAGGTGATCGGAGTCGCAATCTGCTTATCTGTATAATCTTACGTCAAGGATATTCAAGTGGTGTCTTTTGTCTATGAAGAAGTGATCTATTTGGTTACGCTTTTCACTACCAGGTCTTTTGATCCCTCTTTACCTATCGCTGGTTGAAAGATGTCCTCCTTTCCAATTTTCGCATTGAGGTCCCCGAGGAGGATTTCAACATCGAATGATGAGATCCTATCGAATACTTCCTCTAGGATCTCGTAGAATGTGTCCTTCGTTTCTTCGTCCGTAGATTCTGTTGGGGCGTGTACGTTTATAAATACATAATTGTGGAGAATTATATTGGACATTGGTCTTGAGAATTATATCATCAATATGTGGTATGAAGTTAAGCTCCCTAGCGCATAAGATGTCAAGGTCACGAATCGTTTGTACAGCTAATATGGTACATAATTGTAGCATGGTCCCTATATTTTTAGTACCGACATTCGGCCATTAATAAATTGCACATCTTTTAAAAGGGGCGTAACCTTGTTGCTTATGATGAAGCCAGTCCCGAGGTTATGTGTATCTGTACCTCCACACGCCAGTGCAAACACGTTGGTTTCGATAACTTGATGTGGGAGTCGGACTTCCTGAAGCGCGACGATGTCCATTTTATATTGTTTCGCGTTTTCTACGACCGTCTGTATCGCGCCTGGTTTATATAACGTTCGAGCATTCCACGTGCCGACGCGTATATCCGTTTTTCCCTATGTCTTCTTTTTTCCGAGTCGGTGTTTTCTTGATGATTTGTTCCCTTATGGTAGTGTCGGCTCATCACACCTACGACTACCAGGTTTTTCGTAAGATTATTTTTTGTATATTGATTATTCATTTTTGTTCCCACGATTCTTGGGGTTTCAAATAGTCCGCCATATCAGAGCCCCTCTTTGATATGGTAAGGTCTACTTACTGCTCTGTTTCGAACCGGTGTCAGAGAGGTGCCGTTATAATACAGCCGGTATACCCCTGGCTGCAAACCATCCAATGGACACGGTGACGCGTAACATCCTGGATTAGGGTTGGTAAATTTTAGTGTGTTACTCCTTGCTAGCTTGTCTGACATGGGTGGCCCTACTGGAAGCGTATGCTTCCGTCAGCATAACCTGAGTGATTCATTGTAGTTTAAGCCCCCGCACTACGTCAAGGTTTCTACCAAGCGGGGGTTGACACAAACTTTGTTATATTATTTTTTTTAATAACAATTTCTCACAAAATAACATGTTTTATTTAGATATTGGAATACAAGTAGAATTAATTAAATTATGAGTAAAATTAAACAAAATTATATAGAAAGCACACAGTATTTCGGCGGTGGTTTTTCTTGGCATCTTTTTTAACAACTTGCGGCACGACATTCCGGACCATTACAAATGTTTACACGATATTCATTACAACGGAGACGTCAGCCCTGTTCAAAAGCCTTCAACGAACTCACACCATTGCGTCCCGTTACTTCTTTGTTCTCTGGTAAGTAACATAACTATCGAGCGTGCGGCTATGTCTTATATATCCGTAACATTCCCATCCCATTCGCATTTTTTTTTTTCTGTGTTGGATTGTGCGCTTAGAAGGGCGATTATATTGACCATAATCTGCTCGTGACGCGCTATTTCGCCATTTTTATAAAGAGAACATTAACTGTTCTAAAACATTGTCCGGTTATTAAGCAAACTACAATGCAAAAACTTTAAACTGAATAAATCACAAGTTAAATAATATTCTCGTTTGACAGCTGTCAAAACCACATATATTTTCCAACACATGAAATGGATAACCCATACTTTCAGGAGAGAAGTCTGATTTCACCCAATGCACAATGAGACAAATGTGTTTTGAACTTGACCATGGAAAGCATCGTCAAAACAAGTTATCTGAATATTGTTTGATCTTTATATTCAAAATATTCTCCTCTAGTTTCAAGACACTTTTTATAGCCATTTAAAAGTGATTCAAATACAGGAATTTGTGAAGCCTCTAGTGCTCGTGTTGAAGCTATTTTTATGGCCAAGGTATCATTAAAAAAGGATACTTTCAACTTTAATTGGAATTTTTAGAACAAAGAGAAGGCGGACGGGCCCAAATCAGGCGAATGCAGAGTTGATTTCAAACCAAAAACTGACGAACCATGTGTAATTTTTAGTCATCTGTCGGAGCGTGTGAACCAAATTTTGGGAGTGAACAGGGCTTTTTTACTTTCCATGTTACTGAGTATTTCGCAGTGATTCAAATGGGTGATCTAGATCGTTTTGTGACCGTTTTAATGGTCGAAATTACATTAAAATACCAGCTCTTCAAATTCAGTTTCAATCTGGGGATTGGAAAGAAGCTTCATGGACCAAATTAGGTAAATACAGCGTATGATTTAACACCAGGGCCGTGTGTTAAATCATTTCGAACCAAAAATTGACGAACAAGGAGGGAGTTTTGGTCATTTGTCAAATTGTGTGAACCAAATTTCTGGAGTGCACACGATTTTTGTACTTCCTTGTTATAGAGTTGTCCGAAAACTGGGAATAAATAAAATGTGTGTATAAAATAAACGATAATGTATGGTCAAATTAACTCGCAACACTTCAACATAATTGAAATAATTTAATAAAATACATTCGATTCTTACAGATACGTTAGCTGCGTCGTCAGCGAAGACAATTGGAGCGGTAGTTTGTACAACTGTCCCGCAGGAACATATTTCGACATCGTGAATCAAGCGTGCGACAAGGATGCATCGCCTTCGTGTCCTATGCCAGACTAAATTTTTTCTGACATCTTTCATCTTATTATGCACTTATATGCGCTCACTTCTTCAATCTTGATTGGATTAACAAAGAATTTGGTTTTATTATGTTTCATTTCTAAAGTACAATTATAATCAATAAATATAATTTTTGATCACATGTGTTTATTTATAATGGCACTTCACATCATGAGACTTTCGCATAACTAAAAATAAATTGTCGGGAGAAATCCGATCTGGCTGATCGAGGAAAGTTGGAACAGGTGGTAGATCGGCCCCAGGGTGAAATACCAATCTCGCAACGCTTTCCGTGATGAGATCTAGAGAAATCATTGACTAGGTTTCGAACGTTTGACTGACAGCCTAGATTAAAGTTGAGATAACGACAAGGTAGCAGTTTCGGAACTTAACTTTAGGATGATTTTTTCTTCCATCTTTAAAATGTACCTCGAATTTACTAGAGATTAAAAGCAATGATACCAATTGAAATTCCGGTTTTTATTGGACTTTCATTTATTTCCTTCTCAGCTTTTTTTTTCTTATAATCCTAAATATTTTTCTTATACATTAAGATTAACTTTTTTTTTTTGAAAGTGAAATCCTTTGATTGTTGTTTTTTTTCCACCTAGTAAACTCGAATAAAAACCTAATTTCAGGGTTCGCCATTAAAAATGTTGAGAAAGGTGCTTCCAAAGTCTAATTCATAATATCTTAAATATGAAATCTAGCTAGATCTTTACTGAATAACCGACACATCCCGGTCTCCCTTCCGGTTCTCTTGGGGGTTTCACTTACATGACTCTAAACACCATCCACCCAACATTTCCATACAGTGAATACCTATATTCTAGCAATTACCGAAGCTCAAATTGGCTCATCAACGGGTTCAACATATCTTTGTTGCCCAGGAGACGACTCATATGCGAGATTTCGTGTTAACGGTAGAGTCTTCACCCAGTCTAATTTAGCTTGTCAAAGGGAAGAAGAATTAGAGGTCAGTAACTTGGACATCATCTGGAAAAAAGTCGTCTGTCAAATTTCTTTGTTGTTTCTACCGCTTTCTTTTCTTTTCTTTTTTTATTATTACACTTCTCTCGGGAGAGGCAAACCTATAGCGCCAAATGGGTGCCCCGAGTTGAGACCAAATAACTGTTGCAGTTCTTTTTGAACAATTGCAGGTTGTAACGCTCCGGGAACTCTCGGGTGGGGGGGAGTTCCACAGCTCAAGTAGGTCGAGGGTATGTTTAGGAACCGAGCTCCCAACATGAGAGCAATATTCGAGCGCGGGTCTAATTGGGGATTTATACAGGAGAGGAAGTTGGGCCGGAGTAAAATATTTCTTGGCTCTAAAAATATAGCTCCGCTTTCCTGGGGCTGATCTGGCGATGCTCGACACGTATTTATGCCACGATATATTCCCACAGACCGTGATGCCCAGCAATTTAAAGCTTTCCCCAGATTCGAGGGCCTGGCCATTCATCATCAGCTGTGGAACCGATGATCCACTTTTCTTTGTGAATGTTGTATATTGTGTCTTCGCTTCATTGAAGTCGACGAGATTGGCCGTTCCCCACTGCAGGACCTTATCTAGATCCAGATTCAGAGAGTCAATCTGTCTACATCTCAGCTGGTGCGATGTGGATGCACCAATCGGCCGAACACTCGAAAAGGAGGAAACAAGTGTACTATCATCCGCAAAACTGAACACTTTGTTATCCGTTGTCTCCAACAAATTATTTATGTGAAGCAAACACAAGGTTGGGGCCAAAATAGAACCTTGGTGCACCCCGGGATTAATAGGATACCTATCCGAACACTCGCCGCCCACAACAACCCGGATCGATCGATTTTCGAGAAAGCACTTCGGCCAGTCGCAAAGCTGAAAGTCCGTATAAACGAAGTTTACTCAGCAATACCCCGTGCCAGACGCGGTCACAAGCCTTGGAGATATCCAGTGCGACCGCCCTTGACTCGCCATGCCGCTCAATTGCAGATATCTATATATCGGTTATAAGTGTCAAAAGATCTCCCGTGAACCGCCTGCCACGGAATCCGTATTGACGATCATTCAGAAGTCCGTTGCACTTTAAATACTTAATTAACTTGGCGAAATAACTTTTTCCATCACCTTAGATAACATAGAGAGTAATGCTATCGGTCGGTAATTTTGTGGGAGACACTTTTTTCCCCTCTTTGGGATTGGCTGAACTCGAGCGATTTGCCAGCAGGCAGGAAAGTTCCTCCTTGCATAAGATAAGCGGTAGAGTCAGCCAAGAATGGGCGATAGTTCTGGAGCACAGTTCTTAAGGACTTTTGTTGGTATTCCGTCCAGGCGGGTTGCCTTCCTACAGTCCAGTTCACATAGAATGCATTGAATAGGACGCGGGTGAAATCTCACATTCCGCATCGAAGACCGTGCCGGCGCTATCACAGGTGGCTCCAAAAGACCGGGATCGAGGTTAGAATTCGCGGAAAATAAATTCGCGAAAACATCAGCTTTATCCTTCGAATTTGTGATTAACGTCCCGCTGTCTGTCGCCGACGGAGGGAAAGAGGAGGAAACTAAGTTACTGCTCACAGCTTTTGCCATTGACCAGAAGGAGCGCGAAGCAGTTGGGCACTGAAGGAATTTATTGGCCGTTCTATCGTTGTGAGCCTTCTTCGCGATATTAATCGCCTGGTTGCACGCGTTTTTGATTCTAACAAAATTCGTTCTGTTAACCTCATTGGGATTGGAGCGCCATTGCTTAAAAGCTCTATTTTTTGCCGCTGTAATCTCCTCGCATTTTTTATCAAGCCAAGGTTTATCAGATGAACTTCGTTTGATGGAATGTGGAATGTAGATCTCCATCCCGAGAAGAATAATCCTGTGACCGACTGCGCGCATGCGTTAACATTGGAGTCTCCGAAGCACACCTCAGACCATGAAAAGGATGCGAAAAAATTTCGCAAATCGTCCCAGTTAGCAGCCCCATACTTCCATAGATGGCGAAGCGGCCTACCCCGGTTATTCGCTTGAAATGCAAGTGGTTGCGCGACAGATACCAAGCAGTGATCTGAGTTTCCCATTGGCGCAGAAACCACTACGATATAAATACTCGGTTCGGATGTCAAAAACAGATCTAGGGTGTTCGCATAATCGCGTCGGGCATCTGGCACTCTCGTTGGTTCCTTCACGAGATGAATCAAGTTGTGGCTAACAGCAAAGATCTCCGCCAGCCTCCCAGCCTCGTCGGCTCTGTTAGATTATACCAACCAGCCGGAATTATACACATTAATATCGCCAAGGACAATAATTTCAGAAGCTGGGTGGTTGATCTGTATCCAGTCGATGGTATGTGAAAGATGTTCGAAAAACGTCGCCGGTCAATCGTCATTCGGGGAGCAGTAAAGACAACAAAGAAATTTAACAGAATTCCTCAGCACAACCTTCAACCACATGATGTCCAATGTTGCTGCAACTTCGGAGACCTCACTTTTTGGCGAAGAGGGTTATAAAGTCACATGTTATCACCTGCATTAAATCCGGATGCGTTGGCTCGAACGTCCTACCTTCTTTTCATCCTGTCATTTGATACCTTGATTTGCTTTCGAACCAAATGATGAATCTCATCGAGGCGATTTCTCCATTCGACTACGTAGTCTTCAGTCTTATCTATGGCGTCTGGAGGTATCCCGAATCGCAGATCGGCTGGTAATCGTATCTCTCGTCCAAATATAATTCTTGTTGATGAATGGCCTGTCGTATGGTGATTAGCCGATCTATAGCTCATGAGAAAGGTTTGTACATATTTGTCCCAATCTCGTTGGTGATCACTAACGACCTTCGATAAGTGCCCTCTCATTGTTCGGTTGAACCTTTCGACCATTCCGTCTGACTGCGGATGTAAGGGTGTTGTCCTGGTTTTCCTTACGCCCAATGCCGCAGCCTTGAAATATCTGTGATTCGAAGTTTCGGCCTTGATCCGAATGAAGCTCACAGGGAACTCCATATCTGATGATCCAATTATTGATAAGCTGCTCAATGACGGTTGTTGCTTCTTGGTTTGGAATTGAAAGGATTTCCACCCACTTGCTGAAGTAATCCATGATGACCAACATGTATTTGTTGTTGTCGTTGGTTTTTGGGAATGGTCCTGAGATATCAATCACAATTCGCTCGAAAGGGGCACCCACGTTGTACTGCTTCATAGCGCTCCTTGGTTTTGCTGGTGGTGCTTTGGTCGCAATGCAAGTTGTGCACTTCCTACACCAAGACTCGACGTCATCTCTCATGTGAAGCCAGTAGAATCGATATCGTAGTTTTGAAAGTGTCTTATTAACTCCCAGATGTCCACCGGAGGCCCCGTCGTGCATTTCTGTTAGTACATCCTTCACTTTTGATAGTGGGATTAGAATCTGTATTCGATGGGATTTTCCGTCCGCGGCTTCCCATTTACGCTTTAGAATTCCATCTTCCACCAGCAAGGAATTCAATTGTGCCCAATATGCCTTAAATGTTCCACTCTTGTCAGAAATATTATTCCAAGTTGGCCGCTCGTTCTTTTCTTTGTGTTCCAGGATTAGCGACATATCTTCCTCCTGAAGTTGAGCTGCGCGTATAGCATCATTCGTCCACCCATCTAGTACTTCTACTTGTACATTTTGCAGGTCGTACGCCTCTTCTTTCTCTTCCGCTCTATGACAATGTTTACAATCTGGTTTACATGGTCTTCTTGATAGAGCATCAGCGTTATTATGCACCTTCCTTTGACGGTGGGAAATTTGGAAATCGTACGTTTGAAATCGTTCGATCCATCGAGCTATTTGTCCTTCCGGATTCTTAAAATTTAACAACCATTTCAGGGCGGCATGATCCGTCCGAAGGTGGAATCGACGTCCGTAGAGGTACTTATGGAAATTCTTAACGGCTTCTACGACAGCCAGCAGTTCCTTTCTTGTTGGGCAGTAGTTTCTCTCTGGCTTAGATAGAACTCGACTATAATATGCGACAACTCTCTCTTTACCATCGACTTCCTGTGACAACACTGCTCCGACTCATGTGTTACTTCCATCAGTATCCAATATAAATGGGCAATCCGATCTTGGGAATGCCAATGTTGGAGTCTTGATAACTCGGCAT
This sequence comes from Microdon myrmicae, assembly GCA_963931805.1. NCBI lineage: Eukaryota > Metazoa > Arthropoda > Insecta > Diptera > Syrphidae > Microdon > Microdon myrmicae. Next base: position 143,178,564 of record OZ007498.1, on the reverse strand, counting down.
TCAATGGGTTGAATGCTGCCTCACACTTTTCTGTCCAATTGAATTTCTTGTCTTTACCCGTTAGTTCGTGTAGGGTTTTAGCTACGTTGGCGAAACCTTTAACAAACCGTCGGTAATATGTAGCTAATCCCATAAAGCTTCTTAACTGTTGCTTATCTTCTGGAGTAGTCCACTCTTGGACAGCTGCTATCTTATCAGGATCCGTTTGAATTCCTGCAGATGAAACGATGCGTCCCAGGAATTTTACTCTCCTTTGGAAGAGTTCACATTTCTTCGAGTTGAGCTTTAAGTTGGCCTGTTTTAATCGTTCGAAGACGAAGCCCAGATTATTAATGTGTTCTGGGAAATTCTTTCCGACAACGATGATATCGTCCAAGTACACAAGACACGTCTTCCATGTAAGTCCCCGTAGAACACTTTCCATTAATCGTTCAAACGTTGCTGGAACATTACACAATCCAAAAGGCATCACGTTGAATTGATAGAGTCCGTTTCCGGTAGTAAACGCTGTCTTCTCCTTGTCCACCTCCTTCACTTTCACCTGCTAGTAACCGCTTTTTAGGTCCAATGTTGAAAACCACTGAGCTCCAGAAAGGGTAGTGTGTCGTCGATTCGAGGAAGTGGGTAACTGTCTTTCTTCGTAACGTCGTTTAACCGCCGGTCGTCGACACAAAATTTTGTTGTCCCATCCTTCTTCTTGACGAGCACTACCGGCGAAGCCCATGCGCTCGACGATTTTTCGATGACTTGTGGCGGTTCCGCAAGATCCCACGGCTCTCCTTCCTGAAAAAACTTCCATAATCACAACCCAGTCTACATAAGCTTTCGCTAATGCAATTCGCATTAGCATCTTAAATGCTTCACGCATCAAATAGATCCAATTATTATAACCCAAAAGTACCTGCAAAAGAATTCTTACCCTTTCAAGCATTCCTTCGCTTACAAATCCCCTGTAAGAGTTCTTACTTTCCTTATCATAAATTATCCTGAAAAGAAAAACCCCGGTTCACACATCATGTAACCATTCCAGACAGAGATAATTATCATGGCGTCGCCTATTCCCACCTTCATTCATGTATACGATAAATTTCTTTATGTATACATTGGCTGGCGACGTTTTTCTCCCAGCAATAAAATTCCCTGACTCGCACAATGTGCAACCCAAAGCAAATACGCATTCCGCGTCCCTTGGCATCAATTTAAATACAAGCATAAACAATGCCAATAGGTATTCAATACGTACCCTTACTAGCGATGCCATAAACACCATTTCCCAGTAACCTAGCTAAAACTTAATTAGCACATTCCCGCGTCGCATCGTGGTCTCTTTGTTTAGCTGCTACGCACATGCATCCGACGATTTCGGTTTCATTTGCTTTACCGAAATCGTATCCTAGGAATGCACTTTATGTCTTTCTTTGTCTAAGCACACATACTACAATGACCACGATGAGCGAGTGAGCTCTGAACGAGCAAGATATCGTTGAGTCGTATTACAACCAGCAAGGCGGTCGGGTTGCCTGCCATCCACCGTACCGGCGGCGGTGGGTTATCTATGAGTCCTCTTACATCCGCTTGAGTCCTCTTACATCCGCCGACAGCCATGGTCGTCGTATCTCTCCCGTTCCCGTTTCGCACACGGGGACGTAGATATTCTGAGTCGAGTAGAGTGATCGGGCTATTAATTAAAAAGTAATTTTGTTATACCAGTAGTGTACACTGTCGTATATTTACTTTTCTTGTGCATCCGTTCGTCGTCTGTATAATTTTATATGTAAACTATAAACTAATTAAGTGTAGCCCGATTAGTCTTAAATAAAAAGAACCTCTACAGAATAAACAATAGTGTGTTTTACGTATTTACTTCTGGTGTTCGTTTTGTTGGTTGTTTATAAACATGGCGGCGTTTCGTTAATTCGTTGGGCGATTAACTCTTGCAGTCCTTTTGTTCGTGTATGATTGCGGCAGAACTTTTCTATAGTAATTTGTTAGGACGAAGTAGAACCCTGTGCCGTACGCCGGCGCAACGACTTCGTACCCCCACAGACTCGTTGCTCTTCCATCTCTCGAATCATGTTGCCTGCTTCTGATTGTTTGGCCAACGGTAGTCGACGAGGTGGCTGCCTTATAAATCTTGACTCACCCGTGTCAATGCGATGTTTAACTATACCGGTGCGTCCGAATTTATTATTTCCTGCCACAAAAATAACAGAAAAATCGTTCAGGAGTGATTTAACGCTTGCCTTTTCTCTGTCTGTTAATTCGATTTTCTAGGACATCAATCTATTAACCATAGAAGATGCACCAGAGGGCTATTGAATTGAATGGTCCTCTCCCTAGTCTGAATTGAGCTTATCATTGATACGGGTCCACATTCTGCGATTACCTCTCCTTTTCTTATTGCGATCGGCTCCTCTGATAGGTACGATGTGCTTCTTCACATCGATAAGGGCTTTCCCAACAAGAATATTCCCCTTACGCTGATTTCGTACAGCCTCGGTGATGTAAAATCCATTGTCACCGGGATCACTCTCGAGGCTGATCCAAATTACCGAGTCTGAACGGGCTGGGATCTCATCCTCCTCACACACATAACATTTCAGTCTTCGCAATTGTTCGTCCTGCAGTGTAATAGCAACCTCCAAGTTACCAATTCGCAGTGTTCTTTGCCCGATATCTAGAACAACTTGATGCTCCTTCATGAAATCCATTCCAAGAATGCATTCCTCCGTAATAACGGCAACCAAAAATTGGTGTGATATGGAAATATTGCCCAGCACTATTATGCTCTCGACTTCTCCGTAGACTGTAGAGCATTCTCCTGTGGCAGTCCTCAAAGCGTATCTTCTATTTTCATTAAGGGCTATTTTGCCCATGACATCCGGCCGCATTATGGATCTGTTGCTTCAGTGTCGATTGCCACTGTTGTTGTCCTTGCATTAACAATCGTAGTTATAACCAAACTTTGGTTTTCCCATTGGAGTTGTGATATAGTTACGATGCTGGGGCTGCACATTCCACCAGACGACTTTCGCCCTGTAAGGTCTGCCCTTATAAGTTTCCCGAGCTATTGACCTCAGGTTTCTCCGTTGATAGTCTCCTCCTATGATTAGCGCATGAACAACAATTCTCAATTGATGTTTCATTCATTCGTCGACGTTTCCTACAGTCAACAGCGATGTGGCCGACTTCGCCGCATGTCCAACACTTCATATCAGGTCTCGGGGTTCTCCGTTGTACATGCCCGATTCTTTGGCAGGAACATTCCTCGACGGACGTTTCTCGGACTCTATATGTACTCCTGGCAGCCAGTTTAGCAGATTCATATGCCAATGCGAACGCCAGTATTTCATTAGTCGTCTTCTTTCCTGCCAAACGAACGGCCTGTTGCAAGTCCCGATCTTGGAGTGCGTTTATAAATGCATCCATTGCTACCTCGTTCAGAAATTCCTTAGTCATATTTGAATAAGACAAGTTTGCCAATCGCTCAATGTTTGCCTGCAACTGTTGAAGATTTTCTCCAGGTTTCTGCGTTCTGCTCCGCAGTTGCATGGGGTAGACCTGCTGCATGTGGTTGTCTCCATACCAACTTCAAGGCCGTCTCTTACCGCTTGGAAATCTGTTTGCTTTTCTGTTGGTATGGTGTGTAGCAATTCTGCAGCCGCCCCGCGGAGTGATAAGATTATTGATGTTGACTTTTGCTCATCCGACCACTTATTATAATTGGCCGCGGCGTCAAACTGACGTATAAATGCGTAGAAGGGTCCCGTTCCATCGAAGGTTGGCGGTTGCATCCTTGTATCTTTGTAGTCATGTTGATTGCTAGGCGATGTCTTATTTCTCTCAACACACTCAAGTCCCTTTTCGATTTGCGTTATTTCATCGGTGACTTTCTTAAATTCAGCTTCCCTTTTTAGATCCAGATTTTCTACTTCGTTTCGAATTTTTTACTGAATTTCTTCCTCAAAGTGTTGAAAAGAACATTTCATCCACTGCGTTTGGGCATCCGATTTTGCATTCAGTTCTGCAGCTTGTGCGTCGAATTTTGAATTTTGGGCATCCAACTTTGCATTAACATCTGGAGCTTGCGCGTCCAATTTTGTACGAGGGTTGCCTCTTATGTTTCGGGATTTGGCAACCCTAGTGTTGCAATCCGGCAATTGACAGCTTTGTCGTAAAGTTGGACATTTTTGAGGTTATACGCACTCAGAACGTTTTGACATACGAGCTCTATTTTTGTGGTTTACAGTAACTTAAAAGATTCATCTCGGCCCAAAAGTGGAATTAAATCGTCAACATTTTCGTGCGATTATTTTTTACAACTTTCGGCGTGGATTAACTCAGCAACAGGGCATGGATGAACTTAATTCAATTTTTGGCGATGAAGCTCCATCAAGGACCAGTGTTTATCGATGGTATGGCGAATTCAATCGTGGTCGTAGTTCACTCCAAGATGAATTTCGTGAAGGTCGTCCAAAATCAGTTGTTGTTCCGAAAACCATTGATGCTGTGCACGAACTGATATTGGAAGATCGTCATGTGACCTATCGTGAGATTGAGACAACCTTAGGCGTTAGTGGGACCAGCATACATTCCATATTGCATAAACATTTGACTGTGAAAAAAAATTTGTTCGCGTTGGATCCCACACAATTTGTCAATCGCACAAAAAAAGGCTCGTGTCAATTGGTCGAAAGAAATGCTCCAAAAATACGGTCGCGGTGCTTCGAAACACGTCTATGACATCGTGACAGGTGATGAATCGTGGATTTACGCGTATGAGCCCGAAAGTAAACAGCAGTCGACTGTCTGGGTGTTTCAAGATGAGCCAAATCCAACAAACGTTGTTCGCGCACGAAGCACTTCCAAGCAAATGGTCGCCTGTTTTTTCGGAAAAACTGGACATGTCGCAACCGTACCACTAGAAAAACGCAGAACAGTCAATTCTGAGTGGTACACAACCATTTGTTTGCCAGTTGTCTTCCAAGAAATCAGGAAAACCAACCGCCGAAGACGGATCACTCTTCACCACGACAATGCGAGCTCTCACACATCGGCTGGGACAACTGCATTTTTGAGCACCCAAAACATCGATTTGATGGGTCATCTGCCGTATAGTCCTGACTTGGCACCGAATGGCTTCTTTTTATTCCCGTACGTAAAAAACAAACTGAGAGGTCAACGTTTTTCGACACTTGAAGAAGCGGTTGCTGCATTCAGAATGCATGTGTTGGAGATACCTCAATCAGAGTGGCAAAGGTGCTTCGACAATTGGTTCAAACGCATGCAAAAGTGTATAGATCTTCATGGGGAATATTTTGAAAAACAATAAAGTGATTTTCGATGATCAATATTTGTTTTTGTTCTCTAATCCCGAAATATAAAAGGCAACCCTCGTATTAATGTCTGTAGCTTGCGCGTCCAATTTTGTCATCATCATCCGGAACATCTTGGAAATGTCCAACTGTGGCTGTGACGGGAATGTCTGAAGTTGTCCACTGTTCCCTTGTAGAGAGGAACCCGATGAAACTGGCAGCGAAACGGAAGCACAAAGAAACTAAAACTGAACTCGAGGTGGGTCGTTATTTCTTTATTGTTTAAGTCGGATGCGACTTGGTTTACAACTTAGTAACAACGCACGACAATTCAATTGCTCTACATGAGATTGAGTTAATTTATTTCATAATTTAAGGTGGATCAGCAACAATGACACGGAAGGTGTGCGCGCGGTAACAGCTGGTAGTATACTGACTGGTGGGCATAACTGCCAATTCAAAAAAGGGACGCTGCTGACTTCATCGTTGGTGACAATCGGCCAGCTGGTCTGTGACAGCTGCCGCACAACTGGTATACACTGTGAATGCACTAGATTTCTCCAGCACATCCCAGCACATCCAACTGGCAATCCGCAACAGTGGCAAACTCTTCTCCGTTACATTGGCAACATCTTGACTCGCTGTTTCTTCTCCATCCGGACAGTCTGGCCCAATCGTAAAAACATATGTGTCGGCATCAATACCCTCTTCCTCCATTGCTGCTTGCAGACGCTGTCGAAGAATTTGCTTCTGTCCTCTGCTATTCAGATTCCGGTCCTCAAGCTCCTTCTTCAACTCAGGAACGCGAAGATCCTCCAAATGTCGATCCGACATAGTCACAACACACTTTCACAGACTTATTTACTTCACCAATAATTAATCCCACTTCTGACACCAATTGTAGCGAGCTTAGGGTTCGCTGGATTAATTATTTTTAATAAATAAGAACCGTTAAATCGAATTTGAATTAATGTAATACTTTATAGCGTTTCCGACGATAGTGAAGAGCGAGTGATTCGAACCGACGCTATCACGGTTAGAATCACTAAAATAACCAAAGCTCTTACCCATCAGGCCACTGCCGCTGGCGTGAATTTGATTTCTAAATTCAAATACATTCGACCAATGTGGTAATGGTGTATTATTGCTATGGTATACGGCTTTAATGGATGTGCTTTTGGTGGTGTTGTTCTTTACTAGTCGCGTGTGTATCTGCTAGAAACGCCACAACTTTATTAGCCCGTTAATAACAACCGTTACCTTTTACCGTACACTTAACGATTTCTTGACATCGGTTCCGCACTTATCGTGTCCCTTACTGCTTACTTCTTCTTCTCTGATCTGCGTGTGACGTATTTATACCGTTTCTTCATTCTGATTCGGTGTTTTGTTTCCGTCCGTTCCATAGCCTCGAATTTTCTACTGGTCATAGCCTCCAGTTTACCAGTGTTTTCTAGAATATTCCAGTACTTTGTTTTGGACTTTCTAGAATATCCTAGTACTGATTGTCATATGCGTCACAACATCCATAAATCAACATATTGGGCAATAAATGAACATTTGAGACTATTGACTCCGTACTTTAACGTTCACATTTAAATTGTTTCCTTATAATTGGAACACTCTTTTTATTTATGACATTAATATTCGGAAAAAGCAATTTTTCCTAGTATGTTCATTACTCGTAAGATTTTGGAACGAATTATTGTTTTTACTACTTACACACCAAGTACGATTTAACACATATAAAAGGTCCTAAATAGAATTTGAAACAGGCAAGCGAACAAAAATAAATGATTGAATTTAATCTTCGAATAGTGAGTTCCTCAACCACACTTAAGAAATTGTATTCGTCTCTTATCTACTCTTCTTACATTACAATCTCAAACTGCAACCAACTTCACGGAATCTCAGAGCGTTTCAGAAAATCAAAATGGTGGCCTGTTTTGTTAATAGTGTTGTGTGATAAAGAACTTGATTATTTTAATAAAAAATTCCCGATTTACCTTCAAAAACAATAATAAAACTTTTCATATTCCCCCACAGTATGCAATTAAGTGTTTGTGTAAAACGAATTCAAGTGCCAAAAACCTTATTTTCGCGGTTCAAAATTCTTTAACAAAATAGCAAGTCCACCAAGAAGCAACAAAAGGCACCCGAAGAAGAAAAAAGAACGAAACCAATAAAAAACAAAATGTTTCTCAAGTACTCTCACAACGGATAAAATGGCTTTTGCTAAATTACATCAAACATTATCTATAGAATAATTCCGTAAAAATTAGAAGATTAATGCAGACGAACACAGATCCAGTCAGGCTCGATTGCATTTGATGTGCCTATCAAACAAATCAATCATCGCCCCATCAGCAGCATCATCTTCGTTTCTGACACGGTCGTCGCCGTTCGTCGTCCATCGTCCGTCGCCGCCGTTATACCCGCACCATACCTGTTCCCGTTCCCGTATCCAGTGTAGGTCTTGTTGTCATCAAAGTCGGAGTCGTTACCGTCGTCGCGTTCATTGTCGTCTTGTTTTCTCACTCTATTGCGCGCTGTGCATACTTTGCATTTGTCCGACGCCCTCCTTACGTTGTTGGCTATTTGCAAGGAAGCGCATTTCTAACTTCCTTTTCTGCTCCTTCCTCCCACCCCCCATTATCGTTCTAACATCCGACGGAGCACTTAACAAATAGATTAATGGTAATGTATTTCCCCCTCTTTTTCGTTAGTAACTTCAGTAGAGTAGTGTTTACTTTGTATTAGAATATTTCTTTTTGTTTTTTTCCTCAACATTATTATTATTATTTGTTCCTGGTTAATATTTTTTTGTGTTGCGTCCCGGGAATTATATAAGCTATAACAAGAAGTAAAATAACTGTCTATCTGTAGATCTCAATACTTTGAAATTGGTTTGGTAAAAATGCCATCGTCAGTGCTGATGAAATTTAAAACTCAAATTGGAAGAAGTAAGCCGTGTCCAGCAACAATGGTGTGTGGGGTCATGATATGGAGCGACAACAACCTTACACTCAGCATCTAAATTAATGGCTAAACTGTCAATTTATGTTCCCAGTCAATCGACTAATAATAGCGTGTGTGGCAAGATAACAATAATAATAAACAAATTTCGCCGCGCAGTGTCGGCTATCAAGGAGGAAAGTTAAAGTGACAGCACTTGACGGAAAGGAGCGTGCTGATTTGTGTGTGCGTCATGCTGGTCATTGAACGAATGGGAGTGATTTAGTCGGACAGGGGCACACATATTGCCAAGGAAACTTCATTAATTAATTAATTGACGGCGTTGCACTAAATTAATTCTGCGATAGTAAAACCTGAATTGACTGGAATAAAAAAGCAGAGCTTGTCCGATTTGGGGGGACCGATTGGCAGTAGTGGAGACGTGATGTCCAGATGACTTGATGGATATTTTTTACACCGTTTTTGTATTAGTTTAATGAAAAAAATATTTTCCCTGGAGACAAATTCACTGAATGTCGTAGGCGGTTCGATTCCTGTAAAGACGTTAATTGGTGTGGAGCAATAAGTACAGTCTGTCATAGAAATTCGCACAAGCCATCCTAGTTCGTAAAGCATAATTATTTATATATAGGGTGTCCCAAAATTTACTCACAGTTATTTGAATAGGAAACACAAGTGTTCAACAGTGAATATTAATTTTTTTATTGATTTATATAATGTACAGGCTATGCTGGCACAAGTGCCTTTTTGATCGAAAATGAAAAATGACCACTTTGAATGAATGTGTCTGAAATTCATTGGTACAGCACTCAATTTGTTGATATAAGCCGTACGTTCAAGAAACCCCAAAGTTCAATGGCGTGATCTGCACGACCGATTCTGATAAACAAAACGAGAAATTACACGACCAGGAAATGATTTATATAGTAGTTGAATTCATTTTCGAAGTGTATGACTTCGGGCTTGGTTTTTTTTTATGTTTTTAAACCACTTGTTAAAATCCATATCTTGGAAATATTAGAGTAACTTCGGGTAATGTGATATAGGTATTTGTTTTCTAACAATTAGAGTAACTTCGGGTAATGTGATATAGGTATTTGTTTTCTAACAATTATTCGTAATTTTTATTACATAGCTTTTGCCGCACTATTCATTATAGCTCTTTGATACATTGCGAATTATATTTCGTTTTCAGAACCCTGCAGCGTAAGCCAATCTGCAGCTATTTACAACAAAATAAAAAAATCTCTGTAACCCCCCTTATTAAAATTGGCGGATAATGTGATATACCATATCACTTTTCCCGAATAGTTTCCAACCGAATAAAAATACTTGTGAGCCGATAGATTATGAATTCATTTATTAATTTAACAAAAGTAGGAACATTAGCCACTACATAGTACATAAGAAAAACAAGAGAAAACTTAAATTAGAATTAAAATTAAATTAACAACTCCAATATTTAGCAGAAAAATAGTACTTTCTCTACGTTCTATTTAAAGCGATTTTCATGACTCACGTACAAAAACTGCTTGCCGCGTTGGAAGACATTCATTGTGAGCCCAAACTAAATCGCACTGCAAGCATGGTACCCATATCTTTGCCTTATTATCCGTTTGGAGAGATGTGTTACAAAAGACACAGACACTGTCCTTGTTAGGTGGAGTTTCGGCCCAAGGATCTTCGTCTGAGCTCGGTAAATGCAAACTTTCATCTGAATCGCTCGAAGAACTTTCTTTTGTTTTCTTTGCCCGTTTGCTTTTTACTACCATAGGTCTTTTCGGCTTATTCTTGCGTCTTTCAATGTTCTTAATGCTCTCTTCCAAAGATGTTTTGTACGGTGATGTTGTTAGTACAGTTGCAACTGATCTTTTACCTCTGGAGCTGATAATCCGTTTAAGTTTGGGCGGTGGTGAGATATCCCAAGGAGTTACGATCTTTTCCAAAGCTGCCCTGCTAGTACTAGCAACCGGTTCTTCAACTGCACTACTTGTGCGGGCAACTGGTTCTTCTACTTCTCTTCCTGAAAGAGCAGATTCTTCATCCGGATGATTTTCAAACGTTTGAGCGATAAAATCAACCTCCTGGAACATATTTTTGTCGAATGGATAAATGCCAGTGCATTTGAATCCATTTATTGCGATTTGTGCTGTTTGGACTTTAAGGTAGGCCTTCGAAAAAAGTTCAATAACATCAAACTGCGTTATTTTTCGGCCCTGGTCTCGCATAAATCGCCTAATTTCATCGTTATAATACGTCTTCAGAGGTCCCATAAATGTTCTATAGAGCGGTTGCATTTTGTGAGTACAGTGCGGTGGCAAATATATAATAATAACACCATTTTTGCGAGCCTTTTCCAGAACCTCAATATTTCGGGTATGACTGTAATGACCGTCTAAAATGAGTAGCGAAGGGTCCCCTGTTGAACGGTTTGTGAACCGCAAGAAATGGTCAAACCACTTCGTAAATATCGGGATTTGTATCCAACCCGAAATGTGGCAGCATAGCCTCATAGCAGGCAGAATCCGAGCCAGGAGGAGTATGTTTCATTAAAACCGGAGAATGGTTCTTTCTGGGAAAAATAAAGTACGGCGGAACAAATGAACCGCCTGCGCTCATGCAGCTGACAACCGTTATAAGAGAGCCTCTCTCTGCAGACGTCATACAACCTATTTGCCTTTTTCCTTTCGCTGCTAAAATTTTGGGTTGCCTACTTTTTGCAATGGACACTCCTGTCTCATCTACGTTCCAAATACTAGTTGGGGAAAATTTATGTTTTTCGTACTCTTGCTCACATTTTCAGCATTAAAGCCTTTTGCCCTATCGGTTGAGGTTCCGGTTGGAGTCCTGATACTAATCTCTGATTTGTGCCTTTTAAGAAATGCATACAACCAATCTTTTCCTGCGCATTCTTTCATTACTGAAAATGGGCAAGCTATGTTGTTTCTTTTTGCCACTTGGAATGCTAGTGATCGAATGTCACCGCGAGTTAGACCCCAAAAGCGTGATTCCATTTCTCGGATGTATCTTACCAGCTCCAATTCCATTTCCAGGCTAAAAACAGGCTTACGTCCCAAAGGCGTGGCTAAAATATCGCTAATAGATTTATCACTGCGAGCGGATCTTTGTAGTTTTGCAAATGGAACTGCAAATGTCTTCGACGCCAAAAGTATACCCATTTCTCCTCCTCGGACTGCTAGAACAGCCTTTCTCATTCCTTCCGCATCCCATTTACGAATCTCCCCTTTTTTTGGCATGATCTGAAATAAATTATAATAATATTTAGTGATTGATAATTTGGTGGGTAATGTGATATGGTATATCACTTTACCCAATTTCAACTATATCACATTAGCCGCATTTGGCTTTTAAAACAATCAAGAGATTTTTTTAAAAATGCACTTCACTGAATTAAAAATTCACCCAGCTCTATTCACACACAAACAAAATGTATTACTTCAGTTTTTAATTTTGCTCCAATTTTTGCTGAAATATAACATAAAGCTCACACAAAAAAACTGTCGACTGTACACCTTAAACAATTTCAATGCACTGACATACAACGCAATGAGCGCGAGCGCGCCTAAAACTGCAGCACGTGTTCTTTTCCATTGCCGTCATGTTGACAAGAAAATTCTTGTCGAGAACTGATTATTTCGGAAAATATGATAGTATCTCACATTTCCCAACCATATCACAATACCCGAAGTTACTCTATTGCCTGAACAAACAGATTTTCAATGATCCGATCATCATCATCATTGGCACTACAACCGGGATCCGGTGTTGGCCTTATTTAGCAAGTCCCGAAGCTTATTAAAAATCGGCATGATTATGGTTCTATAGACACGGAGCTTTATATTCTGTGATAGCAGTTTGGATTTCAGCAGTTTACTGACTGCATGGCACCTAGCGTTGCCGGAGTGTAGTCTTTTGTTAATTTCCTTCGACATTTCGTTGCTGGCCCTCAGTATTGTTCCCAGATATTTAAATTCTTTAACTTTTTCAAATATCTTGCCTCTGACGTTTATACGTTTTCCCTGAGGTCTGTCTACCTGCTCTCTCCGTAATCGTGTATTTTGTTTTGTCTTTATTTATTTCCAGGCCCACCTCTTCTGCCTGATTTCACAGTTTTCACTTAGAGTTTCCAGATTATCGCCCAAAACGGCATATGCGAGCACTTGTGTGACCCTATTCGGGGATGATCCGGCCATGTTGTCGTCCTGTATCTTTCTGATGACATACTCGAGCACAAGGTTAAAGAGACATGGTGAGAGGCCATCGCCCTTTAGTCCGTCCCGAATTTCAAATGGTTCTGAGAGGTGGTTTTCTATTCTAACTCGCCCTTTGTTGTCGTTCATGCAAATTTGAAAGAGGGCGGCATATTTCTTCGGGATTCACAGCTCAACCGCAATATGGTAGAGTCTTTGCCTTGCGACTGAGTCGTAGGCTTTTTTGAAGTCAACGAAAGATGGTGAACCGTCTCTCCGTAGTCCCACTTCTTTTCCAGCAGTTGTCTTATTGTGAACATTTGGTCGCTTGTTGCCCGGTTCCTACGGATTTCACATTGGTCTCCCAGTATCTCTTATGCGTACGGTGTGGTTCTCGCCAGTATGACATTTGTTAGTATTTTGTATGTGGTTGGGAGCAATGATATTCCTCTGTAGTTTTCGCAGTCAGATCTGTCGCCTTTTTTGAAAATGGGGACGACTATTGAGGTTTTCCATTCTTCCGGAGTGACTCCCGTACCCCATTTAGTTTTGATAAGTTTGTGGATCTTTCGAGCGGTTGCCTCTCCATGCTTCACAATCTCCGCCGGTATGCAGTCGACTCTGGGAGCTTTGTTCTTTTTCAATCGATTTATTGCGTTTACAACTTCGTTGAAAGATGGCTCTGGGATCTCAGGCTCTGCTGTATGTACGTCTGGTGCGTTTATTTGTGGTTGATGGGTGCGTACATTGAGCGGGTTTTCAGAGTACTACTTCCATCTTGTCACGATATTGTTTGTTTCTGTGACCAGACAGCCGTTTGCGTCTCGAATTATTTTGGCTCCCCTCGGTAGCCATTTCTAATTGAATTTATGTCGGCATACATACTCCTTATGTTCTTTCCTCTGGCATTTTCTAGGATTTTTTCGATCCGAGTTTTCTCCCATTCGCGTTTTTTGCGTTTGAAAAGTCTCGTTGTCTCTCTCCGAATTGTCGCGTATCTTTCTGCGTTGACTTCATCACATCTTTCTAAGTGGATCACTCTGAGGCGTTTGCGTTGTTTGATCTTTACCCTGCACTCATCGTCAAACCAAGGCTTGGACTTAATTGTTTTCTTAAGTCCTAATACCTTTTGGACTGTTTGTTTGATTGTGTCTCTGATCGATGCCCATTTAGTGTTCACACTATTGGCTTCCTCTTCCTCACTGCTCACATTCTCTAGGATGCTAAATCTATTCGTTAGTTCGTCTTGATATTCAGCCCTTTTGCGCAGGTCTTTCAGTTTATCAATGTCGAACTTTTTGCTCATCTCCCGTGACTGCCCATGTGGGTTTCCTGCGAGCCGACTCCTGATTTCGCCCATCACTAGAAGATGATCGGAGCCGTAATCTGCTCCTCTATATGATCTTACGTCAAGGGTATTCGAGTGCTGTCTTTTGTCTATGAGGAAGTGGTCTATTTGGTTACGCGTAACGCCGTCGGGTGATATCCATGTGGCTTTATGGATTTGCTTGTGCTTGAACATCGTGCTTTTCACTACCAGATTTTTTGACGCTGCGAACGTGATAATACGAATTCCATTATCATTTGAAACGTCGTGTAGATTTTCTTTACCTATAGTTGGTTGGAAAATATCTTCCTTTCCAATTTTCGCATTGAGGTCCCCGAGGAGGATTTTAACATCGAATGAGGATTAGCCCATTGCCTTATGAATTGAGCAAAAATTCTATACGCCACTTTCGATGGAAGATTTTCTCATAATGATAAGAAGCCTTTCATTTCTGGCCAAATTTAAAAAAAAATGAGTGGGAGGAGCCCGATTTAAACGAGACAGTGACAAATGGGTCCTTCATCTAGTCTCTGTATTCTGTAGCCAAATGTATTGGGTTCCTTAAGAGATGCAAAAGATACTTCACTCCATCCAACCTGGCCACTATTTCCAAGGCGTATATTCGTCCAAAAATGAAGTTCAACTCCCATATTTGGTCAGGCGCATCCAAAACTGCACTACACGTGCTGGACAGGATGCAAAAACGAGCAGTGAAACTTATTGACGACCCAGCTGTAAGTCGATCAATTCCGTCGTTAAAACACAGACGCAACGTATCATGGCTATATCTTTTCTATAGGTACTATCACGGTCGTTGCTCAACTAAACTTGCTGAATATATTCCGCCCCTTCAGACATTTTCCCGCGATACCCGTCAATCTGTGAATGCGCATCAGTTCACGTTGATTGAAAGTGGACTTCAGGCGCACAAATAAACATAGACTGTCATTCTTTAGCCGAACCACACGAATGTGGGATGTTCTGCCTGATCATGTGTTTACTGGTCGTTGTGATATCCAGACATTCAAGACCAATATACATCGACACCTCCTTTTATTATCCACTTGTTCTCCATCCGCTCGCACTGTGCTCTGACATTTAAGGGTACTTCAAAATCCCTTTTTGTGCGTGCGTTAGTGTAAAAAAAAACGGAATCACCCGCATCCGTAAGGATGTTGGGCTCGGTCTCAAAATATCTGAAAAAGAAAGGTGGGAGGTATCTAAGAACAGTGTGGACAGGGTTAGTTCGAATGTTCTCTAACTACTTCTATGGAGGTATGGTGGTATGTCTTGAGTTTGGTAATTAACGCAGATCATGTCTTCCGCGTCTGATAATCTGCGCTTTGGTCGCAGTGTGTGTATATTTGTGCTGTCTTGTACTCTGTGTGCGTGTTTGTAGTGTGTCAGCAGTAGACTATGGGATGGGTCTAGGAATGCTCTATTATAGAGGGGAATGTTGTTGGGAAGGGTGCATTATTCAGTTTTGTACTGAAGAATAAATTGTGGCGGTCGGATCCGAAGAGATCAAAGGAGAGAAGCGGCAAGAACGCAAAACTCCCGTACAAGTAGGTTCTCGCTGTTCTGAATACTTTCGAGGTACTTGTATGCTAATTGTAGCAAGTACTTGTCGATATGGGTAGTGGAGGCGCATCCGTATAGGTGAGAGTTGGGGTAATGGCGACCGTCATGCCTTCTAGAGTGGTTGATGCATTTTCTGGGGAGTTTCCTTTCGAAAACTCGAAGTCTTTTCATTTGGGCCGGAGATATGTAAGACCACATGGGAAAGGTGTATGATATTCCACATTGGATTAGCAGCTTATAGCAGAGAAGCGTAACTTTGGTGTCAACTTTGTTGCTCCACTTCGAAATGTTGTGCAGTTGCTTAGACCGACCGATGGCCCTTTGTAGAATGTGGGTCCCACGTTTGATGAAATTCATTTTTGAGATGAAATAAATTACCACAAAATATTTAATCCGGTCTCGATTTCGATCCGATGTTATCCAGTTTGGCCGAAGATATTACTACTACTATTTATTGGCCTGTAGGAACCCGAAAGTTCATGACCTCACCGACTCGACTTCGTCGTTGTTCCCTGTCCCGTGCGCTTTCCTTCCACGTTCGACCATCCGATCCGATCTCGAGGTCCAAACTAACATTGTCCTCCCATCTCCGTCGCGGCCGTCCTGTCGGTCTCTTTCCCGTTGGCTTACCGTCAAGAATTCTATGCGCGGTCCTATCGCTGCACATTCGCGCCACGTGTCCGGCCCATCTTAATCGACTTGATTACTCTCACTATTGTAGGTTTCCGGTATAGCTTTTCCAATTCGTGGTTGTGGAGTTTCCTCCATTGTCCTGCCTCTTCGTCATATTTGACGCCAAAGGTACCCCTTAGAACTTTATTCTTGAATTCGCGGAATTCTTGGCCGAAGATATGCAGAAACATATGGGAAAGGCGTACGATATTCGAGATCGGTTTTGCTGCTTATATCAGAGAAGCTTAACTTTGTGTCAACTTTGTTGCTCCACTTCAAAATGTTGTGCTGTTGCTTGGGTCGACCGAGGCCCCTTTGCTGAATGTGAGTCAGATGTTTGATGAAATTCATTTCTGGGGTATAGATGACCCCAAGATATTTCATCCTGTACTGTGGTCTAATCGTAGTGCCCCCTATTTGTATTCGGATATTCGGAGAATATCGAGAAGTAGGTTGGGAGTGTTTACTACTCAGAATTATAGCTACTGCTTTGGGTGGATTGCGTCGAATTTTCCATCGACTGCAATACTGATATAGTTCGTCCAGGCGACTGTTGAGTCGATTTTTTGTGAGTTTAGGGCTTTTGGATCACATGTACACTAGGACGTCGTCATTATCATCGGCACTACAACCGGAATCCAGTCTTGGCCTTATTTAACAAGTCTTTCCAGTCCACCACTAGTCACGATTTCGATCCGATGTGATCCAATTTTGCACTCCTAAGCTCCGGGCATCCTGGTCTACGCCATCCCTCCATCGCAGACAAGGACTGCCGCGCTCTCTCCTTCCATACATCCAACCACAAAGGACTTTCCAGACAGGCTCCTCTTCTAGGTGTTCCGCCCACCGGAGTCTACCGAGCTTGATTTTTCTTACAACGTTAGATTCAAGGTAGATCGCATACAACCCATGGTTGTAGCGTCTCCGGAATCGCCCCCCTCACATACGGGCCCAACAATTGTCCTTAAGATCTTTCTCTCGAACGCGGCTAAGAGTTCAGAGTACCTTTTATTGCGCACCCAGGTCTCGGATTATTGCATGAGTACTGGTAAGACCATGGTCTTGTACAGTAGTAGCTTAGATGTTTTGGATAAATTTCGGGATTTAAAGAGCCTTGATAGATCATAGTAGGCTTTGTTGGATTTGATCAGCCGTCCGCGTATTTCTTCTTCCATGTTGTTGTCGGCTATAGTACTATTGACCCAAGATAGTTAAAGGATTGCACTACTTCAAATTCGTACTCCACTACCCGGCTAGGTTGACCAACGTTAGGTCTTCTCTTCGCAGAAGTTGCCACCATGTACCTAGTTTTTACCTCATTAATGTGCAGTAACAGTTTTTGTGCCGCCTGCTCGATCTGGGCGAAGGAGCCCTCTATAGCTTAATCGGATCTACCGAAGATGTCGATGTCATCTGTGTAGGCAGGTATCTGACTGGACTTTTTTTTTTGTTTTTTTTTTTTTTTTTTTTTATTAGACTTCTCTCGGGAGAGGCGAACCTATAGCGCCGAGTGGGCGCCCCGAGATGCCATCAAATAACTGTTGCAGTTCTTTTTGAGCAGTTGCAGGTTGTAACGCTCCGGGACCACGCGCGTGGAAAGGGAGTTCCACAGCTTCCCCGCTCTGTAACGGAACGAGTTCTGATGCAGGGCTGTTCGCGCCGTCGGGAGATGAACCAGAAACGGGTGCGATCCGTCGGATTGTCTTGTGGAGCGCATATAACTGCGTGGAACAATACCCAGAATCTCCGAAGAACAGCACCCGTGATAATATCTGTAAAACAGACAGAGGTCGGCTACGCGCCTTCGATGTGATAGCGACTGTAGTCCCGACGTCAGCGCCGGGTCCCCGATCAGGCGGATCGCTCGTTTCTATGCTCTCAAGTAGGTCGAGGGTATGTTTAGGAGCCGAGCTCCAAACACGAGAGCAATATTCGAGCGAGGGTCTAATTTGGGATTTATATAGGAGAAGAAGTTGGGCCGGAGTAAAATATTTCTTGGCTCTAAAAAGATAACTCAGTTTTCCTGAGGCTGACCTGGCGATGTTCGACACGTGTTTATGCCATAATACATTCCCACAGACCGTCACGCCGAGCAAGCTCAAACTTTTCCCAGCCTCGAGGACCCGGCCATTCATCATCAACTGTGGAACCGGTGATCCACTTTTCTTTGTGAATGTTGTATACTGGGTCTTCGTTGCGTTGAAGTCGACAAGATTGGCCTTTCCCCACTGCAGGACTTTATCCAGATCCCGATTCAGAGAGTCAATCTGTCTACATCTCAGCTGGTGTGACGTTGATGCACCAATCGGCCGATCACTCGAAAAGGAGGAAACAAGCGTACTATCATCCGCAAAACTGAACACTTTGTTATCCGTTGTCTCCAACAAATTATTTATGTGAAGCAAAAAAAGGTTGGAGCCAAAATAGAACCTTGGGGCACCCCCAAATTAACAGGATACAGATCCGAACACTCGCCGTCCACAACAACCCGGATCGATCGATTCTCGAGGAAGCTCCTCGTCCAGCCGCAAAGCTGTTGGGAAAGTCCATATAAACGAAGTTTGCTCAGCAATGCCCCGTGCCAGACGCTGTCAAAAGCCTTGGAAATATCCAATGCGACCGCCCTTGACTCACCATGCCGTTCAATGGCAGATGTCCATATATCGGTTATAAGTGTCAAAAGGTCTCCCGTGGACCGCCTGCCACGGAATTCGTATTGACGATCATTCAGAAGTCCGTTGCACTCCAAATACTTAACTAACCCAGTATTGATGACTTTTTCCATTACCTTAGATAAAATAGACAGTAATGCTATCGGACGGTAATTTTGTGGGGGACACTTTTTTCCCGTCTTTGGGATTGGCTGAACTCGAGCGATTTTCCAGCAGGCAGAAAAGGTCCTCTGTGCATAAGATAAGCGGAAGAGTCTGCCAAGAACCGGCGATAGTTCTGAAGCACAGTTCTTAAGGACTATTGCTGGTATTCCGTCCGAGCCGGTTGCCTTCCTACAATCCAGTTCACGTAGAATGCGCTGAATAGTGCGCGGACGAAATCTCACATCCCGCATGGAAGACCGTACCGGCGAGATCACAGGTGGCTCCAAAAAGCCAGGATCGAGGTTTGAATTCGCCGACAATAGACCCTCTTGTTGAAGCGCCAGAGTCACGGATTGCTTACTTCAACGCCAGGTTGAAGAGGAGGCAGGCCAAGCCGTCCCCTTGTCGGAGTCCATTAAATATGTTTATTGGTTTGGACAACGACCCCCTATTTTTACTTGTCTAGTTACGTTGGTCATGGTCAACCTACAAAGTCGTATCAATTTGTTTGAAATACCGAACTCTCTCATGTCATACAGTTTTACCCTGGCTATGCTGTCGTAGGCGGCCTTAAAGCCTATAAATAGATGATATAACGGGATCTTAAATTCCAGACATTTTTCCATCGCCTGCCTAAGGATAAATATCCGATCAATCGCTGATTTGTCTGGGATGAAGCCACACTGGTATTGACCAATGATGACTTTATCGTATGGGGCTATCCGATTTTGTAGGATAGTGGACAGTATCTTATAGGCGGTACTCAGCAATGTTATGCCCCTATAGTTGCTGCGCACTGTGATATTTCCCTTCTTATGTATGGGGCAAATTATTCCACGACGCCAATCTTCCGGCATCTCCTCTTGCTCCCATACGTGCACCACGATCTCATGAATTGTGCGATGTAACGCTGTCCCTCCTTGTTTGATCATTCCCAGAAGTTTCTACTTCCTGTGGGAGAGTGTGGTATGTTTTGTCTCACTCTCTGGGCATGCAACAACTTTGCGCGTCGCATTGCAATAATTTCTAGCTGTTAAATCTATTCCGGTTTTCCTCAGTATTGTTTGATTTATACAACCGGAAGCTCAACTCTAGCCTTAATGGCTTCTCTCCACCCGGAATCGAACCACATATTTCTCTTGGGTTCGATGCTCCTTACACTGTATGGTATAATAGTTCGCATGCCAAGTAGAATCGTGTCTATCAATGTGTCTGCTATAGAGTCAATGTCGTTATTGAACAAAAATAACGATCGATTTAACCTCCCAAAAAAGTCGTTCAGAACCTCCTAGTTCGCTTTCTCGTAGGTTCTTTTGGGATTTATCTCGTTAACGTTGCTGTTGGTTAGGTTGGTGAGGATAGGCAGATTCAAGTACACAGTTATCGTGATTCGTAATTTAGTCACTATCATGGAGTTGATGATGTAGCTCCTCGATAGTATAGTGGTTAGTATACCCGCCTGTCACGCGGGATACCGGGGTTCGATTCCCCGTCGGGGAGCCTCTGGCGCAAGACTAATGACCTTGCCCGGAACAAAACAAATCATTATGGAAAATTTAACAAGCCTCAGGACTTGCTAAATAAGGCCAAGACCGGTTGCCGGTTGTAGTGCCGATGATGATGATGAAGTTGATGAACGCCGTCGAGTCATACTTTTCCCAAAACGAATGATCTCCTTGGGTGAAGTACTGCAATAGTCAGCTCCACCGCCTGGTTTAGCTCTTTGTGACTATCTTTTTTTAGGATGCTACCTTAAATCACAATGAATCTTCTAAAGTCGCGGCTCGCCAAAAAAAAAAAAAAAAACCATTTAACAGGCTGTCGCCAACACTCAATTCTGTTCTATTTACTGGTCTTCGATGTATGTATGATATTCGCTAACTTGACTACGTAACAGTTTCCTGTTCTTCACTTCACGCTTCGCCACCTTAACCGATTGGCTCCAGGTCATGCCTAACATAGTCCTCTCATGTTTCCCACAGGTCTCTTATTGGTCGTCCGTCAAAAATTCGTAGGGTAGTTTTGTCGTTGCTCTTTCCCACTATATCGGCCCAATCTTAATCATACCCTTTGATATGTTGGCAACAGGTAAACAAAATTTCCTAGTTCTATTAATATAGTGCATCGACAATACCTCATCTGTCCGACATCATCTTTAAAAAGGTGTAAATTATATAAATAAAAAGTCAGAAATTAATAAATTTTAAACGTTGATCTCGATTGTGAAAAAATTACTAAACCAACATTTGCATTACTTTTCTTTAAATTGAATTTCTAAATCAAGAAGTTCCTCTGCCGCACCCCGTATTTGACAGCTTTGTTTGATCGCATAGTGTAGTTTCCGATCTGAATGTTTGCATGTTGCACATGCTTTCGACTGGTTATTAGAACTACCACCATTCTATCGTCTTCTAGGTGTAAGCCTTAATTGGGTATATGCTTGGCTATGATAACAATCGCAATGTTGTCGGTGAATCCAATCATTTCCCTTATATATAAGTAAGAGCCGTTACATCGATTCTCTTTGCAAACACTTTATTAGTCTGTTAATAACAACCGTTTCTTGATACTTCGCTTCTTTACTTATCGCTTCCTTAGTTATCGCGTCTTTGGCTCATTACTGCTTACTTCTTACTTATCTTCCTGATCTGCGTGCGACGTATTTATACCGTTTTTCCTCATTCTGATTCTGCGTTTCGTTTCCACCCGTTCCATAACCTCGAATTTTCTACTGCTCATAGTCTCCAGTTTCCCAGTACTTTTTAGAATATTCTAGTACTTTGTTTTGGACTTACTAAAATATTCTAGTACTGATTGTCATATGCGTCACAATATTATATTTGTAAGATTCTATCCCACAGAAATGGCATACGTATTGATTCTTGAAACGTATAATTTTCTCCCCTCGTCTATATTGTAAGGGCGTGTTGGTGAAGTAGCTTGTATCGATTTGAAGGAAGCAGAACAGGCTGTCCATTGGACTAATGGTCAGTTGTCTCAGTTAAATGTGTTTTATGTGTCCAACTTGGCCACGACGCAGTATTTCTTTGCTCTTCCTTGCCATTTTGGTATATGTATTGCCTCGACCGCCATGTGAATGGCGTCGATGGTCCTCGGTTTGATAATGTTCTGTCGTATTCTGATATGAGGAACAAAATACCATATACATCATCATCATCATCGACACTACAACCGGGATCCGGTCTGTTCACGGTGTGTTTACCGTGCAAATTCAAAATTCGACAAAAACGAACGACGACAAAATAACTAACGATACGCGAAAATATTTATATTTAAACTCTTCTTATTTTATTTTATATAATTGAACTTAAAATATTCAAATTATGCACATGCAAATTGGCACATGTGACACGACACGAAATAAAAAAAAAAAAATCGAATTTAGCAAAGCGACTGCTTGCTTGTGGACGACGTACGACGAAGTGAAAAAGTTGAAAAGGATCTTCAACGACAAGAATCCTTAATGGCCGTCATCTTGATCCTTTGATGAGCGGAAGTAGGCGGGGCTATGCCTTCCAGAACGATAGCTGGACGATACTCGACGAATGTTGTGGCGTACTATTGGCAGTTAATGTGCCAATACAACGTTGATGATAGTGTCTGGTCGAATTTTGTCGGCAGTCAATGTTGTCTACGCTATTTTGTGGAGCGAGATGCGACATGCCGCCCGCCTTGAAGCGTCTGGTTCAAGACTGGTGTGGTGTTTCCGGTTCCTGTAGTTACGTCGATGGGGAGAGGGCATAGTCTCTTGACGCAACGATCATATATGCCGCCTTTTGTACAGCGAGTGACTATACGTACACGGTCCTTATCCGGGACTTGTATGTCCATAATAATTTGGTTATTAACCTTGCGCCAACCTTTCTCAAGATGTCGCTGCATGCATTGGTTCTTCACTACTTGGCGGGTGCCAAAATAGCTACCCAGGGGTGTCACGTGCAGACTGCATGTCAACTTGGATTGAACAGGGACAAGGATCGTCCTGGCATTCGCCGGGTTGAAGGCAGAGACTTTGCCCTGTATCTTCGCTCACACTCCCCCAAAAATACCATATACTCTATAATCAAATAATATGAGACTTCTCTTGGGAGAGGCGACCTATAGCGCCAAGTGGGCGCCCCGAGATGCCATCAAATAACTGTTGCAGTTCTTTTTGAACAGTTTCAGGTTGTAACGCTCCGGGAACACTCGCGTGGGAAGGGAGTTCCAAAGCTTCCCCGCTCTGTAACGGAACGAGTTCTGATGCAGGGATGTTCACGCCGTCGGGAGATGAACCACAAACGGGCGTGATCCGTCGAATTGTCTTGTGGAGCGCATATAAGTCGAACTGCGTGGAACAATACCAAGAATCTCCGAAGAACAGCACCCGGGATAATATCTGTAAAACAGACAGAGGTCGGCTACGCGCCTTCGATGTGATAGCGACTGTAGTCCCGACGTCAGCGCCGAGTCCCCGATCAGGCGGATCACTCGTCTCTGTATGCTATCAAGCAGGTCGGGGGTATGTTTAACATCTAATTTGGGATTTATATAGGAGAAGAAGTTGGGCCGGAGTAAAATATTTCTTGGCTCTAAAAAGATAACTCAGTTTTCCTGAGGCTGACCTGGCGATACTCGACACGTGTTTACAAGGATTGCCTTTTATATTTCGGGATTAGAGAACAAAAACAAATATTGATCATCGAAAATCACTTTATTGTTTTTCAAAATATTCCCCATGAAGATCTATACACTTTTGCATGCGTTTGAACCAATTGTCGAAGCACCTTTGCCACTCTGATTGAGGTATCTCCAACACATGCATTCTGAATGCAGCAACCGCTTCTTCAGGTGTCGAAAAACGTTGACCTCTCAGTTTGTTTTTTACGTACGGGAATCAAAAGAAGTCATTCGGTGCCAAGTCAGGACTATACGGCGGATGACCCATCAAATCGATGTTTTGGGTGCTCAAAAATGCAGTTGTCGCAGCCGATGTGTGAGAGCTCGCATTGTCGTGGTGAAGAGTGATCCGTCTTCGGCGGTTGGTTTTCCTGATTTCTTGGAAGACAACTGGCAAACAAATGGTTGTGTACCACTCAGAATTGACTGTTCTGCGTTGTTCTAGTGGTACGGTTGCGACATGTCCAGTTTTTCCGAAAAAACAGGCGACCATTTGCTTGGAAGTGCTTCGTGCCCGAACAACTTTTGTTGGATTTGGCTCATCTTGAAACACCCAGACAGTCGTCTGCTGTTTACTTTCGGGCTCATACGCGTAAATCCACGATTCATCACCTGTCACGATGTCATAGACGTGTTTCGAAGTACCGCGACCGTATTTTTTGAGCATTTCTTTCGACCAATTGACACGAGCCTTTTTTTGGGCGATTGACAAATTGTGTGGGATCCAACGCGAACAAATTTTTTTGACAGTCAAATGTTTATGCAATATTGAATGTGTGCTGGTCCCACTAACGCCTAAGGTTGTCTCAATCTCACGATAGGTCACATGACGATCTTCCAATATCAGTTTGCGCACATCATCAATGGTTTTCGGAACAACAACTGATTTTGGACGACCTTCACGAAATTCATCTTGGAGTGAACTACGACCACGATTGAATTCACCATACCATCGATAAACACTGGTCCTTGATGGAGCTTCATCGCCAAAAATTGAATTAAGTTCATCCATGCACTGTTGCTGAGTTAATCCACGCCGAAAGTTGTAAAAAATAATCGCACGAAAATGTTGACGATTTAATTCCATTTTTGGGCCGAGATGAATCTCTTAAGTTACTGTAAACAACACAAATAGCGCTCGTATGTCAAAACGTTCTGAGTGCGTATAACCTCAAAAATGTCCAACTTTACGACAGAGCTGTCAATTGCCGGATTACAACACTAGCGTTGCCAAATCCCGAAACATAAGAGGCAACCCTCGTATGCCATGATACATTCAAACTTCCCCCAGCCTCGAGGGGCCGGCCATTCATCATAAGCTGTGGAACCGATGATCCAGTTTTCTTTGTGAATGTTGTATACTGGGACTTCGTTGCGTTGAAGTCGACAAGATTGGCCTTTCCCCACTGCAGGACTTTATACAGATCCTGATTCAGAGAGTCAATCTGTCTACATCTCAGCAGGTGCGACGTAGATGCACCAATCGGCCGATCACTCGAAAAGGAGGAAACAAGCGTACTATCATCCGCAAAACTGAACGCTTTGTTATCCGTTGTCTCCAACAAATCATTTATGTGAAGCAAGAACAAGGTTGGAGCCAAAATAGAACCCTGGGGCACTCCCGAATTAACAGGATACAGATCCGAACACTCGCCGTCCACAACAACTCGGATCGATCGATTCTCAAGGAAGCTCCTCGTCCAGTCGCAAAGCTATTGGGAAAGTCCATATGAACGAAGTTTGCTCAGCAATGCCCCGTGCCAGACGCGGTCAAAAGCCGTGGAGATATCCAATGCGACCGCCCTTGACTCACCATGCCGTTCAATCGCAGATGTCCATATATCGGTTATAAGTGTCAAAAGGTCTCCTGTGGACCGCCTGCCACAGAATCCGTATTGACGATCATTCAGAAGTCCGTTGCACTCCAAATACTTAACCAACTCTGTATTGATGACTTTTTCCATTACCTTAGATAAAATAGACAGTAATGCTATCGGACGGTAATTTTGTGGGAGACACTTTTTTCCCGTCTTTGGGATTGGCTGAACTCGAGCGATTTTCCAGCAGGCAGGAACGGTCCTCCGTGCATAAGATAAGCGGAAGAGTCTGCCAAGAACCGGGGATAGTTCTGAAGCACAGTTCTTAAGGACTATTGCTGGTACTCCGTCCGAGCCGGTTGCCTACCTACAATCCAGTTCACGTATGCGCTGAATAGTGCGCGGACGAAATCTCACATCCCGCATGGAAGACCGTACCGGCGAAATCGCAGGTGGCTCCAAAAGGCCGGGATCGAGGTTTGAATTCGCGGCAAATAAATTCGCGAACACATTAGCTTTATCCTTTGAATTCGTGACTAACGTCCCGCTGTCTGTCACCAACGGAGAGAAAGAGGACGTTGTGAAGTTGCCGCTGACAGCTTTTGCCATTGACCACAAGGAGCGCGAACCAGTTGGGCACCGAAGGAGCTTATTGATCACCCTGTCGTTGTGAGCTTTCGCGGTATCAATCGCCTGGTTGCACGCGTTTCTGATTCTAACAAAATTCGTTCTGTTAACATCGGTGGGATAGGAGGGCCATTGCTTAAAAGCTCTATTTTTTGCCGCTGTAATTTGCTCGCATTTTTTATCAAACCAAGGTTTATCAGACGAATTTCGTTTGATGGAATGTGGAATATACATCTCCATCCCCAGAAGAATAATCTCTGATACCGACTCCGCGCAAGCGTTAACATAGGAGTCTCCGAAGCACACCTCGGACCATGGAAAGGATGCGAAGAAATCTCGCAAATCGTCTCAGTTAGCAGCCCCATACATGGCGAAGCTGCCTAGGCCGGTTATTCGCTTGATATGCAAGTGCTTGCGCGATAGATACCAAGCAGTGATCTGAGTTTTCCAGTGGCGCAGAAACATCTACGGTATAAATACTCGGTTCGGATGTTAAAAACAGATCCAGGGTGTTCGCATAATCGCCTCGGGCATCGGGCCCTCGCGCTGGCTCCCCCATGAGTTGAGTCAAGTTGTGGCTTACCGCAAACATCTCCGCCAACGTCCCAGCCTCGTTGGTTCTGTTAGAATGTAACAACCAGCCGGAATTGTGCACATTAAAATCGCCAAGGACAACAATTTCAGAAGCTGGGTGGTTGATATGGATCCAGTCGATGGTATGTGAAAGATGTTCGAAAAATGTCGCCGGTCGATCGTCATTCGGGGAGCGGTAAAGACACAAAGAAATTGAACAGACTTCCTCAGCACGACCCTTAACCATATGTTGTCCATATTATTGGGTTCCAACGCCTCTATCCTCTGGCAAGCCAGATCGGACCGCGCGAAGACGCAGACTCCGCCCTTAAAACGGAATCTCGAATATAAGTCGTATTATGAGCAACGAAGATATGTCGAATCAGTTGACAAATCGACCTGGGTCTCAGTTAGAGCAAGGGTCTCAGGTTTCGTTGTTTGCAAATATTGGTGGACGGCGTTTACATTCGTATTGGTGAAACCGATGCCCCCGATGTTACAAAATGCCGTTACCAGTCGAGCGTAGACAGATCCTCGAGAGCGAGCCCGGTTATGCGATGACGAACCTCTCAAAGTTCCATTATTTATCGTGATATCTGCATGATGTTCCCCCTGACATAGTACCTCCGGAGATCCGAATGGGAGACTAGTTTACCTCCGGAATTCTTTATATCAGAAGGTACCATCATGACTTATCTCCGTGTCAGTCCGGGCCATCAGCCACACATCCGAAACACCGTCGAAGATTGCTCTCGGCAATATCGCGGAATGTACAGCGTGAGAGGGTGGTATCTCGCCTTGGGACCGACTACCACCTAACCAACCTTTTCTCGAACCGGTCCATCAGCCAAGCTCCGAAAGATGGCCAGGGATTTCTCCTGACCATTTCACGGAGCCTAAAGCTTGATGGGGTGGTATTTCACCGGGCGCACAGGGCGTTGGGACCCCGGCTACCACTCGGCCTTTAGTCGCCTCTTACGACAAGCTGGCCTAGTTGTGAGTATATTCTAACGCCCTACTCACAGGGCTATAATCAAATAATACGGGCCACTGTTCTGTTTGCACTTTGTCTTACGATACCAAGCTACCGATAATTTATGTTTAACAAACTGTATGTGAATATTACCTTCGCTTTTGCTTAATGATGTTGAGCTGGTGCCTAGTCACAGACCACATGCCAAATGTATTTTTTAGTGCCATCAGAGCTTGCTTCCCCAAAGTTTACAGACACAGAATCTAAGAATTTCGACAGACTTTCGAGGATTATCAGAAGTTGCATCCCCGTGAGGCACAAATAGTTAAAATGAATCGTTATGATTTTTTTAATTCATTTATATTTTTAAAATTTAACTCTAAGATTAACGTTAAATAACGAGTTTTTAAACCCTCGACAAAGGATTTCACTTGCCAAGGAATCTCTGACGATGAAAGGAAATGCAAAATAATTAGCGATTTCCATAGTTTGCTAACTCACATTTTATAAAGTGTTTCCAAGTGCAAAAATAATAATCAGAGAAAAACTAAAATTTACCCAGTGGCGTCAAACGCAACCACCGCAGACTTCTATCTTACTGCGTTTGCTTATCATCCTGTTCAGGTGGCGATTATATATTTTTATACCACAACAATTTGATAATCCCTTTCGTTGGTACATATTATAAAAAAAAATAGCCAGTTGGGTAATATCGGGAAAACGAGAAGCTTAATTTATGTCCTCTAAGGGTAAACATTAATTTTTTTTAATCTCTTGTAAAGTGTTTTCTATTTGGGAAATTCAATATACCGTCCGATTTACAAAACGACCTACAAAAATGAGATAAAGAACCATTTTTAGGCCTCTAGCAATAAAAACAGGTTGAAATTAGGAGATCGTAGTATTTATTTGGCGACTAGTTTTGAGTTTCCATGGTCGATGCTGCGATAACATGTTTTCAGCTTCCTGCTTCTACTATTACGGCTTTCTAGCGGTTTTACTTACTTCACCTTCCGTCAGTATTGAATCATCGGACATTAATCGCGATATTGTGAATTCACGAAGAACACAGGTAGAGGAAGAGCTATTATAGCTAGAACACAACACTAAAGGCTTTTTATATTTTGTACAAATTTGTGAACAGACACCCTTAAATGAGTTATCATATCAGTAAAAAGTATTTTTTAATTAGAAAACAAATTATCGACATCTCCTAAAAGCAGAATTCTACTAGCCATAATTAAAAGTATCTAGTTCAATAATTCTCTAAACAATTAATTCTATTATCTTATTTCTCCTCATATTGCCACTGGTTGTGCAATCAGCTACTTCTCAGCGCATAAGTAAATAATTTTAGGTCCCTAAGTAGAGCAACCATAAAACGAACCTGCTCCAAACAATTTATTTGCTCAGATTCCGTGAAGGAAGATTAAAATCCGTTTAATCAAGGAGTGAAACAAATAATGTACATCATTAATTCCTGGGAAATGGTGGCATCGCCTGAACGGGTGAATAATAATCTCTCAGGCATCTTCGTGTCGACGAGTTACTCTGCAACTTCTAGTTTATGGAATAAACTACATGAGAAGAATGTCGTTTTTATCAGTGAATTAAAATGCAATCAATGTACAAAAGCTTGTGCGTTTCATGTTTCTTGTTTATTATTTGCTTAATAGCAAAAATATTCCCGAGTTCAAGCTAATTTCAACAAACGTATTGAAATAAATTTACTTTTAATTTATTAGAATAATTCTACCGTAAGAAATAGAATTCACTGGGAAGTGGGTGAATGTCTATTTAAGTTGATATCGTAATTTGTTTCCTTAAATTCATTAGCCGATCTATTATATGCGAGTATTTTGCAAGCTAGGCACGTATCCATGTTTAATGTTTATATCTTCGGGGAATTCTATTGACAAAATAAGCAACAACCAAGAGATGTGTCATTAAGTTTCCTCTCACGTGATGACAACACAAAAGATTCAAGTTTAAGCTTCGTCAAGAAATGGAAATGTGTTTCAGTGTGCATTTTCATCAAAGATGGGGAGGAATGTTTTAGGAACATCGAAGGTGTTCACTAAATATGCTTTTGACATGTGCACTGATTATATAATTCAACTCGCATTGCTATGAATAATGCAGTGAAATACTTTATCTGGAATGTACAGTGCACTGCGTATTTCGCAATAAACCAAAACACCGATTATAAGGAAAAGAAAAATTTTTTTGTTTTCAAAATAATAGTAACAAAATTAAAAAACAAGCCCGAACTGCAATGCCGACGAGTAACCCACTGAATGAACCACAATACCCTCACATAAAATGCTGACGTTCGTAATGCAAGAATATTAATGTCATCGGTGTAGAAGAAGTCATTTATTGTTGCAACAGAGTAGAAACAAAAGAGAAATAATATGGTTCTGAATTATGACCTAATTTAATTACATGCCATTTCATTTATTGAATATTTGATTTTGTTATCAATTAAATTTGTTTATTTTTATATGTCGCAAGTTGTATGCCTTTACGGCGAACGATTGTCAAATTAGCAATTTAATTGTTATTATCATAACCCAGGCTATGCAAGTACGTTAAAATAAATATAAAGATATCATGCACCAACGTAAAACAGAACTGACAACGGCTAAGTAACACAACCAGATGGTGGGCTCTTCGATTCCGACGTTTTCAGAGATTAACGTTATGTTTGGCCATGGCGAATGGTGTCTCCAGTGTGCCAAAAAAAATTTATAAAATGTGTCTTCTTTTCTCAACATAGTATCCTTTGAACTCGATACATTTCTTCGAGCCATGCTTAATCATCTTCGATGGAGAGTTCTTAAAACAGCCACCAACCATACATTCCATTCCTTTATTATTGATGAATCTTTTTACATATTAAGCGGCTAAATTGATGGGTCTTAATGTAGGAAATACAGAGCCTGAGAAAGCAATTCGCATTTTAACTCGTTTTCGAGCGACAGTTTTGAGGAAAAAATCGACTTTATGAAGAAAATTGTGCTCGAAAATCGTCACTTTAAATTCAGAGAGGATTCACAAGAATTATTTACAATGTTCGGAAAATTTTTTGACTCAAACGTGCATTTTCAGTTTACTTGGAATGAATAATCAACTTTTGTGACAAAATATTGTCAACCGACACCAATTCAGGGAAAACCCTTTAATGGGTTAATTGTTTTTTTTTTTTACCAGGAATGGCAATCAATTTTCTGTAAAGAATCCAAATTCCGCCTGAATCTCAGACTTAGTTGTAACGTATAGCTTGGTATAACAAAAGTTTTCAAAGAAAGAGAGCAGACATTCTGGAATGACAAACAGACTTTTGTTTTACTCAGTAAATTTTTTAAAATTCCTAAATATGTCAATTAACGGAGATTGAAAAACACAAAATAGTGGAATGACGCAAAGACAAGTTGCCAATGGAATAAATCGCTCTCAAGGTGTAGTGAAGAATTTCTACAACTCGGTATTGAAAATTTCAGAAGAAGCAATTTGGGAGACCAACAAAATTTTTGCCGATGGTAAAACAAGCCGTTCTACGTGAAATGTCCAAAACAGGAACTTCTTCGTCCCAAATGGTTCGACATCTTAATTTGGATTGCGATTCTACCCTCATTAGGAAATTGACAATAGCCTCAAGCAACTTGAAGTATCGAAAGTGCTTGTGCAAACCACCACTCAAACAGCGACATTAGGAAGCATGAATTGAATTCACTGAAACACACAATAAAATGTGGTCTCATGTGATCCTCAGTGATGAGAAACAATTTAATCTGCACCACCCTAACGGCTACAAGTACTATTGAAAGGAAAATCATGTCACGTAGGCCTTTGGGAGGAGTAGGAGTTATGGTGTGGGCAGCTTTCATTGGAAATCTGAAAACAGAAATTGTTTTTATATCTGGAAGAATGGACACTAAAAAGTATCAAGCAGTGTTGGAAGAGCATATTCTTCTTTCAATAACCCTGACAGAGGACGGACGTGTCATATTTCAACAGGACAACGCTCCTATCCATACAGCGCGAATAACAACAGCGTAAAATCAAGAGCATGGAATTAAACTTTTAGGTTGGCCAGCTGTAAGTCCAAACATAAACCTCATTGAGAACCCGTGGGGGATCCTGGCAAGGTCGGTTTACGATCAGGAAAAGCCAGATATTCAAAACATGGAACAACTCAAAGAAAGAAATGTGGAAGAATGGGATAATATACTGGACAACATTTTAAACAATCTTATTTCCAGTCTACCACTAAGATTGTTAACTATTATAAGAAATAACCGACAAAACATTCCATATTAAAAAAATTGTTATACAAAAAAATAAAATATTAATGTCCTGAGTTTATACTTTTTCACATGCGAAATTTGGGAAAGTTATTTACCATTCCTGGTAAAAAAGCAATTAAGCCATTAAAGGGTTTTCCCTGAGTTGGTGTCGGTTGACAATATTTTGTCATAAAAGTCTATTATTCATTCCAAGAAAACTGAAACTTTACGTTTGAGTCTAATATTTTTCCGAGCACTGAATTTCTCACGAATCTATTCGTCACATTTTAGTTGATGTTTTGTGCTTGAGACGCTTCGCAACACAGCTTGTTCCAAAGCAGTTGAATTTTCGCTAAATGGAGAACCGCAAAAGAGCACCGTTTTGGCCAAGAACGCAATCAATATTATCGAGCAAGCATCGTATTCTCCACATATGGCAACCTCCGATTTTCTCCTGTTTCCGAAACACTTTGCGGAACAGGTTTTGAGTCAAATTTTTTTTTTTTTTTTTTTTTTTTTTTTTTTTTTTTTTTTTTTTTTTTTTTTTTTTTTTATTAGACTTCTCTCGGGAAAGGCGGACCTATAGCGTCGAGTGGGCGCCCCGAGATGCCATCAAATAACTGTTGCAGTTCTTTTTGAACAGTTGCAGGTTGTAACGCTCCAAACATGAGAGCAATATTCGAGCGAGGGTCTAATTTGAGATTTATATAGGAGAAGAACTTGGGCCGGAGTAAAGTATTTCTTGGCTCTAAAAAGATAACTCAGTTTTCCTGAGGCTGATCTGGCGATACCCGATAAGTGTTTATGCCATGATACATTCCCACAGACCGTGACGCCGAGCAATTTCAAACTTTCCCCAGCCTCGAGGGCCCGGCCACTCATCATCAGCTGTGGAACCGATGATCCAGTTTTCTTTGTGAATGTTGTATACTGGGACTTCGTTGCGTTGAAGTCGACAAGATTGGCCTTTCCCCACTGCAGGACTTTATCCAGATCCTGATTCAGAGAGTCAATCTGTCTACATCTCAGCTGGTGCGACGTAGATGCACCAATCGACCGATCACTCGAAAAGGAGGGAACAAGCGTACTATCATCCGCAAAACTGAACGCTTTGTTATCCGTTGTCTCCAACAAATCATTTATGTGAAGCAAGAACAAGGTTGGAGCCAAAATAGAACCCTGGGGCACCCCCGAATTAACAGGATACAGATCCGAACACTCGCCGTCCACAACAACCCGGATCAATCGATTCTCGAGGAAGCTCCTCGTCCAGTCGCAAAGCTGTTGGGAAAGTCCATATAAACGAAGTTTGCTTAGCAATGCCCCGTGCCAGACGCGGTCAAAAGCCGTGGAGATATCCAATGCGACCGCCCTTGACTCACCATGCCGTTCAATCGCAGATGTCCATATATCGGTTATAAGTGTCAAAAGGTCTCCTGTGGACCGCCTGCCACGGAATCCGTATTGACGATCATTCAGAAGTCCGTTGCACTCCAAATACTTAACCAACTCTGTATTGATGACTTTTTCCATTACCTTAGATAAAATAGACAGTAATGCTATCGGGCGGTAATTTTGTGGGGGACACTTTTTTCCCGTCTTTGGGATTGGCTGAACTCGAGCGATACTCCAGCAGGCAGGAACGGTCCTCCGTGCATAAGATAAGCGGAAGAGTCTGCCAAGAACCGGGGATAGTTCTGAAGCACAGTTCTTAAGGACTATTGCTGGTATTCCGTCCGAGCCGGTTGCCTTCCTACAATCCAGTTCACGTAGAATGCGTTGAATAGTGCGCGGACGAAATCTCACATCCCGCATGGAAGACCGTACCGGCGAAATCACAGGTGGCTCCAAAAGGCCGGGATCGAGGTTTGAATTCGCGGAAAATAAATTCGCGAACACATTAGCTTTATCCTTTGAATTCGCGACTAACGTCCCGCTGTCTGTCACCAACGGAGAGAAAGAGGACGTTGTGAAGTTACCACAGACAGCTTTTGCCATTGAACAGAAGAAGCGCGAACCAGTTGGGCACCGAAGGAGCTTATTGATCACCCTGTCGTTGTGAGCCTTCTTCGCGGTGTCAATCGTCTGGTTGCACGCGTTCTTGATTCTAACAAAATTCGTTCTGTTAACATTGGTGGGATTGGAGCGCCATTGCTTAAAAGCTCTGTTAACATCGGTGGGATAGGAGGGCCATTGCTTAAAAGCTCTATTTTTTGCCGCTGTAATCAGCTCGCATTTTTTGTCAAACCAAGGTTTATCAGACGAACATCGTTTGATGGAATGCGGAATATACATCTCCATCCCCAGGAGAATAATCTCTGATACCGACTCCGCGCAAGCGTTAACATCGGAATTTCCGAAGCACACCTCCGACCATGGAAAGGATGCGAAGAAATCTCGCATATCGTCCCAGTTAGCAGCCCCATACTTCCATACATGGCGAAGCTGCCTAGGCCGGTTATTCGCTTGATATGCAAGTGCTTGCGCGACAGATACCAAGCAGTGATCTGAGTTTCCCAGTGGCGCAGAAACCTCTACGGTATAAATACTCGGTTCGGATGTCAAAAACAGATCCAGGGTGTTCGCATAATCGCCTCGGGCATCCGGTACTCGCGTTGGTTCCCCCACGAGTTGAATCAAGTTGTGGCTTACAGCAAAGATCTCCGCCAGCCTCCCAGTCTCGTCGGTTCTGTTAGAATGTAACAACCAGTCGGAATTGTGCACATTAAAATCCCCAAGGACAATAATTTCAGAAGCTGGGTGGTTGTGCACATTAAAATTGAAGGCGTAGAAGAAAATTTGTTGAGAGAACTATAACATGTGTGAATGCCTGAATTGTTTGTTGAAAAATATGCCTGACTTCAGGTGGACCCTATTTTAAAAGAATTGTGTTTGTATTGACTCAGTTGTGGTTATTTATTTTTCAGAATGTTAAAAAAAGAGTTAGCGATCTCATAAGTCATTGACTTTTGAAATATGTACATACATCCTTGTGTGAATTAATGAAACCAACCGAATATTTTTATAAAACAAATTTTATTTAAAAAAATGCGTAAATTTGTACATCTAAAAGTAAAAAAAAAAGTTAAAGCGTTCCATGTTCGTGTAGTTTGGCTGACAAGGGATTCTATATTTTTTCAGAAGTCTAAGGCAATTTTTAAAATGTCTGTATACTTTAATTAATGAGTATTGTTACAAAAAATTTTAGCAAACTGCGATGACAATGGTAATACTTACAAAAAGAGATGGAGAGAATACGTTGTAACGATGTTTTCATGATAAAATTGTGTTGTATCGAATACATTTACTGTTGTTTTCGATGCCTTGACCCAATAAATAAAACGCTAAAAATTTCGACGCATTTGATGGATGCGATTACTCCAGTTCAGAGTCAAGTTCCAATAATTCCAAAGGCTCATAGGCAATGAATCCACGTCAAAATTTCTCTCGATCGATAGGAGGAGAAAGAAAGAAATCTTTTTTAAATTTTACTTTTCTCAGAAAAGGCAAACCTCTACTTCTGAGATGATATATTTTTTCGATCCGGTTCATAAGTTATGATTGGAAAGATGGTTGTTACGTAACTTACGGTTGTCAATGATTTATCGACCACGTGGTCTCTTTGCGAATTAATCCTTGTTTTAGACATGGCCGCATATGTATATACACTAGAACTAGTTACGACACCCACCAATTACTTAACACTATGGTGTATCTCCGCATGGATTCACAATTAAATTTAAGGGCAATAGGAACTATGAAATGAACCAATAACCCTTATTTAATTCGTCAGTCATTCATCGGATGTATGTAGTAATCAAAATTTATCTTATTATTGGGTTGTACCATATGAAATGTCCGATTTTATAGTAAACATTTAAAAACCAATATTATTTTTCCGTAAATGTTTGTTCAATCAAAATAGGATCCGTTGGCATCTATGACACTCTTCCAACGTGATGCAAGGTCAAATATTCCTTTTTCGTAGAAGTGCTGACTTTTTGAGGCAATGAAATCTACTAAGGCTTTTATGACCTCTGCTCGGTTCCGGAAGACCCTCTGCCGGCAAAATGAATCCAGATTGTGGAAAAGATGGTAGACCGTTGGGGAAATGTCAAGAGAGTACGGTGGATGCGGAAGAATTTCAAATCCCAACTGCAACAGTTTTTGCACCCTTACTTGTGAGGTATGGGGTCTAGCATTGTCATGCAAAAGGATCGGACCGTGGCTATTGACCAACGCAGATTGCTTTTCAGCCAATTTGGTATGCAATATGTCGATTTCCTCACAATATTTGATAGCGTTTATCGTTTCTTCTGGTTTAAGAAATGAAAAGTGGATTGGTCCTTTCGATGTCCACCAAATTGTCACCATGAACTTTTTTGGGTGAAGATCGGGCTTGGGAGTGTGTTTTGGTTTTTCACCTGCATCCAACCACTGCCCAAGTCTTTTACGGTTATTATACAGAATCCACTTTTTATCACAGGTGACTATCCGGTGCAAAAACGGTTCAGTTTGGTTTCTTAATTTATGCGATTCGCAGATTTCTAGGCGCCGCCGTTTTTGGGACACGTTCAGTTCATGGGGAACCCAATTATCGAGTTTCTTTACCTTTCCTATGAGAGAAAGGTGTCGACTTATTGTCACTGGGGATACTACCATGCTCTGTGCAGTCTCCCGCACCGATTTCGTTGGGTTCGCATCCACCGTTGCTCTTAAAACATCATCGTCAACTAACGTTTCCGGTTTCCCACGTGGTTGATTTTCGAGCCTGAAATCTCCCGAACGGAACTTTTCAAACCAACGTCGTATTGTGCTTTCGTTTACCGCTACGCTATGTCCCATTTTAAATTCATAAAAGAAGAGTGTTCGAATTTGAACTGCCGATAGCAATGTAAACAATTCCTAGAAGAAAAAATAACCCTAAAATTCTCACACGCCAAACACACGTGCCGCTTTACTTTATAAAAGAAAAATGTAACGTTCTGGTACAGATGTTGACTCGAGAGCTTCTTATTTCCCATTAAGCAAAATTCGGACATTTCGTGTGGTACAACCCAATAGAAATCTGACAATTTCGATAAAATAACTTGTCACCAGATCATACGAAATTGATACAAACACCTAGACTCTGTGTTGGTTTGTCAGCTATATATTGTGGGAATATGCTAAACATCTTCGGTTTTCTTCTTTTCCTCACACAGGAATCGCATCCACTCGATCTTTCCAATTGTTAACGCTCTTCTCCACCATCTACAGCATTTGATCTGTAATACGTTCAATTTCTTCACAGAGTTATGTAAAGCGCTATCTCATCTGTATAACAACGGTCCACACATGTTATCACGGGTATTTCCGTCGAATTACTTGACTCTAAATACTCATCTCAAAAAACCATATCAAATGTATAGGTATATACGTTATTACCATAACTGTAAGGAATGGTAAATGCTACTTCGCAACGTTATCCTCCAAAAATCTACACATCAGAACGTAACCCCAATGAGCTTTCACAATCGTGGGAATAAGGTACAGTACTGGGATGAGCAGCATTTATACAAAGTAAAATAAGTGAGCTTGGGCTTAAACACTTCTACTTAATCCGTGGTTTCGTGGTGATTACTAATGTGTATCCAGCGGATTCTCTGATTTAGCAGCAGTCGCCCAGATCTGATGGGGTCCCTCCGCTTGGATACTAGAAGTGGTTCTACGCTTTGTACCCACTGATTGTTCCTTCTGCAGCCATCCGGCACGACTGTATGATCACCATTTTTGGTGTGCCGGCAGAAATTCTCGACATTAAAACCCTCTTGATTTCTTCAATTCTCAACGGTATCAATTCTCACCAGTATGGAATCACCACGACAAACCGCATCTTATATGCCATGCGATACAAAAAGCATACACTCTTGAATCACATATTGATGATATCTTGCATAATTAATTCCTCCAACCATGAAGTAGACAGGCAGTTAATTTAGCCGTCGCCAAGCATAGACTCGAAACCACATCATCAACCAACCCGATGTCTTAAAGGACACACTGTTTCATCAAAGAAGAATAAGAAGAATAATCTTCGTTTGCTGTGCAAATTTCCAAAAGATTCAAATATAACGTTTTAGATAAACCGGGCATTCACCGCGGTATGATATAATACGTTTACATCGATTGAGCGAAACGTTTGCAGATAGTTCGAAGTTACGAGAACATGTGGCCGATTGATGAGGGTCGCCGTTGGTTGAATGGAATGCCCACCAGATCGAGGTGCTACGTTCATGTTGAAGAATGATTGTGTTAACGAGAAAAATATGGGTATATACAAACGGCCGGAAGATTGGTCGCTCGCCACGTGAAGCAATCACTTGCTGGTTCTGTTAACAGTGAACAAGGATTTTGCCCAACTATCTTACCGAACTTATAGCCTAATGGAATGACATTTCACCGGGCGGCTGGGCATTGGACCCAGCGTATCACTCAATTATTGTATCAAACTACTACAATAGCCGGGGTGTACAGTTTACCGACGCACCTACCATCAAACGTCTGGCACAACCTCATTACCAACTTAGCGAAGCGACGAGATTCATTGTTCAATTCACGAATACCTGATGTGAAAAATGGGGGAAAGAGATTTCACAGTGGTGGAAAATATGGGAAGGGGATTTCTCAGTGGTTTAACGATTTGTTTTTTTTTTTTTTTACACAAAAGTGATTGTAGAGTACTCAGAAATGTCAAGACGCAGAGGAGCCACATATTTAGCTCCTGAAGTAAGTCACAGGTATAAGTTTCAAAGCGTGTTGTCTTTCTTCCACTTGAGTGCAATGGTATTCGAGTATGGTAGGGGTAGTAGGGTTATTGTATTGGTAGTAGTTATACTATTGATAGCAGTAGTAACCGTGGTATTATTATTAGGAATAGTGGTAGTAGTACTAGTATCAAAGATCACTGACTACGAAATGTTCAACAAGTAGATTTGTTTGCTCGACTGCGTTGAGTCATCTACACCAAGCAATGGGCTGGATGGTGTCATCGGGCTTTTTCTGCACTTTACAAATTCCTAGAAATGTGTACTAGCCGTGAGAGTACTTTTGTTTGATTTTCTAGTAGCGGTAGAATTTTTATTGATCGTTGATCGTGTGCATTAGAAGCATACCCGTCTTTAAAATTGCTAACGACTTTCCTATAATGTGTACGGTGGGAAAATCAACTCATTGAGTTAATATCCTATTGGCCCCTGAAATTCAACCATATATTCGTTTTTGAACTGATGTGTGGAATACAAAATTTCACAATAACGAAAATAGTATGTGGACATCCATAGTTAGGAAAAATAGCAATGCATCAAAACTTTGGTAAAAGAAATTAAATGGGATTGCTCCTCGATAGTATAGTGGTTAGTATCCCCGCCTGCCATGTGGGAGACCAGGGTTCGATTCCCCGTCGGGGAGCCTCTGGCCTGGCGCAAGACTAATGACCTTGCCCGGAAAAAAACAAATCATTATGGAAAATTTAACAAGCCTCAGGACATGCTAAATAAGGCCAAGACCGGTTCCCGGTTATAGTGCCGATGATGATGATGATGATGGTGATGGATTTGATGAAGGCCGTCGAGTCATACTTTTCCCAAAACGAATGATCTCCTTGGGTGAACTACTGCAACAGTCAGCTCCACCGCCTGGCTTAGCCCTTTGTGACTATCTTTTTTTAGGATGCTACCTTAAATCACAATGAATCTTCTAAAGTCGCGGCTCGCCCAAAAAAAAAAACCATTTAACAGGCTGTCGCCAACACTCAATTCTGTTCTATTTACTGGTCTCTGATGTATGTATGATATTTGCTAACTTGACTACGTAACCGTTTCCTGTTCTTCACTTCACGCTTCGCCACCTAAACCGAGAAAGCGAACTAAGAGGTTCTGAACGACTTTTTTCGGAGGTTAAATCGGTCGTTATTTTTGCTCAATAACGACGTTGAATCTTTAGCAGACACATTGATAGACACGATTCTACTTGGCATGCGAACCTTTATACCATACAGGGTAAAGAGCATCGAACCCAAGAGAAATATGTGCTTCGATTCCGGGTGGAGAGAAGCCATTAAGGCTAAAGAGTTGAGCTTCCGGTTGTATAAATCAAACAATACTGATGAAAACCGGAAAAGATTTACCAGCTAGAAATTACTGTAATCCGACGCGCAAAGTTCTTGCATGCCCAGAGAGTGAGACAAAACATACTACACTCTCCCACAGGAAGTAGAAACTTCTGGGAATTCGGGGAAAAACATTCTAAACTAGGTCTCGTCATCCATTCCTTGGCTAATAGTAGATGACAGACCAGTCACCAGTGCAATAGAGAAAGCTAATCTACTTGCCCCGTACTAGACGCTGCCTGATACCACATCAGTTCCATCTCAACTTGAGCATAGGCAGCACACCATGAGCCAGATTCCATTCCGGACGTGTACTGTTGCCCACGCACTCAAGGAGCTAAACGCAAACAAATCCGCTGGTGCGGATGGTATTCCCAATTCTCTTGAAGTAGTGTTCCTCAGTTGCTAAGCCACTGCGGAAGCTCTTCCATTTGTCTTATTCAACTGGCCGTTTCCCAAATAGATGGAAGTCGGCGAACATTCAGCCAATTCCCAAAAAAATGTGACAAATCGCTCCTCCCTTCTTACCGGCCCATAGTACTAACTTATATTCTCTCGAAAGTAATGGAATCACTTATCAACCGTCAACTTTCGAAACATCCGGAATCAAATGACCTCCTCATTGACCGCCAATATGGCTTTCGTAACAACATGTCCACATGAGATTTGATGGCGTAAATTACCAAGAATTGGAGCCATTATATCCACTACCTTGGCGAAAGCAAGGTAATCGCAGTGGATATTTCAAAAGCCTTCGACAGAGTTTGGCATCCAACCCTTTTGTCAAAATGACATTCATATGGGGTGGACAATTCACTGAACCAATAGATAAGAGACTATCTTTCTGGCCGTTCAATTCAAGCGGTTCTTGACGGTGTCAAATCTGTCCCCCATCAAATGAATGCAGATGTTCCCCGGGGTTCGGTACTCTCACTCACTCTCTTCCTTATCTTTATAAATGATCTCTTGTCCATTACCCAAAATACAATTCACTCGTTTGCTGATGATAGCACATTGAGTTTCTCGTACTCATATGAGCATTTCCATTCTCTTCGAATGTCGTTACCAATCAGCAGGTTATGCTTGATACACTGAATTCCGACCTCAACACGATATATCAATGGGGATTATCTAACCGAGTAGAATTTAATACCTAAAAAATGTAGTGCTGCCTCTTGTCAAAGAGGAACCCCAATGTAAATACACTGTCGATGAACGGCACTTGCATCCACGAAGCCAAGGAACTATCAATCCCCGGCACTCGAATTAGTTCGACTCTTAATTGGAGCGACCACATATTTGAAGCTGGGAAAAATGCGGCCAAATGTATGGGGTTCCTTAAGAGATACAAAACATACTACTCCATCCAACCTGGCCACAATTTGTGTTGTACCACATGAAGTTGATAGAACCTATCTCAATTACTAAGGAAAATGTGAACGCCCTCTGTTATGTAGTTTGTTTACAACAGCTATCGAAGATAGTTGCGCATTGCTCTGCAAATTTGACTGTTGATAAATTATTGGGTTTGTACCACATGAAATGTACGATATTAGCTCAATTGGAATTAAGAAGTTCGCGAGTGAACATCTGTGCCAGAACGTTAAATTTTCTTCTTTTATAAAGTAAAGTGTTACGTGTGCTTGACGTGCGAGAGAACCCTAACGTTACAAGTACAGTTTTTTTTTCTAGGAATTGTTAACCATGCTGTCGGCAGTTCAAATTCTAACCCTTTTCCTTTATGAATTTAAAATGGGATATAATGCGTCATTGGCAATGAAAAACATTAATGACGCATTTGAGGATGTAGCGGTAAACGAACGCACTATACGACGTTGGTTTGGGAAGTTCCATTCGGGAGATTTCAGCTTCGAAAATGACCCACGTGGGAAGCCAGAAACGTTAGTTGACGACGATGTTTTAAGAACAACGGTGGATGCGAACCCAACGAAATCGGACCGGGAGATTGCACAAAGCATGATAGTATCCCCAATCACAATAAGTCGACACCATTCTCTTATAGGAAAGGTAAAGAAACTCGATAATTGGGTTTTTAGAAAATTTTGAGATTTGTTAAGTGTATCCTTATCGACATTTAAATACAAATTTATAATCATACTCCTGTTATTTTATTAATCATATGACGCATTTGTTCGATAAAGCTACCAGGATATGGGTTTCATCCATTTATATGGGTCTACAATTAACTTAAACATATAACGAATCAAAAGGTCGTATTTAAAAAAAAATGCAAATATATTATAATTTACTGGCGTTTCTCCCAAGCTATAATATAAACTGTGAATTTTGCGCTGGACATTTCGGCCTAGAGATGTTCTAGTTTTCTTCTTTTATTACAGAATTCGTTCCGTATAAACAAGCTTAGATACTATGTGATCGGAATAATGAACTAATTTAAACACTTTGATGTTAGCGCTAACGAAAATGAGACCAACAAACTTTT
Source organism: Microdon myrmicae (assembly GCA_963931805.1). Taxonomy (NCBI): domain Eukaryota; kingdom Metazoa; phylum Arthropoda; class Insecta; order Diptera; family Syrphidae; genus Microdon; species Microdon myrmicae. Next base: position 143,136,094 of record OZ007498.1, on the reverse strand, counting down.
GAAAGCCTTTTACCTTTACCTCTTTGAAATATCTTATTGAAAGAGTGCTGACATTGTTCTAATAATCTGTGATTGGTTAGTTTGTTTTAAAAAGTGTATATAAAAGCACCAATAATTTGTTTATTCGAGATTGCCTTCGAACATGTCATGTATATGTTACAAATAAAATAAAAACAAATATTATCTTTACAATTCTGTTTAAAAAAATATTATCGGTATTTATAGAAGATAAACATGTCTACCACAAAGCATACGATACGTAAAAATACTACTTAATTTTGATGACAATATAAAAAAGAAACTAAATGTAAAGGATGTTCTGGTGGTAGATTTATGTTTTGAGTAAAAACGAAAAAATCGAAATATACAATTATTAAAAATATTTTTACGTAGAGTGTGATGTTACGGATTTCAGATTTCTAACAAGAATACCATCCAACTGTACGCATTGTCCGAAACGGAGCCTCGTGTTTTGCGCCACACGAGAACCTCGGTTGAATGTTGTTAATTTCAAGCCGAATATTTTCTTCGAGGTCTAGTACACTTTTTCTTTGAAATGACCCCATAACAAATCGAACGGAGTCAAGTGTGGTGACCTCTAATGCCAACGAATGTCACCAAAACGGCTGAACAGATTTTAAAAGAAAACATTCCCGAACAAGCTCATCCAAGCTCTGAATGAATGTGGGGTGGCTCCATTCTATTGAAAAACGGTATGTAATTATAACTACGAAGGAACTCGCAGATTGTGATTACGGATCCACTTGTCACTTGTCTTCTGGGTTTGGGCATTTTGAAAAAAAAAAAAAAAAAAACCAAATTATTCCATTGGTTCTCGATTACGTGTTCTTGAAGACCAGAAACGGCAGTTTTGCTTATTGACATGCCTTTTTAAATGGAAATGGGTCTCGTCTCTACAAAAGATGAAATTTACAGTTCGAGTTCCTTGCACCATCGTTTCGCAAATTCCTGGAGTTCTTGAACGAATTGAATCTTAAAAGAATGGGACTTCAACTCTTTCTTTCAAAATTTCATGTACGACTGCTCTTGGAAGCCCCAATGAGACTACTCTTCTCCGAATTCAAAGTCAAGCATTTTCTCTCAAACTGTTTTCCACGATTTCGATGTAATTAACATTCCGTGAACAAAATTGATGACCAGCGAAAACTGAAATGGTTGTGGTGATGTTCCGCCTTAGAGTAGAAAAATGCCAGATCGCGTAACAAAATCCAATAAAAAGGGATGGTGCGTAATTATACGTAGGGTATTACTGATCGATAGGGCAATCAACACGAGCTGAAAGTCCTAAAGAATAATTCGTTGTTTAACCAATCAGGCAGGGCACGAATGCCATAGGAGTCTGCCAAAAAGTGTATTGATTATTGGGTTGTACTACAGACCGTTAAATTTTTCTTTTTTATAAAGTAAAGTGGTACGTGTACTTGACGTGTGAGCATTTTAGGGTTCGCTACAAGTACAGATTTTTTTTTTTTTTTTTAAATCGTTTACCATGCTGCCTGTTCAAATTCGCACCCTCTTCCTTTATGAATTTAAAATGGGACATAATGCGTCATTGGCAATGAAAAACATTAATGACGCATTTGAGGATGTAGCGATAAACGAACGCACTATACGACGTTGGTTTGGAAAGTTCCGTTCGGGAGATTTCAGCCTCGAAAATGAACCACGTGGGAAGCCGGAAACGTTCGTTGACGATTATGTTTTAGGAGCAAGGTGGATGCGGACCCAACGAAATCGGTGCGGGAGATTGCACAAAGCATGGGAGAATCCCCAATGACAATAAGTCGACACCTTTCTCTTATAGGAAGGATAAAGAAACTCGATAAATGGGTACCCATGAACTGAACGAGTCCCAAAAACTACGGCGCCTGGAAATCTGCGCATCGCATATAGTAAGAAACCAAACTGAACCGTTTTTGCACCGGATAGTCACCTGTGATAAAAAGTGGATTCTGTATAATAACCGTAAAAGACTTGGGCAGTGGTTGGATGCAGGTGAAAAACCAAAACACACCCACAAGCTCGATCTTCGCCCAAAAAGGGTTATGGTGACAATTTGGTGGACATCGAAAAGACCAATCTATTTTTCATTTCTTCAATCAGGAGAAATGATAAAGCCTATAAAATATTGTGAGGAAATCGACATATGACATGCCAAATTGGCGGAAAAGCAATCTGCGTCGGTCAATAGGCACGACCCGATCCTTTTGCATGACAATGCCGCCAAACCCCACTGCTACTTACCCGAAGAACCCCCGTAACTGCTACCTAACTTTCATAATTTCCTGCTAATGCAATCGCATTAGCACCTGTAAATGCTCCACGCATCAAGCTTATGAAATTTATTTATTTAAAAGCTTCTGGAAAAGAATTCTTACCTTCATTCATTCATTCGAATCCAAAAATTCCCCATAAGAATTCCATCCAAATTTATCACAGATCCCAATCATACCGATCTTCACCCAAAAAAGTTCATGGTGACAATTTGGTGGACATCGAAAAGACCAATCCACTTTTCATTTCTTAAACCAGAAGAAACGATAAACGCTATCAAATATTGTGAGGAAATCGACATATTGCATACCAAATTGGCTGAAAAGCAATCTGCGTTGGTCAATAGGCACGGCCCGATCCTTTTGCATGACAATGCTAGACCCCATTCCTCACAAGTACGGGTGCAAAAACGGTTGCAGTTGGGATTTGAAATTCTTCCGCATCCACCGTACTCTCTTGACATTTCCTCAACGGACTACCATCTTTTCCGCGATCTGGATTCATTTTGCCGGCAGAGGTCATAAAAGCATTTGAGTATTTCATTGCCTTAAAAAGTCAGCACTTCTACGAAAAAGGAATATTGAGCCTTGTATCACGTTGGAAGAATGTCATAGATGCCAACAGATTCTATTTTGATTGAATAAAAATGTATCATCATCATCATCGGCACTACAACCGGGATCCGGTCTTGGCCTTATTTAGCAAGTCCTGAGGCTTGTTAAATTTTCCATAATGATTTTTTTTTTTGGCAAGGTCATTAGTCTTGCGCCAGATTCTCCCCGACGGGGAATCGAACCCCGGTCTCCCGCGTTACAGGCGGGTATACTAACCACTATACTATCAAGGAGCCGATAAAAATGTATGGAAAAATAATATTGGCTTTTAAATGTTCACTATAAAATCAGACATTTCATGTGATACAACACAATAGTTAAAACGACGGGCATGGCACGAATGCCAAAAATATCTGCCAGAATGAGAAACAATGCTGTAATAAGTTTGCCTGAATCTGATTTATTATTTAAAAATTCGTTCCTTAAATATTCCTTCACCCACCAACATTTCTATTGCATACCAATAACAAGTATTAGGTGTACAAATAAGTTGCCGCCGTTTTCTATAAACAATTAGGATTTTATTGTGAAAGAACGGTACATTACGTTTTATTCAAAGTATTGTCCATTACTAGACACTACTTTTTCCCATCTTTCTGGCAGCATCCGGATACCACGTCGGAAGACCTCTTCATCTTTTGAGGATATCGACCGATTCTTTTAGTATCTTCATATGTTGTAAAGTGCTGCTCAGACTGACCATGTGCCATGGATCGAAATAAGTGATAATCAGAAGGGGCAAGGTCTGATGAATACGGCGGGTGAGGAAGGACTATCCAATAAAGTGTTTCCAAATAGTTTTTCACCGGCATCGCAACATATGGACGAGCATTATGATGGAAAAGAATAATTTTGTCATGCCCGGAGTAGTAATGGGCTCGTTTTTCTTTGAGTGCTCGGCTCAATCTCATTAATTGTGTTCGGTAGAGAACTCCAGTGATGGTTTCACTCGGTTTCAGCAATTCATAATACACGACACCAATCTGATCCCACCAAATACACAGTATGAGTTATTTCCTATGAATATTCGGTTTTGCTGTCGATGTTGAAGCATGGCCAGGAGGTCCCCATGATTTTCTCTTCTTTGGGTTATCGTAGTGAATTCATTTTTCATCACCAGTGACTATACGATGTAAAAAACGTTCTTTTTTTGCCTGGCAAACAGCATTTCACTGATTCAAAGTCGGCTTTCAACGTCTCTCCGCTTCAGTTCATATGAAACCCAATTTCCTTGTTTTTGAATTATCGCTAACGATTTTAAACGATGTGAAATTGCTTGTTGAGTTACATCGAATGTACGTGTAAGTTCTTTTTGCGTTTGGGATGGATCTTCCCCCAATATTGCTTATAAATTCCTTGTCTTCGTACACTTTCGGCCTTCCAGTTTGTTCTTTGACTTCCAGGTCAAACTCACCGTTTTTAAACTTTTGAAACGACTCACGCCAACTTCTCTCACTCAAAATAGCCTTATGTGCCGGTGCTCTATGCGGAAGTTCTGTTTACTATGGGAAAGTGTGTCCTGTGTGTACACAGATCACGTCGGGGTCACCAATTATCGCGTATTACGATGATAGTGAAGAACGAGTGATTCGAACTGACGCTATGACAGTTAGAATCACAAAAAATTGAACCAACGCTTAACACATCAGGATACTGGCCGCGCGTACGAATTCGATTTCTAAACTCAAGTGCACCCAACTGATGTCGAATTGTTATGTTATCTCTATGGTATACGGCCCTGATGCATTTTTCTTAATCTAATTTCGTTCGGTGTTCTTCACTATTTGTTTGTGTATTGTGTGTGTATCTGTTAGAAACGCCACAGCCTCACCATATGCTTCTACAAGCAACCGATGCGCCTCAGCGTCAGATTTCTTCAAATTAAAAAAGTTAATCAAAAGTTCCCGCAAATGACGCTTATTTGGCACAAAACTAAACACTTGCGCACACAAAAATTATGTAAGGCTGATACAGTCACTAATATTTTGGGGTTATGTTGTTATCACATCTTCAAACTCACAATACTACGTTTGACATTTGACAATTTCTATATAATTTTTTGGTGGGGCCATTTTTTGGCAAACAGCGGAATTAGCTTCGTCACTTCCAATGTATTCCGCATAGTATGGCTAATCCATCCTCACCTCTCAGATGACACGAATATAGGTGAGCGTCATACAAAGTGATACTTCATATTATACATGACGCAAATCCATCAGAACATCTGGGAAATGAGCATTGTAATGTCATACCTTTGCTTTGGCGTGTGCGTCAGGTAATTTGTTTCAATGAACTGAATTATGATCCAGTGGGAAAATGTGCTCCGGTATGAATGGGTACACTACACAACGTAAGAATTTTCGCCTATAAAAAACACTTCGATAGCAGACAGGCAATGTTCTCCCGATCACTGCATAATCATGACCTAAAAACTCGTACGTTCCGTGGCCGGAGATGTGCTTAAAAAAAGATTAACAAGCGAGTGTAGTGCGTGTGAAAAACCATACGTTTCTCGAACGTCTGCGGCCTCTCTAAAACATCAATATCAGTAGTGGGTTTAAAGCGTGCATGGTGTAATAATTGTTACGGAGAGATTGTGACTTCGGTTTCTACAGGCATGTAGTAGGGGAGGGACTTTGAAAGACTATAGTGGTAGCTTTTGCTAGGCTATTGGGGATCTAAGCTCCATTCCGAGGCGGAATTTTGCTTTGCCGCTGGCCCGATACAACGACAAGAGAACTCCGGGTCGACCAGTCCAACATTCGCGGCTTAAAGTATAACTTCTCTTCGTTGCTCTCCCACATATATAACTGCAGAAGAGAAATTCTGGGACTGAACGAAATTCCACAATTCGTATTTTATGGTTATTACTTAGTACCTCTGTTGTTCCCACATGCCATACCCACACACTGTTGTATCCAAAAAAATACCGCCAATTTAAATTTCTTTCTTAATCGTTATTTGCTATTCCAAACCCATTTCGTCGTTTTCTCAGAAACAATACATATATACTAGATTTCCAATTTTCAAAAAGTCGAATTTTAAACCAAAGGTTGTTCCCACTTAAAATAAATATGTAAAAAACATTTCTTACTAAAGACATATATTTATAAGATGTTTGTAAATATAGCCAAAACTAAATTATTATTTACATAATAGTCTCAACTACTAAGCTCATCATATGTTGTTTATTAATTATTATCTTAAATAATAATAATATAAAAAAGGAAAACATTAATATAGTTTTTAATTAAATAATTAATCATTAACTAAAAATGTTTTATTTTTAATTTCCAGAATGAATATTTGAAATTAAAAGCGAGCAATAAAAGGCTTAACACTGGACGTGAAGTGTTCTTAAAGGGTAATGGCGGCCTCCACTCAAGGAGAAATACGAGTGGGTCCCGGCCACCAGGTAAACGATGTCTATGTACGTACATAACTCACAAAATTCACGGTAACAAATTCCAATTAAAATTCAAAATTTCTTCCTAATACTCAATACTCTCAATTTGGTTGCCTTCTGTAAAGGGCGATATCTACCTAAGCTTGTTAATTTATTTATTGTGGCAAATATAAGTTATAAATATGCTTATATTTTATTTGCTCTTGTGCAAACGCCTGCAGTTTAAATTTTTTCTGCTAAAAAAAAAGTTTGTTCTTTTTTTAAATATGTTAGTCACTCTTAAATAAAAAAAATTGATATCTATTATAACTAAAAAGAAAAATTCGATTTTTCAAACTAGTAATTGATTGAAAATAATGGCAATTGAATGTAGATTGCAGGCGAGCTTATTTTCTACTTGGTTCGAATTTATATGATTGGCTTTTAAATAATTACTCTTGTAGACGATTTTGTAATATCAAATTCAGATGGAATCATGCATTGTTTATTTTACGTATACTATACCTATTCAGACTTTGTTGTTTTATATTTTTCTTATATAAATGTGTTTTCCTTTAAAAGCTGTAACCAATCGTATTAAAATTATATTGTAATAGAATTAGCATTTTAATTACTAAACAAGATGAACGTTTAGGCCTCCGAAAAATTGTGATATCCAACAGATTATATACATGCAACCGTAGTGAAGAACAAAGCCCCAAAAGTGAATTCCAAAAAAAATCATCTGTGTCGTATATCACAGCATTTACGTGTAGTAATGACAACTTAGATAGCGAGTTATAACATCGTCGCATAAATGTGGCCGTGCTTTGGCGCTCTTGTACTTTGGTTCTACCATTTTTATGCCGTGGGTTCAACTAGCATTCTTTACTGAAACATAATGCCCTGTAAATGGTGATCTATTCCTATGCCATGGTCCTCTCCTACTTTACAGCACTTCCTCGTTCCTCATAAGTTAAATGAACCAACGCTCCGTAAGAGTTCATCGTCGCAGAGTTACTTGGGAGGAAGTAGTGTGGAGATGCTAACACATTCCGCTCACGGAACTATAGTGAAGAGTACAGCACCAAAAGAGAACCGAAAAATTCATCTGCCACATATATCAAAGTTTGAACGGGGCAATTGCAGTTTATGTACAACATGGTTGCATACACACAACCGTAGTCGAAAGCATTGGTGCTTTAATTCTAACATTTTCATAAATCACTATAGTACTACCTGTTGAGTTACTGTAATGTGGGTTGCTGCTCGTGGACTAGATTAATTGGTTGACTGAAATTCCCAATCCTTTAAATCAAAAGCGGACTTAACATTTGTTGTATATTCAATTATGTTATTAGTTATAGTTAATTCAATAGTTATTCGCCTTATTAATGTATCCACTCACTGTAATTCTGAGTTGGGGTAGAACTTCTCAAGAACTTTGGATGAGATGAATCCGTATGCCGGTTGGTTGGCTAGAACACGTCTGCGACGAGATGAATTAATTTGCATGAATTGTCACCAACTTGCCTCCAGTTCCTTAATTGATGCTATTTATATTTTCACATTAACTCTATTCCATTAATTACACTTGAAATAATTGATTTTAATAAATAATTTTATGGCAGCCCTAAGCATCTGCAAACATCATGAGGTTTTTCTCTCATTTTACAGCTGTCCCATGGTCCACTTCAATCCTTTAATCTGTTGTCGAAAAAATCGAATTTTGATCAGACGCAAAATATAACCACCTCGTCGCCTTTAAAGACCGTCACCTATTAGTTCCTTTGTTCGATCGTGACGTTATTGTCGGTCCTCTTCTCTCTTGGGCCTTTTCTGCTATTTCCGATCAAGAGCAATACTATTGTACTGTTCTCTTGAATTCGCCCAAGTATTTCCTGTCACAGCTCAGTCTAATTGAAACTGAGCTCAGAGGTTGAGACACAAGCTAACATCTCGAGTGTAGAGGGTGGAGAGTTATTTTTAATCACGGTATTATACGGAGGCTCCTCGATAGTATAGTGGTTAGTATACCCGCCTGTCACGCGGGAGACCGGGGTTCGATTCCACGTCGGGGAGCCTCTGGCGCAAGATTAATGACCTTGCCCGAAAAAAAAAAAAAAAAAATTATTATGGAAAATTTAACAAGCCTCAGGACTTGCTAAATAAGGCCAAGACCAGTTCCCGGTTGTCGTGCCGATGATGATGATGATTATACGGAGCACCCTTATCACCACTAGTTGCAACAGTACCTCTCTACCTTTTAATTCCGACTTTCAATATATCCAGAGAATGTCCAAAGTCTCATAGCAATTGTTATGAACCCTCGATACAAGCATGAGTATCAAAGTTGAAAGATAATCGCAAAATTATGTCTATATTCTGCTCCTCGATAGTATAGTGGTTAGTGGACCCGCCTGTCACGCGGGAGACCGGGGTTCGATTCCCCGTCGAGGAGCCTCTGGCGCAAGACTAATGACCTTGCCCGGAAAAAAACAAATCTTTATGGAAAATTTAACAAGCCTCAGGACTTGCTAAATAAGGCCAAGACCGGATGCCGCCTGCTCGATCTGGGTGAAGGAGTCCTGTACAGCCGAATCGGATCTGCCAATGATGTCGATGTCATCTGCGTAGGCAGGTATCTGGCTGGATTTGGTGACAATAGTCCCTTTACTTATAACGCCAGAGTCACGGAATGCTTTCTCCAATGCCAGGTTGAAGAGGAGACAGGACAGACCGTCCCCTTGTCGGAGTCCATTAAAGATGTTTATTGGTTTGGACAGCAATCCCGCTATTTTGCTTGCCTAGTTACGTTGGTAATGGTCAACCCACAAATCGTATCAATTTGTTTGGAATGCTGAACTCTCTCATCGCATTATATAGTTCTACCCTGGCTATGCTGTCGTAGACAGCCTTAAAGTCTATAAGACATTTTCCGTCTTCTGCCTAAGAGTGAATATTTTATCAATCGCTGATTTGTTTGGGATGAGCCCACACTGATATTGACCAGTGACGACTAGCGTATGGGGCTATCCGATCTTGTAGAATAGAGGAGAATATCTTATTCGGTAGTACTCAGCAATGTTATACCCCTATAGTTGCTGCACAGTGTGATATCTCCCTGTATGGGGCAAATTATACCACGGCTACAATCTTCCGGCATCTCCTCTTGCTCCCATACGTGCACTACGATCTCATGAATTCTGTGATGTAACGCTGTCCCTCCTTGTTTGATCAGCTCAGCTGGTATGCCATCAGCTCCGGGGGCTTTATTTGATTTGAGCATTGTCTTGATTATGCTTTGGTGGAGCCTCCAATTCTTCTGTGAGCTAACCATTTAGCAGTTCATTGAAGTACACTTCCCATCGCTCCAGAATCCCTGCAGGATCGGTGATCAGATCACCCACTTTATCCTTGCAGTAAGTGCAGCATGGTGCGTAGCGCGTCATACTGCAGACTATTTGGTAGGACTTCCGCGCCTGGTGCGGACCTCGCTCTCTACAATTCTCTATTTCACAAACAAGGTTTTTTCCCAGGCACTTTTTTTTGTTGTTGGTGAAGTCTTTTTTCAGATCTTCTCAGGTTTTTGTATTTCTCCCCGCCTACTCGCGTCCTATGAGTCTGCTGCAATGCCCGGTATGCAGCATTCTTACGTTCAGTCGCTAGTTTGCACTCATCATCAAACCAGTCGCTCCTATCTCTACGACTACTGCCTAAGATGGACTTGGCAGTACTAATGACAGTATTCTTAACGCGTGTCCAATACCAATGATATTGACTCTATAGCGGACACGATTCTGTTTCGCATGCGAACCTTTATTCCACACAGAGTAAAGAGTATCAAACCCAAGAGAAATATGTAGTTCGATTCCGGGTGCAGAGAAGCCATTAAGACAAGACTAAAGAGTTGAGCTTCCGGTTGTATAAATCAAACAATACCGAGGAAACCCGGAAAAGGTTTAAGAGAGCTAGAAATGACTGCAATGCGTATATCCAACGCGCAAAGTTCTTGCATGACCAGAGAGTGAGACAAAACATACTACACTCTCCCACAGGTAGTAGAAACTTCTGGGCATTTGTGAAGAACATGCGAAACAATCCTTCGCTAATAGTCGATGACAGACCCGTTACCAGTGCAATAGAGAAAGCGAATCTACTTGCTGCACATTTTGCAGCCAACTCAACGCTGTTTGATACCACATCAGTTTCGCCTCAACTTGACCATAAACAGCACAGCATGAGCTATTTTTATTTGACTAGTTACGTTGGTCATGGTCAACCTACAAAGTCGTATCAATTTTTTTGGGATGCCGAACTCTCTCATGAGCTCCTCAATAGTATACTGGTTAGTATACCCGCCTGTCACGCGGGAGACCGGGGTTCGATTCCCCGTCGGGGAGCCTCTGGCGCAAGCCTATGACCTTGCCCGGAAAAAACAAATCATTATGGAAAATTTAACAAGCCTCAGGACTTGCTAAATAAGGCCAAGACCGGTTCCAGGTTGTAGTGCCGATGATGATGATGATGATGAACTCTCTCATGGCATTATATAGTTCTACCGTGGCTATGCTGTCATAGGCGGCCTTAAAATCCATAAATAGCTGATGTAATGGGATCTTAAATTCCACACATTTTTCCGTCTTCTGCCTAAGACTGAATATCTGATCAATCGCTGATTTGCCTGGGATCAAGCTACACTGATATTGACCAATGATGGCTTTAGCGTATGGGGCTATCCGATCTTGTAGGATAGTGAAGAGTATCTTATAGGTGGTACTCAGCAATGTTATACCCTATAGTTGCCACACGATGACATCTCCCATCTTATTTATGGGACAAATTATTCCACGACTCCAATCTTGCGGCATCTCCTCTTGCTCCCATACGTGCACCACGATCTCATGAATTGTGTGATGTAACCCTGTCCCTCCTTGTTTGATCAGCTCAGCTGGTATCCCATCAGCTCCGGTGGCTTTATTTGATTTGAGCTGTCTAATGGCTTTCGCTGTTTCCTCAATGCTTGGTGGCGGCAGCATTTAGTCTTGATCTTGCATTGGTGGAGCCACCAATTATTTTGTGAGCTTATTTCTTAAGGCGTGTCCATTTCTCTTCTACGCCCGGTATAGATGTCATACTCCTTTCTTTGAATAACACCATTCCCCGTCCATCTTATTTCTTGTAATGCTGTTATGTCAGTCTTATTTTCGGACATGGCATCAGCTAGCTGCTGTGCACCTCGAGCTCTGAATAGTGAGTGGAAGTTCCATTAGAAAATTCTCAAATTGTTTAGCCGTTTTCGTTTCCGTGGTCGTCGTCGTGTACGTGGTCCATATCCGAGGCTTGTTAATTTGTCCATAATAATTTGTTTTTTCGGGTAAGGTTATTAGTCTTGCGCCAACCTTTCTTAGGCTGTTGATGCATGGATTGGTTCACTACTTGGCGGGGACAAAGTAGCTAACCAGGGGTGTCATCTGGAGACTGCATGTCAGCTTGGATTGAAAAGGGACATGGATCGTCCTGGCCTTCGCCGGATTGAAAGCAATCAGAAACGTTGCCCTGTATGTTCGCTCCCATCTCCCCTCCCGACGCTAACATGACCATCCAGAACTTAGCAAAAACCTAAATATTCTCTACAATAGATCTGGAATCAGGTTTTCATCAAATTTTAATTAAAGAATCCGGTCGAGAAAAAACAGCATTCTCAGTAAATAAATCAAAGATGCATCGATGATATTGTTAGAGAATATATAGGGAAGTTCGCATACGTATATGTAGACGACGTACTGATCTTCTCAAACTCAGAAAAAGAACATCTAGAACTTGTGACCACGATCATCCGAGCATTACATGCTGCACATATCAAAGGAAGTCGCATTTCTTCAAAACTTCAATAGAAAATTTAGGTCACATAATCTCGGATAATACGATTTCAGTAGATCCTCAAAAAATTCGAACAATCGAAGAATACCCGATTCCAAAAAACGTGAAGGAACTACGCTTAGCAAAAATGTTGTTGGTCTACCAGATGGCTTAATTCTTCTGTGATTTTCAATACCGGCTTGTAGAAAATTCTTCCCTACACGTTGAGAGCGATTTATTCCATTGACAATTTGTCTTTGCGTCATTCCACTATTTTGAAAATCGACTATAATTGTTTTTCAATGTCCGTTAATTGTTTCCCACGTGACATATTTAGAACTATAAAATAAATTCACCGCATAAAACAAAAATCTGATTGTCACTCCAGAATTCTGCACTGTTTCTTTAAAAACTTGTGTCATACCAAGCTATGCGTTACAACTAAGCCTGAGACGAAATTTGTCGTTTTTTTTCCAGAAAATTAATTACCATTCTTGGTAAAAAGTCAATCAAGCCATTAAAGCGTCGTCCTTGAGTTGGTGTTGGTTGACAATTTTTTGCCACAAAACTAGTCATAAAAGTTGATTACTCATTCCAAGAAAACTGAACATTTACGTTTGAGACTATAATTTTTCCGAGCACTGTAAATAATTCTTGTGAATGCTGTCTGAATTTAAAGTTACGATTTTCGAACACCATTTTCTTCATTAAGTCGATTTTTTCCTCAAAAGTGTCATGGCAGAACTTCTCCGACGAGGTAAGTTTTCAACTTCTCCACGGCCCGCGTTTTATACTATTCAATTGCCCTTGTTCTCTATATTAAAGAATGCCCATCCGTTTGCAATACAGAATTTCAAATAAATTCTTTGTTCAAGGTATTTGTAAAAATCGCTTAGGCACTTGAGGAAAACTGATGTCTTTTGGTTGCTACCTAATTGACAAAGAAGTTGACAGATGACGCTCAAATGCGTCAAAATACATGACAGTTGTAACAACATGTCATCGAGGAGTCTACACGTTTCCTTAGAATAGCAAATATTTTAGCAGCTCATCTAAGAACAATTTTTTTATTATTTGCACTGCTTTTTAAGAACTTTTGTTATGCTAATCTATGTTATGCTTGTGTCTCCCACAAAATTACCGTCCGATTGCATTACTGTCTATTTTATCTAAGGTAATGGAAAAAGTCAGCAATACTGAGTTAGTTAAGTATTTGGAGTGCAACGGACTTCTGAATGATCGTCAATACGGATTCCGTGGCAGGCGGTTCGACACTTATAACCGATATATGGACATCTACGATTGAACGGCATGGTGCGTCAAGGGCGGTCACATTGGATATCTCCAATGCTTTTGACCGCATCTGGCACGGGGCATTGCTGAGCAAACTTCGTTTATATGGACTTTCCCAACAGCTTTGCGACTGGACGAGGAGCTTCCTCGAGAATCGATTGATCCGGGTTGTTGTGGACGGCGAGTGTTCGGATCTGTATCCTGTTAATTCGGGGGTGCCCCAGGGTTCTATTTTGGCTCCAACCTTGTTCTTGCTTCACATAAATGATTTGTTGGAGACAACGGATAAAAAAGCGTTCAGTTTTGCGGATGATAGTACGCTTGTTTCCTCCTTTTCGAGTGATCGGCCGATTGGTGCATCTACGTCGCACCAGCTGAGATGTAGACAGATTGACTCTCTGAATCGGGATCTGGATAAAGTCCTGCAGTGGGGAAAGGCCAATCTTGTCGACTTCAACGCAACGAAGACCCAGTATACAACATTCACAAAGAAAACTGGATCATCGGTTCCACAGCTGATGATGAGTGGCCGGGCCCTCGAGGCTGGGGAAAGTTTGAAATTGCTCGGCGTCACGGTCTGTGGGAATGTATCATGGCATAAACACTTATCGGGTATCGCCAGATCAGCCTCAGGAAAACTGAGTTATCTTTTTAGAGCCAAGAAATACTTTACTCCGGCCCAACTTCTTCTCCTATATAAATCTCAAATTAGACGCGCGCTCGAATATTGCTCTCATGTTTGGCTCCTAAACATACCCTCGACCTACTTGAGAGCATACGGAAATGAGCGATCCGCCTGATCGGGGAGCCGGTGCTGACGTCGGGACTACAGTCGCTATCACATCGAAGGCGCGTAGCCGACCTCTGTCTGTTTTGCAGATTTTGTCACGGGTACTGTTCTTCGGAGTTTCTTGGTATTGTTCCACGCAATTCGTTTTATATGCACTCCACAAGACAATCCGACGGTTCGCACCCGTTTCTGGTTCATCTTCCGACGGCGCGAACATCCCTGCATCAGAACTCGGTCCATCACAGAGCGGGGAAGCTGTGGAACTCCCTTCCCACGCGAGTGTTCCCGGAGTATTACAACCTGCAACTGTTCAAAAAGAACTGCAACAGTTATTTGATGGCATCTCTTCCCACGCGAGTGTTCCCGGAGTATTACAACCTGCAACTGTTCAAAAAGAACTGCAACAGTTATTTGATGGCATCTCGGGGCGCCCACTCGGCGCTATAGGTTCGCCTCTCCCGAGAGAAGTCTAATAAAAAATAAAAATAAATGCGTTACACCTACGCCTGAGATCGAAAAAAGGCCTGAGTTTTTACTTTAATATTATATTATAGCTAACGTTATAAGAAAAATCAAGCTTGGTAGACTCCGGTGGGCGGGACACCTAGCTCGAATGAGCGAAGAGGAGCATGCCCGGAAAGTCCTTTGTGGCAGGATGTATGGAAGGAGACAACTGCCGACCTCATAAATAAAAATTACCTCACTTAGCATTGAACAATTTGCTCGAACACCCTTTGTATATGTGAATCTGTTACCACTTGTTTTGATCAAATAATAGCATAATTGTTTTTAAAACGAATTGGAAGATAATATAACAAGGAATTAGTCGGGATTGCAAAACAGGGAATATTTTGTTTGCTTCAAAAAACGCTAAGCTAAGTGTTGCTCTTAATCGAAAGAATTAGCGAATGACGTAAAAAAAATGAAAAAGATAAAAATATGAATGTAGCAACAGCGTCCTGAAATTATGTTAGATTCCGTGTTTCGCCAGATTTTTATTGAAATAGCTATTGAGTTCATGGATCGTGGTAACGCCACTGAAATAAGTTGTTATTTCTGCGGTTGTGTTAACTGCTCTATCAACAGTACATAGTACAAAGGCGAACATGGAGTCAAAAATGTCACGAGCAGCTTGAATGTACGTACTAGAAAAAGGAGTGAGACCCACCGCGCACTGCAAGCTATTTGTTATTTTACTTCTTTTTTTTTAATTTAATGTCAGATACAAAGTAAACAAGCAAGTATAACAGTGTAAATATGCATGATTCACTGAAAATTCACTGCAATTGTTTTAAATAAAGACGTATAGAAACCCTTCACTCATTAATCATCCATCATTTGTTATAAGAATATATACTGTATATAAATTATATTTAACAATTTTATATTAACATAAGCATAAACAAAAAACTAATCGTTCTATGTTTTACAAAATTGTATAACTAAAAACAAAACGTCTGAAATTACGTGCACAGGCAAAACTGCCCGACTATAATCCAATTTCAAGTTTTCCTGTTGATAAAGAAGTCGACGAACGAGAATTAGAAGAACCGCGATGGAGTCCTGGAATTGTTACAGATGGAGATTTAATAATGTTTGTACGTGCAGCCCGTTCTATGGCAGCATTTCAAGGTAATTTTTTTATTATTTAATTTGTAAAGTTCACACAAAACGATAATAGAATATTTGCTTTTAGGCATGTGTGATGGGGGATTAGAAGATGGTTGTTTAGCGGCTAGTCGTGACGATACTACTATAAATGCTCTCGATGTGGTAAGTGTTGTTATATATTTATAATGCACTATATATATCTTTTAAAGATTTATTCACTAACTACATTGTAACCCACACAAATGTACATGCAGTGAACTTACACAATAAAACATTGCTTAACGAACACCTCTCATAATGAATATTCCACATAACAAGTAATATAAATTGTAGAAAGTCGTTCTCCTAACAAGTGATACTTCTTATTAACTGCAAAGCAACACTAGGTTAACTTTTTATTACTTGTGGTAGCTGCTGAACAAACACCTCCCATAATGAATATTCCGCTAAAGAAGCAACATTAATTAAATAAAAAAATTGGCTCCCTTAACAAGTGACACATATATTTAGATTCGTTTTTTATTAACTGGTAAATTTACACAGCGATTGTTTTATAAGAATATTCGTTTTATTTACAGGTGATATTTCTTATTAACTGCAAAGCAACACTAGCTTAACTTTTTATTACTTGTGGTGGCTGCTGAACAAGCACCTCCCATAATGAATATTCCGCTAAAGAAGCAACATTAATTTAAAAAAAATGGCTCCCTTAACAAGTGACACATATATTTAGATTCGTTTTTTATTAACTGGTAAATTTATACAGCGATTGTTTTATAAGAATTTTCGTTTTATTTGTTGTCCTTGCACGTGCAACTTTGGAGTTCCTTTCCCTATTTACTGACTAAATATTCTTTGTTCTGTCACAAGTCTCTGCAACTACTACTACTATTTATTGGCCTGTAGGAACCCGGAACTTCATGACCTCGCCGACTCGACTCGGCCATCGTTCCCTGTCCTGTGCACTCTCCTTCCACGCTTGACCATCTGATCCGATCTCCTCAAGGTCAGACCTTACATTGTCCACCAATCTCCGTCGCGGCCGCCCTGTCGGTCTCTTTCCCGTTGGCTTACCGTCAAGAATTCTACGCACGGTCCTATCGTTACCCATTCGCGCCACATGCCCGCCCCATCTTAACCTTTGTGACTTGATTACTGTCACTATTGTAGGTTTGCGGTATAGCTCTTCCAATTCTGGTTGTGGAGTTTCCTCCATTGTCCTGTCGCCAAAGATACCCCTTAGAACTTTATTCTCGAATACGCGGAATTTGTTTTATTCCCGTTTTGTGAGAGCCCATGTTTCGCATCCGTATAGAACGATCGGCATGGTTATGGTTTTATAAACATGGAGCTTTATATTTCGTGATAATAGCAGTTTGGATTTCAGCAGTTTACTGACTGTGTGCCAACTACCGTTGCCGGAGTGTAGTCTTTTGTTAATTTCCTTCAACATTTCGTTACTGGCCGTCAGTATTGTTCCCAGGTATTTAAATTCTTTGACATTTTCAAATATCTTGCCCCTGATGTTTATGTGTGTTCTCTGAGGTCAACCTGCTCTCCCCGTAATCATGTATCATATTTTGACTTCATTTATTTGTAGGCCCACCTCTTCTGCCGCTTGCATGATGATTTCATTGTTTTTACTTACAGTTTCTACATCATCGCCCAAAACGGCGATGTCATCCGTATATGCGAGGACTTGTGTGACCCCGCTCAGAGATGATCCGGCCATGTTCTCGTCTTGTACCTTTCTGATAACATACTCGAGCACAAGGTTAAAAAGACACGGTGTGAGGCAATCTCAATCCCAGCTCAACCACAATATGGTAAAGTCTTTGCCTTGTGAGTGAGTCGTAGGCTTTTTTGAAGTCAACGAACAGTTGGTGAACCGTCTCTCCGTATTCCAACCTCTTTTTCAATAGTTGCCTTATTGTGAACATTTGGTCACTTGTTGAGCGGTTCCCATGTAATCCGCATTGGTAGTCTCCCAGTATTTCGTCTACGTACGGTGTGATTCTCGCCAGTATGACATTTGTTAATATTTTATATGTGGTTGTGAGCAATGATATTCCTCTGTAGTTTTCGCAATCAGTTTTCCATTCTTCCGGAGTGACTTCCTTATTCCATATTGTTTTGATGAGTTGGTGGATCTTTCGAGCGGTTGCCTCTTCTTCATGCTTCACAAGCTCTGCCGGTATGAAGTTGACTTTGGGAGCCTTGTTGTTTTTCAATCGATTTATTGCGTCTACAACTTCGTTGAAAGAGAGCTCTGGGATCTGAGGCTCGACTGTATGTACGTCTGGTGCGTTTATTTGTGGTTGATGGGTGCGCACATTGACACTAACAGTTTAAATGATACCTGACTTCTTGATACAGCGGAAGATCAGTGATGTCAAATAAAGGATAAATCGTAGATTTATTATAGAATTCGTGGAACTTACCTTCGAAAAACAGACTCAAATGCCTTTCACAAATGTCTTTTGAGGTCAACTTTCCATCAGCAAGCGAAAATAACAAAGTCTAATCTGAGATCGGCAGAAATCGTAACAAATGATAATCTGATGGGGCAATGTCAGGACCATGTGGAAAATGAATAGACATTTTGCGTCCAAGGGATTCCTTACTTTAAAAATATGGCTTAGTGTTGACATGATGAAACGTAGTACCTTTCCTCTTCATCATTCTCGGCATTTCTGTTTTATTTATTGTTTCAATTGCATTCATTGTTGACAGCAAAGGTTCAAATCACTCATTTAGCCATGCGAGAGGAGCTCATAATCCGCAAAACATATAGCTCCATCTATTGGGCTGAAAAGTCCCGGCGTTTTTCAATAGGTGGCGCCACTAGAAAATTAATATGACTCATTTCGAGAGGCTTATCTGCCACTAATTTTTTTTTAATGTACTTCTCTCACGAGAGGCGAACCTATATCCCCGACATGACGCCCCGAGATGCCACCAAATAACTGTTGCAGTTCTTTTTGAGGTTCTAACGCTCCGGGAACGCTTGCGCAGGGAGTGAATTCCATAGCTTCCCCGCTCTATACCGAAACGAGTTCTGATACAGGGATGTTCGCGCCGCTGGAAGATGAACCCGCGAACTGGTGCGATTCGTCAGATTGTAAAAATCGAATTACGCGGAACCATACCACGAATTTCCGAAGAACAGTACCCGTGATAATATCTGTAAAACAGACAGAGGTTAGCTACGTGCCTCTTATGCATGAAGTTTCGTAATATTTCGGCCATTCTTTTACAAGTTAGTCATTTGAATGACGCTACTTTCGTCTTTGTAAAAAAAAAAAATGAAAAAACAAGAACACAGCATATTGACCAAACTTATTTTTATTTTTTTTCAGTTCAGAAAGTTCATTGCAATGTTATTCCACATCTCCTCTTGCGAAAATAACATTTTATCGGTGGTTTAGTGAAATTGAAATGGATCGTATGAGCACCGAACGCGCATCTCGTTCTGGAAAGCCAAAAGTAGCTACGAATGCAGAAATCGTAGGGAGAGGGTAAAGGTAGGGGCACTTCAAAATCCCCTTTTGTGCGCGCGTTGGTGTGAAAAAAAAGTGATCGTAAAGTGAAGTTGCGGGAGTTAGCTGAGGTCGTGGGCATCTCAATAGAATGGGTGGGATACATTTTAAACGATTTTTTGGAGATGAAAAGGCTATCGGTGCGAAGGGTGCCATGTTTGCTGACCGTCAATCAAAAACAGCAACGCGTTGATGACTAAACGGCCCGTTTGGCATGTGGCAGCGTAATCGAGCGACCTTTTTTCGACGTTTTGTGACGATGGATAAATCATGGGTCCACCACCATTGGCCTGAGTCCAATAGGCAGTCGCAGAGTGGCTAGAAAGCCGTCCAAAAGACCAACGCTCGGTCGGGAAGGTTTTGGTCTCGTTTTTCGGGATACGCATGACATCATCGATTATCTGCAGAAGGGAAGAATAGTCACAGGAGAGTATTATGCAGCCTTATTGGACAAACTGAATGACGAAATAAAGAAAAGTTCTGCACTATCACGATAACGCACCTTTGAACATGTCCTTGAAAGCGATGGCCCAACTGGACCAATTACGATTTGAATTGGTTGCTCACCCGCCGTAATCTCCAGGCTTGGCCTCAGCGACTATTATCTGTTCTCTAACCGCAAGCGCTGGATTCAGATAAAATGAGGAAGTCATCGCAGAAACCGAGGGGTATTTTGAAGGCTTGGACGTTTCGTACTAATGAAAGGGCATCGAAATGTTGGAAAATCACTATACCAAAGGTATCGCCCTCGAAGGCAACTATGTTGAGGAATAAATATAACTTTGCCCAAAAAAAGCTTATTTTCATTAAAATTCCCGGGACTTTTTATAGCCTATGTAGTGAACCCATCTTTGCTACCGTTTGTGGAGCTTCATCTCTATTCGACCTAAATCGCATTCCTACAACATTGTCGTAAGTCATCCATTTGTCCCACATACATAAAAAATGACTAATTCGTTCAATTTCTACAGTGATGGAAATGCAGTCCATTCATGGGGCACCCAAGCATCGCATTTTTCTATAACCATCATCATCATCGGTACTTCAACCGGGATCCAGTCTTGGCCTTATTTAGCAAGTCCCTCGGCCGATATCCGGCCCTTATTCGAGACTTGTTAAATTGTCCATAATAATTTGTTTTTCCGGGCAAGGTTATTAGCCCTACGCCAGTATTTCTATAACCAACTCTTTGCAAATGCTATTAAACCGTTTTCTAGTCGATCTTCAGTTTTTTTGCAATGTTTGCATCACAACTCAACCTATTTTATCCGAATCCAGAGTTTTATCCACCTTTTCAATGATATCCATGTAGACAAAGCCAGAAGCTTCTTCATGTCGAAATTTATAAAATGTAAGCGAGAGAACCATTTGCTGCTAGTTGATTGCGACGAAGTATGTTCCTTGCGAACCCTATACAAGGGTGTTACTATTTATCCGAGGAGTTCATTAGGGTGAGGCGTAGCATGATCCAAGTATATTAGACGAAGCTGGAAGAAAACACGAGAAATCGGAAGATCCGATTAAGGTTGTCGAGCGTCGGTTAGTGGTAGAGAACGAGGAAAACGAAGCGAAGTAATCGAACAAACCATTGTCGTAGGTTAGTGCGACTAAGCCAATGGATCTCGTTGTTCAGGTATCCGAGGATCTTCGTGTGAAAGTCGTGATTAAGTGTGGCAATAAGAATCGAGGATGAGATTGAGCAACTTCGTTTGATCAATCGAGCGACAGTGGGAATGAGATTACATAGTACGGAATCGAGGACGTAGGTCACGGTGGAAGTGACCTAATTTCGGACCGTTGACTTAGGTCTCAACATACTCAGAACACGAACTGTTTACGTCTACTCTCTTCGGGTATAATTCAGTCAACGATAATTTGCCGGGTTTAAACATTAGGGTTACTCGATTGCATGGGTAGAGTATAATAATTTACTTTGTGTGTATATATATATCACTCCATCCATTCGTTCGTAGTTACGGCGTTCATCAATGACGTTGGTAGCAAATATGGATAGCGAATTCATAAAACACAAAACTAACGAGAAGATCGAAAAATCAATTTGACTGTGAAAGCAGACTGAGTCAAACCAACAACTAAAAAATCAGTCATGAGGATATGAATGAATGTGAATTATTGTTGGGTTCGCTCTGATTGTATTGGGTGCTGTGGATATATGAGAAAAGAAAAAAAAAATGAGTGTGAGAACTTTCTCTTTATAAACCGGGGATTCACCGCGATACGATATGATGTGTTTGCATTGATTGCGCGGACCAAGGAGCGAACCGTTGCAGGTGGCTCGGATGATGTAAACAGGTACAGCGTAACGGGGGTTGCTGACTCCTTGTATGCGGTCATAAACAAACGAAGTAATAATTGAATATACTTTGTTCGTAGCATAAAATAACATAAGGAGAAGTCCATTTGTAGCATAAACAAATAAAAACAATAACGAACGAAAATTTTATATCAGAAAATTATTTCTGCTTCTAAATCATGGCACAGTAGCGAGTTCCTTTGTACAACAGAGTACCTTCAGGATATTAATCACAAAACTTTTCACCCGGCAGTGCCACATTCTCTTCATTATGTCAGTTACATTATAAAATGTATTCCGACATTGCAGTCATCTTTGCTTTGCAATAACTTTTAACAGAACGGAGCAATTTCAATAAAACTGTCACCAAAAAAAGAGTTGCCAACGCAGCTGCTTCAAATTTATGACGTTTTAAAATCGAGTAAATAGAAAACGCTAAATAGCTTTAACCAAACTAATATTTATTGAAAATTAAGTTCAGTACAAGGTTTAATTTATTACATTTCTAGTCTTACGAGTATATCTAGTTGACATTAATTGTTATTCTCAGGGATAAAGTTCAGAAGTGCCGTTGTGGGTTAAGACGGATCATATAGAATTGAATTAAAACAGATCCTTAGTGGCGCGAATGCCGCCATTGCTTTATTTATTTATTTATTTATTAGGTTTAATAAAATTTTTTTATTGTATATTATAAATAATATTTCATTTTAAAATCTTTCTTCCTTTTTTCTTTAGTTACACGATTCTGGTTACGATACAGGCACAGCACTTCAGGCTTTAGTTAAATGCCCAGTTTCAAAAGGTATTGACAAGAAATGGACAGAAGATGAAACAAAAAAATTTATAAAAGGACTACGACAATTTGGCAAAAATTTCTTTCGAATTCATAAGGACTTGCTACCGCACAAAGAAACCCCTGAATTGGTTGAATTTTATTATTTGTGGAAAAAGACACCAGGTGCTAATAATAATCGTCCACATCGACGTAGACGCCAATCGTCTCTCAGACGTAATCGTGTTACACGTGCTAGTAATACACCACCGAAAAAAGAAGATACACCAGAGCCCCAGGTCACTATTGAATCGCGACCGTCCCCAGTATCAAAAGAGTGTGAAAATAGCTCATTAACTGAAGACGACGCTAGTGAATGTGATAGTGATTCTAGCTTAACAAACAAAAGGGATGAATCACCATCTAGAATGAGGACAAGAAATAAACAACAACAAAATAATAATAAAGAGCAAGCAGCGAATGGTAAACGGCCAAAACGAGGAGGCACTGAAACACCTGAAGTTACTGATAGTAATAGTCCAAAAACACCAACCAAAACGGAGAACAATAATAAAAGAAAACAGGCGAGTCAAAATACGCCTAATAAAAAGAAGCGGTCCGATACGGACGGAGAAATTACCGATGATAAGGAAAAGAGAAAACGATCGGATAGCCCAGTGGAGAGCATGAACTCGGATAGTCGACCTGATTCAGTCTTGGATGATGGCGAAAATACGAACGATGTACCAGAACCACCACAGATTGTTGGTGCCAATGACGTTAAGTCAAAGGACATCGATGATAAGGTGACCCATGGTAAAGTAACGCCTCCAGTAACAGAAAATATCATCAAAGTTGAAAAAGAATTAGACCAGGATGATGAATCAAATCAACAAACTCCTATTCCTGTCCAACCTCCACCGCCACCGATTGTTGAGAAAGAAACAAATGAAGAAGATTCCCCAGTGAGTGGTAAAGTAACTCAACAAAGTTCAGAGCATTCAACTGAAACAGAATCATCAAGCGAAATAGCTGTACAACTGCCGTTAGCTCCTTCAACCGATGAGGAAATGGAAACGACCAGCGGGTATGTTCCAAAAGAACAGGAGATACTCTCAAAGATTGCAAATATGAAACAGGAAGTTAACAATCCCGGTCAGCAAGCTACAATAAATAGCATGCCAACTCAAGCACAAATTCCTAGTACAGGAACACCACAGCTTCCGTTAGAATATTCCCCGAAAGAGGTGTACATAAAAAAGGAACCATTAGAAGATTCGTCATCTATGGATGCAACTTGTAATCAAAATAGCAATGAACCGCAAGACCTTAAAGTAAAAATTGAAGTTAAGAGCGAAGACACAAAACCAAATGTAAATATGTCACCCTCTAGTATACCAAGAGTACTGGCTCCTGCTGCTATTAACTCTCAGTCATATGCCAACGATGCGCAGGAGCATAAATATGAAAATCAACCTCCGCCTCCTTTTGATAGTCACATTAAGTTTAGCAATCTCGGTGCCGATGTCAAATATCCTCCGGATATTGATGTAAAATTCAATGAAACCTTAAAGTACAATCCATCAAATGATGTTGCTCCAAAGTTCCCGCATGATATGAAATACCCGCCACCTTGTGATCCAATCAAATACGGGCAAGAAACTCCTGGGAAGTATGACCTAAAATATGGCATGGAGCACGGCCTACCACCAAAGTCATTCAATGATCCTATTAAAATTCCGGATCTCAAGGCATATCAACAACAGGCGCCACAGGAAAATCAAATAAAATATCCTCCACTCAATAGCGATCCAAATCAAAATCAAGTTGCCATGCCAAAACCGCATTATCAGGCCGATGTGCACCCTCTTTCACGCTCGCCCTATGACTCTAGTATCATGCTAAAATATGGCGACCCAATTACTGCCAAATATGGTTTAGGACCACCTCCTGGACATCAGCAATCACAGGATTTGAAATACCCACCACCAGACGGATTACATAAGCCAACGTATCACGGCGAGAATTTAATTAAAACTAGTTCTTATGGTGATCAACAAGTGGGACCAACTAGCGGAAAATATCCTCCTTCAGAAAGTCCCATAGATGCTTCATCCCGTTCAACGCCTACTCAGGATAGTCAGAGTGGTAATAGCAATTCACAACAGTCGCAGCAGTTCCACTCTCCGCATCCATCACCGCATATGCCTCCGACCGTCGGAATACACCCACAAAATTTGGTATCCCAGCATCCAGGAATGCCACCGAACTCATCTTTACATCATCCAACACCAACTCATCCCATGTTAAGTTCTTTGGCATCACAACAGCAACAACTGCAACAACAACATCAATTACAACAACAACAGTTACAACAGCATCAGCAGCAACAAATGCAACAGCAACAGCAACAACATCACCAACAACAACAGCAGCAGCAGCAGCAGCAACAACAGCAACTACAGCAACAGCAGCAACAACAACAACAACAGCAGCAGCAGCAGCAACAACAACAACATCAACAATCACAGCAACAGAATTCTAACTCAAATATGCCACAATCTTCCGGTGGTATGGTAATGCCACCAACGTCTGCTCCTAACATGCTTATGCCACCTAGCTCTCTTCAGCACTTACAGCAGGGAGGAGCAGCACATCTTCCTCCGTTGCATAGACCTCATCAGGATTTACCTCCGTCATTGCATCATCCGGGTCTTCCACTTGCCCTACAGGGGCACGCGGGCCATGGTATCCCACCACCACAAAGCCACCATTCAGCGTCCATGCAGCAGCCTTCTCCAGTTACTCAGCAACAAGGTGTCCGAACGCCTTCGCCGGCCCAACAGCGTGCTTTAGAATCTCAAAACAATTCTAATTCACAAAGCAGCAGTCGAGAACAGCAAATGCAACAAAATCAAACAGGTCATCGAACATCGCCGTTACCAGGACTGGCTAATCCACCGCCAGGAATGCTGGGTCATCCTATGCCGTTGCATCCCCACATGCATATGCAAGGCCATCCGGTGCATCATCCCGCGCATATGATGGGTGGTCCCGGTTTACCTGGCGGACCTGGGCCTGGTGCGCCTATCAGCTTAATCGGTAATTCAATGAGCGGAATCAACGACCCCGGAATGAGTAGAAGAACGCCCCCTATAGGTAGCATACAATCAGTGTCTTCTGCGTCTGCCATACAAACAACAACAACTGTACCATCGTCAGCGTTTAGTCGAACAAGTCCCAGTGTTCAAAATAGTTCAGTTCCTAATTCTGGTCCCACAATTCATAATAGTTCATCATCTGGATCTTCGCATCGTCCGCCATCTCCACCTTCAAACAGTGGGAATATTAGTAGGCAGTCCCCGTTGCATCCCGTGCCACAGAATCCTCTTGGACATCATCCATCTGCGTCGGCACTATCAGCGGCCGCTGCTGCTGTGGCAGAACGAGATCGACATGCTCTCTTGCGTCAGCAATCACCACATATGACTCCACCACCAGTATCTAATGCATCGGCCCTCATGGCGAGCCCTCTTAGTAAAATGTATGGACCGCAAGGCCAAAGAGGTTTGGGTGCTTCTCCTCCGCCACATCTTCGACCGGGAGCCTCCCCTCCTGTGATTCGCCATCCGCAGATGCCTTTAGCTCTTCCGCTAATTGGCCCTGGTGGAGGAATGCCACAAATCGGGGTACATCCTGGACAAGCTCCCTATCCACATCATCTATTACATCCCTCTATGTTCTATTCACATCATCACAATCCATTTAATTCACCCTATCCCTACCATCCGTATGGTCCCGGTTTTCCAGCAGCTTATATGAAGCCTCCGCCTGGACCTCTTGATCCTGCAGCAGTTATGGGTCATCACCCTGGTATTCCCCAACAATCAGCTCCAACGCGCCCAGAAGAAAACTCCCATCCTTCATCATTAGATAAACAAAATGCACAGAACATGCAACACAAAATTAAACCACCTACACCAAAGACCTCGCAGGGAAGTAATAGCGGTAGTAGTGCCAATTCCACTCCGACAGGCAGCGGAATTCCACCTCAAGGCTCAAGCGGACCCAACCCAGGAGGACCACCATCTCAATATCCCGGTGTTCATCCAGCATATCCGCAACAGCAGCATCCCTCGTTCTCAGAAAATTCATCACCCCTTGTCAAACCCACCAGTCACATGGATGCATTGCGTGCACATGCGCACTCAGCGAGTAGTACTCTTAGCAGCCATCACTCATCGGAACCTCGTAAACTTACAAATGCTGTTTTATGACCCAAGCAAAGTTTTAAACATCTATTTTCTAGTGCCTATCGAGATCGAGCCTGATCCGGAGCCGGAAATTCCGAGTCCAACGCACAATATTCCACGGGGACCTAGCCCCGAAGCCAAACCCGACGATACTGAGTGCCATCGCTCGCAATCGGCTATGTAATATACTCTCGAATTATTTTCTCTCTTTCCCACGTACTTGATCATTCACATCTTTCTAGATTCGTTCGTCATATCGATAGAGGTGACTACAATTCATGTACAAGAACTGATTTAATTTTCAAGCCAGTCGCTGATTCGAAGTTAGCTCGCAAGCGAGAAGAGCGTGACAGGAAAATCGCAGAAAAAGAACGGGAGCGGCGCCAGGTACACTTATTATTATTATACCATGAATCTGGCGTAGTCTGAATTCAGTTTTGTCTAATATTCGCACTAATAATTGCTTCTTGTTGGAAATTTTTATTTTTCAACACATAGCTTGTGAATAGAATTATTCTATACTTACATTTTTTTTAGCAACAACAACAGCAACAGCAGCAACAACAACAGCAGGCTCAGGCTGCTCAACAAGCTGCTCAGCAAGCTAAGCTCAAAGCAGAACTTAAACCGCCCTACGTGGATACTCCTGCCTTACGTCAACTATCGGAATATGCAAGACCTCACGTAGCATTCAGGTGAATACCATAATATATTTACTTCAACACATATTTGCTCGTATATCCTTTACCAACTTTCTTATTACACAAACACTACTCTAGCTTAATTAAATTCTATTGGCAATCAAGAGTAAAATGTTCAACAAAATAAATAAAATTGTTTTTCCAATCAACGAAATTCGGAAATGTTTCTCTGTGTAAAAGATAATAACAAATACAAAATATTTCCCATTACTAATTCTAATTGATATGATATTAAAACATACAAAAATAAATTAAAAGCAATCTCTGAAACTATTTAAAAATAATTTGTGCAAATTTTATTTTTAAATATTTCAGCCCTGTTGAACCGATGGTAGCACCTTATCATCACCCAATGGGGCCAATGTATAGTAGAGAGAGGTACTGTTAATATTTAATTACACAAAACAAGTTTTTTGAAATAATTGCAAATTCTCGCAATTGTTAAGTCATGGAAGCAATCTCTACTTCCATCAAATACTATTCGCCTTAAATAGTTTTCCCTTCATAATTCACACTCAATTCCCACCCAATTTGGTTTTTGCTAATACCCTAATTAATACCCTCTTAGATTATATGCTCGCTATAGCAATAAAAGCTTAACTTAAAAAATAATCTACTTATAAATATAGTATATCAAAATTCACACCTGAATGCATGCTTTAACAGCATACGGGTTACAAACCCAACCAACTAATCGCTTTTAAAATTCATACCTAGACAGTAGATGCATGCGATCCACAGCGCACCTTCAACCACTATGCTCTTCGATCTACTTATACTTAACTAAATTTTTTTATTGCCAAAGGACGCCCTCATATTCATCACTAGATAAAATATAAATAGCGTTGGCCAAAGTGATATACAAATAAGTTATATTTGGTAATTACAGAGAACTGGAGGACTTGAAAAACGCACAAGCTGCAGCTGCGGCTAGTCAATCACGTTTAGATCCACACTGGATGGAATACTACAGGATGAGGTAAGAGTTAAGATTCCATTAAGAAATACTTGAAAAAAATACTTCACAAACTATTCGCGAAAAACTAATTTAACAATCTATGTGCTATATGACTCGGATCACTATCTTGTTGGTACAGTTTTCCGAGCGCGGATTGCCTTACGGAGACGTATTGCTTCCGCGGATCAGGTTCGAATCAACACGGCTGCCTTACGCAATGAGAATACCAGTAACACCTTTGGTCATGCGCTAGGACTCGCTCTCGGAGAGCTCGACGGACGGAGAGTAAGTCCTGGCGTCAGAATGCCGGGCGAAGAAGAGAAACAATTTTTTTTTATTCAAACACGCGCCCAAATGGGGTTTTTGGAGTACCCTTAAGTGTCAGAGCGCAGTGCGAGCGGAAGGAAAGGAAGTGGATAATGAACTTCGTTTGATGGAATGCGGAATGTAGATCTCCATCCCGAGAGAATAATCTCTGTGACCGACTCCGCGCATGTGTTAACATCGGAGTCTCTAAAGTCCATTTTGACCACAATAAGGATGCGAAGAATTCTCGCAAGTCGTTCCAGTTAGCAGCCCCATACCCCCATACATGGCGAAGCTGTTTAGGTTGGTTATTTGTTTGAAATGCAAGTGATTGCGCAACTGGTACTAAGCTGTGATCTGAGTTTCCCTGTGGCGTAGCCACTCCCGGGTATAAATGTTCGGCTCGGATGTCAAAAACAGACCCAGGGTGTTCGCATAATCACCTCAGGTAGCTGGCACTCCCGTAGGTTCCTCAACATGCGAACACCCTGGATATGTTTTTGACATCCGATCCGAGTATTTATACCGTAGAGGTTTCTGCGCCACTGGGAAACTCAGATTTAGTTCTCTCAACAAATTTTCTTCTACGCCTTCAATTTTAATGTGCACAACCACCCAGCTTCTGAAATTATTGTCCTTGGCGATTTTAATGTGCACAATTCCGACTGGTTGTTACATTCTAACAGAACCGACGAGACTGGGAGGCTGGCGGAGATCTTTGCTGTAAGCCACAACTTGATTCAACTCGTGGGGGAACCAACGCGAGTACCGGATGCCCGAGGCGATTATGCGAACACCCTGGATCTGTTTTTGACATCCGAACCGAGTATTTATACCGTAGAGGTTTCTGCGCCACTGGGAAACTCAGATCACTGCCTGGTATCTGTTGCGCAAACACTTGCACATCAAGCAAATAATCGCCCTAAGTGGCTTCGCCATGTATGGAAGTATGGGGCTGCTAACTGGGACGATTTGCGAGATTTCTTCCCATCCTTTCCATGGTCCGAGGTGTGCTTCGGAAACTCCGATGTTAACGCTTGCGCGGAGTCGGTCACAGAGATTATTCTTCTGGGGATGGAGATGTATATTCCACATTCCATCAAACGAAGTTCGTCTGATAAACCTTGTTAGAGCTTTTAAGCAATGGCGCTCCAATCCCACCGATGTTAACAGAACGAATTTTGTTAGAATCAGAAGCGCGTGCAACCAGACGATTGATACCGCGAAGAAAGCTCACAACGACAGGGTGATCAATAAGCACCTTCGGTGCCCAACTGGTTCGCGCTCTTTCTGGTCAATGACAAAGACTGTCAGCGGTAACCTCACATCGTCCTCTTTCCATCCGTTGGTGACAGACAGCGGGATGTTAGTTACGAATTCAAAGGATAAAGCTGACGTGTTCGCGATTTTTTTTTCCCGCGAATTCAAACCTTGATCCCGGCCTTTTGGAGCCACCTGTGATCGCCCCGGTATGGTCTTCGATGAGGGATTTGGGATTTCGTCCGCTCACTATTCAACGCATTCTACGTGAACTGGATTGTAGGAAGGCAACCGGTCCGGGCGCAATACCAGCAATAGTCCTTAAGAACTTCGCTCCAGAACTATCGCCGGTTCTTGGCAGATTCTTCCGCTTATCTTATGCACGGAGGACCTTTCCTGCCTGCTGGAAAATCGCTCGAGTTCAGCCAATCCCAAAGACGGGAAAAAAGTGTCTCCCACAAAATTACCGTCCGATAGCATTACTGTCTATTTTATCTAAGGTAATGCAAAAAGTCATCAATACAGAGTTAGTTAGGTATTTGGAGGGCAACGGACTTCTGAATGATCGTCAATACGGGATTCCGTGGCAGGCGGTTCACGGGAGATCTTTTGACACTTATAACCGGTATATGGACATCTGCGATTGAACGGCATGGTGAGTCAAGGGCGGTCGCATTGGATATCTCCACGGCTTTTGACCGCGTCTGGCACGGGGCATTGCTTAGCAAACTTCGTTCGTATGGACTTTCCCAGCAGCTTTGTGGCGACTCTAACAGATACACACACAATTCACAAGCAAAATAGTGAAGAGCACCGAACGAAAAATCGAATAAGAAAATACATCAGAGCCATATACCAAGCGATAACATAACAATTCACATCAGTGGAGTATAGTCGCCTGATGTTTATGAAATATAGAACAACGATTGATTGGCAAATGTTGACTAAATTAAAACAGTTGAAAGTGGAGCATTAGGTGAATGGCTACAACACTTGCTTCGATAAGAAGGAAACTTGGTTCGATTTAGATGTTATACTTTTGACCTAAGACTGCACTGCATCGAATTGACTCTAGAAGTGATGTTGTTTCGATACACACCGCGAGATAAATTCAGCATTCATTAGTTTGAATTGTGCAAGGGGTGTTTATTGAACTTGTTGACAATGAAGTGGTTGTCTAATCATCAAATTATAAAGATTGTACTTCTGTCGTTGTTTGAAGTTTTGTACAAAGCAGAAAGGAAATCCTGCATTCAAAAACAAAAAACACTAAAAAATGGGAAACCCTAAAGACCGCCATATTCGTGCCCCTTTTTTAACACTTTCCAATTTGTTTTTCTCATACATTTCAATCAGATAGGCAAGTTAAAGTTTAACTTAGACGTCATCCATAAATTTCGTATTGGTTTTTAACCTCATTTTGTGTTTCTGACCAAATATGAAAATCCAAATCCAAAAATCCCGCTGCCTTTTCAAGGTTTTGATTATGTGAATGCGTTAAGAATTGAATTAATTCGAAGTATAAAGAGTTCTTTGACTTAATGAATTAAGGCCGATACATATACAATTGATCTACGTTGGAATTTTGTTTTCGATGATGTGTTTTGAACAAATAGAATTTTGCCTGATTAGGTAATCTTCTTTAGTTTAGTCGCACTACCACCCCATTTATTGGCTTAATTCATGCAATATAAGTACTTATAAGCTTAAGTATATAACTTTTACTCCTCCCCAAGTATCTGCGGGTGTATCTGACCACAACGCTGTGACCATGTTCATCCGCGGCTATCGAGCATCCCGGGCTCATATCAGATGCCTACCCGATTATGGGCGCACAAATTGGGACAACTTCAATATTACATTGAACGAAAAACACCACCAACTCTCTCTTCGCACTGACAGGAACCTAACTACGGTTGAAATAAATAACGCTGCAACTCGACTTCACGAGATTCTAATTGAAACTTCTGAGACTCATGTCCCGAAGTACAAACTTGAAAAGACATCAGATTCCCCTTGACGACTTCACTCTTCGTCTCATCCGGGAGCGTAAAAAGCTCTGCAGAATGAGATATCGTCACCTCTTTACCCAAAGGGAACCATTATTGCGTCCCATCATTCACAATATTGGTACACTGATAAGACAAAGAATCCAAAATAATCGTACCCGAGAATTGGAAGTCAAACTCAAGGGTATTCAGGTGGATGGCACTTCTCGTATCACTGGTCCAATCATACACAATGTTGTTGTTGTTAATAATGACACCAATAAAGCAAATATTATCGGGGAGACCTTTGAAAATAATCACAGGATTACTCTCCAGGATGGGGACCCGGATACTAATGCATCCATTAATTCAGAGGTCCAAAATAAACTAGACAACTTTAACCAGCCAATTGTTGTCTTCAGTCCATCTAGCAGTGCATACTTCGATGACACACGTGATAATGGTCACGGTTTCGTCACGCCAAATACCCTACAAAATCTAGTTAAATCTCGAAACCCCAAGAAGTCTCCCGGTATCGATAACATGTCGTACCACTCGTTGCGAAGGCTTTCTGCTTTATTCTTTATAAATCTCTCCATTCTGTCCAATCATGCTTACAACATGGGGTACTTTCCCCAAGCTTGGAGGCACGCTATTATTTGTCCAATAGCAAAAGCTGGGAAACCAACATATCACCCCGAAGCTTTCGTCCTATCTCGCTCCTCACTTGCATCAGCAAAATATATGAACAGTTCATATACGAGAAGCTAAATAATTTTATCACAGCCAGGAACCTATTACCTGATTTCCAATTTGGATTTAGAAGAGCTCACATCACCACCATGGCTCTCAACATATTTCAAAACCACGTTTGCGTGCGCTTCTTTAATAAGGAGCCCACCATTGCAGTGAGCCTGGACATTGAAAAGGCTTTTGACACAACCTGGATCGAAGGTCTCGCTTTCAAATTACTGAATACTGGCCTCAGTAGAACGCTGTGTAGTATCATCTATCAGTTCGTTCTAAACAGAACCTTCCAAGTTCGAGCGAATGGAAAGCTTTCCCGAACCTTCAACGCCGCTGCAGGCGCACTACAGGGCTCCATTCTAGGCCCCATCTTATTTAATATCTACACCTCAGATATTCCTCGCCCTGTGGACGGGAGAGTAAACCAGATATGCTATGCGGATTAGGTCCTAGTGTATACGTTATCTAAAAGCCCAAAGCTCGCAACAAACCGACTCAACCGTCATAGAGACTATCTGTATCAGTACTACAGTCGATGGAAGATTCGACTTAACCCATCCAAAGCAGTAGCTATAATTCTAAGTAGTAAACACTCCCAACCTACTTCTCGATATTCACAGAATATCCGAATACAAATAGCAGGTACTACGATTAGACCACAGGACAGGATGAAATAAATTGGGGTCATCTATACCCCAAAAATGAATTTCATCAAACATGTGACCCTTCAAAGGGGCATCGGTCGGTCTAAGCAACTGCACATCTTGAAGTGGAGCAACAAAGTTGACACCAAAGTTAAGCTTCTCTGCTATAAGCAGCTAATCCGATCCGGAATATCATACGCCTTTCCCATGTGGTCCTGCATATCTTCGGCCCAAATGGAAAGACTCCTTCCCAACAACATTCTCCTCTATAATAGAGGATTCCTGGACCCATCCCATAGGGTCTACTGCTGACACACTACAAACACGCACCCACAGTACAAGACAGCACAAGCACACACACACCGACCAAAGCGCAGATTATCAGACGCCAAAGACGTGATCTGCGTTTACTACCGCACTCAAGACCCGGCGGTCTTGTACGATTTCTTTCCCACCATCCCCTCATCCAAGTAGTTAGAGAACGCTTGAACTATCCCTGTCCACACTATCCTTAGATACCTCCTTCCCCCTTTCTTTGCAGATATCTCGAGACCGAGCCCAACATCCTCACGGATGTGGGTGATTCTGGTTATCGCAAGATGACCAGAAACCAGAGACAAGATGAAGGACACATTTGTCCTTGTCTCCCTAAAGTCGGACTCTCGCCGCCCCATTTTTACAAAATAAAGAACGTAAGAACTAACTTAACTAACGTTAACCTAAGGCAAACAGGACATATGAAAGCAAGAGTGGGGGCAGGTTAGAGAGGAAAGTGTAGAAATCGCCGTTTGAGATTAGTGGTGAGAATCGTGAAGGCAGGGGAAGGGGGCGAAAATGGGGGCAAGCTAGAGAGGAAAGTGTATAAATCGCCGCTTGAGATAAGTGGTACAACTGGTGGAGATCAGAGTTCAACAACAAGCTGAGCATACATTGGTATTTGCGTGCGAAATCTAAAGGAGCTGTTGCTTTGGTGCTAGCCGTGCAATAAAAGAAAAACGGCCACAATACCAGGATAGACGCTACGAAGTGATTCTTCAACATTATAAAGCTCGACTTCACGTTGCTCAATCAATAAAAACGTACTTGGAACCGCTCATATGGGAAATCGTCTCCAATCCGCCGTATTCTCCAGATATTAGTCGGTTTGAATTCCACTTGTATCGATCGAGTTAGCTGAGTAGCACTTGGTTCATGGATCGCATCAAAACCCAGAGTTTATTTTCAACCCGGAATCCATACATGGCCCACAAAATTGGAGGAAGATGTTGCTGACGATGGATAATATTGGGTTGTACCACATGAAATGTCCGATTTTATAGTAAACATTTGAAAGCTATTATTTTTCCGTATATTTTGATTCAACGAAAATAGGATCCGTTGGCATCTATGACACTCTTCCACCGTGATACCAAGTCAAATATTCCTTTTTCGTAGAAGTGCTGACTTTTTGAGGCAATGATATCTTCAAAGGCTTTTATGACCTCTGCTCGGTTCCGGAAGACCTTCTGCCGGCAAATAAATCCAGATTGCGGAAAAGATGGTAGTCCGTTGGTGAAATGTCAAGAGGTGGATGCGGAATAATTTCAAATCCCAACTACAACAATTTTTGCACCGTTAATTGTGCGGTATGGGGTCTGTGGGGAAGATGGTCGCGACGCCAGCATGGGCGAGAGTTCTACCACCAACTCACTCGTTCACTAAAAGGTTACACGGAAGAGGCAACAAAAGAAAACCAAAACGTTGTAAGTCCGGAAGGAGGAAAACACATTCGATTGTTGGTGGTGATTGTTTTAATTGTTTTTCTGTTATTTTATTTTAATATCGCAACCACAATAAACTGGAATTAACATTTAAGACAGTTGATAAATTAAGTTTGTTCAAATTATTAAGACGTTATTTTATTTTAATATCGTAACTACAATAACTTTCGTTTAACTCTGAAGACACCACGCACTGAAACACAACCGGTTAAAAATTGGAAATTAGAAATTAGCACACACTCGACTGGGGCTGAAAACTCGGCTACGTGATGTATACGCGTCTCCGCAGCGCTACGGAGAACGGAAGACGCACCGACCGGATCGGTGGTTGGAATACGACTTGACGATATTAAATCGCTATCAATAGAAATTCGGCCAGTGAAACCGGCTCTCTCAAATTAAGGTACACATGTATGTGTGAATATTGGTTCATTCATAGAACGAATCTAAAACAACGAAAGGGCAGAATGTGCATCCATGCGATGTGAATTCGGCTAAGCAAACACGCCGAAACTCAGTGGATGCTAATTGTGTCTTTGTTTGCTCATGCCTTGAGGTCATGAGGAACGGATCCAGGGAAATTAAAAGACAAAGGGACCGTATAGATCGCTGTCTAGGATGTGCATCGCGGCTAAATAAATAGACGACGATGCATCGAAGAAATGGCGTTAAGAGAAAAGATGGAGCGAGGGCATCATAAAAGTTTTAGCTGAGTGATGCCCTTGTGTAAATAAACGAATAGACATTGGGAAAAGGTGCTAATGGGTTTCGATACTTTATACAACGAAAATTGTATATCGTATCTTGGGTCGGTAGCCGAAACGAATCCCTTGCTTGCGGGGTATTTCGTTGTAAGAAACGGATTCTATATTTGCGTTGTTTATACTTTGAATTCAATCCGGCGGCTATGCGCGAAGTCCATGATTGTTTGGAGATTCAAACAAAGGAGCATTTCTGGGTAAAGTGCTTGCAGCTGTATTGATAGTTGCAAGTCATTGCGAAGCAATTCAGATGGTTACACAATGACGGTGTGTATAACATCTATGCCAGACTCTAGTGTGAGTGTTTACACTAAACGAGAATTCGGTTCTTGGTCGCTAATGCAGAGATGCATTGATGCCTGCATGAACGCCCTTGTGGGAGAAATTCTTTACAGCAATTCCTAGGTAATGCGTATGTATGATTGGGATCTGTGATAAATTTGGATGGAATTCTTATGGGGAATTTTTGGATTCGAATGAATGAATGAAGGTAAGAATTCTTTTCCAGAAGCTTTTAAATAAATAAATTTCATAAGCTTGATGCGTGGGGCATTTACAGGTGCTAATGCGATTGCATTAGCAGGAAGTTATGAAAGTTGGATAGCAGTTACGGGGCTTCTTCGGGTAAGTAGCAGTGGGGCTTGGCGGCATTGTCATGCAAAAGACTCGGGTCGTGCCGCCAATTTGGCATGCCATAAGTCGATTTCCTCACAATATTTGATAGGGTTTATCATTTCTCCTGATTGAAGAAATGAAAAATAGATTGGTCTTTTCGATGTCCACCAAATTGTCACCATAACCCTTTTCGGGCGAAGATCGAGCTTGTGGGTGTGTTTCGGTTTTTCACCTGCATCCAATCACTGCCCAGGTTTTTTACAGTTATCATATAGAATCCACTTTTCATCCGGTGCAAAAACGATTCAGTTTGATTTCTTAATCTAAGCGATGCACAGATTTCCAGGCACGGTAGTTTTTCGTACTCATTCAATTCACGGGGTATCCACTTATTGAGTTTCTTTACCTTTCCTATGAGAGAAAGGCGTCGACTTATTGTCATTGAGATACTCCCATGCTTTGTGCAATCTCCCGCACCGATTTCGTTGAGCCTGCATCAACCGTTGCTCTTAAAACATCGTCGTCAACTAACGTTTCCGGCTTCCCATGTGGGTCATTTTCGAGGCTGAAATCTCCCGAATGGAACTTCCCAAAACGACGTCGTATAGTGCGTTCGTTTATCGTTACATTCTCAAATGCGTCATTAATGTTTTTCATTGCCAATGACGCATTATGTCCTATTTTAAATTCAAAAAGGAAGAGGGTGAGATTTTGAACTGCCGACAGCATGATAAACAATTCCTAGAAAAAAACTGTACTTGTAACGAACCCTAAAATTCTCACACATCAAGCACACGTACCACTTTACTTAATAAAAAAAAGAAAATTTAACGTTCTGGCACAGATGTTCCCTCAAGAACTTCTTATTTCCGACTGAGCAAAAATCGGACATTTCGTGTGGTACGTCCCCAATACTTTTATTAAAAATAAACCATTATCTTAAATATACTAAATATTAAGCTTCAGTTACTAAAAAAAGATCCTTTTAAACTTACATTGCACTTAATTTTTAGTAACTGTGTTCGGTACTCTTCTTATATCGTTTTTTTTTTTTAACGTATATAAATAAAGATTGTATATAATTTATTTCTGTCTTTTACAGGGGGATGCACCCATCACAGTTTCCTTTGTACGCCAATCCAGCTGCAATATCTCAAATGGAAAGGGAACGATTGGGAATACCGCCTCATCATGTCGGCATGGATCCAAATGAGCACATGGTAAGGCAAACATTTTTCTGGTCTTATTACATTTGGGAGCAGTGACAACCACCAAGATTTTACAATACAAATATATTCTTAACATATCAATCGTATTTGGAAAGTCAAAATTGCGAAATAACCAATCCATAACCACATCCGAAAGTATATTTTTGTTTCGGCTACTGTGTTGTGTTTCTTTTTAATTTACTTCATCGTTTTTTTTTTTCTTACTATAATTTGTTTTATAATTTCATTCATTTAATGCATACGTTTACGTTTCATGTTAATACCAATCGCCAACGAACAAGCTCTGTCTGTCATGGGGACAAGCGGTGCGGGAATTCATAAAATCTCAATATCACAATTTTATCATAAAACTAACAACAAATACTTTATAAATAATCAGAGGCTAATCACAAAACTAAAACTTTTCTTTGCTCAACGTTTTGGCTTATTTAATGCTTTCATTTTCTTTGTTTTGGAAAAAACAAACCTTTTCATGCGTTCCAATAATTGAATTAAAATAATAATAAAAAATAAATAAAAAAGTACAACATACAACTAAACGTAATACACACAAGAACTGAACAAAAAAATCGCTTTATTGAAACAATTTTCAGATACGATTGACCCGAGAATATCATGCACATTCTCATACTCATTTACATTTGCCTTTGCCTTCACAGCCACAACCGGAGGCCGGATTTCAACTGCCACGTGAGTTTGTATTCACTATTAACATCTTTTTTTTCTTTCCTTAAACCGTCTAAATCAATCCTTTGTTAAAGCAAATCAATAGTTATTATATTTACAATGCTGTATTGGCGTTTATGATAATACATTTTTTTATATTATATAGCGAATGTTGGACCATATCCGAGACCAAATATGCTTATGCCAAGGGAACCTCATTCGGACGTTTTACTTCGGATGTCGTACGCTGATCAGCTTCAGGTTTTTCTCTTTTAATTGTAATATTTAACATCATTAATTGCATACATACAGTATTTACAGGCGGCTGAATTCCAGCGGCAATCCCTGCATGACCAGTATTTCAGGTAAATTTAATAAAATCATTATTTAAAAATACAAGAACAAAAAAATCCAAAGAGAGAGCAATGGGTTCAGGTTATAAATGTGAAAATTATCTAAATAAAAAAAAAATGCTGTAGTTTAACTTTTTCGGGATAGATGATCAATTTTCTTTTTATCTTTTGGGTAAATGGATTAATAACACGTATCTATGTACTTAGGTGGCACTTCAATCCGCGATAGACCTGAGCTTCAATATCTCAGCAATAAGACCTATATTTAAATTATTGTATCCAGATTCGCACGACAAAGTGGTTGAGGGAGAAACCTTCCTCTACCTGGACCTCTCTTCATGTTGAAGTTGAATGGTCTTCAAATCGTTTTATCATCATCATCGGCACTACAACTGGGATCCGGTTTTGGCTTTATTTAACAAATCTCTCCAACGGTCCCGATTTCGAGCTGATGTCATCCTGTTCGGCACTCCCAGGCTCTGGGCGTCCTGGTCTACGCCATCCCTCCATCACAGACAAGGTCTGCCGCGCTGTCTCCTTCCATACATCCAGCCGCAAAGGACTTTCCGGGCAGGCTCCTCTTCGCTCATTCGAGCTAGGTGTCCCACCCACCGGAGTCTACCGAGCTTGATTTTTCATACATTAGCTTCAAGATAGTCGCATACAACTCATGGCTGTAGCGTCTCCGGAATCGTCCTCCCTCACATACGGGGCCAACAATTCTCATTAAGATCTTCCTATCGAACGCGGCTAAGAGTTCAGAGTGCCTTTTATTGGGCACCCAGGTCTCGGATCCATACATGAGTACTGGTAAGACCATGTTCTTGTACAGTAGTAGCTTGGATCTTCTGGATAAAATTCGGGATTTATAGAGCCTTGATAGACCATAGTAAGCTTTGTTGGATTTGATCAG
The DNA here is from genome assembly GCA_963931805.1 of Microdon myrmicae. Taxonomy (NCBI): domain Eukaryota; kingdom Metazoa; phylum Arthropoda; class Insecta; order Diptera; family Syrphidae; genus Microdon; species Microdon myrmicae. Next base: position 143,096,462 of record OZ007498.1, on the reverse strand, counting down.
CCGTTCGCGTATTTCTTCTTCCATATTGTTATCGGCTGATACTATTGACCCAAGGTAGTTAAAGGATTGCACTACTTCAAATTCGTGCTCCATTACCCTGATAGTTTGACCAACTTCGCAGAAGTTGCCACCATGTACTTAATTTTTCCCTCGTTAATGTGCAGTCCCAGTTTTTGTGCCGCCTGCTCGATCTGGGTGAAGGAGTCCTGCACAGATGAATCGGATCTACCGATGATGTCGATGTCATCTGCGTAGACAAGTATCTGGTTGGACTTGGTGACAATAGTCCCTTTAGTTGTAACGCCAGAATCACGTAGAGGCAGCCAGACCGTCCCCTTGTCGGAGTCCATTAAAGATGTTTATTGGTTTGGACAGCAATCCCGCTATTTTCACTTGGTCAACCTACAAAATCGTATCAATTTGTTTGAAATGCCGAGCTCTCTCATGGCATTATATAGTTCTAGCCTGGCTATGCTGCCCTAGGCGGCCTTAAAGTCTATAAATAGATGATATAATGAAATCTTAAACTCCAGACATTTGTCTATCGCCTACCTAAGGGTGAATATCTGATCAATCGTTGATTTGCCTGGGATGAAGCCACACTGATATTGACCAATGATAACTTTAGCGTATGAGGCTATCCGATTTGTAGGATAGTGGGGAGTATCTTATAGGCGGTACTCAGCAATGTTATACCCCTATAGTTGCTGCACACTGTGATATCTCCCATCTTATGTATGGGGCAAATAATTCCTCGACGCCAATCTTCTGGCTTCTCCTCTTGCTCCCATACGTGCGCCACGATCTCATGAATTGTGTGAGACAATATGCATCATTCTTACGTTCAGTCGCTAGTTTGCACTCATCATCAAACCAGTCGCTCCGATCTCTACGACTACTGCCTAAGATGGAGTTGGCGGTACTAATGACAGTATTCTGAAGGCGTATCTATTTCTATTCTACGCCCGGCATTCTGGCCCCAGAACTTACTCTCCCTCCGTCGAGCTCTCCGAGGGCGAGTCCTACCGCGTGACCAAAGGTGTTACTGGTATTCTCATTGCGTAAGGATGCAATACTTCTCCGTAAGGTAATCCTCGTTCGGGAAATTGTACCAACAAGATAGTGATCCGAGTCGACGTTGGCACCTCGGTACGTTCGTACCGTCATCAGGCTCGAGGAGTGGCGTCGATCTATCAGCACGTGGTCAATTTGCTTCCGAGTAGCCCCAACAGGTGATACCCAGGTGTCTTTGTCGATATTTTTACGCGGAAACCTGGTACTCGCAACGACCAAGTTCTTTGATGCTCCCAGTTCGACGGCTCGTATTCCATTGTCATTAGTGTTCTCATCCAAACTATGGGAACCTGCATAGTGCCTGTAAACCGGCTCCCCATCTATTTTCGCATTCAAATCACCAAGAACTATTTTCACATCGTGTTTTGGGCAAGCCCATTCGACGTTCTCGTAGTATTCTTCCTTTTCGTCGTTAGGGGACTCCTCTGTAGGTCCGTGAACGTTTATGAGGCTTGTGTTCTTAAACCTGCCTCGCACGCGAAGAGTGCATAGCCTTTCCTTTATAACTTTAAAGCCGATAATGGCAGGCTTCATTTTTTTGCTGACTAGAAAGCCTACCCCGAGCACATGGTGTTTTGCATGACAACTGTAATAAATGTCATACTGGTTTTTTTGAATAACACCGCTCCCCGTCCATCTTATTTCTTGAAATGCTGTTATGTCAGCCTTACATTCGCTCAGCGCATCGGCTAACTGCTGTGCAGGCTTGTTAAATTTCCCATAATAGTTTATTATTAGCCTTGCGCCAACAAATGTTTTTGTACAGCTCAGAAACATCGCTGTTATATCTTGTCTCATGCTTTTCGTTGACGTAGAGACTGAATATTACACAAAGAATATTTCATCCAAATCGAACAATAGTATCGTAAACAAACTTGATAAATAACAAATTGGGATAATAACCCAAGTTGTATCTTCGCATCTGATACGATTGTGAAACCTATTTGCTGCACTATTCATTTACTGATCGCATGATAAATAATATGGAATCCTAAGTCATGTTCTCCCTCTTCTCTGATATTTAATGATACCTCAAAGCCCTTTTGTACGCACGTTTCTCGCAAATAAAACACACATGTGCATCCGATAGCGGGTGATATTGTGTGCAATACGTATCTATTAAATCCATGCAATACTTTAACGATTTGGGTTTACACGGGGTGAGGTACTTTTATTTCTCGCCTAATAATGTTTGTTGGGGTATCTGATCCTGAAGGTGAAGCTGCGTCCACGAAAGACTAGTCGATGAGGTAATGGCCCTGGGTCCAGGACAGCATCGGATGAGTGGTGATGCGGCCACCAGCAACGTCCAATGAATCGACTGTAGAGAGTCCAGGAACGATCGAATAGAGAATAGTGCGTCCATCAGCAACGTCCAATGCGGTCGACTGTAGAAAGTCCAGGAAGGATCGAATAAAGAATGGTGCGAGGTTGAGGTTCTGATTGATGCCGGTAACGGCTTAGGTGTTGTCGGCTTGGGTGGGATAGGGACGCTTCCCACGGATGGACTGCGATGATCTTGTTGATAAGGCTACCACCTCATTTATTGGCTCAATTCAAGCAATATAGTTACTCATAAGCTAAAGTTGATTCTAGTACTTGCCCACGCGTCAAAGTCTCCGACAATTATTAAGAAGCTCTTTTTCTGGAACATCTTCAGTACTTCTAGCATGTGTTCGGCCTTTACAGAACTACCATAAAAGTGAGAATCTAAGGTGAACATTACTTTAGCTCCATAACTATAGAAATTCTATCGCAATGTTTGTGCTATTAACATTAGTGATTAATATTCAAGTAACTGATAAATAAGCAAAAAGTCATCCTTGTTAACTTGGGGAATTCTATGATGGTACAATAATATGTTGCTATTGTTTGAAAACCAAACCATTATATACGATCAGGGCCTAATGCTACTCTCTTTATAGGTATTTTTTGTTGTTTGTTCATATGGAAAGTGGTCTGAAAAAGGCATTTCTTGTCCGAGTCTAATTAATTTATAAAGCATGAATGTAATCTATGTATTTTGCAATCGTTAATGTCTATTTCACTGTTCTCTGTAAATTAAGAATAGGCATTTTAAACTTAAAATTCATCAAAACTCTATTCAACAGACAAAGACCGAGATAAATGGACGAGCATATTAAATCAGGATATTGTTCTACATCTTCTAGTGTTCGTGTTTGTCAGCGCGAAAAGACAAATTTATAATCTTTTCCTTTCAATAAAAGTTAGTATTTTCTGTTTCGTATGTTTCCTTTTTCTGTGCTTGGTTTGTCACAGAGAAATTCTTTACAAATACCATTAATTGGCGTATAAGCATTAAATTAATTGTAAAAAAAAAAAAAAAACTTTCTTTAGCCAACGATTTCATCCCTTTTGTAAGGATTTTGGAAGTTTTTCATCTTTTGTTTTCTTTCTTCAAAATTCCATAATAATAATCGAAAATAATAATAACAAATATTTATAACTAAAACAACAAATTTTAACAGCTATTAAATGTTACCTTGGATTTTGATGTGAATCGTAGGAAATCTATTCTCATGAAGGACATTTTATTCTTAACCAAATAGTGTAGGATGATAACAACATTGTTTCATACTCCTCGATCTTCTCTATCAAGCAACGTTGAAGTAAATGGTGGTAGAAATGTCGACTTACGATACAAGGACATGTATGTCCTTCATCTAATTTCTGATTATCTTACAACCACCAGACAGAATTACCCATATCCATTAGAATGTTAGGTTTGATCTTGGGATATCTGGAAGGAGAAGTATTATCTAGATTGATCTGATCTGGGTTTGGTAAAAAAGACGGAGTATGTGTTTCATGTTTAAAATATGCGTTTTTGGATGGTAAAGTTTTATTTTTATTTATTTTTTTTTTTTCATTCTTCCGCACAGATGCCTTGAAATATCTGTAATTCGAAGTTTCGGCTTTGATCGGAATGAAGCTCACAGGGAACTCCATATCTGCTGATCCAATTATTGATAAGCTGCTCAATGACGGTTGTTACTTCTTGGTTTGGAAGTAATCCATGATGACCAACATGTATTTGTTGTTGTCGTTTGTTTTTGGAAATGGTCCTGAGATATCAATCGCAATTCGCTTGAAAGGGGCACCCACGTTGTACTGCTTCATAGCGCTCCTTGGTTTTGCTTTTGGTCCTTTGGTCGCAGTGCAAGTTGTGCACTTCCTACACCAAGACTCGACGTCATCTCTCATGTGAAGCCAGTAGAACCGATATCGTAATTTTGAAAGTGTCTTATTAACTCCCAGATGGCAACCGGAAGCCCCGTCGTGCATTTCTCTTAGTACATCCTTCACTTTTGATGGTGGGGCTAGAATCTGCATTCGATGGGATTTTCCGTCCGCGGCTTCCCATTTCCGCTTTAGAATTCCATCTTCCACTGGGAAGGAATTCCATTGCGCCCAATATGCTTTAAATGTTTCACTCTTGTCGGAAATATTGTTCCAATTTGGCCGCTGGTTCTTTTCTTTGTGTTCCAGGATTAGCGACATATCTTCATCCCGAAGTTGAGCTGCGCGTATAGCATCACTCGTCCACCCATTTAGTACTTCTATTTGTACATTTCGAAGGTCGTACGCCTCTTGTTTTTCTTCCGCTTTATAACAATGTTTACAATCTGGCTTACATGGTCTTCGCAATTGTTCGTCCTGCAGTGCAATAGCAATCTCTAAGTTACCAATTCGCAGTGTTTTTTGCCCGATATCTAGAACACCTTGATGCTTATTCATGAAATCCATTCCAAGAATGCATTCGTCCGTAATATCGGCAACCAAAAATTGGTGGGAGATGGAAATATTGCCCAGCACTATCATGCTCTCGACTTCTCCGTAGACTGTAGAACGTTCTCCTGTGGCAGTCTTCAAAGCGTATCTTCTATTTTTATTAAGCGCTATTTTGCCCACGACATCCGGCCGAATTATGAATCTCGTTGTTCCAGTGTCGATTGTCACTGTTGTTGTCCTTGCGTTAACAATCGTAGTTATAACCAAAGTTTGGTTATCCCGTTGGAGTTGTGATACAGTTATGATGCTGGGGCTGCACATTCCACCAGGCGACTTTCGCCCCATAAAGTCTGCCCTTACGGCGTTTCGTTTCCGTCCGTTACATAGCCTCGAATTTTCTACTGCTCATAGTCTCCAGTTTTCCAGTACTTTCTAGAATATTCTAGTACTGATTATATACATTATGTTATCGGTTCACGCACAATATCGATGTTTTCTGTTACAACAGATTTGGTACGATCTACCCTGCGTTCTTCGGTGAGCAAATGACGGTCACTTTCGAATTCATTAAACCAACGTAAAACAGTGGTCGGGTGTGGTGTTTCATGCAAGTTAACTTGAGTTCACCAACGTACTGTTAAGATAAACCTATTGAAGATTGTAAAGAATTATTGCACGTTAACGTTTTCGTGGTAAATCCATCTTTCTTTATAGATTTAATTTTCCAGTTATTGCCAAGAAACCAGTTAAAGTCCCGTCCCTACGACAAAATGTCTCGAGTAAAGCTATTGTCAAATTAATTTAAGGCTAGCAACGTCAGTGTTGCCGTTGTCGAAAATAATAATAGAAACTTACCTAATAATATTGATATAATAAATCTGGTCTGTTCCATATATAATACTCGTAAATGGGTTCTTTTTCCGGTTAATAAAATGTTGGTTAAGAATTGCTTGCCTGCGAGTCACATCAAAATCCTATGAGTATATAAATGATTCTATTTCAATTTAGGCCGACTGTAGTGAAATGATTCCTGAATAAATTTATTTTATGCTTTCAGAAATCAACTTCGTTAAAGGACTGGTATTTTCTCAGCGTCAACAAATTTGTAATTATAAAAAAACTATACCACATTAGTGATTTTTATCAATATTCTCAAGATATTGTATTATAGACATACAACAGTATAATTATTAAGAAAAAAAAATTTATTGAAAGAACACGGGTTGTTTAAATAAAAACAAGCTTAAAATAATTAAACTTATTTATATGTACTTGTGAATAGTTAAATTATTTCCATAACACTAATTTAAATGACAAAATATAACATAAATATATTTATTTTTAAGATAAAAAAGAGGAGTTTTAAGAAAATATGTAAAAATGTTCTGATGTATAATTAAATTTAATAAATCCAAGACACGAAGATCAACTCAAAAGTATTTGAATAAAACATTTATATAAACAAATTATATTTAAGAAAAAGATATAAACAAATCAATTAAAATGATAATACTAAATCAAATTGCAATTAGTGTGAATATTTTGCAACAAAATATTTAAATGCTTTAAAAAGAACAATTTATGTCGGATATATAAAAAAGAGAGTAAATATTTTTTTTAAAGTAATTTTAAGAGTGTAAAACAATATTGTATTTGTTGCAATTTACTTGACTAAATGAATAAACGAAAGTTGGCGGTCAATGGGAGACAATGTTCTGCTACTAAATAAAATGGTAGTACAAATAAAAACTTATAATTTAATCAAATTAGAAGAAAAACAAAAACGATATATTCTAAATATTGCGTGTGAGTGTGGGTTTTAATTTTTATTATTATTTTTTATTTTTATTTTGTTCTATAATACTTTTTTTTTTTTTATTGTAATCGAAAACAATCAATTACTGATGACAAAGCCAGTAATATGTAAATGTATATAACGAAAATATCTATATATTTTAAGTAGATGTACTTTGTAAACGCTTAAAAACAGATACACAAATATATTTTTATCTTATTCCAATTTTTTAGATGTTTCAATTTATAATTATGTAATATGTTATATATTGTAGTATGTGCTAACAAATATATATTTTATCAAATGCTCTAGGCTTATTTTCCCCCAATTTTTGTGTGATTATTTACAACAACAAAAAAACAGTAAATGAAATAAAAAATATATTGTGTGAATATTAAACGATTCCTTTAATAAATTCATTCATTTATTTCAAAGGTTTAGTTACAGAAGTATGCCTACTAATCGAGTAAGGGCAAAATTCATCCGTATGGTTTTTTTCTTATATGCTTACTTACTTCTCTATATACTTCGAATTAGAGTTAATTTATGCACATCTTTTGATTAGTGAATCTAAGCTTACCTTATAAATAAAATGAAAAACTTGGTTGTTTTTATTTTATTTCATTTTTATTTATTTCATTTTATTTATTTTTTTGTTTTTTATACATTTAGTCCTTTTTTTCTGTTTCGCAAGGCAGATATGAACCTTTTTCGTTTTCTTTTTATTACAAATAAATAAATCAAGTTTGACTCTTAAGTAAAAAGTATGTTTATGTATGTGCTAGCAACTAAAATATCTAAATTATATAATGTATTCTAATTTAGAGGCAAGAACACAATTACAATTGAAAAGCCAACAAGTAAGAGACAAGGTAAACAAAGTAACTTAATTTCTGTATAATAAAGGAATTTGAACAGTTAATATAAAATTATTTTAAAACAATGACTTTGGTATTTTATTTTCTTCATACTTTGAATTAAAACTGCGTTTAATACATAATGAGTATTCAACTAAATACATTTCTTTTTTTTTTTTTTCCTTTTTAACATTACTTTTCGAGACTATTTGGTACTGATTTGAGACTAAACTTTAAAATCTAAGAGTGTAAAATTCGTCTCGCTAATCGACCGTTTGGTATCATCGTAGATTCCGTCTTCCCATCGTGAATCTCTGTTCACATCACATTTCAATCTGATATTGGTTCTTCGGACCAAGTTGTTGCAATGTAGAAAGCTCGCACTGTGCTCTGACATTTAAAGGTACTGTGGGGACGGGTCGTGGCACCGGCATGGGTACGAGTTCTGCTCGTCTCACAACTTTTCGTCAACACTCCGATTATTCCGCCGCAACAACAAAAGACAACTTTTCACCAGAGGGAATAGGCCACGAAAGAAAAACACGCTGTACACGTTTTTAATAACACAGTTTAATGTTAACACGTAACACGGTTTTAATGTTAATGTTTTTTTTTCTTTTGTCTTCACTAAAATCGTCACGTTTCAAATGAATGAAGATTGTCTATACATATTGTTAAGGACATATCGTATATGAATTTCTTTTGATTTTCTCTTAAATATTTGTTTTTTATTTTTTTTTTATTTAAGATTATTTTAGTATTGCATTTCACTTAACCACGGTTCCAAGAGAACTTAATTTTGGTTTGATTCCCAAAGCGAAATTTTGCAAATTGAATTCAATTAACGACGAGTGAGGACTTTCGAAAATAAGGTCTCGAGACCCCACGACTTTCGGCATCTGGTGGTTGGGTAAATCCGCATGCTCCTAACAGTGACCCGAGTTGCGCCGCACTATATTACAAACGGCTGTTTGATACGCGAGGATTGCCAAACATAAGGTGGCCAAAACGCACGTCACGTCCTGACAACGGACTCTCGAAATACACTACGTCAACACCGACTGAGTGGATCGAATGGAAAACGTTTGAAACTAAACAAAATTCTTGCAGGCGGCGGTGTGGCCCTGGTGGCGGTTGGATCTCGACTGACTAATTGCTGGAGAGAAAAAGTTCGTCGCGTCGTGGCAGTGGCGTCATAGCTAAATCAACTCACTGCCATTTTCTAGGAACTTTGAAAGGGGTCGCTATACTTGCATAGTGGATTAGTTTCGGAGAATCATTGCCGTACAGACTAGTCGAATTCCTCTGGTCCTATGTATAGGAGGAAATTTGTTTGTAAATGCGACCTAATATGGGCATGAGTTGTCGGTTAGACAACGGAATGCGGGTCTTGGTCGTTGCGATGGTTGTTTCGCGGAAAATTAGTTGCCGCTTGGTTGCAAGCGAGAAGTGAAATGAACCGAAGTGGTTTTTGGGGAAAATGCGTGCGGTGTGATTGTAGGAAATTTTTCTTTTAGGCAGAATAGGAACCGAAGTGGTTTTCGGGGGAAATTGGGATTGCTTGGTTGCAAGCGGGGATATAATTTAAATAGGAAGTTAACCGAGGTGGTTTTTAGGAAAAATGTATGCGGCTCGGTATAGTTGGTGGTGATGATTAATATTCCGTGGTAGACTTGAATATGTGTTTTATTACAGCATATGGGTTTCCGGGGAAATTAAGATTGCTTGGTCGCAAGGAAAGAATATGACTTAAGTAAAGAATTGACCGAAGGGTTTTTTTTAATTATTTATTGGCCTGTAGGAACCCGGAAGTTCATGACCTCACCAACTTGGCTTCGCCATTGTTCCCTTCCCTGTGCGCTCTCCTTCCACGTTCGACCATCCGATCCGATCTCGAGGTCCAATCTAACATTGTCCTCCCATCTCCGTCGCGGCCGCCCTGTCGGTCTCTTTCCCGTTAATTTACCGTCAAGAATTCTATGCACCGTCCTCATCGCCCATTCGCTCTACCTGTCCGGCCCATCTTAATCTTCGCGACTTGATTGCTCTCACTATTGTAGGTTTGCGGTATAGATCTTCCAATTCGTGGTTGTGGAGTTTCCTCCATTGTCCTGACTCCTCGTCATATTTACCGCCAAATATACCCCTTAAAACTTTATTCTCGAATACGCGAAATATGTTCTCTTCCCGTCTTGGCCGTATTTAACAAATCTCTCCACCGGTCCCGATGTCAACCAGTTGGGCACTCCCAGGCTCTGGGGGTCCTGGTCTACGGCATCCCTCCATCGCAGACAAGGTCTGCCGCGCTGTCTCCTTCCCTACATCCTGCCACAAAGGTCTTTCCGTGCAGGGTCCTTTTCGAACTAGGTGTCCCGCCCACCGGAGTCTACCGAGCTTGATTTTTCATACGTCAGATTCAAGGTAGATCGCGTACAACTCATGGTTGTAGCGTCTCCGAAATCGTCCTCCCCCACATACGGGCCCAACAATTCTCCTTAAGACCTTCCTCTCGAACGTGGCTGAGTTCAGAGTGCCTTTTATTGAGCACCCAGGTCTCGGATCCATACATGAGTACTGGTAAAACCATAGTCTTGTACAGTAGCAGCTTAGATGTTCTGTATAAATTTCGGAATTTAAAGAGCCTTGAAAGGCCATAGTAGTAGGGTTTGTTGGATTTGATGAGCCGTTCGCGTATTTCTTCTTCCATATTGTTATCGGCTGATACTATTCACCCAAGGTAGTTAAAGGATTACACTACTTCAAATTCGTGCTCCACTACCCTGATAGTTGCACTGATGTACCACTCTAATAATTTCTTTTCGACTGTTTTTTTATGCTGTGGTTGCATGTTCGTGTGTGACCGACAAGGTTCGGACTATGTTCCAAGGATTGTTTTTAATGACTTACCCCCTGCACTCTCAATAAATTGCACTGATCATTTTTGCGTCCTTTCGTGCACATCCGGCAGTGTTTTAGATGCACAAATATGAAAATTTAATTCCCTATTACACGCTTTGAAAATTATGCCCAAATTGGATTGGGTGAAATATTTCTTGTCTTTAGAAACCCTAAACATTTGACCGCACTTCATATGTGAATATATGTAGTGTTTCCAGTTAATAGTCAAATAATTGGGCGTCAATGTTTCCTTGTACTAATACTAACACGTATAACGAGACTATATATATATTTATGTTAAAGGAAATGATTAAGAAAATATGCGGTCCTGTTTGTATATAACTTGTTATATTTTTGCAAGTTTGCGACACAATCTAGACAGAAGTAGTAATATGTTCTCAACACAAAACTTAGGAAAATCTAAAACGATTTTAAACATTGCTACTTGATCATGTCAATAAGAAAGAAATGTTACGTTAAATCTGTCCTTATAAAACACGACAAGTAGCTGTGAAATCCTTTAATGCTTCTTGTTTTTGTTGTACTTCTCGTATTTGCTCTTGGATGAATGCCACAGGACTAACGGGATGGCTAGTGATGGAAGAGTCATAATTGCAAATGCTACCCAATCAAAGAAGTGGGATGAGAAGCGCTTGTTGAATTCAGTCAGGTTGATAATACCACCCTCACCAGGTTCAGAACTGATAGCTAATTGAATCTAAAGACAGGAATGGTAACTTAAGTGAATGTGGTTACAAAGTAAACAGAGCAGACTTACCTCGTCGCTTTCTTCAATCGGTCTGTAGCTAATTTCAGCGGCTGTGAAGTTGAAATATCCATACGATTTTGGACGAACTACAACCACATGGCTATAGTTTGTTTGTGGAGCAATGCGGTCAACAGTGGCTTCCAACTGTCCGCCAACAACGTCAAATGCTTCTGGATGGAATCCATTATCTATCAATTTCACATCGACGGCTGCGCCATTGCCGATGTTGTAAATTGTGTACTTTACGACCAAGTCACTCTTTTCCACGAGATATTTATTCATAATTTGTTTTGAGATCAAAAGTTTGGCACTGACTTCATCCTCGGACGATAAACAACAACTTAACATTCCCAAAAGGGCTAAACAGACGAATCCCGATTTGTACATAATCTGGAAGAGAAAACGGACTAGATAAGTTGCTTCTCTGGACGATGTTGACGTGGAAAGCACTTGCACTCTCCCAATTAGAATGCAAATGAAATCTGTTTAAATATTGAAGGTTGTTTCTTTCTACTTACTTTTTCGAGGAAATGTATTTCAAAATATGTTGAAATCTTTTACTAGTATCTCAAATAGGTTAGCACAAAACACTTCAATTCCCCACTGACCAAAGGTGTTGGAACACAATTTAGTGAAAGCCGAATTGCTGGGCTGTCGGCTGTGTGACGTGTTTAGTCGTAATCAAAATGTGTCAGTAGGATGTTCGTATCATGGCGCCATCTGTGATCTGTCACTTTAATAAAACACGTCATATTTTGTTTCGTTAACTAATTTAAAAATAATAAAATGATTGTATTCGTGTTTTCTCCTTATAATTAATAAGGTACAAGATTTTATAACGTAAGAAATAAACAAAGTATAATTGACAACTGTCAAGATTACACTGAAAACTGTCATGATTTACACCGCAATGCACACACTTACCAGAAATGACATTTGCTTTAAAGGCTCTGAAGGAATATGTCTAGTCGCCTCAGGACGTTCTTCGGTTCTTAGCAGACTTTTCAACGTACGATATACACAGAAAACATTTTTCACCAGTTGCAAAATCGCTTGCATTAAATGAATCACAGGAAAGGAAAACAATGTCTGCCCCAAAATTACATCAATTCCGAGTTAATTAAATATTTGAGGTACAACAGACTCCCAATGTGTCATAGCTTATGACAAACGGCTATATTATTAAATATGAGAGAAACGTAAATTTTCTTCGTACCAGGGTCTATGGAAATATTACCTGGCATGAGATAAGATATATTTTACTTCAGTGCAACTTATTGTTCTCTACAAATCCCAAATTAGAACCCCATGCACGTCTTGGGACTTCTACTCATAAGCACAACCTCGACCTATGCGATAGCATTATGGGACCACCAAACCGCATAATTGATAATATAGTGCTCACATTAACACTAAAGTAACTGCCACACTGGCGGGCTTTTGCCGTCTCTTTTAGAAGAACGAGGGTGAATCTATTATAAACGGTAATGTCTTTTTATAATGGGTTTTCCAATACGGACTTGACAACTTTGAATTTAATTTGTGAACGCACTCTTTAACTAATCATCGAACGGTTACTGTCAATTTATTCAGTAAACTCAACATTTCATCATGGTTAAGTACACGAACGAACAACGTCTGCAAATTATAAAAATTTACTACCGAAATTTGGATCCTGTGACGGCAACTTTAAGAGCGTTAACTCCAATTTTCGTTCGTAATTCTCGCCCTAGTAGACGGGCAATAACAAGTTTAGTGCAAAAATTTGAGTCTACATATTCGTTGCCATGAGAGAGTTCGGCATTCCAAACAAATTGATACGACTTTGTAGGCTGACCATCACCAACGTAACTAGTCAAGTAAAAGTAGTGGGATTGCTGTCCAAACCAATAAACATCTATAATCGACTCCGACAAGGGGACGGTCTGGCCTGCCTCCTCTTCAACCTGGCGTTGGAGAAAGCAATCCGTGATTCTGGCGCTCCAACACGAGGGACTATTGTCACCAAGTCCAGCCAGATACTTGCCTACGCAGATGACATCGACATCATCGGTAGAACCGAATCGGCGGTACAGGAATCCTTCACCCAGATCGAGCAGGCGGCACAAAAACTGGGACTGTACATTAATGAGGGAAAAACTAAGTACATGGTGGCAACTTCTCTGAAGAGAAGACCTAACGTTGGTCAAACTATCAGGGTGGTGGCGCACGAATTTAAAGTAGTGCAATACTTTAACTACCTTGGGTCAATAGTATCAGCCGATAACAATATGAAAGAAGAAATACGCGAGCGGCTGATTAAATCCAACAAAGTCTACTATGCTCTATCAAGGCTCTTTAAATCCCGAAATTTATCCAGAACATCCAAGCTACTACTGTACAAGACCATGGTCTTACCATGTACGGATCCGACATGGGTGTTCAATAAAAGGCACTCTGAGCTCTTAACCACGTTCGAGAGGAAGGTCTTAAGGAGAATTGTTGGCCCCGTATGTGAGGGAGGACAATTCCGGAGACGCTACAACCATGAGTTGTACGCGATCTACCTTAAAGCTAATGTTGTAAGAAAAATCAAGCTCGGTAGACTCCGGTGGGCGGGACACCTAGCTCGAATGAGCGAAGATGAGCCTGCCCGGAAAGTCCTTTGTGGCAGGATGTATGGAAGGAGACAGCGCGGCAGACCTTATCTGCGATGGAGGGATGGCGTAGACCAGGACGCCCAGAGCCTGGGAGTGCCAAACTGAATGACATCGGCTCGAAATCGGGACCGGTGGAGAGATTTGTTAAATAAGGCCAAGACCGGATCTCGATTGTAGTGCCGATGATGATTCGTTGTGTGATGTTGCCGTGCCAATGGGACAACGGGTTGGTCGAAGTGTCGAAAATATTGCTGCCGCTCAGGCGCCCGTAGCAAACGATCCAAATCAGTCAATTCCACGCCGTTTTCAAGAATTGGGCATCGCCCAGACCACTTTATGGCGAATTTTGCGTAAGGATCTTGGTTTACACCCATACACGATCAGGCTGACTCAAGAATTGAAGCCGCTGAACCATCTGAAGCGACGTACGTTCTCCGATTGGGCTCTGGAAAAGATGCGCCGAGATGATGAATTTCGTCGCAAAATCATCTTCCGTGACGAAGCACATTTTTGGCTCAATGGGTTCGTCAATAAGCAAAACATGAGTTATTGGTCGGGTGAAAATCCACATGTGTTTCATGAACCACCACTTCATCCACAAAAAATAACTGTTTGGTGGTCATTGGGCCATATTTTTTCGTCGACGATAACGATCGTCACGTTACTGTGAATGGCCATCGTTATCGCGCCATGATTACCGATTATTTTTGGTCCGGATTGGAAGATATGGACTTGGGCGACATGTGGTTTCAACAGGACGGTGCCACAAGCCACACAGCACACGATACAATCGATTTATTGAAGAGTATGTCTGTTGGCCGCCTCGTTCGTGCGATTTAACGCCTCTAGACTGTTTGCTTTGAGGCTACGTCAACTCATTGGTTTATGCCAACAAGCCGGCGACATTGGAAGAGCTCAGAGCCAACATTGAACGCGAAATAGCGGCCGTTTCGGCCGAAATGTGTGGCCGAGTCATCGAAAATTGGGTCCAACGAATCGACCACTGCAAACGTATCGGCAGTGGCCATATGAACGAAGTCAAGTTCCACTCATAAATGTTTTGATTGTACTTCAAGCCGATAATAAAGCTTTTGAAATGTCTCAAATGGTTTGCGTTTTATTTTTAAAAAAAAGTTCTCAAGTCCCTATTGGAAAACCCTATACATTTATTGAATATGTTAGACACTAACTATACTATCAACATTTTTCAATATAGTCTCCTGCGTTATCTACACACTTTTGTCATCGATTTGGAAGACTTAATATCCCTTGTTGTTCGTAGAAAGATTTAGGACGAGTTGTTAGCCAATCGCGGTCGTGCTCCTCGACTTTTTCATTACTTTTGAATTTGTATCCTGCAAGTGATTCCTTTACGAGTGCGAAAAAAAAAATAGTCACAGGCAGACAGGTCTTGGCTATAAGGAAGTTGTTCGAGGTTTCTTCCAATGTATCCTTAGTCAAGGACTCGGTGTGAGATCCGCCGTTGTCATGAAGAAGGATGACATCTCGAATGGGCTGTTATGGTTTTTCTTAACAATTAATAATTTTTATATAATTCATCATCATCGGCACTACAACCGGGAACGAGTCTTGGCCCTATTTAGCAAGTACTGAGGCTTGTTAAATTTTTCATAATGATTTGTTTTTTTTCATGGCAAGGTTACTAGTCTTGCGCCAGAGGCTCCCCGACGGGGAATCGACCGGTCTCCCGCATGACATGCGGGTATACTTTTATATAATTACTATAATTAATAACCAGACTTGCTTGGATTTGTCGTCGGACCTCTTCCCGGTCGACGTTTCAGCTCTTCTGGTAGCAGGAGGGTGTATGCGTCTTGATCCCCTGTTGCGATGTGATATTGAATTAATCGTTTAATGGTCCAGTCTTTGTTGGTATTACACTTATGAAAACACCCGGCGGCTTTAATTATCAGTTCACGCGACGACTTTAATTATCCTTCTTCGCACACGCGGTTATTTTTCATTTACTTTTTCTCTCGGCGAATTTTCATCAACTCAAAGACTTTTCGTCAACATTTTCTGACGTCTGTTATAATTTTCTCGCCAACATTTTGTTTAAGTTGTTGCCAAGTAGTTTATGTAAATTTACTACTTGGGCACAATTATAGTCAGGGGGTGAGTGAGACCTTAGGTGTGCGACCCGTGATAGCACATACCTCGTCCTTGTTTCGATATGCGACTTTTGTCGACTGCCGATGAGATTTCTCCAACAGTTAAGCGGCGATCACTTTCAACAAGTTCTCGAACGGCAAGGATGTTTTCATCTGTACGACTGGTCAGGGAACAATGGCGGAGCCGAGTCGGTGAGGTCATGAACTTCCGGGTTCCTACAGGCCAGTAAATAATAATAATAATAATAACGACTGGTCCTTGGGCGTCGATCATGACTTTCGTTTTCCATACGTTCTCGTCCCTTTTTAAATTCTCTGGCCCACGTGTACCCAAGATTCTGGGACAGTGCATCATCACCAAACTGTGCCTTCAATCGTGAAAAAAATTCCGAGGGTTTAACGCCTTCAATTGTTAAACATTTTATAATAATCCGTTGCGCAACAGACTTACGTACCTCTTGCTCGCTCGTGGCTGTATTCACTCCAAACTCGAGCGCGATCGCCAGCCAAGCGGGTTCCCCTACTCCTCATTAGCCAAACAATAGCCATGCAGAAGATTATCTAGCTCACAGCATGTTGCTAAGCAAAAAAAGGAAAATTACCGTTTATATTTGATTCACTCTCGTATTAGCATACGTATTTAAGGTCCGTAATATCTATTGAAGAGAGATAAACAACTCCCCGTGCCATTATGTAGAATCCCTACGTCTTTGCGTTTGCTGTCTGCTACCGGAATACATAAACAATATTTGTTAGCATAACAATGAGATCATCCCGATAAGCTATCAAAAATAGAAGGAAAACAAGTCAACAATAAGAATTTATAGTTTAACCGCCGACGTGACAACACGTGCGCTTCTGTCTCGAGATCCATACCATCGGATACCAATTTCGGATTTCGAGTATCGAAAGTAAATAGAAGATACTCAATTGCACTATCCGTTTGCACGCGGTCTTCTGAGGTCCAAAAAAAAAAAAAAAAAAACGTAGGCATGCGTAGTAGTTCTGTAGAAAGTGTGAAAATAGGTATACACGCGAGAGAGGTGTAGTACTGGAAAACTTCCTATCCTTTCGCATCCTTGCGTTGTTTTTCCTCTCATTCGCACCTCTATTACCTTCCTCAAGCATCGCTATATTGTTGTGGTTTTGAGTGGCGTAATATTCGTCTTGGGAAAGATGTGCCCTGGATTGCGGCATGGATTTTGTGCGGCAGCTACTCCAGGGGTATAACACCTGTAGTGGTTACTTTCGCTCATCTATCGCTGGTCCGGGCTTGCATCCTTTTCCGAGATGATATTGGTATTCTGTGCCGCGCCATTTTCTGTTGATCATTTAACATTCACGGCCCAAGATGTAATTTCACCTCTGCGTCTGGCCACGTTTCTAATCAGAAACCAGCAATCCTTACACTTAGCGAAACCCAGGCAATAACAGATACAGATATTTTCGATTTTAATCTACCTGCTTATAACTTTGTGCGTCTGATCTTCCCAGTTTGTGGTCTAGCCACTTACAAACATATTGATATTGCTTATCATCTTCTGCCGCAATATGGGCTCTGTTCCAATATATAATTTAATTACTCGTAGTTAAAACTTAACGCTCGTAGGCATATCACACATTACTGTTTTATTTACACAAGCTCGAATTTGGGTAGAAACACATCCTTCAATGAATTCGATGCTCCATCTGATTCTACCGACAGGTTCTTGACCCTGTATCTGCACACTGAAATTTTTTTCCGGATTATTTCAATGTGCATAATTCTCATTTGCCACTCTTGGCACACGGCACCCGAAGGGCAGTATGTCCAGCTCTTTACTGATTCAAATAGTTTAACTCAACTCGCCAATGTGCAGTTATCCGACATGTATGGGCATTGCACCAACACACTGGACCTGTTTCTCACCTACCACCCTAATAAATATATAATCGAAGTTCCTTCACCCTTGTACACCTCAGGCCACTGAGTGGTCCAACTAAATTTGCTCTAACCAACAGCAACGTTAACAAGAAAACTCCCAAAAGAACAGTATCATCATCGGCACTACAACCGGGATCTGATCTTGGCCTTATTTAGCAACTCTCTCAATCGGTATCCGGTCCATATTAGAGACTTGTTAAATTGTCCATAATAATTTGTTTTTCCGGGCAAGGTTATTAACCTTGCGCCAACCTTTCTCGTGATAAAAGAACAGTGTGGTTCTACGAAAAAGTCAACCGGGAATGTCTAAACGACTTTTTTGGAAAGTTAAATTGGTCGTTATTTTTCTTCAACAACGATGTTGACGTTGTAGCGAACACATTGGCTGGTTCGATTCTACTTGGTATACGAATCTTTATTCCATACAGGGTAAAGAATATCAAGGCCAAGAGAAATACGTCGTTCGATTCCTGGTGCAGAGAAGCCCCTAAGGCTAAAGAGTTAAGTTTCCGGTTGTATAAATCAAACAATACTGTGGAAGACTGGAAAAGATTAAAGAAAAGTAGAAATGATCGCAATGCGCATATTCAACGCGCAAAGTTATTGCATGACCAGATAGTGGGACTGACTATTATCTTTGTACTGGGTACACAACTGGAGCTTTATTAAATTTCCTTACTCTATTTTTACTTAAAACTATTCAGGTTAACAATAAACAATTACTTCGCTAGTTGCTTTTTCGACAAAATATGAATTCTTAGCGATTTTTTGTTAAAAACAACATTTTAGGTCAATAAATAAATTGTTAGTTGACTAATTATTGAAGTTGCCTATTGGTAAGAATATCGTGTAATTCTCACAAACGGTGACGAAGAAGCCCTCTCCAACAGGGAGTAGAAACTTCTGGGCATTTGTGAAAGGCATTCAAAACTCGGTCTCCTCAGCCATTTCTGGGCTTATAGTAGATGACAGACTAGTCACCAGAGGAACAGAGAAAGCGAATCTACTTGCTGCACATTTTGCAACCAACTCAACGTTGCCTGATACCACATCAGTTCCGTCTCAGCTTGAGCATAAGTATCACACCATGAGCCAGAATCACTTTCGAACTCATATTGTTGCCCGAGCACTCAACGGGCTAAACGCAAAAAAAAAATCCGGTGGTCCGGATGGCATCCCCCAATTCTCTTGAAGAGATTTTCTTCTTCACTCGCTAGAACACTGTGGAAACTCTTGATGAAAGTCAAGGAACATTCAGCTAATTCCAAAAAGGGCGACAAATTGTCACTTTGCTCTTATCGACCTATACGAATTAATTTAAGGCTTATGCCGTGAACGTATTGACGTAAAATATAAGTATATTACATCATCATCATCATCGGCATTACAACCGGGAACCGGTCTTGACCTTATTTAGCAAGTCTCTCCACCGGTATCCGGTCCTTATCCGAGACTTGTTAAATTGTCCATAATAATTTGTTTTTCCGGGCAAGGTTATTAGCCTTGCGCCAACATATGTGTATTACAACTAACCAAATATTAAAGCAACACAGAAAAAATCATCATCATCATTGGCACTACAACCGGCATCCGGTCTTGGCCTTATTTAACAAATCTCGTAGTCGTCGTCGTGTATCCGGCCCCTATCCGAGGCTTGTTAATTTTCCATAATATTTTGTTTTTCCGTGCAAGGTTATTAGCCTTGCGCCGAACAGAATAATAAAAGTTAATATAAAACAAATAGCACCTCTGTCTTTGTTTTAAGCCATTGGGACCTTAACCCAACCGATCAGTACAGTTTACAAACAGCGCCACATCACAGTGTTATAAAACTTTTCATCACCCACGGAAATGTTATGAACTTTTATTACCACCTACTTTGCACACCACACCCACTTTACACGCCATTTTAAATAAAACACTCTTTTGCCTTTATTTAAACTAATCTTTATTTACTCTTTTGTCTTTATTTAAACTATCCTTTATTCACTCTTTTGCCTTTATTTAAACTAATCTTTATTTACTCTTTTGTCTTTATTTAAACTATCCTTTATCCACTCTTTTGTCTTTATTTAAACTAACCTTTATTTACATACACATACATCACTTATCGTCTTCGGAATGATGTCAAGTATATTTTATTTTATCTTCGAACAACTGACACATTCTAATTACCACGAATATCACACCGAAAACTATTCTCTGGAAGACCGTCTTAGCCAATTATCCCGAACCACGAACTCCTCAACTCACCGCCCTGGTCGAATGTCAAACACAACTCCGTCAAGTCTCGCCGTCTCGTTCGAGATTCAAAAACCAACTCAACTCTGACCGTCTCGGCCAACGTCTTCAAAACCCACCATCTCTAGTGGTTTTCTCATTTCCTTTTCTCTGGATCGAAATCTTTGTTTCCTCCGGCAGATAAAAGGATATCTTCTTTTTCCCGCCGATCCACTTTGCGGTATATCAAACCCAAAAGGAAAATCAATATTGCATCGTGTTAATGCACATTTCTGATTCCCTTTTTTTTGTGTTGTTAGCTGCTTGGGTGAACGTGTAGTCCGTTTTATTGCGCTTGTTGTTTTCTTTAACCGCATGGGCCAGGATCTCTTCTGCGGGAAGTCGGTACAGAGAAAAAGATCAATAGCGCCTAGGTGAACGTGCAGTTCGTTTTATTGCGTCTGTTGTTTTCTTTAACCGCATGGGCCAGAATCTCTTCCGTGGGAAATCGGTACAAAGGAAAGGATCAATAGCGCCTAGGTGAATGTACAGTTCATTTTATGGCGCCCGTATATTTCTTCTAGGCGAATGGGCAAGGATGTTCCTTGTGGGAAATGGTTTCGGTAAACAAACCTTTGAAGGATCATAAAATTGCAGACGTGCAATTTATGATTCTCAACAACTTTACTTGAAAGTTGATCATCTGGTCCACAAATTTGGATCCAGGAGATTCTACGTGTTGAACATATGGTTCGTTCTTTCACGTCTTGGATTCAACTTAAATTCAATATGGGCAAATTGAACGTGCAGTTCAATTTGTTTGATATTGAATTGATATCGCGAAATTTCCTGTATGCGCGATTAATGATGGAGCTTAACTCCAAAGAGGTAGGTTGTATGGGATGGGTGGTTGTGGCCGTGAGGAAACATTGGAATTCGACTTCAATTCTCTCGAAGGTAATGGTATAATTGATTAATCGTCAGTTGTCGAAATATATGGAATCAAATGATCCCGTCAATGACCGCAAATATGGCTTTCGTAGCAATAGGTCCACAGGAGATCCGATGGCACATTTTACCGAAAAGTGGAGCCATTATATCCACTACTTCGGTGAAAGCAAGCTTGTCGCATTGGATATTTCAAGAACTTTCGAGATTGTTTGGCATCCAGCCCTTTTATCAAAATTACATTCCTATGGAATTGACAATTCGCTAGTCGGGAGGATAAGAGACCAAGTTTCTGCCGTTCAATCCAAGTGGTTCTTGATGGTGTCAAATCCGCCTCCCATCAAATTAATGCAGGTCTCCCCCAAGGTTCTGTACTCTCATCCAATATCTTCCTCCTTTGTATAAATGATCTCTTCTCTATTATCTACAATTGAGTTTCTCATGCTCATACAAACATTCGAACCGTATTATCAATCAGCAGATTATGGTTAAGAAATTGAATTCCGACCTCAACAAGATATATTAATGGGAATTATTAAACCGAGTGGCGCAAGGCTAATAACCTTGCCAAGAAAAACAAATTATTATGGAAAATTTAACAAGCCTCAGGCTTGTTAAATAAGACCAAGACCAGATCCCGGTTGTAGTGCCGATGATAATGATGATTAAACCGAGTAGAATTCAATGCCATAC
This sequence comes from Microdon myrmicae, assembly GCA_963931805.1. Classification (NCBI taxonomy): domain Eukaryota; kingdom Metazoa; phylum Arthropoda; class Insecta; order Diptera; family Syrphidae; genus Microdon; species Microdon myrmicae. Next base: position 143,074,760 of record OZ007498.1, on the reverse strand, counting down.
AAATTTAGTGCTACTTCTTGTCGTCAAAGGCGAACCCCAAAGTAAATATGCTGTAGAATCACGGCACTTGCATCGACGAAGCCAAAAAACGATCAATCTTCGGCACTCGAATTAATTCCACTCTTAATTGAAACGACCACATAATTGAAGCTGCGAAAAGTGCGGCCAAATGTTTGGGGTTCCTTTAGACATATAAGCAATTCTTCACTGCATCCACCTGACCACTATTTTCAGGTATTCGTCCTAAAATGGGATTCACGTTCCTTATTTGGTCAGGCGCTTCCAAAACTCCACTACACGTACTCGATAGGATGCAAAAGTGAACAGTGAAACTTATTGGGGACCCAGCTGTAAGTCGATCAATTCCGTCGTTAGAACATAGGTGCAACGCATTATCCCTGTCTTTTCTATAGGTATTGTGACGCATATAACAATCAGTACTAGAATATTCAAGAAGGTCCGAAACAAAGTACTAGAATATTCTAGAAAGTTCTGAAAAACTGGAGACTATGGACAGTAGAACATTCAAGGGTATGGAACGGACGGAAACGAAACGCCGAATCAGAGTGAGGAAACGGCATAAATATGTCGCACACAGATCATGGAGATAAGTGAGAAGTAAAAAGTAACCATTAAAAGACGCGATAAGTACGGAAGCGATAAGACAAAAAACTGTGAAGTGTATTTATTTATTAAAAATAATTAATCCAGCGAACCCTAAGCTCGCTACAGTATTATCACGGTCGTTTCTCAACTGAACTTGCTGAATATGTTCCGCCTCTTCAGACACTTTCGCACGATACCCGTCAATCTGAGAATGAAAAATCAATTCACTTTGAAAGTCAACTTCAGGCGCACAAATAAACATAGAGAGTCATTCATTGGCCGAACCAAATGAATTATCTGCTCAATCATGGGTTTCCCCGTCGTTGTGATGTCCAGACATTTAAGACCAAAGTACATCGATATCTCCTTCGCTTATCCACTACCTCTTCACCCACTCGTATTGTGCTCTGACATTTAAGGGTACTTCTCAATCCCCCTATGTGCGCTCGTTAGTGTAGAAAAAAGAACTAAGAGCTGCTTGATATAAATACGAGTATCGTACGATACCGCCAATCGAATCTTCAAGGAAAAAAAGGATCCCATGTCAGCCCTCACCATGATTCTTCAACAAAGTTGAGCAGTGATGAGGATTCTTTACCTGACGCAGAAAATATTTAGATTACGGGCGTCTTTGCACCGAAGACGACAAGAATAAGAAATAGGTACAGATTTCCATTATAGGTTTAAAGTACATATATAACAATATGAATAAAATCCGGTGAAGTACTATTGCCGATGATAGTGAAATGAAACAAACAACAAATGGAAATATCAACAAAGCCACACGCAACGCATGATATCTGGATGTGATAAAACTGCAAAAATGTGAACAAAAACCCGACATAGAAACCCATTGCAAAGCCACGACGGTCTTACATGGCATAATGTTATACTGTCATTGCAGAGTAAATGACAGCCCGGTCCATACTGACCTTTAAGTGGCATTGGGAAGTTTTAAGCTTCAACTGTGAGCTTAATTTAGGTACTATTTTAGAGCAGTTTGTACGTTGCCCTAATTGGCTTTTGTTGTGTTTTTGGAGTATAGGAAAGAGGATGTCGGCAACTGTGGAAGTAATTCAAACAACTGCATTTAAAGACCAGAAACCGGGAACGAGCGGTCTTCGAAAAAAGGTGTTTTCTGCTCTACTATAAGGATGTTTAAAGTTCTACCATTATTTTCGAATTTCTATACCGGTATTGACAGGTGAAGGTATTTACTCAGCCTAACTATATTGCCAATTTTGTGCAATGTTTCCTTGATGCCTGCGGTAGTTCTATAGTAGGATCGACCTTAGTTGTTGGGGGCGATGGACGATATCTATTGCTGGACGCTATAAAGGAAATTGTGAAAGTTTGTGGCGCAAATGGAGTAAGTTACGATTTATTATAAGCACATCTAAAAATAACGTATTCGTTTATTTTGAAAATAGGTTGGGAAACTGTTGATTGGACAAGGAGGAATACTATCTACACCAGCCGCATCAAATTTAATTCGCCGCAATAAAGCGTTAGGTAAGTAAGCCGATAGTTACAGCTTGATGGGATTTATGTGTTTACTTATTGTTAAGTAGCACTGCAGGTTGTGGTATAACGAGCTGATCGCCCACGTTGACAAATCCCAATAGAAGTTCATTATCTTTGTTTGAAGACATCAAAGTAAGGTCAAATTGGTCAATATGATAAGAAGTTTGAGAATAAGGAAATGTAAGAACATTTGAGAACAATTCGTCTAATCCGAACGGATTTTCGTAATACTATCATGATAAGAACTATTATTAGTAATCAAGATCTTAGGCCCACATTTGGGGTATTATAAGTATGCGGCGTTTTAGGAAGAATGTTGTATATATTTATTATATGTATACTATAAATAGTTTTATTAAATTATTATCATTATTATTAAGGGGTAACACCGCTGTAGACGTCTAAAAAAAAGGATCACAGAAACCAATCCCATGATCCGCGTGTAATATGAGACATTCTACTACCCTATGGGCAATTATTTGTTATTAAAAAATACTATGATAAAGTTATTACTAGTTATATATATATATATATATATATATATATATATATATATATATATATATATATATATATATATATATATATATATATATATATTATTCCTCAGGCTATACACTGTTGAAATGATTTGTACCACTATGTCCTCGGGCCGGGTGTAGTTCGTGGGGAGAACCTCCGGTGTTTCCGTTGGATTGGTTATAGGGAGGGTATATTGGGAGGGATATGTTTTTTTTTTTTTTATTTATTTATTTATTACCATGTAAGTAAATTACATAATAACTTAAATCTAATAGCGCTAGCAACTAAGGCATTAGGCTAAATATGTTTTTTTTTGGTTTGTTTATTGAAACAATTATTTTGATCTTCTCGATCATTACCGTTTTATTTTTTTAGCTTTTTTTCCATTAATTATTGTCTATAAATTTATTTATTAAGTTAACTTTAACATTATATTTATTCAATAGTTTAACTTTTAACTTCGACTTTACCTTTATTTAATGTACATTTATTCACTAGGTTTTATTCACTACTATTCTATTTCCATTCTATTTATTGGCCTGTTGGAACCCGGAAGTTCATGACCTCACCGACTCGACTCCGCCATTGTTCCCTGTCCTGTGTGCTCTCCTTCGACGTTCAACCATCCGATCCGATCTCCTCGAGGTTCAACCTAACATTGTCCTCTCATCTCCGTCGCGGCCGTCCTGTCGGTGTCCTTACCGTTGGCTTACCGTCAAGAATTCTATGCGCGGTCCTATCGTTGCCCATTCGCGCCACGTGTCCGGCCCATCTTAATCTTCGCGACTTGATTAGTCTCACTATTGTAGGTTGTACGGTATAGCTCTTCCAATTCGTGGTTGTGGAGTTTCCTCCATTGTCCTGCCTCATTGTCATATTTCCCGCCAAAGATACCCCTTAGAACTTTATTCTCGAATACGCGGAATTTGTTTTCTTCCCGTTTTGTGAGATCCCATGTTTCGCATTCGTATAGAACAATCGGCTTATGGTTCTATAGACACAGCTTTATATTACGTGATAGCAGTTTCGATTTCAGCAGTTTACTGACTGCATGCCAACTAGCGTTGCCGGAGTGTAGTCTTTTGTTAATTTCCTTTGACATTTCGTCACTGGCCGTCAGTATTGTTCCCAGATATTTAAATTATTTCTGGGTCCACCTCTTCTGCCGCTTGCATGATGATTTCACTGTTTTTACTTACAGTTTCTAGATTATCGCCCAAAACGGCGATGTCATCTGGATATGCGAGCACTTGCGTGACCCCGTTCAGAGATGTTCCGGCCATATTGTCGTCTTGTACTCGAGGACATGGTGAGAGGCCATCGCCCTGTTTTAGTCCGTCCCGGATTTCAAATGGTTCTGAGAGGTGGTTTTCTATTCTAACTCGCCCTTTGTGTTCGTTCATGCAGATTTGAATAAGGGCGACATATTTTTTTGGGATTCCCAGCTCAACTACAATATAGTAGAGTATTTGTCTTGCGATTGAGCCGTAGGCTTTTTTGAATTCGACGAACAGTTGATGAACCGTCTCTCCGTATTCCCACTTCTTTTCCAGTAGTTGCCTTATTGTGAACATTTGGTCGCTTGTTGACCAGTTCCTACAGAATCCACATTGGTCATCATCATTATCATCGGCACTACATCCGGGGACCGGTCTTGGCTTTATTTAGCAAGTCCTACGGCTTGTTAAATTTTCCATGATAATTCGTTTTTCCAGGCAAGGTCATTAGTCTTGCGCCAGAGGCTCGCCGACGGGGAATCGAACCCCGGTCTCCCGCGTGACATGCAGGGATACTAACCACTATAATATCGAGGAGCATAAAATAAACATTTTGCTAATGTAAACCATATATTATCATCATCATCGGCACTACAACCGGGGACCGGTCTTGGCCTTATTTAGCAAGTCCTGAGACATCCACATTGGTAGTCTCCCAATATTTCTTCTGCGTACGGTGTGATTCTCGCCAGTATAACATTTGTTAGTATTTTGTATGTGGTTGGGAGCAATGATATACCTCTGTAATTTTCGCAGTCAGATCTGTCGCCTTTTTTGAAAATGGGGACGACTATTGAGGTTTTCCATTCTTCCGGAATGACTTCCTTATCCCATATTGTTTTAATCAGTTGGTGGATCTTTCGAGCGGTTGCCCCTCCTCCATGCTTCACAAGCTCTGCCGGTATGCAGTCGACTCCGGGAGCCTTGTTGTTCCTCAATCGGTTTATTGCGTCTACAACTTGAGGCTCGGATGTATTTACGTCTGGTGCGTTTATTTGTGCTTAATGGGTGCGCACATTGAGGAGGTTTTCAAAGTATTGCTTCCATTTTGTGACGATATTGTTTGTTTCTGTTAACTCCTCGATAGTATACCCGCCTGTCACGAGGGAACGAGGGAGACCGGGGTTCGATTCACCGTCGGGGAGTCTCTGGCGCAAGACTAATGACCTTGCCCAGAAAAAGCAAATCATTATGGAAAATTTAACAACCCTCAGGACTTGCTAAATAAGGCCAAGACCGGTTCCCGGTTGTAGTGCCGATGATGAGGATGATTGTTTGTTTCTGTAACCAGACATCCGTTTGCGTGTCGGATTATTTTGACTCTCCCTCGGTAGCCATTTATAATTGAATTTATGCCGGCATACATACCTCTGCTGTTCTTTGCTCTGGAATTTTTTAGGATTTTTTCGATCCGAGTTTTCTCCCATTCGCGTTTTTTGCGTTTGAAAAGTCTCGTTGTCTCTTTCCGAATAGACGCGTATCTTTCTGCGTTAACATATCTTTCTAAGTAACTAACTCTGAGGCGTTTGCCTTGTTCGGTCTTTGCCCTGCACTCATCGTCAAACTAAGGTTTGGACGTAATTGTTTTCTTAAATCCTAATATCTTTTGGGTTGTTTGTTTGATTGTGTCTCTGATCGATGCCCATTTAGTACCCAGATTATTGGTTTCCTCTTCCTCACTACTTCCATTCTCTAGGATGCGAAATCTATTCGTTAGTTCCTCTTGATATTCAGCCCTTTTAGTTTTTCAATGTCGAACTTTTTGCTCGTTTCCCGTGACTGCCCATGTGGGTTTGCTGCAAGCCGACTTCTAATTTTGCCCATCACTAGAAGATGATCGGAGTCGCAGTCTGCTCCTCTATATGATCTTACGTCAAGGATATTCGAGTGGTGCCTTGTCTCTATGAGGAAGTGGTCTATTTAGTTACGCGTTACGCCGTCGGGTGATATCCATGTGGCTTTATGGATTTGCTTATGCTTGAACATCGCGCTTTTCACTAACAGATCTTTCGACGCTGCAAACGTGATAATTCGAATTCTATTATCATTTAAAACGTCGTGTAGACTTTCTTTACCTATAGTTGGTTGGAAGATATCTTCCTTTCCAATTTTCGCATTGAGATCCCCGAGGAGAATTTTAACATCGAATGATGAGATCCCATCAAATACTTCCTCTAGGGTCTCGTAGAACGTGTCCTTCGTTTCTTCGTCCGTAGATTCTGTTGAGGCGTGTACGTTTATAAATACATAATTGTACCAGGGTCCCTGTATTTTTAGCACCGACATTCGGTCATTAATAAATTGCACATCTTTTACATGGTGCGTAATCTTTTTGCTTATGATAAAGCCAGTCCCGAGGTTATGTGTATCGGTACCTCCACACGCCAGTGTAAATCCGTTGGTTTCGATTACTTGATGTGGGAGTTGGACTTCCTGAAGCGCAACGATGTCCATTTTATATTGTTTCGCGTTTTCTACGACCGTCTGTATCGCCCCTGGTTTATATAATGTTCGAACATTCCACTTCCCGACGCGTATATCCCGCTTTTTTCGTTTAAACCGAAAGTCCATTTGTCGCACACCGATCAATACCAAATAAGCCTAACATCATGAAATGCCTATTTCAAATGTATTGCATGATTTTTCCTTCCGGGAATTTGTTCAACTAAATTTCCATTCATCATCATCATCGGCACTACAACCGGGATCCGGTCTTTGCCTTATTTAACAAATCTCTGGACCGGCTCCTATTTCTAGCCGATGTCATCCAGTTTGGCACTCCCAGGCTCTGGGCGTCCTGGTCTACGCCATTCTCCATCGCAGATAAGGTCTGCCGCGCTGTTTTCTTCCATACATCCTACCACAAAGGACTCTCCGGGCAGGTGCCCCGCCCACCGGAATCTACCGAGATTGATTTTTCTCACACCATTAGCTTCTAGGTAGATCGCGCACGACTCATGGTTGTAACGTCCCCGGGATCGTCCTCCCTCACATACGAGGCCAAAAATTCTCCTTAAGACCTTCCTCTCGAACGCGGCTAAGAGTTCAGAGTGCCTTTTATTGAACACCTAGGTCTCGGATCCCTACATGAGTACTGGTAAGACCATGGTCTTGTACAGTAGTAGCTTGGATGTTTTGGATACATTTTGGGATTTAAAGACCTTTGATAGACCATAGTAGGCTTTGTTGGATTTGATCACCCGTTCGCATATTTCTTCTTCCATATTGTTATCGGCTGATACTATTGACCCAAGGTAGTTAAAGGATTGCACTACTTCAAATTCGTGCTCCACTACCCTGATAGTTTGACCAACGTTAGGTCTTCTCTTCACAGAAATTGCCACCATGTACTTAGTTTTTCCCTCATTAATGTGCAGTCCCAGTTTTTGTGCCGCCTGTTCGATTTGGATGAAGGAGTCCTGTGCAGCCGATTCGGTTCTACCGATGATGTCGATGACGTCTGCGTAGGCAAGTATCTGGCTGGACTTGGTAACAATAGTCCCTCTTGTTGTAACGCCAGAGTCACGAATTGCTTTCTTCAACGCCAGGTTGAAGAGGAGGCAGGCCAGACGCTCCCCTTGTCGGAGTCCATTAAAGATGTTTATTGGTTTGGACAGCAATGCCGCTATTTTTACTTGGCTAGTTGCGTTGGTCATGGTCAACTTACAAAATCGTATCAATTTGTTTGGAATGCCAAACTCTCTCATTGCATTATAAAGTTCCTCCCTGGCTATGCTGTCCTAGGCGGCCTTAAAATCTATAAATAGAAGATATAATGGGATCATAAATTCCAGACATTTTAACATCGCCTGCCTAAGGGTGAATATCTGATCAATCGCTGATTTGCCTGGGATGAAGCCACACTGATATTGACCAATGATGACTTTATCGTAAGGGGCTATCCGATCTTGTAGGATAGAAGAGAGTATTTTATAGGCGGTACTCAGCAATGTTATATCCCTATAGTTGCTACACAGTGTGATATCTCCCTTCTTATGTATGGGGCAAATTATACCACGACGCCAATCTTCCGGCATCTCCTCTTACTCCCATACGTGCACCACGATCTCATGAATTGTGTGATGTAACGCTGTCCCTCCTTGTTTGATCAGCTCAGCTGGTATGCCATCAGCTCCGGAGGCTTTATTTGATTTGAGCTGTATTATGGCTTTTGCTGTTTCCTCAATGATTCGTGACTGCAGCATTTGGTTTTGATCTTGCATTGGTGGAGCCTCCAATTCTTCTGTGAGCTGACCATTTAGCAATTCATTTAAGTACAATTCCCATCGCTCCAGAATGCCTTCACGATCGGTGATCAGATTACCCTCTTTATCCTTGCAGTAAGTGCAGCGTGGTGTGTACCGCGTCATACTGCGGATTATTTAGTAGAACTTCCGCGCCTGGTGCGGACCTCGCTCTCTACTTTTTTCTCTATTTCACAGACAAGTTTTTTTTTCCAAGCACTTTTCTTTTGTCTGTGGAGCCTTTTTTCAGATCTTCTGAGGGCTTTGTATTTTTCCTCGCGTACCCGCGTCCTATGAGACTGCTGCATTGCCCGGTATGCAGCATTCTTACGTTCAGTCCAATCCACATCCACTGCATCTTACGAGGGTTGCCTCTTATGTTTCGGGATTTGGCAACCCTAGCGTTGCAATCCGGCAATTGACAGCTCTGTCGTAAAGTTGGACATTTTTGAGGTTATACCCACTCAGAACGTTTTGACATACGAGCGCTATTTGTGTTGTTTACAGTAACTTAAAAGATTCATCTCGGCCCAAAAATGGAATTAAATCGTCAACATTTTCGTGCGATTATTTTTTACAACTTTCGGCGTGGATTAACTCAGCAACAGTGCATGGATGAACTTAATTCAATTTTTGGCGATGAAGCTCCATGAAGGACCAGTGTTTATCGATGGTATGGTGAATTCAATCGTGGTTGTAGTTCACTCCAAGATGAATTTCGTGAAGGTCGTCCAAAATCAGTTGTTGTTCCGAAAACCATTGATGCTGTGCGCGAACTGATATTGGAAGATCGTCATGTGACCTATCGTGAGATTGAAACAACCTTAGGCGTTAGTGGGATCAGCATACATTCAATATTGCATAAACATTTGACTGTCAAAAAAATTTGTTCGCGTTGGATCCCACACAATTTGTCAATCGCCCAAAAAAAGGCTCGTGTCAATTGGTCGAAAGAAATGCTCAAAAAATACGGTCGCGGTGCTTCGAAACACGTCTATGACATCGTGACAGGTGATGAATCGTGGATTTACGCGTATGAGCCCGAAAGTAAACAGCAGTCGACTGTCTGGGTGTTTCAAGATGAGCCAAATCCAACAAAAGTTGTTCGCGCACGAAGCACTTCCAAGCAAATGGTCGCCTGTTTTTTCGGAAAAACTGGACATGTCGCAACCGTACCACTAGAACAACGCAGAACAGTCAATTCTGAGTGGTACACAACCATTTGTTTGCCAGTTGTCTTCCAAGAAATCAGGAAAACCAACCGCCGAAGACGGATCACTCTTCACCACGACAATGCGAGCTCTCACACATCGGCTGCGACAACTGCATTTTTGAGCACCCAAAACATCGATTTGATGGGTCATCCGCCGTATAGTCCTGACTTGGCACCGAATGACTTCTTTTTATTCCCGTACGTAAAAAACAAACTGAGAGGTCAACGTTTTTCGACACCTGAAGAAGCGGTTGCTGCATTCAGAATGCATGTGTTGGAGATACCCCAATCAGAGTGGCAAAAGTGCTTCGACAATTGGTTCAAACGCATGCAAAAGTGTATAGATCTTCATGGGGAATATTTTGAAAAACAATAAAGTGATTTTCGATGATCAATATTTGTTTTTGTTCTCTAATCCCGAAATATAAAAGGCAACCCTCGTATTTCCAAGATATGAACTAACCAGTCGAGCATGAAAGCACGGAAACTTGCCTTTTCTTATTTCCTTAACAAGAAAGTATGTTTGACCATGTCGAACGCTTTAGTAATCAGTCAATAAACAGGCCAGCCGTACTTTTTTCTATCAGGTAAGCCATTATTTGGGAACAAAACTGCAGGAGAGCACGCTTAGTGAATTTACCTATAGGAAAACCAAGCTGGGCATTTCAGAAAATCTCATTATTCTTATTCTCATGTTTTCCAAAAAAAATTTTAAAATGGGAGGAAATGAGACGTCCTTAGTTGGCGCATTCTAATAGAACCGAGGAGACCGGGAGAGTGACTGAAACGTTCGCTGTTAGCCGCAATTTGACTTAATTCGAACCTACGCGAATGCCGGATGGCCGAGGTAATTTTGTAAGCACCTTGGATCTGTTTCTAACTTCCGAGCCGGGGAAACTCAGATCACTGTTTGATATCGGTTGCGCAACCGCTTATATTTCAAGTCTTTCCATGATGAAATGTCAAACAGTACTAAACAAAAATACAATGTTAGCTTGACATTTGAGCTGTCAAAAAATCCATACTGGAAAAATACTTCCAAAAACAAAAAGAGTGGCGAAAGGCCAATTTAAACGAGACAAGGGCAAATTTGCTCTTCATCGGGACTCTGGGCTTCTGGTCATCTTGCAACAACCATAACCACCCACATCCGTGAGAATGTTGAGCTCGGTCTGTAAATATCTAAAAACGAAAAAGGGGCGGAGGTGTAAGGATAGTGACTACAGGGTTAGTTCAGGGGGTCACTACATACTTCGATGAATAGATGGTGGGAAAGAGATTATACAAGATGGGTAGGTCTTGAGCGGGGTAGTAAACGCAGATTGTCTTTTGCGTCTAATAATCTGCAAAAAAAGAAAAGAAAAAAAAAATACCTACAAATAAATAACCATATATAAGTATTTATTCACATCAGTTTTTATGTTATTTGCCTTGCTACATTTCGGTTATTTGTCATAGGTGGTATTATCCTAACGGCCTCTCACAACCCTGGAGGCCCAGACAATGACTTTGGAATCAAGTTCAACTGCTCAAACGGTGGTCCCGCTCCTGATGCGCTGACGAACAAAATATATGAATTATCCACCTCCATTAAAGAGTACAAAACAGCACATGACCTTACAGTGAGTCCCTCTGTATTGTCAACAAATTCTTTTTCCGTAAGTAATCGCATTTATAAAGTATTTCCATGGCATTCAACTTTTCCATTTATCGTTCAATTAGATCCACGAGTCACCTTTTGAAGTTCATATCATCGATTCTGTTGAAGATTATGTACAACTGATGCAGGAAATTTTCGATTTTCCCAAGCTAAGCGCTTTCGTTAGTGGCAAGAAGACCGGAAAGCGATTGAACATGCTCGTCGACTGTATGCATGGAGTCACTGGTAGTTATGTGGAGACGATTTTCAAGAAGCACCTCGGTGCATCTGCTGACAATCTTATGAACACGAACCCATTGGAAGATTTTGGTGGTCTCCATCCAGATCCAAACTTAACCTATGCTAAGCGCCTTGTTGACACTGTAGCTAAAGGTGACTATGATATCGGTGCTGCTTTTGATGGCGATGGGGTAAGTCTTATACAGGTTCTTATGTGATTATACTGAACGAAAATCTTTGTTTTTCTTTTTAAGGATCGAAACATGATTATTGGCCATAAAGCTTTCTTTGTTACACCCAGTGATTCCCTGGCAGTCATTGCTCACTATTTGGAATGCATACCTTATTTCAAAAAGAATGGAGTGCAAGGATTCGCGAGGAGCATGCCGACTGCTGCCGCCGTTGATTTGGTAGGAGCAAAATTGGGTAAAGAAGTGTTTGAAGTACCAACTGGTTGGAAATACTTTGGGAATTTAATGGACGCTGGTCGCATCTGCCTGTGTGGGGAAGAAAGCTTTGGTACGGGATCGAACCATATTCGCGAAAAGGATGGCATCTGGGCATTTTTGGCTTGGTTGTCAATCATGGAGTACACCGGAAAGAGCGTGGAAGAAATTTTAAAGAATCATTGGTCTATCTATGGTCGAAATTATTTTACCCGCTACGATTATGAAGAGTGTGAACTAGAGCCAAGTAATGAGATGATGACCACTTTGGAGGCTACCATAACCGATAAAGCTTTTATTGGAACTGAACATTCTAGCGGGGGTAAAACGTATAAAGTTAAAACTGCGGATAATTTCAGTTATACGGATCCGGTGGATAAGTCCATGTCAACTAAGCAAGGCTTGCGGATTATATTTACTGATGGCAGTCGAATAGTAATGCGATTGAGTGGGACTGGAAGCTCTGGAGCCACAGTTAGGTGGGTTACACAGTAAAAAGACGACCCTTGGGGAAAATATATTATATTTAACTGTCTTTTTAGATTGTACATCGATTCATATGAAAAAGAAAACACATTGGGAGAAGCTAGTGAAATGTTGAAACCACTAATTGGTGTGGCATTACAGATATCCCAATTGGAGAAGTTCACTGGACGCACTGCTCCCACAGTTATTACGTAAACCAAGTGAATTGGAGACATATTTGCAATTGAGCGTTTTCGGATTGCTAAGTGTTGATTCCTAGTTGAATTTGAAGCCAATAAAGAAGCTTTTGTTTTTGTTGATGTTTAAAAAAAAGTTTTTGGATGTAGAAGTTGCTATTGCCTTTGAAATTACCATTAGGTTAATTAGATTCTCTTACTTTGTAGCACGTTACTAGTTAATTTATTGATCAAGCTAATGCTATTTGTCTTATCCTGACTTGAACCTGTGTTATGCATATAATTAGGAGGACGTTTCTATGAAACTGATTTTTCTTCTTCGCTTTTATAATTCTTAACTGCGTATAAGCGTCCTGGAAGATATAGAGGCGCAAAGATAGTAGGAAAAAAAGCGAATGTTAGAGTTCTGTGTACTTGTAGTGCATAGTGAAAGATGAATATGCATCGATAGACGAACATTGTACATTTCCTTCGAAAGATCCATACCACTACATGTAATCTCATATATTACACTTAAAATACAGACAGCCCTCCTACAACACGGCATCTCACAACATGGTTTCGCTCTAACAGGATAGATGAATTGCGAAAATCCTTGTGTAACACCGTTTCACTCTCACACGAGAAACAAAATTACGAAAACCTTCGTGCAATATTATGTGCGCTTCCACAGCACTGGAAAACATTATTTTTGTTAACATTTTTTGAAAACTGAATTGCATTAAAAATAATGACGGAAAGGAAAAATGGACCATAGTCCTTTTACATGAAAGTATATTAAATTACAATTTATTCGTATGTAACTACTCCGACGTTATACCGAAAATCGTCATGCACAGTTTACATATCATCCGCTGTGGGACCTCGTCTTAGAGATACAGTGTGTATTGCAGAATGTCCACCGGCATCGAAAGGGATAATATACAATGCGAAATCCTCTAATTGTACCTGTTAAAGGAAACGCAGGGACTCGCATTTGCGCCTCGAGGACTCGAATCATTAATTCCCACAGTCGACTATTTTTCTCTCCACTTTCGTTTTCTTGTTTATATTGTGACGAATTTACGAACATTAAGCACGCCATCTAGTGCGAGATAGACGACATAGAGAAGCAGGCAAACTGACAGGGGAATAATAAGTGTCAGTCAAGAGTCAAGAAGAAGAAGAACTGACAGCGTAACACGAGGGTCGATGTTGAAGAATAAGTGTAATTAACACGTGTAAAATCATAAGTGTAAATAAGTAAATCCATTAAAGTAAGGAGAACGAACTTTTGGAATTTGATTTAGATTATTTCGCAATCCAGAGATCGTGCCTAGGAAGCCGCTAGACGTGAAATTAGAGATCCGTAACAACTGGTGTCAGAAGTGGGAATAATCATAAATCATGGCGAGGTATGCTGACCTGAGAATACCCCACTTAAGGGAAGAATTGGAGTCTCGAGGACTGCTGGTGACAGGGAATAAGGCAGATCTACAAGTACGATTGCGTAAAGCAATGGAGAGTGGGGGCATCGACATTGATAGACACGAGTTTTGTCATGATGCTTCAGGAGCCTCATCTAAAGTCGAAGAGCAGTTGGTAGAGCCGCAGTCAGCTCCAGCATTGGACATGAATGTGCTTTTAGCAGCAATGTCGCAGCAGTCCTCACGCATGGAGGAGCAGGTGGCACAACAGTCCTCACAACTGCAGGAAAAACGATCGCGCATCGAAGGTAATTCCGCCGGACTGCAGGCGAGGCAAGATGAAATGGAGGATGAATTACACAAAATTACGCAAAATTAGAATCCGAGATATTGAGGTTGGATGGCCTTTTCCGGGAGATACAGTTCAGGGGACTAGGTACACCTGTTAGTACAACGAAATTGAAAGCGCCAACGTTTGACGGAACTGTACCGTTTAAAATTTTTAAACAGCAGTTCGAGACCACAGCGCGAACCAATCACTGGTCTACGGCAGACAAAGTATCAGCTTTGATTGTATCATTGAAGGGCTCTGCCGCCGAAGTCTTCCAAACAGTTCCGGAAATCGAACGTGGAAACTATGATGCGGTAATGGCAGCGATTGAACGGCGATATAGTAGCGACCATAGGAAACAAATGTTCCAAATGGAGCTCATGAATCGTTACTAAACAGCTAACGAGCCGTTACAAGAATATGCAATGGAGATAGAGCGGCTCGCGCATTTGGCCAATGCAGACGCACCAGCAGAAGTAACCGAATTACTTAAAATTCAAGCGTTTATGAATGGAATACGAGATGCGGATACCAAGCGCGCAGTCTACTCCATGCCAAAGAATACGTTTGCCGAAACAGTTTCATTTGCTCTTACGCAGGAAACAGCGAGCCTTCTGAGCAAACAGACGCACAAAGTCCATCGGTTGGAAGTCGAACCAAAAGAATCTCTGGAGAAAACCATGAGGAATTTCATCCAGGCTATTTCCCAAATAATGCCAACCTCACACAAAGACTCTGGAGCAAAGTGTTACAGCTGTGGAAAAACAGGACGCTTCGCACGAAATTGTAATGCGTCTCGTAGGAGAAACGAAAACACACCGAAAAGCAGTGCTGAAAGTGAAAATGGTGCTTCTGGAGAAAGGCAATCGTTAAACTAAAACGGACCAGCTCAAAGGGGCGTGAGCTGGTCCCCACAACGGACTGCCCCATTGTCACCGTTTCCCAAATACATCGTAAAAACAATAATGTAACCGTAAACTGGACCGTAAATTGACGATCGCTGATCTTAACTCTGGACACGG
The DNA here is from genome assembly GCA_963931805.1 of Microdon myrmicae. NCBI lineage: Eukaryota > Metazoa > Arthropoda > Insecta > Diptera > Syrphidae > Microdon > Microdon myrmicae. The sequence goes on along the minus strand of OZ007498.1, from coordinate 143,059,628 downwards.
GCGCAACACTTTCCATCATTAGATCAGACCTGGCAGGAGGTAACGTTGAGCCGCTGAGTGGTTGCAAGCTACGAACAGCCACAGGAGAGGAAGCTGTGGTTTCTGAAAAATTGGAGTGTAAGGTTCAGATTAGAACGCTAGAAGTAATTCACACCTTCTTAGTGGCTGGAATAACGGACGAGGTAATAATCGGCGCAAGACTAATGACCTTGCCCCGAAAAAAAAACCATTATGGATAATTTAACAAGCCCCAGGACTTGCTAAATAAGGCCAAGACCGGCTCCCGGTTGTAGTGCCGATGATGATGATGATGATGAATAATCGGCGTGGACTTTATGCTAGCCCATGGTCTCATTCTAGATCTGAAGAAAAGAATGCTGACGTGCCAGAACATGGAGGTACCCCTAAGCGCTGGGCATGAACGGCCCCAGATCATGAATGTAAGCGTAAGTGACCGTCAGCAGATTCCACCAAAGTTCGAAGCTGTTCTGTGGACATGTGTGGAGGGAGACTGTGGAGAAGTCAAGTTGTGGGTAGTAGAACCATCAGAAAGCATTGCGAATATATTGGTTGGACGGCCCCTGGTGCAAACGGAAAAAAATAAGCGGATCCCAGTTCGAGTGATAAATGAGTTCAGGTCACCGATCACTCTTAACAAAGGAGAATTTGTAGGGCAATGCCAAGCTGTGAAGGCTGTGGTTAATTGTGACAATCCTCCCCAGAAATGCGAAAACAAGTTTCTCAAAGAGGGCACGAAAACTCCTGCTGTCATGGATACCTGGCTAAACGAGGTAAGCGGGCCAGAAAGGACAAAAGCCAAACGGTTACTGGAAAAGTATAGCTCCATATTCACCAACGATGACAATAAATTTGGAAGAGCTGCCATCGTGCAACATCGAATAGATACCGGAGATGCAAGACCGATTCGGCAAGCTCCGCGGAGGGTCCCGCTGGCGAAAAGAGAAGAAGCGGAACAGATAATTGACGAAATGCAGAAAGGTGGAGTCATTGAACCATCAACAAGCCCATGGAGTTCACCGGTCGTGTTAGTAAAAAAGAAAGATGGAAGCACCCGGTTTTGCGTTGACTACCGGAAGCTGAACGACGGATTGTGGCAATTCTCTATGATGCCATTCGGATTATGCAACGCTCCAGCAACTTTTGAGCGGTTAATGGAACACGTGCTAAAAGGGCTTTACTGGAAAACGTGTTTGGTGTATCTGGATGACATCATTGTCATGGGCAATAGTTTCGACGACCACCTGAAAAATTTAGACCAAGTCCTTCAACGAATTGCTTCTGCCAAATTACGGTTGAACCCCAAGAAATGTAATTTATTTAAAACCGAAGTAACTTATTTGGGACACAAAATCACTACCGGAGGAATTCAGACAGATGAAGACAAAATAAAGTCGGTACGAGATTGGCCTCGACCGAAAAATGTTTATGAAGTGCGAAGCTTCCTTGGGCTCTGTACGTATTACCGACGCTTTGTACCCGGGTTTGCCAATGTTGCAAGAAGCTTACACAATTTGACGAAGAAAAATTGCAAATTTGTGTGGAAAGAGGAGGAAGAAAATGCCTTTCAGCAGTGGAAGGAATTACTTTGTACAGCTCCAATGTTGGCCTATCCAGTTCCTGGCGAACATTTCATTCTGGACACAAATGCTAGTGCACATGGTGGTGTACTCTCACAGATCATCGATGGTCAGGAAAAAGTAATTGGGTACTATAGCAGAGTCCTTGGAAAGCCGAAAAGGAACTACTGCGTCACAAGGCGAGAACTCTTGGCAATCGTCGAATGTGTAAAACATTTTCACAAATACCTGTATGGCCAGCACTTCCTTCTGAGGGCAGATCATGCAGATCATTAAAAATCCGGAAGGGCAGATTGCGAGATGGATAGAAAGGTTGCCGAATTACGATTGCGAAATACAACATCGGAAAGGTGGACAACATAGAAATGCCGATGCACTATCTCGACGCCCATGTGCATTGGAGTGTAAGCATTGCTCTAAGGCTGAGAGATGCGACGGTATAGTCGACATCCGATTAACAAACCTGCAACCTGGTGATGAATAGGAATCCAGTGCTTTAAGGAAAAGCCAACTGGAGAATACAGACTTGGCCAAGGTCATTAGAGCGAAGGTAATGGGTAAAAGACCCACCAAAGAAGAAACGGCATCAGAGAGTCCATTGGCCAGGGAGTATTGGGTGCAATGGAATAGCTTTAAATTGATAAACGGAGTGCTGCATCGTTCATGGGAAAGCAAGGATGGTAAACACGTCAATGATTTGATTGTCCTAACAAAGCCTAGAATAACAGCCGAAGAATTTCACAATGGACCAAGCGGAGGCCATTTTGCTGTTACGAAGACCCTAGAAAAGATTAAACGACGGTTTTACTGGGTGAATTGTCAAGAATCAGTTGCTGAATGGATTAAAAACTGCGTGCAATGCACGGCGGCTAAGGGTACGAAAGCTAGAAGAAGAGGATGATTGCAGCAGTACAACACAAGAGCATCATTTGAAAACGTTGCAATGGATGTAGCTGGTCCATTTCCCACTAGTGACTCCGGGAACAAATATGTGTTGGTGATTATAGACTACTTCAGTAATTGGCCAGAAGTATACGCTATACCAAATCAGGAGGCTAAAACTGTAGTCGAAGCTTTTGTGCAGAATTGGGTCACGCGATTTGGTATACCAATCGAGTTGCATTCAGATCAATGGAGGAACTTTGAATCCGCTATATGGGAAGGGCCATACAAAGTCTTAAAGCGACTGAACGATGTTATGTATCGCATACAATCCTACACGCAGAGACGAGGTAAAATAAAAGTCGTTCATTTGGAGAGACTAGCCTCGTATGGATCAAAGAATTTGGTGTCTGATCGGGACGATCAGACTTAAGTGGAGGGCAGTGTGACGAATTTACAAACATTAAGCACGCCATCTAGTGTGAGATAGATGACATAGAGAAGCAGGCAAACTGACAGGGGAATAATAAGTGTCAGTCAAGAGTCAAGAAGAAGAAGAACTGACAGCGTAACACGAGGGTCGATGTTGAAGAATAAGTGTAATTAACACGTGTAAAATCATAAGTGTAAATAAGTAAATCCATTAAAGTAAGGAGAACGAACTTTTGGAATTTGATTTAGATTATTTCGCAATCCAGAGATCGTGCCTAGGAAGCCGCTAGACGTGAACCTAAAGACCCGTAACAATATTATTTGTACGTCCACACCGAATATTCTATTCTTTGCACCAAACAAAATCAATTTAAAGATAACATCATTTGTTTATGACCGGATACAAAGAATCAGCAACCTTCGTCAAACTATTCCTGTTTACATTTTCCAAGTCACCTGCACCGGCTGGCTTAGCAATCCATTTGGATTCTGTTCTAGTATTCTGTGCATCAACTTCCTTCTCGCTTTTGCTGTTATATTGCGCTTTGATAATGTTGTACATGTGTCCTCCATCTGGCCTTTTGTTTGTTGTTAATATTTGCGGAGTTGTGTTTACAACTCTCGAATACTCCCACCAAGGGAAGAGATGCATGTGAGATCAGTGTTCCGCAGGTTTCATTTCTCGAATTTGCCGCCTGCGTGTTGAGCTTACCACCAGACTTCGACTTGAAGGAATTTAAAGGCATTCAATCACCATACGTCGATTGGATAACATGTATCTCGAATGTATTTGCTGCTACAGAAGTATCTAAGAGAATTACTCCATCGCGCTCTCACTTCGAAAACGTTAGTTGACAAGTGTTGGGACGAAATCTACCGGTGTTCAAGTGCTAATTGTAACGTTTTTGTCATATTAAACCCTCAGATAGATCTCCGGAAGAGTGAACTCAACAGTGGGAAGAACAGAAAATATAACTATCCAATGTTCGTGTGAATAGTAAAATTATCATGCAAAATTGAAACATTAAACAAATTGAAAATATAAATATAATACCTAGTGAGAAATAATGCTTACTAAAAACAGACCATTAGCAATGCTATGAGCGTTATCATAGGCGTTTCTAAGGACTTACTGACCTACCCTCGTAGTTGCATCAAAGCTTGCTACAAAAATATGACAGCCACACTATCATGAATCTCCGAGGAGTAGTCCCCATGGTAATATGTAAAAGAGGCAAAGATTCGCGTGCGTAATCGTTGTGAAAGTTACTGTAACCTGAGAGCTGATGCTGCATTTCTGATTAATTCTCTGAATGATACAGATTGTGTTGTCCATCATTAACTGTGGTACTGACGATTAGTTTTTTCTTGTAAACGTCGTACATTGCGTCCTCGTTGCATGGATGTCGACGAGATTGAACTTTGATCTTGTCTAGATCTTGATTCAGGGATGCGACCTAATTGCATCACAACTGGTGCAATGTTGAATGTGATATTGTGGGGGTTCTCTATACTACATGGAGAACCAACCCACAATTCCAACCACAATTCCATACCTCATTTCGACCGCTTTCAGCGCGTCATTTCTACCCATTCCCCTTATAAGCTATTCTCCTATAAAACATGTTAAACGGACGTATAGCTAAACTCATTATCCTATGCAGATAATGCATAACTGAGTTTAGTTACATTTTTGCCATACGGCAACCCCATTTCGCTAACCCATGAGATTTCCACAGGAAATCGTATCATGTCGGTTAGCAACGGCGGTTGCTTAATCTTGCGACCGCTGGGGAAATTATTAAAGCATTTAAGTTAGTTCCCATGATCAGATTTCCCTAGCCAAGTCAGCGTCCTTTACACTTTCTCCAGACACTTCATTCGCTGGGGGTCAATGCTCTCTTCTCGTAGGTGAATAGCATCAGCTTAATTTGCCCCCTCCTTCACATTTCTGTCTTCGTACAGATCAATTTACTCTGAGATCACCACATTACCGAATTAGGTCAATGGGTTTGGCTCAGAACTACATTGATTCATGCACATACAACCAAATCCACCCCAAGATAATCATACATCGTGTTTCTGTTCTCTCATTCTCCCGCTTTCTTCGATCACCAATTTACCGATGTAATCTAACACACATCGACGAACGTGGCAATGAGAGAGCAGAAGTAGGTTCTCTTTTGGTTGTCAAGTGCAAAAATTAAATTACCCAACTTCATCCCTTTTCGAGTCAGTCATTTCATAACAATCGACCAGATCGGTGGCATGCGGATGCATACGCTCGCGCGCGAAGCAAAACGAAAGACGTGTCTGTCGGCAGTTTGAGTATCGGCAACCATTCCCTTTAAAGAGTTAAAAAGAGTTTGAATTTAAATTAGATCCATTCCAATTCTGTTCGGTCGGCAAGTTCTTATTGTTCAATTTTATAATGCACACTGTTTTAACTCGTGGAAATGTCACCATGGCGTGCATTACATTCTGCTGTTTCATCTCAACTGTATTATTGGATTATTGCACGCACGTACGGTTCAAACTCAACAAATGTGAATGTATACAAGTGGAAAATAACAATAGACATAAAAACAGTTAAAAAAAAAAACAAATAATAAATTAAAGAAAACAATTAAACTACACAAAAAGTGCATTTCATTTCATCATTTTGGATGCTGGCATTTTCAATCTTTCTTACCCCCACAATATAATCGGTTGGTCATTCGTAAATAAAGAAATCAGCACGTATTGTCGGGAAAGCTGCATATTTTGTCATCCGTTGATACTCACAATCCATTAAAATGATATTATTAGTTTCCTATAATTATTACTAGTCTGGGCCTATAATTATTTTCAGGGGTCTCTCCAATGACGTAGTCTTTGTTGATGCCCTTATTGACAATAACGTGTTGATGGAGGACTGAACCTGTAATGTGGGCAGTGTCACATATCGTATTCACATTTTTTGTAAACGATCTGATGTAATTCAACCGAGTCCTCATCAGTTTGTCTTCAGATTGTGTGCGGCAATTTTGAAATATGTGTTCTATCAGCATATCAATGATATCTCCAGTTATGGTTCCTCAGCATCGTAGGCGGTAATCATCAAAAAATATTTGTGGCCCGAGACGACTGGCACCCTCGATTCAGTGCGTTCTCGCTTATCCCCGGTAGTGCCTGCGGGCAAACTTACCCTATTTTGCAATTCATTGCTGTTTGTTTCCTCGGGTGCCGCCCCTCGACAATTCTTCCGGTGGAAGGGCGAAGTATAACGTCTCTAAGATTATTGCAGTTCTTGTAATCTGCGGGGCTTTTCCATGATGTTGGTGAGCCAAGCAATGAGTTTCCATCCGCTGTTTGAGCTTAGCACTAGCGCTTTTATGTTGGTTGCGCCTACTGCACCGTTGACTTCCTCAGCGAGCATACCGCGCTCCTCCTGGAATCCTCTGGTTAGAATGTGTTCCGTGTTTTCTACACATCCGTTGTAGGACGGGCAGTGTGGGTCTTTCTTTTGCTCGAATATGTGCAGGTATTGCTCAAGCACCCGTTTCATTATCGATTACTATATGGTTAGACCCCACGTTGGGCGCCAAAATGTAACATCAGAGTGGTAACTTCTGATATCGACAATTAATATTTTAGGTTATCTCTCGGAGGATACTCCTCCGAGGTTATTAATTTGTTATATTCACCTGTTTGTGTTGAGTTGATCCTTTGGCAGTCTGTAAGAAGGTTTGTTCTCCAGATGGCTAGCTTCACTTTGTTGCGTTGAATAAAAATACTTCTTCTTTCTAGGCAACTTTAACTTTATTTGTATTTGACTATCAATTGTGAATAACCATCCCGGAAAACTTTACTGGTAATTCTATTCTAATCTAACCAAAACAAGAGGCCCGCTGTACAAACGCTAAGGCCGCAACCTCTTGTTCGATTGCTTAGATCACTCTACACTGCACCGCACTGCACTGTACTGTCAGAGAAACCCATTTGCAACCACTCTTTATATACCAAATTATTGGTGAGGAAGTGCAGATGATGCATTTACCTCACCCAGCATGTGTTACCTATTCTGAGGTTATTTGCCTGTCACAGGCCATTCGCATCTTTCAATAATCGTTTAATTTGCCCTGGTAAAAATGCAGCAGTAATGAATTGAGCAACTACTTAATTGCTTTCATATGAAGAACCAATTATAAGGCATTGCCCGTATATGCAAATCGTATCATACGATTAATTGCGCTTCACTGCCGTGTCTGCTATTTCGCCGAACTCAGCACTTTACCGACGATCAATTACTTCGTCGTTGGTGGCCTTTGACAACCGCGCTCGTGTCATATATCTTGTATGACATGGTAAAGACGTATAGTTGAAACATGAGCTTGCCGACCTTGCTTGATCGTGGCGAGCGACCTTGGGCTCGTTTGTCATGATGTGAGTCTTGCGTCGGTCGGTATTATGAGTAATCATGAATATGAATGATATGCTGTGGAAGAAAGCGGCAACACTTTGCTTTGGAGTGGATGGGCGTTTATCGCAACGTGTGCGATATGTATTGTAATTGAATTGTATGTGGGGAGAAGTATTTTGCATTGTATGAGGTATGCATATATATGAGGATTAATCGTTTGAGATGGTGTGAGGATGCTTGAAGTATTAATTGTTTAAGAGGTGGTTGCAAGGCGAGGTGTAACAATCTGCTCACAGAAGCTAGGAGCATTCTGCCCCACCTACATTCGGGATCAGTCTCCCCAGAGCTGCTGCACTACATCCCACGTAGCGCATGTGGTGCTTAAAACCAATTTTTTTTTTTTTTATTAGACTTCTCTCGGGAGAGGCGATCCTATAGCGCCGAGTGGGCGCCCAGAGATGCCATCAAATAACTGTTGCAGTTCTTTTTGAACAGTTGCACGAGTTAACGCTCCGGGAACACTCGCGTGGGAAGGGAGTTCCACAGCTTCACCGCTCTGTGATGGACCGAGTTCTGATGCAGGGATGTTCGCGCCGTCGGAAGATGAACCAGAAACGGGTGCGATCCGTCGGATTGTCTTGTGGAGTGCATATAAAACGAATTGCGTGGAAAAATACCAAGAAACTCCGAAGAACAGTACCCGTGATAAAATCTGCAAAACAGACAGAGGTCGGCTACGCGCCTTCGATGTGATAGCGACTGTAGTCCCGACGTCAGCACCGGCTCCCCGATCAGGCGGATCGCTCATTTCTGTATGCTCTCAAGTAGGTCGAGGGTATGTTTAAGAGCCGAGCTCCAAACATGAGAGCAATATTCGAGCGCGCGTCTAATTTGGGATTTATATAAAGGAAGTTGGGCCGGAGTAAAATATTTCTTGGCTCTAAAAAGATAGCTCAGTTTTCCTGAGGCTGACCTGGCGATACTCGACACAAGTTTATGCCATGATACATTCCCACAGACCGTGACGGCGAGAAATTTCAAACTTTCCCCAGCTCCGAGGAGCCGGCCATTCATCATCAGCTATGGAACCGGTGATCCACTTTTCTTTGTGAATGTTGTATATTGAGACTTCGCTGCATTGAAGTCGACGAGATTGAACCTTCCCCAGTGCAGGACCTTTTCTAGATCCTGATTTAGAGAGTCAATCTGTCTACATCTCAGCTGATGCGACGTAGATGCACCAATCGGCCAAACAGTCGAAAAGGAGGAAACAAGCGTACTATCATCCGCAAAACTGAACACTTTGTTATCCGATGTCTCCAACAAATCATTTATGTGAAGCAAGAACAAGGTTGGAGCCAAAATAGAACCTTGGGGCACCCCCGAATTAACAGGATACAGATCCGAACACTCGCCGTCCACAACAACCCGGATCGATCGATTCTCAAGGAAGCTCCTCGTCCAGTCGCAAAGCTATTGGGAAAGTCCATATTAACGAAATTTGCTCAGCAATGCCCCGTGCCAGACGCAGTCAAAAGCCGTGGAGATAACCAATGCGGCCGCCCTTGACTCAACATGCCATTCAATCGCAGCTGTCCATATATCGGTTATAAGTGTCAAAAGGTCTCCTGTGGACCGCCAGCCACTGAATCCGTATTGACGATCATTCAGAAGTCCGTTGCACTCCAAATACTTAACCAACTCTGTATTGATGACTTTTTCCATTACCTTAGATAGAATTGACAGTAATGCTATCGGACGGTAATTTTGTGGGAGACACGTTTTTCCCGTCTTTGGGATTGGCTGAACTCGAGCGATTTTCCAGCAGGCAGGAAAGGTTCTCCGTGCATAAGATAAGCGAAAGAGTGTGTCAAGTACCGGCGATAGTTCTGGAGCACAGTTCTTAAAAACGATTGCTGGTATTCCGTCCGGTCCGGTTGCCTTCCTACAATCCAGTTCACGTAAAATGCGTTGAATAGTGCGCGGACGAAATCTCACATCCCCCATCGAACACCGTACCGGCGAGATCACAAGTGGCTCCAAAAGGCCGGTATCGAGGTTTGAATTCGCGGAAAATAAATTCGCGAACGCATTAGCTTTATCCTTTGAATTCGTGGCTAACGTCCCGCTCTCTGTCACCAACGGTGGGAAAGAGGAGTATGCGAAGTTACCACTGACAGCTTTTGCCATTGACTAGAAGGAGCGCGAACCAGTTGGGCACCGAAGGAGCTTATTGATCACCCTGTCGTTGTGAGCCTTCTTCGCGGTATCAATCGCCTGATTGCACGCGTTTCTGACTCTAACAAAATTCGTTCTGTTAACATCGGTGGGATTGGAGCGCCATTGCTGAAAAGCTCTATTTTTTGCCGCTGTAATCAGCTCGCATTTTTTGTCAAACCAAGGTTTATCAATCGAACCTCGTTTGATGGAATGTGGAATATACATCTCAATCCCACGAAGAATAATCTCTTATACCGACTCCGCGCATGCGTTAACATCGGAGTTTCCGAAGCACACCTCGGACCATGGAAAGGATGCGAAGAAATCTCGCAAATCGCCCCAGTTAGCGGCCCCATACTTCCATTAATGTCGAAGCTGCCTAGGCCGGTTATTCGCTTGATATGCAAGTTTCCCAGTGGCGCGGTATACATACTCGGTACGGATATCAAAAACAGATCCAGAGTGTTCGCATAATCGCCTCGGGCATTCGGCACTCGCGTTGGCTCCCCCACGAGTGGAGTCAAGTTGTGGCTTACAGCAAACATCTCCGCCAGCCTCCCAGCCACGTCGGTTCTGTTAGAATGTAACAACCAGCCGGAATTGTGCACATTAAAATCGCCAAGGGCAACAATTTCAGAAGCTGGGTGGTTGATCTGTATCCAGTCGACGGTATATGAAAGATGTTCGAAAAATGTCGCCGGTCGATCGTCATTCGGGGAGCGGTAAAGAAATTTAACGGAATTCCTCAGCACGACCCTCAACCATATAATGGCGTCCATATTATTGGGTTCCAACGCCTCCATCCTCTGGCAAGCCAGATTGGACCGCGCGAAGACACAGACTCCGCCGTTAAAACGGAATCTCGAATGTAAGTCGTATCCTGAGCAACGAAGATATGTCGAATCAGTTGACGAATCGACCTGGGTCTCAGTTAGGGCAAGGATATCAGGTGTCGTTGTTTGCAAATATTAGTGGACGGCGTTTACAGTGGTATTGGTGAAACCGATGCCCCTGATGTTACAAAATGCCGTCACCAGTTGAGCGTGGGCCGAGCCTCGAGAGCGGGCCCGGTTATGCGATGACGAACCTCTCAAAGTTCCATTATTTATCATGATATCTGCATGATGTTCCCCCTGACATAGTCCCCCCCGGAGATACGAATGGCAGACTAGTTTACCGCCGGAATTCTTTATATCAGAAGGTACCATCATGACTTATCCCCATGTCAGTCCGGGCCATCAGCCACACATCCGAAACACCGTCGAAGATTTCTCTCGGCGATATCGCGGAATGTACAGTGTGGTATCTCACATTGGGACCGACTACCACCTAACCAACCTTTTCTCGAACCGGCCCATCAGCCAAGCTCCGAAAGATGGCCAGGGATTTCTCCAGACCATTTCACGGAGCCTAAAGCTTAATGGAGTGGTATTTCACCGGGCGCACAGGGCGATGGGACCCCGGCTACCACTCGGCCTTTAGTCGCCTCTTACGACAAGCTGGCCTAGCTGTGAGTATAACCTAACGCCCTACTCACAGGCCCATGCGGTGATCCAATATAACCCCTAGATATTCTATGAGGCTGGAATTTATTATGCTTCCAGTATCAATTCTGTTTTGCTCTCTGCTAGTTTCAATCCAGCATTTATGAGTCAATCGTTTTTATCGCCTGATTCGATTTTTCACAATTTTTTTGGAGCTGTCTAGGCGGGGTGTAGTGTTAACTATATGTCATCCTGCAGACCAAATGAAACGAAGAGATAAATCGTCGAAAGGGACTTTATATGTCTTCTCAAGTGGAAGTTTACTTAATCGTGTGAGGCGAGATGAAGTTTATCTGCTACTTTATTCATATATTCGTACCTATTGCACTATGCTGAAAGATGGTATCCAAATGGAGAAACCCAAAAGCGAAAAGCACTACAGAAATCCCGTCTACACATATCTAGAATGTGCAACGAACATGTCTGCTTCGTTGAAGAGTTGAGTAACATTTGTAGTTAAGTGAGAATTGGAAGTACACAATAATACAACTGTTTTATGTAGAACAGGCTGCGTTTTATTTCAAAGAGTATAGACACCATATCATCTCGCCCGAGCATTTTCCGAGAATATAACTTTGAAGAAAATAGCCAAATTTGGTACTTGGAAAGTAATCTTGTTGAGGTCGTGGTTATAGCAAATACATTTTCAACACGAAGTCGTCTGGATATGTTTTCCTTCCTTCTTTTTCTACGACTTGCTCGCGAGGTATACGAATTGATTCAAAATCAACAATGGTATATGCTTCTCTAGCAAACTCCGTGGAAATTTTCCGATTCGAATGAATGCCTCTAAAAAGTGCATTACAGTACAACCGTCAATTCCGACTTCTTGTTTAAGCCTGGAAATGAACCACATATAACCATCTATGCTGAAAGTATAATTGAAAAACTCACGCTAGATTATTCTCGATTAGCGACAGTGCATATTGACACATATATTTGATATAGGAATGAAGCACATCCGGATGGAATTGATTAAGAATCGTGAGGATTCCATTCAGCATTGCAATTCCGTCAATGTGATCTTTCGTGTTCTTTGTCACTAGCATGTTCACATTCCGTGAAAATTGGAACTTGTTCACGTGTGATATTGTAAAGAGAAAAATGAATAGCGGTGTGCCCGAAGAGTTTTTGGTCGTAACAAACACTTGCCGCAGTGGGTCGTAGTTACCGCTGAATTGCAAATATTCACAAAGCTCGGAAAGGAGCTCTTTTTCCGGTTTCGGCTTCGCTTCATTTTCCTGATGCTCACAGAGGTCAGTCAGCAAAGATCTGGAATGGAAAAAAGGATTGAAAATAGAGGCGATATTGGAAACACATAACACTTACTTATTGAATGTATCTAAGGACGAGGCTAAGTTCTTTGAATTGAATTTGCAACTTTTATTTAACTCATAGGTAATGTGCTGCCTAAGCATTTGCTTGTGTCCCAGTTGCAGTATCCAATTAAGTATAGTCGGCCAAACCTTCAACCACCTATTTGTGAATTGTGTGTAAAACTTTGTTGGGTTCTTTACAATGGGCTGTTCTGCTAGTTCCTTCGTGAGGATGTTTATAGCTTCTAGCCACATTTTATCATTTGCCATATTCTTTTGCATCTTTTCCAGGTTCTTTTTTAGATCCGTAATGAACATGTATGAGTACAGACGATCTAGTCCTACTAATCCCGCTGGTCCAATAGCTTCCAAGACTTTTGTAAAAAACCTTGAATCTAAAATTTCTTTATGGGTTTTCTTGTCGTACCAAGTCGCTTTTAGGTCCAAATATATCGTTGATCTTGGGTCAGTATTTTGTAGGATCTCTCTAGCCAAGCGTCCGATAAAGTTATTGGATGCAAAGTCACCTGTGACGGGATTGAATGTGGGTATAGGAATGGTTTGACTTTGATAAGATGACTGATAGTCCAGCACTTTGTTTCGAAGGAACGCATTGCATTCGCGCTCGACATTGTAATTGATAATCCGAGACAACTCTTGCTGGAGAATCTTCAACCCGTGAATGTTTAGATAATCTTGAATATATTCGAAGGAGCGTTTGTAGCCATCCATGGTTTTTGAAAGTTCCATCAATTTTTCTTCTAGGTCACCCGGTTTTCCCTTCACCGCAAATATGAGACCCACATTGAGAGCGTGAGACAGATTCTTAACCAGTTCCTTTCGAATGCCATCTTCTAGTAATTGTTTGGGATCGAGTTCAATCACCCCAACGAGAGTTTTCTTCATCATAAGAATTCCTTCGGTAAAAACAGCGATTGAGAAAGTTAGTTTGGCTACTTTATATCTTTCGTCGTATTGTGCGTATTCCTTTAGCTTATCTTTTTCAAGTCTTGTGGGGATTTCTTTGATCACCGTCGTTTGCATTTGAATAATTCTGGCAAGAATGCTAAATATTGTTTCCGGAATTATTTGGACTACCTTTCGAATGTAATTAGCTAATTCTGAGCTGTAGTATTTGGAAACCGAAACTAGATCTTCGCTCTTTGCTTGGTTTATGCGAAGCAAAGGTATCTCCAGAGCACTGGCTAACTTTAGAAAAGTTGCACGTAATCTAGTCACCAGTTTTGGTTGTTTCTTGATGCTCTCTTGCATAATTTTTGTATAGTTGAAATCGATTAGTCGCCAAGCGTAGCTTAGGTCACTGATTAGTTGAATATTAATGAGGATGTCTTCTTTCACGTTAATTATTTGGATCAGGTTTGTAAGAAAGTCCTTAGTTTCTTCGAGGTACTGCTTGACCTGCATGTTGGATTGGAGATTATGAAACTCTTGCACCTCTTCGAGGGCTTGAATAATTTGTATTATCGTTCGTCCTGCCGTATTAGGATTATCAGCACTTAAATCATTGATTTTCTTACTGATCTCGGCAAACCAACGTTTAAGATCAATGTTCTTTTCAATTTTCGATAGCGGCCGGCTTCCGGAAAATGCTTCACTCAACTCGTTCGTTCGCTCCAAGGCTTCTTCCTTCAAATTGTTCCACCTCGAATGCTTTTCAGTGATCAAATCTTTTAGTATTTCCTTCACGATTAATTCCAATTGACTGCAATTTAAAAGTAACTGGAAAACCATGGATAGCTGGAAATCACTTTCCGTCTGAATCAATTCACAAATTTGCTTATACCGCTTTCCCAATCCAATTTCTAAAGTTGGATTACTGGTATGGAGCATAAACCAACGTAACACCACATTACAGTTACGAATTAGTGCAATAATGTTGGTCATAGATTGGAGGACAAATCGCTCTGTGAGGACACCTTCTTTAAGGATTTCGTTTGTTTCTGAGATAACTTTTTTCAACTTTTCCTTGTGCAGCAAGCAGAACCCTTTAACGGAATTGGTTTCAACAACTGGACCTAAAGCTGACTTGGCGGCTTTAAAATGGTCCCAGGCATCCACTAGATTCACAGTGATGCCCATGTAGACTGGAACGACCCAATTATCGGAGAAAAATTTATCGGTGATCTCCCTCATTTGAGCCACCTGCCCACTGAGGATTTTTGGTGAAAAATATAAACAGATGAATAACATTCCTGCTTGATTGGACAGGGCAGTTGAACGGTGATCCGGATGTGGATAGATCGATATTTGGTTGTATATATCATCAGACCGCAACCGACCGACTACCATATCTATGAAGGTTTCATCAAAAGCGAAGCGACTGAAACGGAAAAAGACGAAAGGCCTTATAGAGTCAAGAATATCAAATCCAACTTAGAGCCTCAAAATGATAACTCGCGGATCGACCAAAATGTTTGGTTTTTTATAACTTCTCGACAGCCAATACAATCAAGAAAACTCAAGATAAGGATAATAATAGCAAGGAGGTGGTGCCAGTATAGAGGGTGTATTACCAAAACTTAACTTGTTCGTGAATCTCCCAAACCACGGCTCTTACACGGAAATCTAAAGCTTCAAATCTAAGATATTGGTATGTTAGAAAGAGCACAAAACATACTGTAGAATTATATTCGTTTTATCCTGGCGGCTTCGGATATCATTCGCCTCAGTTTAATTGTAGAAGACGTAGCAGAGGTAGTTCGGAAAGATTTGTTGCATAGTTTTCACGTTCACGTCAATAGTCGACGACATTTTTCTAACCGACTGATCTGGATCCTGAAAATCAGCTTCTGACTCTGTGAAATGAAGCCGGGCGTCCTGACAACTCGCTTCTTCGAAAGAATTTTCCTCCCCGGTGTTGCAAAATATCCGACTTATTGAACTTTGCGGCGATATCACACAAAGAGGATCTCTCGAGAACCCGAAGAACCGAGTGATCGAACTATCATCGAGCGCTCAGTTCCCAGTGGGAGCTCTTTCTTCGTTTATACTTCGTACTTGGCTTCAATATTGCAACTGTTTCGAGATGATTGTGATTTGGGATGTGCGTCAAACTATTTGAACGCTAATCGGGACATCTTCCAGTGATATTGAACGGGGGGAATTTTAAATTTAGTTTTGTCCGGATGTTGGTGAAACACCCTGTACTGCAATGCCAGTGTGTTTTGATTATTTTATTTAACAATCTGCAAGCGTTAAAGAAGTTATTATTGCCCACACGAGGGGTACGATACGGAGCGCTCGGCTACGGTCGAGAAAATGCAAATAAAAGGAAAAGAAGAAAAGACAGAGTTGCGAAAATGTTTCCGACAGTGCTATAATTGTAAACCGTATGAAATCTTTGCAATGGATAGTATTATAATTTACCTGAAGTAGTTCTCAGGATAATTTGTCACAGGCTTCGCATTTGGTTGAGATGAGAATCCGGTTGATCTTAGTAGAGTGCACACATCGTCTATATTGCTATCCCCGTGGCATTTAGACGCACTGTAGCGGTAATAAGATACAAGTAGACGTTCTCTTATTACTCCCGGAATGTGATAATCGATGACCAAAAGAATCACTCCAAAGAGATAAAGTGATTCACACTAAATAAAAGATATATTTATTCTATTTGCTGGTAACATTTTGTAGAGAAAAAAAAATAGGGATTTATATAGGTCATATAGGGCTACAACTATTCGAATTCACCAGGAAGGTGAAGAGGACTGGGCGATAGGGGAGGTAGGAGGCTGGGGAAGAGCGAGTGTATGTGAGGGTGGCAAATACGGCATTTGTGAGACACACAGTGAACGACATGTGTACGGACTGGTGGTGGTGGTGTTGGGGGGGGGATTGAAATTGTGGGTAGGGCTTGAAAGGTGGGGGGGACTAGTTTGAGAGCGGGAGAGGAGAGGTTGGATTGTAGGGTAGAGGGGTTATTGGATGGTGGGGGCGAGGTTGGGACGGATATCTTCTGAGACGTCATTTGAGAGCGAGAGTGGAGAGGTTGAAATCGAAGGAGGTGGGGAAAGAGTTGGCCAGTCGTAGCATACGCGAGATGGGTTCGTTTGCGCCATAAGAAGTGTGATGAGCGGGTTAGTAAAAGAGTCGAGGGTTACGTACGTTACGGGGGTTTGTGTGAAATGTTATAGTGTAGAGCAGGCTTGGGCAATTGATTGAGCCCGATAGAAGACGATGGACAAAGATGATGTCGGCATAGATTCTGCGCTCTTCAAGTGTTATAAGATTGATTACAGGGAGCCGGCTTGTGTATGGTGGTAGAGTCAGCGGATTTTCCCAGTTTAGTCCACGGAGGACAAATCGCAAGAAACGACGTTGAACGCTCTCGATACTGCAAATGTGAGACAATTGATACGGGGACCAGACCTGACTAGCATATTCGAATAGTGGGCCGACAAAGATTATGTAGAGTGAACGGGTGACGTAGGGGTTTGGGAATTCCTTCGAGCTGCGTTTGACAAAGCCAGGGGGGGTGTTGGCCTTCAGGATTATGTCATCAATATGTGCGGTAAATTTGAGCTCCTTGTCGCATAGGGCGCCCAGGTCGCGAATCGAATCAACCGATGTTAGCGGTTGGTTCAGTGAGAGATAGGAGCGTGGCTGGGCGGGGGAGCGCTTTCGGGATAAGGTGATTGTGTGACATTTGGCGATATTCAGTTCTAGGCAGTTATTTTGGCACCAAGTCACAAAGCCGTCAAAATCCGAGTGGGGAAGTGAGGAGTCTAGGAGAGAGCGGATTGTCTTGAAAATGTTAGTATCATCTGCGTAAAGCGAGATGAAGGATTGATAGTAGAGTCTATGTCGTTAATGGTTAGGATAAATAGGAGGGGGGCGAGATGACTGCCCCGGGGGACACATGGGGCTGGAAAAAAAGGATCGGAGAGGGTGGTTCGATAATTGAGATAGGATGAGATCCACTTGATTAGCAGGGGTTCAAAGCCGAGGGAAGATAACTTAAAGAGAATGAGTTTGTGGGAGATTTTGTCGAAGGCCTTGCTAAAGTCGGTAATGACTACATCGACTTCATCGCCGTGTAGTGATCCTAAATCACTACTCCCATCCAAATCCCCAATATTTCCTATAACCCCAACCTAATTCCTATAGTGACAGACTCTTGCGTTCTTGACCCTTCTCTCTCTCGATCTCTTCGGATCAAACCCCCACAATTTCTTCTTCAGTACAAAACTGAAGAAAGCACCCTTCCCAACAATATTCCCCTCTATAATAGAGGATTCCTGGACCCAACCCATAGGGTCTACTATTAACAAACCACACACACGAACGCACAGCACAAGACGGCACAAACACAAACATACACACCGACCAAAGCGCAGATTATCAGACGCCAAAGAAGTGATCTGTGTTTACTACCGCACCCAAGACCTACCGGTCTTGTATGATTTCTTTCCCACCATCCCTCTATACAAGTAGTTAGAGAACACCTGGACTAACACTGTCCACACTATCCTTGGATACCCCCCCTTTTTTCTTTTCTTTTCAGTTATCGCGAGACCGAGCCCAACATCCTCACGGATGTGGGTGATTCTGGTTATCGCAAGATGACCAGAAGTCAGAGACAAGATGGACACATCTGTCCTTGTCTCGCTAAAGTCGGCCCTCTCGCCACCCATTTTTTTTTTTTTTTGGATTCGTGATCAGTCGGAATCCAGAGGGCCGAAGTTGCGCTCAAATATTTTAAAGGCAAATAAAATAAAATAAAGTAATACTTTAAACACCGAGAACCCATTGTTTTTTATTGCCTCGTTCGCCGAAAAAATCAAACTCCAGAAACAATCTATTTGGAAGGAACTTGCGTTAGAAGATCGACTCATCGGGGAGGCTCCCAGTAAAGAGGCCGGGCACCTCCATTACGCCGCCCTCACATCTCCAGGAACATAGGTCTGTGGGGGTTCTCTACATTACACAGAGAACCAACCCACAACCCTAACCTGTAAACATGCGAACAACTCACAATAGCATACATCTCCCAATCTGCAATAAATCATTTTCCAAACCTCCAACAGAATATAATTCAACCGAATATATTCTAACCATCCGCGCATTCATTTTCCCAAAATTGCTTCGGTCAATTCTCCACTTAATTCATAATTCCTCTTTGTGACCAAGCAATCTTAATTTCCCCGAAATTCATATGCCATAACGAAACGCATATCCAAATCCTCAACGGAACATTAACAGCTAACCAAGGCGCGCACATTTACCCGAAATTCATATGCCATAACAAAACGCATATCCAAATCCTCAACGGAACGTTAACAGATAACCAAGCCGCGCACATTTCCCCGAAATTACTTCGGTTAACG
Organism: Microdon myrmicae; assembly: GCA_963931805.1. Classification (NCBI taxonomy): domain Eukaryota; kingdom Metazoa; phylum Arthropoda; class Insecta; order Diptera; family Syrphidae; genus Microdon; species Microdon myrmicae. The sequence continues at coordinate 143,040,887 of OZ007498.1, read as the reverse complement.
TTTCACCCAAATAATATTCCTTGCTTGCACCCAAGCAATACCAATTTCCCCCGAAAATGCATGCCCACACTTGCAATGCGTTCCCCAGGCCAATTTCCCGGTACACCCAACCATCGAATTCAACCCAGCCTGTACGGCCAGAATTCGCTGGAACTGAGTTCTTATGCGAGCATTGCAACTCCTGCAAAATTCTTTATAATTGGCAGCGAGCCTAATTTCGCTATGACGCACCGCCACGACGCATTGAATGAATCATTCTCATTCACAAGTCAGTCGTCGTTCACCTACCACCGCGCGCACACCAGGTCGTCGCTATCCATCCGCCGGGCCATACACATCAAGGGAATACCAACTCACCGAGGAGTCAAGTCGAAGTCGTTGCCCTGTCACGGTCGGAAGAATATTTCTAAATAACGCGTCGGATTCGAGCGTCCGCACATCACCGCCGAGCACCCCGTCCTTGGAAGCCCGTGCTCTTTAGGAAAATGACGTTCTCCCGTAAGTTATTGTTTGCCGATCCGCTTTTCATTGAACTCTTTCGGTTTTCCTCGAACGTGAATGAAACGCGGATCGACCGTGTCGGCAGTAAAGGAACATGTATCGCAACAGACGTCTAGGGGAAAAACCAATCTCTGATCGCGCGCCAGTCCATCCAAGGGACGATTAATACTAACAAGGGAGACTGCCCCCTTACATCGGTGTAGTGCTTAACCCTTTAGTTTGCATTCGCGTGGTGTTATTATTGTACCGAGACTCCCTCTCATAATGCAAAAGTCGGTCTCCTTAAAGGAAACAAGTAGCGGAGTAAAGGGAACGCTCAAATAACATTATACAAAAGAAACAAAAAGAACACTCAAATAACATTCATGTACAAAATAAAAGGAATACTCAAATGTCATTTATACAAGAGAAATAAATGGAACGCCTAAACGACGTGTATGCAGAGCGAAGCCGTGTGTTTTCATTTCCCCTTTTTCTATAAGTGCACATGGTGTAGCGGACCCCCGTACTTACGGACAACTTTCTACGAACAATCTTCGGTGGCGCAACTCGGTGGGAGTGTAGTGAACCCATGTCCCTGCAGACATCTGAACCCTTCCCCCACAGGTCCACCCTAGAAGGACGGAGGTAAGAAAACAATATTAAATACAAATATAACCTGCACAGCCGTTTTCTAGGGCAGGGAGCGTGTGGGATGTGAATTCGACAAGGTTGGTAGTAGTGGACCTGCCGGAGAGGAAGCCGTGCTGGTTGGGACAGATGATGGGTGTGCAGCGAAACGCTAACGCATCATATAGAAGGCCTTCGAACAGTTTAGGAATGTGCGAAAGCTTAGCAATGGGACGATAATTGGATATATCGTTTTTATGGCCCCTTTTTATGTATGGGCGTTATGTAAGAGGATTTCGAAATGTCAGGGAATATAACTTGTGCAAGGGATATATTGAAGATTGAGGCGGGCGTGAGAGAGAGAGAAGAGGAACTTTTTTTTTTTGAAATAGGGTAGCAGGGAGTCCGCCTGGGCCGGGTCTGAAATCGTCATTCAGTTGTTCAAGGTTTTCTATAACTTGGTATTGTTGAATGTGTAGTGGGATGAGGGCCGAGAGAGAATTCAGACGCGTATTAGGAAAGTGTTCCACAACTTATTCCTCTTGTTACGAAGGGTGCGGAGTTTGCGGTTATACCAAGGGGGCGATGAGAATGATAACCTGTGTCGGGAATATGTGACATATAGGGATATGGCGTTGTAGATTTCTGAGTGAGAGGCTGTAGCGACCTCTACACTTCTATCGTTTAAGCGGAGTGTGATATTGCTGAGGTACTCATTTGTGAGGCGGAAATTAGCTTTTCGGAAGTTGTAAGAAAATTGGTAGGGGGGAGGTGTGGAGTGGGCTGAGCAGTCATGGTATAAGGATAAGATAAGCGAGGAGTGGCGGTTGTCAATGGTTGAGAGGGTGTGGGGACTGAAGGCAACTGAGGACTTAAAGGGGCCTGTGGTGAATACAAGGTAAAGTTGTCTGCCCAGATGGTTTTGGACATTGCTTACTTGATATAGGCCAGAGTCGGTGAGGCTGTCTACAAAGGGACATTCTTTGGTAGTAGTGGAGTTTGAGATGTAGTGGGACTTATCGTCAGACAGCGCCCATTAGAGATGGGGGAGACTAAAGTCGCCAAGGACTACAATGTCGTCTTAATGAGGATAATGAGCAAATTTTAAATAAGTGTTAACTGGAGATACAATATCGCCGAAGTGATAAATGTAGCAGCAAAACAGAACAGAAAAGCAGAAATAAAATTAATAGGAAGGGAGAAATAAAATGTAGAGATTTTAAACCACAGTTGTAGACTATTATGTAGAATTTAAGATAAAGACTCCTGTTCGGTTCACTAGTCTTTAGTTCCGTAAGGCGTACGGTTAATAAATTGTAAGCGTACTCACTCTTCCCCGCGCTCCTATTATCCAATGATGACTTTAGCGTGTGGGGCTATCCGATCTTGTAGGATAGTGGAGAGTATCTTATAGGCGGTACTCAGCAATGTTGTACTATAGTTGCTGCACAGTGTGATATCTCCCTTCTTATGTATGGGGCAAATTGTTCCACGACGTCAATCGTCCGGCATTTCCTCCTGCTCCCATAAGTGCACCACGATCTCATGAATTGCGTGATGTAACGCTGTCCCTCCTTGTTTGATCAGCTCAGCTGGTATGCCATCAGCTCCGGGGGCTTTATTTGATTTGAGCTGTCTTATGGCTTTTAATGTTTCCTCAATGCTTGGTGACGGCAGCATTTGGTCTTGATTTTGCATTGGTGGTGCTTCCAATTCTTCTGTGAGCTGACAATTTAGCAATTCATTGAAGTGCATGTCCCATCACTCCAGAATTCAGGATCGGTGATCATATTACCGTCTTTATCCGTGAAGTAAGTGCAGCGTCGTGTGGATCTCGCTCTCTACTTTTCTCTATTTCACAGACTAGATTTTTCCCAGGCACTTTTCTTTTGTCTGTGAAGTATTTTTTCAGATCTTCTGAGCTCTTTGTATTTCTCCTCGCGTACCCGCGTCCTATGGAATTGCTGCATTGTCCGATATGCAGCATTCTTACATTCAATTGCCAGTTTGCACTCATCATCAAATCAGTCTCTACGACTACTGCCTAAGATGGACCTAGCAGTACTAATGACAGTATTCTTAAGGTGTGTCCATTTCTCTTCTACGCACGGTATTCTGGTCTAAGGACTTACTCTCCCTCGGTCGGTCTCCGAAGGCGAGTCCTAGCGCATGACCAAAGGTGTTACTGGTATTCTCATTGCGTAAGGCAGCCGTGTTGATTCGAACCTGATCCGCGAATACAATATGTCTCCGTAAGGCAATCGGCGCTCGGAAAACTTTACCAACAAGATAGTGATCCGAGTCGACGTTGGCACCTCGATACGTTTGCACCGTCATCAGGCTCGAGGAGTGGCAGCGATCTATCAACACGTGGTCAATTTGGTTGCGAGTAGCTCCATCAGGTGATACCCAAGTGGCTTTGTGGATATCTTTACACGGAAACCTGGTACTCGCAACGACCAAGCTTTTTGATGCTACCAGTTCGATGACCCGTAGTCCATTCTCATTAGTGTTCTCATGCAAACTATGGGAACCTGTGTAGTACCTGAACACCGGCTCCCGACCTGTTTTGGCATTCAAATCACCAAGAAAGATTTTCACATCGTATCTTGGACAGGCATTGAGGGCCCGTTCAACGTTTTCGTAGTATTCTTCCTTTTCGTTGTCTGGGGACTCCTCTGTAGGTCCGTGAACGTTTATTAGGCGTATGTTCTTAAACTTGCCTCGCACGCGAAGAGTGCATAGCCTTTCGTTTATTGCATTAAAGCCGATAATGGCAGGCTTCAGTTTTTGGCTGACTAGAAAGCCCTAGAAAGGAATAAATGTCATACTCGTTTTTTTGAATAACACCACTCCCCATCCATCCTATTTCTTGTAATGCTGTTATGTGAGCCTTATATACGGACAGGGTATCTGCTAGCTGCTGTGCAGCTAAGCTCTGTATAGTGAGCGGATTCCATGAGACAATTCTTAAAACCTTTCTCAGGATAAAATTCCCATTCATTTCCTAGAATTGCACTTCGATTGAAGCACACACAAAATCTTGTTTGTGCTTCCCGGAACTTTTGTACATATTTTGAAGCAAATCTCTGTAGATGCAGAGTATAAAAAGGTGGCGTATTTTGGATTCGAGATCAGTTATCTATACCCCAAGAATGAATTTCATTAAACATGTGACCCACATTCTTCGGTCGGTTTAAGCATCTGCAGAACATCCTACCGGTCTTGTATGATTTCTTTTCCACCATCCCTTCATCCAAGTAATTAGAGAACATTTAACTAACCCTGTCCACACTATTAGTCCAAAATCTAAATGAAAACGCATTGCCTTTTTCGTTGCCTATTCTCGTTCGACAATTACGGGAAAGTTCACCACATCAACGGTGGGACATTCGGGAGCACTTCGGAAAGAAGACCAAGTCTGTTGGCAACATAGCTACGTGGGGCGTTCATCACCTCCCGGGGTCATGCTTAATCTCAAGGAGCACTTGTCGACAGTGCGGTCCATCCAGAAGGCTGAAGAAGAAGAAAAGTGAGCACTCTCCCTCTACACCGCCTTTGCCGGAACCTCTTAACCCGTCAACAGGGCTCGATACGCCCACACCAGTGGTCGGCAGAATCCAACCGGCCTCCAGCCACCGAAAGTAGCCCGAGCAGACCTCCCAACTACTTAAGGTAAGGCCAAAAGCTGTAATCTAAAATAACCTAATAGCTGCTAGTGCTGCTAGTCTTCGCTGAGTGGATTGCACCAGCCAAACAAACATCTGGCGTCAATAGCACACCTGCGGAAATAATAAAACAACTGTACCGATGCCGGACAACGGTTGACACCCCTCCCACAGAGGCAAGCTCAAAACTAGTAATTAACAATATCGGATGTGGATTGATTATTAGGTAAGTATGTGAATTAAAGAATTGTTGGCAATTTATAAAAGAAGAAAACTTATCAAGATTTACTGTGAGGTCATTGATATCATGAAAAACAATAACGGTAAATTCGGGTGTGCGGGAAAACTAAAACATATAAACGCGAATAGAAATATGGTCGGAAGGGGTGCGGCAGGCCCCGAAGAACATTTATACTAAACTGGATGACATGGCCGGAAATTGGTGAGAGGTGGACATCCGACTTCTGTTGCGGGTTCGAATAAGATCAGGAATCAGTACTGAATCAAATTTGTACTAAGAGGGTATTGTCGACATAAAATGTATGATTGTATTCAACTATATTATTATAGAACGTAACACACTTCTACTCAAATTAACAAAAACCCGCTCGCACTGTGGTGTGACATTTAAGGGTATTCCAAAATCCCTTTGTGCGCGTGTTAGTGCAAAAAAAAAAAAACGTCTACAATTTAATAGTTCAATGAATGGAACCTAAAATAGGAGACATGAGAAATGTTTGGTGTTGGCTATCATTTTGCAAGTATTAATCAACAATTTATGAATTCGGAGGGAATAGATTATACTAACCATAAGTTGTTTGCCTTCGGCATCTTGTAGCACCGATTCTAAAGTCTGCTGTATGTAATAACCCCGATTGAGCTCGTCTATAAAGTTTTTGAGGTCTGTTGCATATTGGTGTGTACTTTCGAAAGCCAAGTAAAATCGTGTTAGTAGTTCCAAGTAGTTGTCACGGAATTCTTCGTCGAGGTCTTGGAGAACCTGTGAGTATTCTTATGGATTGTTTGCTTTTACTACACAATATCACTTTACTTACAGGGTTTTCTTCAATTTTTTTATCATGTGCTTCGGCGACACGAAGATAGCTAAAATCAGAAATAATATCTCCATACTTCTGTTGATCCGCCTTCGTTTCCAATCTACAAATTCCGAATATTTATTAACGAAATGAATTTTATGAGCCCATGACTTGTACTTGAACACTTCAGGAATATAATCTTTCAATCTGAGAATTTCAGCTATTATTGAATTGCCCATAGACACAATTGTGAGAAGATTTTGCCCACACAAATTATTTTCAGCTAAAAACTCAGTCATCTTTAAATGAGAATAAAATTCAAAGAATTTTAGCTGCCTTGTAGGTAAACTAAAACATTGGTTGTCATTTTGACAACCTGACGTTCATGACAGCTGCAAAATAAAATGGACACTCATTTACATATTCAGAATGTACTTACTTTCCGGGACTAGAACATTTTGCGCTAGTGGTCCTTTTTTAATATATACAGTATTTATTTAACCGAAAATTAAAAGTTACAATAAGTAATATTGTTACGAGAATCTCGTTGTCGAGCGAGGAATGTCGTCGGTCGAGATCTCCTTGTGGTGTTCCGCCGAACGAGGAATGTCGTCGGGGAACCGTTTATTGTGAAATACTGGAAGGAAGACGGTGCACCAATGCTGTTTGCACGCTGGTTCTGCTGGTGACCGATGCACTCGATGATATAATGTCGCCAGGAAGTCACTTTCCCTTTTGCTTGTTCGATTTGCTGTTCTTTAGCGTTGCTCCTCGTTGTACCAAGTTCTATTGATGGAGACTGCTGATCGGCTATGATCCTGATTATGATGTTTCCCACTTTCACTCACTGCACTCTGTCTTTTATGTTTTAATGTCTTCAGTTTAATGTGTACCTGTCCTTGAGCATCCGGCTCGAAGGACCAGAAAATGTTCGGTGAAGTGGTACGCGTTTCGTTGGCCGCCGATGGACGGTCACAACGAACAATGGCTGTCGCAAAGGGGAGAGAGCAGCGCGCTCAATGTATAAGAGCCCGTCACCAATTGAGCGAGTACCAATTAATAATAACAAGTTATTCTTTATTGTAATATCAAGTTATTCTTTATTGCTTAAGGAACGTTACAATACACAATGAATTGTAAGTTTGGCTGACTGCAACGACTGGGAATAACTTACTGTTCCGCTTGACTGTGTGAGCGCCGCGAAGGTTGATTGCAGACTGACTGAGTGGGCATAACTGCCAATTCAAAAAGGGACGCTATGACCTCATCGTTGCTGACAATCGGCCATCTGGTGCCAGCTGCCGCGCAACTGGCATACACTGCGAATGTACTAGATTTCTCCAGTACATTCCAGCACATCCAATTGCCAATCCGCAACAAATATACTTAAGTTTAATAGATTGGTTATATAAAAATCGTTTACATTTTGTTTGTTAACATTTTCCAAACAGTTCTTTTTAAATGTGCTTAGGATTTGATGGGATTTATATATATTTGTAATTTTTATTTTTCCTGGAAAAAGTCAGAGAAAAAAAACAGGAACTCTGTTTATTTTAGCTTAGCCTATTTAAAATTACTTACCATAACTTAATCTAATTTTATTTACAATTTAAAATATTTAATTTTTGCAATAATAGTGACAATTTGATTAAAAATTTACTATTATTACTATTAATTGGTCTGTAGGAACCCGGAAGTTCATGAGCTCACCGACTCGACGCCGCCATCGTTCCCTGTGTTGTGGAAATACTGACGGCCAGTAACGAAATGTTGAAGGAAATTAACAAAAGACTACAATCCGGCAACGCTAGTTGGCGTGCAGTTAGTAAACTCCTAAAATCCAAACTGCTATCACGTAATATAAAGCTCCTTGTCTATAGAACAATACGGATGCGAAACATGGGCTCTAACAAAGTTCTAACGGGTATCTTTGGCGGTAAATATGACGAGCAGGCAGAACAATAGAGGAAACTCCACAACCACGAACTGGAAGAGCTACGCCGCAATCCTGCAGCAGTGCGAGTAATCAAGTCGTGAAGATTAAGATTGGCCGGACTCGTGGCGCGAATGAGCAATGATAGGACCGTGTATAGAATTCTTGACGGTAAGCCAACGGGAAAGAGACCGACAAGACGGCCGCGACGGAGATGGGTGGACAGTGTTAGGCTTGACCTTGAGGAGATCGGATCAGATAGTCAAGCGTGGAGGGAGAGTGCATAGGGCAGGGGACGATGGCGGAGTCGAGTCGGTGAGGTCATGAACATCCGGGTCCCTACAGACCAATAAAAAGAATAGGATACCCAATGACACTGACTCCATTATCAAATACTCATCCATCTCCCTCTATGCGCACGACGCTAAACTCTACAAAACGACCATCTCTCCTCTCGACTCCTCACTTCTCCAAACGGATCTCGGCAGCTTCTCAACGTGCTGCCATAATAACTGCCTCGAACTCAACGTTGTCAAATGTCACCCCATCACCTTCTCACGTAAACGTCCCCCCCCCCCCCCCCCCTACGCACCTACTCCCTGCCAAACCAGCAGATACCATCTGTACCTTCAATGCGTGACCTCGGGAACTTTTATGACAGGGATCTTAGTTTCATCCCGCATATTGATGACATTATCCTTAAGGTCAACTCTGCTTTTGGGTTGTGAAACGCTGGTCTAAAGAATTCTCTCATCCTTACGTTTCCAGTTCTCTCTACATAGCCTTCATCCGCCCCCTTCTTGAATACGCCAGTCAGGTCTGGTCTCCACACTACTCGTCCCATATTCGCAGAATCGAAAGCGTGCAACGTCGTTTTCTGCGTTTTGCCCCCTGGGGACTGAACTGGGAGAATCCTCGGATTCTCCCCCATACACAAGCCGGCTCCATCTGATTAACCTCAACACACTTGAGAAGCGCAGAATTCATGCCGATATCCTTTTCATCCACCGTCTCCTCTCAGGCGCAATCAACTGCCCAAGCTTGCTCTCCACCATCGCACACCACACTAACCCTGTAAACTGCAAAACCCTCGTTTCTTCTATTTGCCCACCCAACACACTTCTTACGGCTCTAATGAACTCATTTCGCGAATGCTGATGTGGGCAAACATTTACCTTCTTCGATTTCTACTTCACCTCTACCTGTCTTAAACTCCGTCTCCTCTCTTTACTCTCCTGATCTTACCCCATCCACCGTCTACACCCTTACAACCCGTACACATTCCAACACCCTACCCTTTTATCCTACCACCCTATCCTTCACCACCCCACCGATCACTCCATCATCTACCCGCCATATCTATCGGGATTTCCAATAGGGACTTGACAACTTTTTTTTTAAATAAAACGCAAACCATTTAAGATATTATGCCCTCCGCGGGCACGTTTGCAGAGGTCGATTCGTTGGACCCAATTTTCGATGACTCATCCACACATTTCGGCCGCTATTTCGCGTTTAATGTTAGCTCTGAGCTCTTCCAACGTCGTCGGCTTGTTGGCATAGACCAATGTCTTGACGTAGCTCCAAAGAAAATGGTCTAGAGGCGTTAAATCGCACGAACGAGGCGGCCAACCGACTTGCCCATTTTTTGAGATAACACGCTCATCAAACTTACTCTTCAGTAAATCGATTGTATCGTGTGCTGTGTGGCTTGTGGCACCGTCCTGTTGAAACCACATGTCGCCCAAGTCCATACCTTCCAATTCGGGCCAAAAATAATTGGTAATCATGGCGCGATAACGATGGCCATTCACAGTAACGTGACGATCGTTATCGTCGACGAAAAAATATGGCCCAATGACGCAAACCGCACCAAACAGTTATTTTTTGTGGATGAAGTGGTGATTCATGAAGCACATGTGGATTTTCACCTGACCAATAACGCATGTTTTGCTTATTGACGAACCCATTGAGCCAAAAATGAGCTTCGTCACTGAAGATGATTTTGCGATGAAATTCATCATCTTGGCGCATCTTTTCCAGAGCCCAATCGGAGAACGTACGTCGCTTCAAATGGTCCATCGGTTTCAATTCTTGAGTCAGCTTGATCTTGTATGGGTGTAAACCAAGATCCTCACGCAAAATTCGCCATAAAGTGGTCTGGGCGATGCCCAATTCTTGAGAACGCCGTGGAATTGACTGATTTGGATCGTTTGCTACGGACGCCTGAACGGCAGCGATATTTTCGACACTTCGACCAATCCGTTGTCTCACTGGCACGGCAACATCACACAACGAATATGTAGACTCAAATTTTTGCACTAAACTTGTTATTGCTTGTCTACTAGGGCGAGAATTACGACCGAAAATTGGAGTTAACGCTCTTAAAGTTGCGGTCACCGACTCCAAATTTCGGTAGTAAATTTTTATAAGTTGCAGACGCTGTTCGTTCGTGTACCTGACGACGATGAAAATGTTGAGTTTACTCAATAAATTGACACTAACAGTTTGATGATTAGTGAAAGGGTGCGTTCACAAATTAAATTCAAAGTTGTCAAGTCGCTATTGGAAGACCAGTTATTATATTATTACTTAACATATTGTAGCGAGCTTAGGGTTCGCTGGATTAATTATTTTTAATAAATAAGAGCCGTTAAATCGATTTTTAATTAATATAACACTTTATTAATCCGTTAATAACAACTGTTACTTTTACAGTACACAACGATTTCTTGACTTATCGCTGCCGTACTTGTTGGCGATGCGATTTTCCTCAGAAGCACTCAGCACAACGATCGGCTGTAAAACAACTCAAGAGGAAAAAGCACTCAGCACAACGATCAGCTGTACTCCAATTGCAGAAAATCACTCGGGAGGAAACGAGAGATTGAGAAGAAACCAAGCGAATGAGGAGACAGCTGCGGGCGATAAAGGGCGAGCGCGGCGGTGAAACGGCAGCAGTCGTCGAGGGAACTCCTCCCCAATAGGTCTTGTTCAAGACCAGGCAAGAGCTAAAGATTTTACAATAATAAATTGGCTAACTGTTAACAAAATAACAATTATTAATAGGGGAATAATAAATTGGCTAACTGCAATCATCGTTGGCCGGCCAGTGCCGGGGAAAAATACAGTCCACTTGAAAGAGAGACTGGCCAAGGCTAAGAGGACACGGCCACCCCGTGCGGGAGGGCTGCCCACTCAACCTGGAGTGAGCAGCACCGGACTTGATGTAGACGCCACAGGAGAAGAATATCCCACACAGCTTGGAGGAGATTATGACAGACCTGTCGGAGCGCTCGCCAGAAGGGTGACCGAAGCGACAAATACAATGAAGATGCCGATAACGAGATCGGCCGAAGCAAGTGGGACGCACTTTGAACCCCACATACCAAGGCAGGGGATCGACCGAACGTGCCGAGAGGCAACCCAGAAGACCGGCGTCGCCGGTGAGGACAGAGACTGAGACAACCGTGCCAAGATCGGAGCGCGGCGCGAACCACGAGGCACTGTCTCCAGAGGAAGTTCGATAAAGTCGTCGAGGAGAGCTGATGCCGCAGCCAGTTTAGAAGTCTCCATGCGAGAACTGGAAGCGGCCGAGGCGAGGGCCAAGGTGGCCCGAGAGAAGCTCGAATTGCTGAGGATAGGCTCCGAGGACGAGGCGAACCAGAGCGAGGCTGACGAAGACGAGGACGAGTACGAGCGGAACCTCTTCAATCAATGGGACGAACTGCCGAGACCGCCCGGAGAAAGGCAGGAGGAGCCAGCTCAAGAAGACAGGTCACCACATCGCGAACAAGGCAGGTGCGAGATCCAGGATCCGGCCCAGACCATAGCCAGGCTCTCGCGAGCACCCCCCGAAGCAAGTACCTCGAGGCAAATGGTGGAACTACTTGACTTCAACGGTGCCAGCGAAGAGTGGCTGGCTTTCAGGAGATCGTTTGCGGATACCTCCGTCGGATTCACGCACGCGCAGAACTTGGCGCGTCTCCGGGGAGTTCTTCGGGGAAGAGCGAGAGAGGCAGTTAGAAGCCTCCTGTTTATTGCGGAGGACCCCCAGGAGGTAATGGAAAGGCTTGAGGCTCGCTTTGGAAGGCCGAGGGCATTGGCCCTGGCGGAGTTAACAAAGCTGAGAGGCGTGCGCCGGGTCACCGAAGACCCGAGCGATATTGGAGTCTTCGCCAGCCGGGTTATGAACTCCGTGGCCACCATCAGAGCGCTGGGCAAGCAGCAGTATCTGAATGCACCTGAGGCGGTAAAAGAACTGGCGACCAAGATGTGGTCATCCCTGAGGTACAGGCGGTTTGCGTACTACAACAGCCATGAGGGAGAGGACCAGCCAGAGCTGAGGGTTTTCAGCGAATTCGTGAAGCTGGAGGCAGACATGTGTGCCAATTTCGCCCCGCCCAAAGTATCGTGGGAACCGAGAGGAGGCTACCATCAACGGGCATCATCCCAAGGACGACGCGATTCGGGAAGGAGAGAGATCTACGCCGTTCGAGAGAATGACGCACATGGCAACGGAAGCAAACCAGAGTGTCCAGTTTGTCTAAAGGACCACGACATCCCCAGGTGCCCCACGTTCGAGAAGGCCAGTGTTAACGCGAAATGGGATCTGGTGAAAAAGGCAAGGCTTTGCTTTAAGTGCCTTCGATCCAAACATCGAAGATCGGATTGCTGGGAACCACCGTGTGATAAGTGCGCAAGAGAGCATCACGTCACCCTCCACCCAGATGAATTTTCACCGAGGATGGCACCAAGAAGAGAAGGAAGATTACGCCACGACATCTCCCCATCGCACAACGACTGCTGTTGGCGATGCGATCAGCGTCGCCGCACAGACACTCAACATCGGCGCACAAGCACTCAGCATCGACACACAAGCACTGGGCACCAGCGCACAAGCACTCGACATCGGCGCACAAGCACTCAAGAGGGGGGAGCATGACAGGCAGCTGTATACCAGTCGCGATAAATCACTCGACAGGCAACGAGTGATTTATCGAAACCAAGCGAACGAGGAGACAGCCGCAGGAAATAAAAGGCGAGCGCAGCGGCGAAACAGCGGGAGTCGTCGAAAGAGCTCCCAAGGAAACGGTTTTGTTAAAGACCATAAGAATAAAGAGAACAGATCATTATATTCCACTAATCGTAAAATAATAACCAATAAATATAAAGAATTAGGAAAAGTCTCGTTCTGATCGTATTGGCGCGTTTTATATTGTCATCGTATTGTTTTCTGGCTTTGTCTTCTTTCGTTGGTCGTTTCCACTTGTGGTAGATTAAGGATTTGTACTGGGCAAGACTCAAACGCCCGCCAATCCAGAGAAGAGTCCGGCTGTGGAGGTACAATCCTTGGAATTGACAAAAGCATCGTTGGGCGGCCAGTGCCGGGGAAAAATACAGTCCACTCGAAGAGAGACTGAGGCAGCGCTAGAGAAGCGCCGTTTGTTGGTTTCGGTTTCTTTTCATTTCAGCAACAACTGCGAATAAACCAGAGGAGAGGTAGTTACTGCCATGCGCACCGTTAGTGGCACCAAAGCATACCTGAAGATGGTTCCTGTGGATCTCTACGGACCCATTGGATCGATCCGGGTATTGGCTCTACTAGACGAGGGATCAACCATTTCGTTGCTGGATTCGTCAATCGTCGAAAACATCGGTGCGAAAGGTGTCACGGAGCGACCTTGAGTCCAGGTCCCCCCAAGATCCACTAATCCCCTTTCGTTAGTTTCCCCTCTTTACTTTTAAACGGAGAACAACTCGCCAAGTAGTTAATTTGCATAAACTACTTTATGCAAATTCTACTTGGCAGAGAAAATAATAAAAACCGGCGTTGGCGTCGAATAATAAAATAAAACGTCAACGGCAAAAAACAAAAATAATTCATTCGACGTAAAACTTCGAAACCGAAAGCACATTGGCGACACCAACAACAGCTTCGGAATAAGTACAAAACAAAAATCGACGGATCACCCATTGTATCCAGTTGAACAGGGGAGCACGACGTTCAACGCCTCATGCACCCAGTCGCAGCACACAAAAGCAGCAGACCCACCAGCAACTGACAAGCAGTCACAGCAGCGACCGCTCAACGGTCGAGTAAACTCACGTAAGTCACTCAACTTACCCTATTAAATTATAATTAATTACCATTAATATATTATTAAATTGTGTGTTAATAACATCATAACAAAGGCGGACAAGAAGCGCTCGTTCTGGAGACAGTCGGTGGATCGGGCATTAGGAAGAACGATTCGCAAAGAGTCCAAGTGCGAATAAAAGGAGCCTACAGCCGAAATGGAAGACCGATCGAGGTAAGAACCATCACTAATCTAAAATTTACAAAGAGACGATCGATGGACGCAAGCACCTACGAGACTTCGGAGATCAGTTGACCTACACGCAGCAGGAGCCTAAACTACTCAACGAACAGGACAACTGGGGCCTGATAGTTACGAGGAGGTTGAGGAAAGGGAGAAGCACCGAACCAGTTGCTTCACTTACCAGTTTGGGATGGGTCTTGCACGGGTGTGAGACCAGGAACAGTGCGCCAGCGAGATTTGTTAACTACGGAAGGACAATGAAACACGAGACGGAATTGCTCGTTAGACGTAACTTTGCAAAGCAAGCAATAAGAAGTAAACCTAAACCACAAACAGAACGAGCCCCAGGTAGACCCAGAAGGAGAAGAAGAAAGAAAGAATTAACAACTCCGCGGACAGTACATTCCACCGGAATACAAATCGGCGAATCAAAGTTGGAAATGTATCCTACATCAGTGAGGGAGAAGCCATTTACACCGACCCAACAACCAAGTATGAAAATGGTGTACGGACATACACAGACGAGGATGGAGCTATGTTCCTTTGGGACACAGAGAAGAAAACATGGATTCCAAAAATCGTTGATGACTTTATGGGAGTGTATCGAAGGAGTTATGGCCTTATTGACAACACGACACCAACGGTGGGACAGCAGACAGAGAAACGGACGAAACCCCCCGACAAGGTGATGAAGGGAGCGGTCAAAACTATTGCACCTGCAGAGATTGGAGCTGGTAAAAGAAAGGCTGCTACAGAGCCACCACAATGGTTCGGTTTGGAATCGAACGACGAAGAATGCTTCACGTCGAACCACTTCCTGCTGGGGCGCTCTTGCCGTGCGACGGCACCCGATGACCGATGACCACAACCTTGTTAGTTGGACGAGCTGGAGAACAGGGCAGCGGCAGGCGGACCATCTTCCTGAGAAGAAGGGTAAAGGAATACCTGCCAACCCTGATGACAGGAAGGATCAGAGTCCTGGACGTGAGGACGACATGAGCAACGCCGCGAAGAAGAACGCGGCGAGTCGTGGTGCTGATTCCAGCTTCGACATCGCTTTCACAAGAGGAAGTGCTACGCACTGCGGGGGAGACTGTTGGCGATGCGATTTCCCACACAAGCACTCAGCACAACGATAGGCTGTAAAACAACTCAAGAGGGAAAAGCACTCAGCACAACGATCAGCTGTACGCCGATTGCAGAAAATCACTCGGGAGCAAATGGGTGATTGAGTAGAAACCACGCGAACGAGGAGACAGCTGCTGGCGATGAAACGGCAGGAGTCGTCGAAGGAACTCCTCCCCAATAGGTCTTGTTCAAGACCAGGCAAAGAGCTAAAGATTTTACAATAATAAATTGGCTAACTGTAAACAAAATAAGAATTATTAATAGGGAAATAATAAATTGGCTAACTGCATTCGACTAGTCTTGGCTTGTCTTCTTCGTTAGTCGCGGCGTATTCCACATTGTTATCAGGGATCTGTACTGGGCAAGAGAAAAACGCCCGCCAATCCAGAGAAGAGTCCGGCTCTGGAGGTGAGATCCCTCTGAATATAAAAATCATCGTTGGCCGGCCAGTGCCGGGGAAAAATACAGTCCACTTGAAAGAGAGACTGAGGCAGCGCTAGAGAAGCGCCTTTGGTTTGTTTCGGTTTTTCTTTTCGTTTCAGCAACAGTACTTGTCTATCACCGTGTCTCTTTAACCTTGTGCTCGAGTATGTCTTTAGAAAGGTACAAGACGACAACATGGCCGGATCATCCCTGAACGGGGTCACACAAGTGCTCGCATATGCGGATGACATCGCCGTTCTGGGCGGTAATCTAGAGACTGTTAGTAAAAACTGTGAAATCATCATGCAAGCGGCAGAAGAGGTGGGCCTAGAAATAAATGAAGACAAAACAAAATAAATGATTACGGCGAGAGCAGGTGGACCTCAGATAACACATATAAACGTCAGAGGTAAGATATTTGAAAAAGTTAAAGGATTTAAATATCTGGGAACGATACTGACGGCCAGTAACGAAATGTCGAAGGAACTTAATAAGAGACTGCATTCCGGCAACGCGAGTTGGCACGCAGTCAGTAAACTGGGTTATGAGAGGATTTTCAGAATTTTCACAGCTGATGTTAAAGTTATATACTAGTTTACGAATTCTTTCAGAAATCAATTCAACATCCGCCTTTCCGTGGAGACTTAAGGTTGAATAGTGCCAAGGGAGGTCTAGCATCATTTTCAAAACTTTGTTTTGTGATACCTGTAACTTCTTTCAATGGCACCTTGCAGCGTTACCCCATACTGGACACCCATATAACAGTATAGCTTGGAAAATAACTTTATGAATAATAATCTTATTTTCATTTGTGAGTAAAGACTTGCGATTAATAAAAGGGTAAAGCATCTTAATAGCAATACTCATTTTATTAAGAGTACTTTGAATATGTTGTTTAAATTTGAGTTTTGTATCGAGATGAACTCCGAGATACTTTACGGATTGCTCCCATGCAATCGTGGTACCATTTATTTGCAGCTGACTGCTGGGAAGATAGCAAGCTTTTCTCTTTCGGGTAAAAAAGATGGCTTGTGTCTTCCCAACATTTAGCTTGATTTTCCATTTCATATAATATTTTTCAAGTATCTCGATGGCATGCTTTAGATTTGTCTCAACGTTGAGAGAAAATTCATGCGACGCAAATACTGCAGTGTCGTCAGCGAAGATAGCTGATTCACACTGCGGTAGATTTGGAAAATCCGAAGTGTAGATATTGTACAAAGCTGGACCAAGTACTGAGCCTTAGGGGACGCCACAATCAAAAAATATCAATCTAGAAACATCACAATTGACATGAACCTGAAAACATCTATTGGATAAGAAACTCTGGACGACCTTACACAAATACAAAGGAAAGTCGAACTGTATCATTTTATATATTATCCCATTGTGCCATACGGAATCAAAAGCTTTTTCAATGTCTAACAATATCATGCCCGTTGATTGACCACGTGAACGATGGTCTAGAACATGGCTGCAAATTCGTTTAACCTGGTGCGAGGTGCTGTGAAAGCGTCGAAATCCAAATTGGATATCGGGGAAAATATCTTTATCTGAAACAACTTTTAAAATATGTTGTTTCAGGATTTTTTCAAAAGCTTTACTTATGTTGCTAAGTAAACTAATTGGCCTGTAACTTTCAGGTTTATCTGGGGCTTTTCCAGCCTTAAGGATAGGTACAACCATTGCTTTTTTCCAACATTGAGGAAAGTATTGACATTTAAGGCATGCATTGATTATAAATGTTAAGTATTTAATTCCAATATGAGGCAATTGTTTTAGATAGGCATTCTTAACTTTGTCTAGTCCTCCTATTTTTCGTGTTTGCAAGCACTTGATTACATTTCTTACGTTTTCTTCTTCTACAAATGCATTTAGAGGAGTTAATTCGTTTGTGGTGTCGAATCTTTCGATTCTGTTACCGACAAGTTCATTAGTTTCAAATTCACCCAAATGCTGAGAGACCAAGTGATTTTTTGAAAAACTTGTTCCAAATAGGTTTGCTTGTTCAAAACCTGTAAAAAAAGTAGTAGAAGAATCCTTCAGAAATGGTATTTTACGGTTTTTATTCTTGATCAACTTCACTATATTCCAAAACGGTTTAGCATTTTTATCCATAACGCTCAGTTTTTTGTTCCATTCTCTATTACGATGGCTTTGTATCTGGTCAGTAATGCGCTCATTAAAATGGGAAACCATTGATCGAGAAAAGGGTTGACGGTAATTCTGCCAGTTTCTTCGATGAATGTTTCTCACTTTAATAAGCTCTAAGATATGGATTGGAAGTTTTTTAAAAATATCTTTGTTTACTCTTTTGGGAATACTTTCATCAACCGAAGAAATTATAGCTTGTGTAAAGTTTTGTACAATAAGGTCAACATCATCTTTACAAGACACTCTTTCAAGATTTGTAGTACTATTTTGAAGGCTCATTTTAATCTTTGATTTGAATGAATTCCAATTAGCATTCTTCATGTCCAGGAAATATTGAATCTTTCTTTCACCCAACCAAGAGAGGTTACAAAAAACAGTATTATGATCTGAACTGAGAGCACTTAACGATACGGGTTCTGTTATAAGACCAGGGACATTTGACACAAACAAGTCAAGGACAGAGGGGATGCCACGAGAACCTGCGGGAAAATAAGTTGGACAAGGTGGATAAAAAATATTAATTGGTAGTGCCAATGGAAGGGCAGCCAATATATTGCCCCAAGCATTTGCTCTTACACACCCCCAATCTCTATGCCGGCAGTTAAAATCACCAACTAATAGAAATTCACCATTCATTGTGAATAACTTTTTTAAATCTTGCTTGAGTCATTTTCTTTTAATATCCGACGAAGATCCACCAGGGAAATAAACAGAATAGATTTTTACTGTACTGTCTTATGGTTTCTTAACTTAATCATTACACCTACATTCTCCACAAGCCTAGTTGGAATTACAGGTAAAAGCGAATGTTGAATTGACTTCCTGATAAGAATCGCCACTCCCCCACCCCTTTGGTCTACTCTATCAATGCGATAGCAGTTAAAGTCAGATGATGGGAGTCTTATATCAAAATTAAGCCAAGTTTCTGTTACTAGAGCAACATCAACTTTATAGCTATTTAAAAAGTTTAAAAATTCATGAAATTTATTACGTATGCCTTTAGCATTCCAAGTAATTATTTTTATATGTGTATCTGCCATTTTACTTAACATTATTAGTGTATAAAAACTTAGTGGCTAAATGCGCAATCACATTAAATTGTTCTATTTTCGTTTTACAAACTGATAAATTTGAGATCATTTCCATGCACAAGGAATTTAGTTCCTCGATTGTGAAGAGTGGTGAATTGTTGTTGGGTAAATTATTGTTATTGTTTGATGAAGAAGCGCCGCGTGAGTCATTTTCCCATGCATTAATTGTTGGTGGTAAACTTTGAATTTGCGGGCTTGAATTTGGAAAGCTTTTGCTCGGAGCATTGGTTAGTCCCAGTCGTCGCTGTGGCTGTGGAAGCGTAGGAAAATCACTCATAGAGGCAAACGAAATCGGTTTTTGGCAAGCTTGATGATTTGAAATTTGAGTTGATGCAGCGAAATGAGTTCTTGGATGGATCTTGGATCTTCCAGATGATCTTTCTTTTATTTCTAAGTATTTAGATCTACTGGTGCATGTGACGTCAGTAGCTTTATGATTGCCGTTGCAGTTAGCACATTTATTTACCGAAGCGTTATTACATTCGCTTGTTTTGTGTGAACCAGCGCAAGTAGCACAATATGTTTTTATGTGACAATTTCTCTCACCATGTCCAAACATTTGACAATTAAAGAATTGTGTCACCTTACCTTTGATTTTCCTTTGGAAGTTCCAGTTCACTTGGGTATGAAAAATTGAGCGATAATTTTTTTTAAGTTCACTTAATTTAATTGTTCCATTTTCAAAGTGAATGAGATAAAAAAAATCAGTAAATTGATCATATTTTTTTTCAATTTTTTTTACATCAGAACATTTTAAGCCAAGCGAAATGAGTTCAGCTTTGAGTTCATTAGTTTTTATATCATACAGTCCATACAAAATAACTTTGAAAGTTTTAGCACTTTTAATATCATGAGAAAAATATTGACAGTTATCCTCTTTTAGTTTTTCTAACACAATATTAAATGATTCAATAGTTCCGAACATTATTTTTATACCAATTGTTAATTTTTTTATTGAATAACTGGATATTTTAAGCTTTTTCATGAGGCTATGCACATATTCTGGTGATTTTTGCAGCACTTTGATTGGTGGCACATACACTTTTCTGATTATTGGCGAATCAGTTTCGTCCATTTCAGAATTATCTGTATCTGGATGGCATTGTAGGGGAGTGAATTTATTACAGTAGGGGTTTTTACCAAGCCCACTTGTTGGATGCATAGTGGAACGAAGTTTTTTATCCGAGGACAAGCAATTGTCCCCGGTATCAGGCGATCTATCGCGTTTGGGAATGGTTGTAATGAGAACTCGCGACCGAGATGAACACGTCAAACGCAGTCGAAAGCTTCGGGTGAACTGATTTCAGTACTTTATAGAATATTCTAGTACTTTGTTTCGGACTTTATCGAATATTCTAGTACTGATTGTCATATGCGTCACAATATTTATTTTCTTATTTTAATTATACATTTTATATATTAGTTTTAAGATATATGTATGTCTTTTTTTCCGCTTGTACTAAGCTAAATGTATGAGGGCTTCGTCCCCTCACTACATAAAAGAACATTTCCTATATTAGTGCATAAATAAGAATAAAAGTGTTCAATTTAATGATAATTATTCTTCTTAGAATAAGTATCGGGTTTTCCAATAGTGACTTGACAACTTTGAATTTAATTTGTGAACGCACCCTCTCGCGGTGGCCATATAAACGAAGACGAATTCCATCCATAAATGTTTGGATTGTATTTCAAGCCGATAATAAAGTTTTTAAAATATCTCAAATGGTTTGCGTTTTATTTAAAAAAAAGTTGTCAAGTCCCTATTGGAAAACCCGATATAACAATTATCATTATCAATTTTGGACTGAAAAGGGTGGGACGCTTGATTTTCTACATGAACTCCCATGAAATTTGAATTTAAGAATAAAAAAGCAACATTCATCCAAATCAGCTCAATCCGAATTGGTTTTCTTTCATAAAATTATCAAGTAGTATAGCAATTTAAAAGAAGAAAGTATTGGTATCTTACATCAAATGTAAACATTTTTCTTTGTTGAAAAAATTCTACATATTTATATATGCCTAAGTAGAGGAGGAGCACTCCAAGTTCACAAATTACAGCTATGTGACCGTAGATTTAAGCAAGAAAAAAGTAATAGTTCACAAGCATCATGCATGGCATGTAAGACACTAAATCTACTACTACTTTCAGGAACGGTGATTAGAACCCAAATGCTCTTTTTATATTCAAATTCAGACAACTTAAATAAATCGTAGACATATGAATGTGAATTTATTTGGTGTTGAACCTTCTTCATTGAATGTTGTGTGTTTCCGGCTTAAGAACATCGAATCCAACATTCTATAAAGTATTGATATAGCGAAGTAACAAGTTATTGTCTAATTAAATTGTAAGTCCAAAGGTTCGCGATTGTTTGTCCAATGATGAATCTTAAATATGGTGCTCCAACCAAGTTTCTTCTTGAGAAAAAGTCTACACTTTTAATTATCAAGTTTAACAATCCGAAAAAGAAAAATTGTTTGAATGGGATCGCGTATAACGAACTCTTTGGGATACTAAAAGAAGCTGCTGTGGATGACGCCGTGTCAGTAGTTGCTTTAACGGGCGTTGGAGATATTTACACAGCTGGGAATGATTTTTCTCAGGAACTTGGCACTGTGGACTTTGATGAAGCAATCGTGTTAGTTGGGAACGTGATAGCGGAGTTCGTTCGATTTCCTAAACTTTTAATAGCTGTTGTTAATGGACCTTGCATTGGAATCGGATTCACAACTGCCGCTCTTTGCGATATAGTATATTGTACAGATACGGTTAGTAGAGTGATGTACAAATCTTCTCGAATTGAAGCTAATTCTATTATTCTAGGCGTACTTTAAGGCTCCTTTTACGAAGTTGGCATTGTGTGCGGAAGGATGCTCGTCTTACACTTTTCCCAAGATTTTTGGCAAATCAGTTGCTTCAGAGATTTTGTTAGGTGGCAAGGTGATAACAGCAGCTGAAGCATTACGTTTTGGGTTCGTATCCGAAGTGGTAAAGCCTAAAGATTTGGATACAAAAATTTGGCCAACAATCTTGAGCTATACAACACTTCCACAACAGTCTCTGAGAGTTACCAAAATGCTGATGCGCCAGGGTATTAAGGAGGACATAGAAGCCTCTCTCAAAATAGAACTTAATGAACTGAGAAAGAGATTTGCTTCAAATGAGTTTGTTGAGGCAATGTTTGCCTATTATAACCGGAAGGCCAAGATGTAAATAAAGGTGTGAATTGGAATTTTGTATTCAGAAATGTTCTTCCAGCTCTTATCTTTTATGACTTACCAAATCAAACGATTAATTAAAGAATTTAATGGACTACTAGATTTTTTGTATGTGTATTCCATTGCAAATTCACCGTAAAAAAAGTAGACAAATTTAAATGAGTTTTTACTATGGTAAAAAGTTACTTGGCAACTTTGTCTTGACAGAATTTTATTAATTGTTTGCCATGAATCGTTAAACGTAAAGGTTAAACTGTTTTTAAAAAGAAATTAAGTACTTGGTTGTGAAGGAAATGTTTACATTGCAGAATAGACATTTTGTTTTGATGTTTTCAAAAGAATTTACTTATTTTTGGTAAAATCTTTGAGCAATTGTATAGATTTATCATTCAGTAAACAATAAATACCGCAGCCCGGCTAGCTCAGTCGGTAGAGCATGAGACTCTTAATCTCAGGGTCGTGGGTTCGAGCCCCACGTTGGGCGTTGCAAATTTTTTTTGCGTTACTTTTTTGCTCTTCACCTGAAAGAAATAACAAATGATGATTTTTTAGGGAACAAACAAAAGTGTTTCAAACGGAGGATGGGTTTTATTAATCAGTTGTTGCATCCACAAAGTTGCGGTAATATTTTCTTTTGAATTATCGCGCACATGAAAGAGGATCCTTGATTTTGAATACCTGGAAAACGACGAGAATTTTGCTATTGACACATTTACGCCAGCGCCATCAATGATTTTCACTGCTCATTTTTGCATCCATTTGATCACGTCTAGTGTAGTTTTAAGTGGTTCTGACCCACTATTATAATTTAATTCCATATTATGACGAATGTGAATTGTGTCCAGAATTAATGGAGTGCATCATTTTTTGCATCCCTTAAGAAAGGCAATACTGGCTGCACTAGTGGTCGTTTCATTTGAAAGTCGAATTAATTAATTCCATGGTTTTGATGATCTATTATAAGTGCAGTACTGAATTCTACTTGGTTAGATAATCCCCATTGGTATATCTTGTCGAGGTCAGAATTGAATGAATTAAATATATCCTCCTGATTCATAGTGAGAATCGAAGAAGTTGGTCGGGAATGTTCGCATAAGAAGAAGAAAATCAAAATGCTATCTATCATCAGTAAACGAGTAGGTAATGCACAGCAGATCGTTTTTAAAAATGAAGAAGAGAGTGGGTGACACTATGAAACGCTAGAAAACACCAGCATTAATTCTATGGGAAGCAGATTCGACTTCATCCAGAAGTACTTCGAATGATCGACAGATAGTTTCCTGCCCGTTGAACCAGTCTATAGAAATGCGCCTTCGATAAGAGGCTGTGTGCGGAACTTATAACTTGATTCCGCGCATTAGCGGATAGAATTCATTTTTCATTATATAAATTTAAGGTTATAGTTCTAAAGGAATTGCTGTCCTAAAACTCTTAAATAATAGTTGTAAAATAGAAATGTATTATCTACCTAATAAAAAAAAAACAAAAAAAAAAAAAAAAAACAGAATGCGATTCGAACCAACGCTGCTGCGGTTAGAATCACAGTCAATTATTTATTATTTATTTATTATCAATGAGTAATGTAAAATTACATATCAATAACTTAACCTAATGAGCCTAGCAACGGGGACTATTGGCTCTGTATTTCTAATTTACAATTTCTATGTTGTCGGTAGTGGGATCTGCTAGAATTGTATAAATATCTGTATTGCGAAATAGTTTGTCTTTCAAGGGTTTTAGGTGAGGACAGTCTTTCAATATGTGAGTGATTGTAAGTGTTGTGTTGCATTTTGGGCAGATTGGGGCTGTAGCTCGGTGGAGCAGGTGGAGGTGGGTAGCAGCTGTATGGCCTAATCGCAGCCTCACAAAGTTTGTGATTTTGGATTTGGACAAGTTAGTTGGGTAAGAGGGGTGAGTTTTGAAACGGTTTACCATTTTATAGGCATGGTGGTGAGTATCCCAGTTTGTTTGGTTTATTTGTTTTTGTTGATTGCTGATAATTGACAGTAGATCGGCTCTTGTGTAGATGTTGAATTTATGGACTGGAGCTCTTTTGGCTGAGTTGGCTGCGGCGTCTGCATTCTCGTTACCGCTGATGGCGACGTGACTGGGAGTCCACATTAGTTTTATTTTATTGCAGTATTTAATGATATTATTCCGAATATTGGAAATAATATCATCAGTGTTGTTGGTGTTTTTTATTGAGTTGAGTACCGACAGGCTGTCGGTGCAGATGACGTATTTTTCTCTGTGGTTGGTGGCGAATGTTACGGCTTGTAAAATCGCGAAGGCTTCCGCCGTGAAAATGGAGCAAAATTCGGGTAATAGTCCGATTTTCTTTACTGCACCTTCTTCGGATGTGACCGCAAAGGAAGTATAGTTGGTTGTTTTGGATCCATCTGTGTACAGAAAGCGCCATCCGTTGGATTTATATTTTGAGGCGACTGACCAGAATAGTGCACCGTATATTTCTTTGTTTGTGTTTGGTTTTTTAAATATTGAGAGTGTTGTTATGATATTATTATTATTTAGAAGCCATGGCGGGTAAGTTGCGGAGTATTTGAAAGTTTGTTTAATATCCAATTCCAATTGCTTGGCTTTATCTAAAATGCGACTGATTGCAGATGGGATTCGGTTGGTGTTTTTGTATCCTATTGTTAGTTTGATGTCTTTGTCAATTATGGAATTTCGCGAAAACGCTAATTTAGCTATTAGTTTTAATGATATGATTTCCATCCGGTCCTCGATTGTTGGAAGCCCAGCTTCAGCCAGTATATTTTTTATTGGTGTCGTTCTGAATGCAAAGGTGCTTCTTCTAGAGGCTTGGTGATAGCTGGGCTTTATTATATTTAGAGTCGTTTTTGGACTATTGCCATAGATATAGATCCCATAGTCTATTTTACTTAAAATTAGAGCTTTAGTAATTTTACATAGAGTGTTAATGTGTACGTTACTTTTCATGTTGCTTAAGTATTTAATAATATTGAGCCTCGCTGCTAATGATACTTTGAGTTCTGAACAATGTTGTTTCCAGGTATACTTATTGTTAAATGTTATTCCTAGGATTTTGAGGTTGGGGACATTTTGGATTGTTTTGTTGTTTATGTTGAGGTGTATTTGGGGACAAAGTCGTCGCTGGCACACATGAAATAATTTACATTTATCTACTGAGAGTTTGGCACCTGAAGAATTTGACCATTCTAAGATATCTTTCACTGTTTCAGTTAAAATGTTTTTGCAGAAAGTTAGATCACTGGATTTACTTAAGATGTATATATCATCGGCGTAAATGCAATGATCTAGATGTTTCTGTTTGTGTATTATTGTACTTATGTCGTCAAAGGCGATCATAAATAGTACAACTGACAGTGGGGATCCTTGAGGGATTCCGTTGTGTAATGGAAATGTATTGGAGTAAACGTGGTTGACTTTACATTGGAATTTTCTATTGCTTAGAAATGATTTAACGTACCTATATATATTATTGCCAATTCTCCATTTTAACAATTTATTAAGTACGGTGTGAGCGCCTATTCTGTCGAATGCTTTCTCAAAATCAAGAGAGAGTATTGTGACGTGATTTTTGGCGGATAGAGCCTTTGAGGTGTAGTGGTCAATGTGGAGTAAGGCGTCTGTGCAACCTCTGTTGGATTTGAAAGCTACTTGGTTGATGGATGTCAATTTCTTTGTTTCCATAAGCCAGAGTAGACGTTTGGCTACGATTTTTTCTAATACCTTTGCGGGACAAGGAATTAAGGATATAGGGCGGTAGCCATCCACCGTATCTTTATCTTTGTTCGGTTTGGGAATAGGGCCGCGGTTTTCCATATTTGTGGAATGTGTGATGTTTCAAGTATTTTATTGTATAATTTTATAATTCTTTGTTTTGCATAATGCGAAAGGTTTTTTAACATTGGGTAAGATATTCGATCTCTCCCTGGAGTTTTTCCCTTAGTTATACTAAGTGCTGACTCGAATTCGATAAATGAGATGTGTTGTTCTATGCGTAGAGCTGCAGAGTTAGGAGTTTGCAAAGATAGTGGATTGTTAACGGATTCAATTTTTTTGCGATTGAATTCGGGGTGAAAATTATTGTTGTCTGAGAATTGCGACCAGGTTTTGGCCAAGAGTTGGCTTATTTCCACTGTGTCTGAGATTGTAGTATTTTCGGAATTAAGGGATGAGATAATTGTCGGATTGTGATTACCACTTAAGCTGCGTATTTTATGCCATATTGTGGTTGTGGAAGATGTTGGATTGATTGAGGAAGTGAATTGAAGAAAGCTTTTTGCTTTGCTTTCTTTCATCTTCCTACGAAATTGTGCATTCGCTTTTTTGTATGCAACAAAATTAACCTGCGTTGGTCTTTTTTTAAATTCAGAGAGGGCTGACATTTTGCTTTTTCTGAGAAGCGTTAGGGCGGAGTTCCACCAAGGTACATGTTGCCTGGTTTCTGATTTGGTTGTGATATTTGTTTGCGGTATTGAGAGATTGGCAGCGGATCTAATTGCTTTACTGATTAGCGCCGCTTCGTGATTCGTGTCAGGTGTGGGGGAATTGCTTGAAAGAAATTCGTCAACTTTTGTTTCAAAAAGTGCCCAGTTGGCGGAATCGGTTTTGTATTTTGGAGATCTGTTGTGACGGGTTATCGGTTGGTGATTATTTATTATGCTTAAAACGGGGAAATGGTCACTATTGTAGAGGTCGTTTAGAACTTGCCATGAAGTTTTCGGAAC
This sequence comes from Microdon myrmicae, assembly GCA_963931805.1. Classification (NCBI taxonomy): domain Eukaryota; kingdom Metazoa; phylum Arthropoda; class Insecta; order Diptera; family Syrphidae; genus Microdon; species Microdon myrmicae. The sequence goes on along the minus strand of OZ007498.1, from coordinate 143,014,059 downwards.
CAATTCTGAGGAGCAACAAGTGATGTCTATATGAGTGAGGGTATTGTGTGTAGAAAGGTGAGTAGGGGAACCGTCATTCAGTAGGATCAGATTGGAGGTGAGGAGGAGGTTTTCAATTACTTCCCCTCTTTTGTTTGTGGAAGGTGAACCCCAGAGTGTACTCCAAGCATTTATGTCGCCTCCAAGTATTCTGGGCTCATTTGTTTGGTTGAGTATAGCCTGAAGATCATTTTTATTTAATGGTTGATTTGGGGGGAGATATAAGGCAATGTCGGTAAAATTTAAAGGGTGTTGTATTTCTACAACGAGAGCTTGGATATCTGTCATGATGGGGAGGATTTTGTGGGAAGTACCTTTCTTGATTAGTAATCCTACTCCTTGCTTGTGTGATGTGTTTGCAGGTGAATTGTAGAAGTAGCCTACATAGGATTTAGGGATGAATGGTGTGGTGTTGACTGGACAATGCGTTTCTTGCAGTGATATTATATGTGGGTTATGGTCCTTAATTAGAATGTTTAGTTCGTCAAAGTTATTGGTGTAACCGTTCATGTTCCATTGTAGAATGGTGAATGCGGTTTGTTTTGGAGTGAGTTTTGGGCGTTCAGCCGTGCTAGTGTGCTTAGATCTTGATTTTGCAGAGGGATGGGGTTGTAAATTCTTAAATGTTTTAAGGTGTTGGAAGGTATGGTGGGCGGGATGTATGTTGTTAGGATCAAGACTCCGCTGTTCCGGATGTTGGGCACTTGAACTCTGGCTTGGTTGTTAGTTTTATAGTTACATTGTAATATCATCATCTACTAAGGTGTGTACATTTTTATTAATATTTATATTAGTGAGAGACGGTTTACTTTTTACCTTTGATTTGGGTGAAGGGGTGCGTTGCGAATGGCTATTAGCAGAGAACCTTGTCGTGGTTTGTGGAATGGTTTCAGTTTGGTTGTTTGTTGGCGAACTTGTTTGTAGTTGTGAGGGTTCGAATGTGGTTAGTTGTGTTGATGATGTTTGTTGAGTTGATGGCGTTAATTGAATTGATGGTTTTCGTTGGATTAGTGGTGTTATAGACGAAATTGGTTTGGTTGGGTTATGTGTTATTGACTTTTTTGTTTGTGGGGCAATGCAATTTGAATACTGTTGATTGTAGCAGATGAGGAGGAGCTGGTTGGAAGGGATTCCTTGGATGTAGTTTTTTGTTTGTTTTGTTCCGTTGAGGGTCCTTGTAATTGGCTCGATTTTAGTGTATCTGCAAAGCTTCCTGAAAGTTGATCAGGTTTGTGGATATTTTTTTCCTTATAAATTCGTTTGGCTTCTCCCATTGAACATTTGTTTGTGGTTTTTATTGTTAAAACTTCTTTCGCTTGGATATACAAGGGACAGGTTTTATCCGCGGCCGAGTGAGGGAGCGAGCAGTTTGCGCACATAGTGCGACTGCAATTTACGGGGCTATGAGGTGGCAGATTACACTTTTCGCACATTGTGGTATTGGTGCAGCATTTTGTGGTATGGCCGAGTCGTTGGCAGTTGCGACATCTCATGGGGTTGGGGATATATTCGCTGACTTTAACTTTATAAAAACCGATGTCAACCGAATTTGGTGGTTGGAATAGGTTAAAAGTAAATAACATAAGTCCGGAGGGTCTTCGCACTTTACAGTCATCTACTTTGGTAAATTTGTACACATCTGTGACTTTTTGTTGACCCATTTCGGCTATTATTTCCGCTTCCGAGATGTTTATGAGACAAGGGGCGTACACTATGCCTTTGCATTCATTTAATTTTTCGTGTAATTTTACAGAAACGGGACACACGTTGCCAAAGTTTGTTATTTTAAGAAAACGATCTGCGATTTTCTGAGAATTAGTTTTTACTAATAATTGTCCGTCTCGTAGAACCGTGATTTGTTCATACTCTTTGCTAACATCGTCTATCACTTTTTTTAATTAAAAATGGGCTTAGAGATGAAATAGGCTTACCATTCTCCTTGGATAATATAATTAGAAATTTTGGATCTCTTGTATTGTTCATTGTTGGTAAGCTAGGAAAAAATTCCTCTGTTTTCATAAGTGTCCTTTTCATTTTGTTTGGTCGAATATCGCTATTTGTATCTTCCGTAAGATCGCTAAACCGGTTACTATTCACATTTGGCCCGCAGGCCATTTCGTCGCAATTGTTTTACACTACTCTTTTGTTTTAAAACCACAGCACACTGCACAAGGGTTTGGTCTGTTTTTGTTGTTTTTTTTTTTTGTTTTTTTTTTTCTTTTTTCACTGCACTATTACACAAAGGGGATGTAATATAATTTTGTAACGTAGGACTGATGTTACACGTACGGAACACAATTCGCGACGATGTAAACTCGACGACGGTTGGAAAGGGAACGAATCACAGTCAAATATGGAACCCAGGCTTTAACACTATCGAGTGTAGCATATGATATGTTATTCTCGACTACTATTTACTGTTGTGGGTTTTGTTTTGTTAATTGCTATGGCATGTGACTGATTATTTATTACTTCGATTTTTTTTTTGTTTCTATGTTCTTCACCATGGCTTTGCGTAGTCGTTGGTGTGTCGTATCTTTGAGAACAATGTTTTTCATTTTTTTTAAAGCGGTGCACTTTTAACAATTTCAAAATTTGCCGGCACACAAACAAGGAAAAATATGTTTAAAGGAATTTTACTTACGTATAATCATCATCATCATCGGCACTACAACTGGGATCTACGTCATTTTCTACGTAAAAACCTGGTTGCGTTCTCATCGATCCGCTACTGACCAGCAAACTAAAAGAGCACGGGCAAATGATAAAAATGTGTGATCCTATTTGGGAGTTTTTGTAGTACACCATAAGTGTACTACACAATAATAATATCTTTCTGATTTTCATTTTTTTTTTAATTTCTTTTTTTGTGTTCGTTAATATTTTGTATAGTAAGAATATGAAAAAATAAAAACTTACATGGAAAAAAATAGTTGGCTGAAAATAAGACTTTTTTTAGCTCGCACTATGCGTTCCCTTACTTCTTATTTTACCAATACATCACTGGTCTTCTCTTCGCAGAAGTTGCCACCATGTACTTAGTTTTTCCCTCATTAATGTGCAGTCCCAGTTTTTGTGCCCCCTGATCAATCTGGGTGAAGGAGTTCTGTACATCCGAATCGGATCTACCGATGATGTCGATGTCATCTGCGTAGGCAAGTATTTGGCAGGACTTGGTGACAATAGCCAGGTTGAAGAGGAGGCAGGCCAGACTGTCCCATTGTCGGAGTCAATTAAAGATGTTTATTGGTTTGGACAACAATCCCGCTATTTTTACTTTACTAGTTACGTTGGTCATGGTAAACCTCCAAAGTCGTATCAATTTGTTTGGAATGACGAACTCTCTCATGGTATTATATAGTTCTACTCTGGCTAGGCTGTCGTAGGCGGCCTTAAAGTCAATGAATAGATGATATAATGGAATCTTAAATTCCAGACATTTTTTCATCGCCTGCCTTAGGGTGAATTTCTGATCAATCGCTGATTTGCCTGGGATGAAGTCACGCTGATATTGACCAATGATGCCTTTAGCTTATGGGGCTATCCGCTCTTGTAGGATAGAGGAGAGTATTTCATAGGCGATACTCAGCAAGGTTATACCCCTATAGTTGCTGCACACTGTGATATCTCTCTTCTTATATACAGGGCGAATTATTCCACGACGTCAATGTTCCGACATCTCCTCTTGCTCCCATACGTGCACCAAGATCTCATGAATTGTGTGATGTAACACAGTCCCTCCTTGTTTGATCAGCTCAACTGGTATGCCATCAGCTCCAGGGGCTTTATTTGATTTGAACTGATTTATGGCTTTTAATGTTTCCTCAATGCTTGGTGGCAGCAACATTTGGTCTTGATCTTGCATTGGTGGAGCCTCCAGTTCTTCTGTGAGCTAACCATTTAGCAATTCTTTATCCTTGCAGTAAGTGCAGCGTTGTGTGTACCGCGTCATACTGCGGATTAGTTCCACAACTTTCCCGCTGTGTAACGGAACGAGTTCTGATGCGGGAATGTTCACACCGTCGGGGGGGTTGAACCGCAAATTGGTGCGACCCTTCGGATTGTCTTGTAGAGCGCATATAAACTGAATTGCGCGGAGCAATGCCACGTATCTCCAAAGAACAGTACCCATGATAATACCTGTAAAATAGACAGAGGTCGGCTACGCACCTTCGATTTGATAGCGACTGTAGTCCCGACGTCAGCGCCGTGTCCCCGATTAAGCCGATTGCTCGTCTGTGAATGCTCTCAAGTAGGTCGAGGGTAAACTTAGAAGCAGAGCTCCAAACATGGGGCAATATTCCAGCGCGGGTCTTATTGGAGATTTATACAGAAGAAGAAGTTGGGCCAGAGTGAAATATTTCTTGGCTCTAAACAGATAACTCCGGCGGACCTGGTGATGTTCGATACATGTTTATCCCACGATACATTCCCATAGACCGTGACGCCAAGCAATTTCAAGCTTTCCCCAGATTCGAGTGACTGGCTATTCATCACCAGTTGTGGAGCCGATGATCCACCTTTCTTGGTGAATGTTGTATACTGTATCGTCGTTGCATTGAAATTGACGAGATTGGCCTTTCCCCACTGCATAACCTTATCCAGATCCCGATTCAGGGAGTCAATTCGTCTACATGCCAGTTGATGCACTAATCGGCCGATCACCCGAAAAAGTGGAAATAAGCGTACTATCATCCGCAAAACTGAACACCTTGTTTTTCGTTGTCACCAACAAATCATTTATGTGCAACAAAAACAACGTCGGAGCCAAAAGAGAACCTTGAGGAACCCCGGAATTAACAGGATACAGATCCAAACACTCGCCGTCCACAACAACCCAGATCGATAGATTTTCGAGGAAGCTCTTCGTCCAGTGGCAAAGCTGTTGGGAAAGTCCATATGAACAAAGCTTGCTCAGCAATGCCCCATGGCAGACGCGGTAAAAAGCCTTGAAGATATCCAATGCGAGCGCCCTTGACTCAGCATGCCCCTCAATCGCAGACGTCCATATATTGGTTATAAGTGTCAAAAGGTCTCCCGTGGACCGCCTGCCACGGAATCCGTATTGACGATCATTCAGAAGTCCGCTGCACTCAAAATACTTAATTAACTCGGGGTTGATGACTTTTTCCATCACCTTAGATAACATAGACAGTAATGCTATCGGTCGGTAATTTTGTGGGAGACACTTTTTTCCCGTCTTTGGTATTGGCTGAACTCGAGCAATTTTCCAGCAGGTGAGAAATGTTCTCTGGGCATATAATAAGCGAAAGAGTGTGCCAAGAACCGGCGACAGTTCCGGAGCACAGTTCTTAAGGACTATTGCTGGTATTCTGTCCGGGCCGATTGCCCTCCTATAGTCCAGTCCATTCCAAACCGAAGACCGTACCAACGCGATCGCAGGCGGCTTAAAAAGGCCGGCATCGAGGTTTGAATTCACGGAAAATAAACTCGCGAACAGATTAGCTTGATCCTTTGAATTTATGACTGACGTTTCGTTGCCGGTCATCAACGGAGGAAAAGAGGAGGAAGCGAATTTACTGCTGACAGCCGTTGCCTTTGACCAGAAGGAACGCAAGCCAGTCCGGCACTCTGTCGTTATAAGCCTTCTTCGCGGTATCAATCGCTTGGGTGCACACGTTTTCGATTCTAACAAAATTCGTTTTGTTAACGTCGGTGGGATTGGAGCGCCATTGTTTAAAACCTCTATTTTTGGCCACTGTAATCTTTTCGGATTTTTTATCACACCAAGGTTTATCAGATGAACTTCGTTTGATGGAATGCGGAATGTAGATCTTCATCCCGAGATGGGCCTCATCATTTTGGACGTTACTTACCAGTTTCGCCTCAACATCTTGGACGTTTTTTACCAGTTTCGCCTCAACATCTTGGACGTTATTTACCGGTTTCGCCTCATCATCTTGCACGTTATTTAACCGTTTTGCATCATCATTTTGGACCTCACCAGTTTCGGCTCATCATCTTGTACGTTATTTAGTAGTTGTACCTCATCATCTTGGACGTTTCTTTCGGTTTTGCTTCATCATATTGGACGTTATTTACCCGTTTTGTTTCATTATCTTTGACTTTATTTACGAATTTTGCCTCATAATCTTGGACGGTTTTGCCTCGTCCTCATGGGCATACTTACCAGTTTTACTTCATCATCTTAGACGTTACTTGCCGGTTTGCCTCATCATCTTGGACATTGTTTACCGGTTTTGCCTCATCATCTTGGGCGTTACTTACCGGTTTTGCCTCATCATCTTGGACGTTATTTACCATTTTGCCTCATCATCTTGGACGTTATTTACCGGTTTTGCCTCATCGTCTTAGACTTATTTGCCTGTTTTCCCTCATCATCGTGGAAGCTACCTAATCGCTTGCCAGTGGACGCAGCCTCATCACCGGGAACGCATCCCCGAACAGCCAGTTAATCAGGACCGATGGAAGGCCTGCAGCGATTTAATGAGTGAAGAAGAACACTGCTTCAAATGAATTGGAGGAATACCATGGGAACCGGCGCATTAGTTAATGTTCATCTCTTTGAGTGCACGGGCAACAGTACGAGTTTGAAAGTGAATCTGGCTCGTGGTGTACTGCTTATGCTCAAGTTAAAGCGGAACTGATGTGATATCAGGCAACGTTGGGTTGGCTACAAAACGTACAGCCAGTAGATTCGCCGTTTCCACCAAGCTGGTGACTAGGCTGTCATTGACTATTAGTGAAGGAATGGATGAGGAGACCAAGTTTTGAATGTAAACATACAGGTCAAAGTCACTGATTGCTTTCAACCCGGCGAAGGCCAGGACGATCCTTGTCCCTGTTCAATCCAAGTTGATATGCAGTCTCCAGGTGACACCCCTGGATAGCTACTTCGGCCCCCGCCAAGTAGTAAACGAATGCATGCAGTGACATCCAGAAAAAGGTTGGCGCAAGTCTAATAACCATGCCCGTAAAAACGAATTATTATGGCAAATTTTAATAAGTCTCGGATATGGACCGGATACAAGACGACGACCACAAAAACGAATATGGCTAAACGATTTAAGAATTATCTCATGGAACGTCAGCTGGCTATACAGAGCTCGAGCTGCACAGCAGCTAGCCGATGCCCTGTCTGAATATAGGGCATACATAACAGTATTCCAAAAATGAGATGGGCGGGGAGTGGTGTTATTCAAAGAACCGAGTATGACATTTATTATAGGTGTCATGCAAAACACCAAGTGCTCGGTGTATGCTTCTTAATCAGCCAAAAACTGAAGCCTGCCATCATCAATTTTAATGCTATTAACGAAAGGCTATATAATCTTTGCGTGCGAGGCAAGTTTAAGAACATAAGCCTCATAAACGTTCACGGACCTGTAGGGTAGTTGCTTATACGCCTTCACGGGCGTGGGCCCATAGAGCGTCTGCGAAGGACCAGTAAGTTATAATATAAGATAATTAAGCTAGAATTTAAGCATTTTTTGTCTAGCGTATACATTAGAAAAAAAGAATATAAAACGAAATAAAAAATGTCGTAAAAATGAAAATGAAAAACGGGCGTGGGTCCAGTAACATACCCATAAAACGTCGCGAGAGAAATCGTTCATCAAGAAAGCAGAAAATAAATAAAACGTACCGTTCTGTTCGTATTTGATTTTTTCTTTATTTTTAAATTAATATCGGCATCACAATCTCGTTCCTCGATTTGAAGATGACAAACAAAACTTAAACTGACTGAGTTTATTGTTCACAATTTACTTAATTTGTATTGGCACAAGTTGCTACGAAATTGTTCGTTGTACATTAACTTCAAAAGATCTATCATCACTTCCAACTCAGCGCACAACTAGAATAATCGGACAGACAAAACTATCTACGATGAATTTACACACGGTGCACAACCATGACCATCAAAACGACGCGACTCTGGACTCTGACTGTCCGGTTCGGTGGCTAAAATCGCACTCGTCGAGCTGGGCGACGTTGACCCAGCCTCTGGTGATTGCGATGAGTTTCCACGCATGTCATCGCAGGGGAAAAACAATCTTTCCTTTTCAAGAAAGACACCCAAACACTCGCTGGGCTCAGGAAAGGAAAAACAAACATGCAGCTGGTCAAATATGATGATCGGTGCGTACACCGGCTGGGTGTATTCCCATCGTACGATAGGGGATCGATTTGGGTGCATGTTTATTTTACGCATTGGATAATGCACAGGAATACTGGCATCCAGGCAAAATTTATTTCTTCTGTTTACGTAGAGTACAGAGAAGCATTTCGTTTAGAATAGCCAGCGTGAGAATAGTGGCTGGTCGTTGTTTAGACAACGAATCATTAGACGTGATCATGGGTATGATTGTCTACGTCAATCATATTCGTGCCCAAGTCCCATGATCGGTAGATAACCTATGAAGGAAATTGGTCGCAACTGTTGCGAACCTTGGGATTGGAGCAATATTCACTCATAAACCGTAGCAATAATACCGGCTACAGCTGTGTCAACAATTACGCTGGCCAGCGAGTGTTTATCATTTATAATTGCTGATAAGCCGAGCGGATTGTCGGGCACGGTTCATGTAATATGAATGAAATAATTTGTTTGAAGTGCATGCTTGCTGGGGTTTTATTTTCAGGTATGAAAAATGCTGCTGAGAGCTTACGCTGCCCAAAATTGCTGGTAAGGAGGAAGACTTGAGGTGAGTGTGAGACAGGGTAATTTAAAAGGAATAGGTGGTTCTTTGGAAATGACTTAAAGAACCGCCACAGACCTACAGAGGATTCCCCTGATGACGGAAAGGAAGAATACTACGATAGCATCGAACGGGCCCTCAATACCTGCCCAAGATACGATTTGAAAATCGTTCTTGGTGATTTCAATGCCAAAATAGGCCAGAAGCCGGTTTTCAGGTACTACGCAGGTTCCCATAGTTTGCATGAGAACACTAATGACAATGGACTACAAGTCATCGAACTGGCAGGTTTCCGCGTAAAGATATCCACAAAGCCACTTGGGTATTACCTGATGGAGCCACTCGCAACCAAATTGACCACGTGTTGATAGATCGCCGCCACTCCTCGTGCCCGATGACGGTACGAACGTACCGAGGTGCCAACGTCGACGCGGATCACTATCTTGTTGGTACAGTTTTCCGAGCGCGGATTGCCTTACAGAGACGTATTGCATCCGCGGATCAGGTTCGAATCAACACGGCTGCTTACGCAATGAGGATACCAGTGACACTTTTGGTCATGCGTTGAGACTCGCCCTCGAAGAGGTCGGCGGAGGGAGAGTAAGTCCTAAGGCCAGAATTCCGCGCCTAGAAGAGAAATGGACACGCCTTAAGAATACTGTCATTAGTACTGCCAACTCCATCTTAGGCAGGAATCGTAGAGATCGGAGCGACTGGTTTGATGATGAGTGCAAACTAGCCACTGAACGTAAAAATGCAGCAGTCTCATAGGACGCGAGTGCGCGAGAAGAAATACGAAGAGCTCAGAAGATCTGAAAAAAGGCTTCACAGACAAATGAAAAGTGCCTGGGTAAAAAATCTAGTCTTTGATATAGAGAAAAGTAGAGAGCGAGGACTGCGCAAGGCGCGGAAGTTCTACCAAATAATCTGCAGTATGACGCGGTACACACCATGTTGCACTTACTGCAAGAATAAAGAGGGTAATCTGATCACTGATCGTGAAGGCATTCTGGAGCGATGGTAAGTGCACTTCAATGAATTGCCAAATGGTCAGCTCACAGAAGAATTGGAGGCTCCACCAATGCAAGATCAAGACCAAATGTTGCTGCCACCAAGCATTGAGGAAACATGAAAAGCCATACGACAGCTCAAATCAAAGTCCGTGGAGCTGACACAATTCATAAGATCATGGTGCACGTATGGGAGCAAGAGGAGATGCCGGGAGATTGACGTCGTAGAATAATTTGCCACATACATAAGAAGGACGATATCACAGTGTGCAGCAACTATAGGGGTATAACCTTGCTGAGTACCGCCTATAAGATACTCTCCTCTATCCTACAAGATCGGATATCCCTATACGCTAAAGCCATCATTGGTCAATATGAGTGTGGCTTCATCCCAGGCAAATCAGCAATTGATCAGAAATTCACCCTAAGGCAGGCGATGAAAAAATGTCTGGAATTTAAGATTCCATTATATCATCTATTAATTGACTTTAAGGCCGCCTACGACAGCATAGCCAGAATAGAACTATATAATACAATGAGAGAGTTCGTCATTCCAAACAAATTGATACGACTTTGGAGGTTTACCATGACCAACGTAACTAGTCAAGTAAAAATAGCGTCACAACTAGAGAGATTATTGTCACCAAGTCCAGCCAGATAATTGCCTACGCATCATCGGTAGAACCGAATCGCCTGTACAGGATTCCTTCACCCAGATCGAGCAGGCGGCATAAAAACTGGGACAGCACATTAATGAGGGGAAAACTAAGTAGATGGTGGCAACTTCTGCGAAGAGAAGATCTAACGTTGGTCAAACTATCAGGGTAGTGGAGCACGAATTTGAAATAGTGCAAGCTTTTAACTACCTTGGGTCAATAGTATCAGCCGATAACAATATGGAAGAAGAAATACGCGAACGATTGATCAAATCCAACAAAGCCTAGTATGGTCTATCAAGGCTCTTTAAACCCCGAAATTTATCCAGAATATCCAAGCTCCTACTGTAGGAGACCATGGTCTTACCAGTACTCATTTAGGGATCCGAGACCTGGGTGCCCAATAAAAGGCACTCTGAACTCTTAGCCGCGTTCGAGAGGAAGGTCTTAAGGAGAATTGTTGGCCTCGTATGTGAGGACGGACGATGCCGGAAACGCTACAACCATGAGTTGTATGCAATCTAACTTGAAGCTAATGTTGTAAGAAAAATCAAGCTCGGTAGACTCCAGAGGGCGGGACACCTAGCTCCAATGAGCGAAAAGGAACCTGCCCGGGAAGTCCTTTGTGGCAGGATGTTTGGAAGAAGACAGCGCGGCACACCTTGCCTGCGATGGAGCGATGGCGTAGACCAGGACGCCCAGAGCCTGGGAGTGCCAAACTGGGACATCGGCTCGAAATCGGGACCGGTGGAGAGATTTATTAAATAAGGCCAAGATCGGATCCCGGTTGTAGTGCCGATGATGATGATGAATGGAAATTTAGTTGAACAAATTCCCGGAAGGAAAAATCATGAAATGCATTTGAAATAGGCATTTCACGATGTTAGTCTTATTGGGTATTGAATCGGTGTGCGACAAATGGACTTTCGGTTTAATAAATGCGCATACGATTCACTTGGGGAAGATGATTGGGATTATGGATAAGGGTAAGGTAATTGGATATGGTTATAAATTTATGATGAAATAATGGGGATAGGGTGAGGCTCGTAATTTAGGATCACTACACAGACAAAGTACTTTACTTTTTTTTTTCCTCGTCGCGGCAGGGCGAACTCTTATCTTTAATTATATTACAAACTTCAATTCAACTGCTATGATGATGATGATGATGATTTTAAATGACCTGGGTTATGGCAGTAATAGCACTTACGTTTCCCTCAGCAACCATCCTTTGCGTATCTTTTACTCGGTATTTTTTACAGTTGTATACTCAACTGTTCAGTCCTTTTCGATACAACCCTGGGTTGTAGTGACCAGTCCTGTGCAAGTTTCCGGTAAGCTGACCAATAATACTGTATCCATTTCTTCATTCATATAATAGTCTTACTGTGTTTATAATATTATTGGTATGCTCATTTATTGTCTAGTCTTTATAGAATTTTTTCTTCGTAGATGCAACCTACTCCCAAATGTTGATCTTTTTACCAGGAGATCTTCTTATGCTTCTTTTGTCTTCGCTGTGAATATGAATAAGTTGATTATTCACCACTGGAAGGGTTATTGTCACCATCGTGTTACTTATTTTTGTCCCATGTGGTGTCGTTCTTTTACGTTTCTTCGGTTGTAAGGTTCCAAAACCCACTGGACATTAAAAGTCAAATTACTTTTTTTTTTCTATTGATGTAGGCTCGTCCACCATTTTGTCGTTTCACGTGGTGTTGTTATTTTTTCGTTTCTTCAACATTTTTAGTTCTTTTTTTCTTAAATTATAAATTACAGGCTAGACAAAAAATGCTTAATTTTTAGCTTTGACTGATTGATTGAAGGCGGAACCCCATTTTTATTTAGCTTAATGCAAGCTTAAATTAACTTAACATAAAACCTTACAGACTTTCTTAAAATCTAGAGTAGTGGTTAAGACCATATTCAATTATTCAATCGCAAAAAAGTAGAAGAAAACCATGAAGTTGAAGATTACTAGGCGATAGGGGAGGTAGGAGGCCAGGAAAGTGCGAGTGTATATGGGGGTGGTAAACGCGACATTTGTGCGACACTGGAGGGCATGTGTACGGACTGATACAGGGGCGGTGTTTAGGGAGAGAGGTAGGGCGTTGTTGGTGGGGTTGGAAAGGTGTAGGGGAGAACTAGTTTGGCGGAGGGAGAGGGATATATTCATTAGCTTAATTATCTTACATTATAACTTACTGGTCATTCGCGGACGCTCTATGCCCAACATTACATTACCATGGTCGTACAGCTTACCTTTTGATGGCAGAACTTTGTTTGTCTTTTTAATTATGTTTATTTGAATGAGAAGAAAAAAACGAGAAAAAAACGTTGTGCTAATGTTCCTTTGCCTTTTTCGGCCACAATGTTGATGGTTGTTTAACCTGTTGGACATAGATTAATAACTCAAACAAGCACCGCCACGTAAATGAAGTTATTATACTGTAGCGAGCTTAGGGTTCGCTGGATTAATTATTTTCAATAAATAAAAGCCGTTAAATCGATTTTGAATTAATATAGTACTTTATTAATCTGCTAATAACAACCGTTACTTATACCGTACACTTAACGATTTCTTTACTTATCGCTTCCGTACTTATCGCGTCTTTTACTGCTTACTTCTTACTTCTTACTCTTACTTCTTACTACCGCACTTATCGCTTGCTTCACTTTCTACTTCTTACTCCTCACTCATCTCCATGATCTGTGTGCGACGTATTTATACTGTTTCCTCATTCTGATTAGGCGTTTCGTTTCCGTCCGTTCCATGGCCTTGAATGTTCTACTGTTTTCCAGTACTTTATAGAATATTCTAGTATTATATTTTCAACAGATATTGGCGTTTTCATAGATCAATAAATGTTCGTTCACTCCATTAAGTGTGAATTTATTACACTCATTTGGATCTTGCGGAAGTATTTAAAAACTACCTTATTATTAAGGTCGCGTTTAAATTTCGTAGCTATTGTGACCTAAGTGCATTGTGGGAGCTTACTCTAAAAATGTCACTGCATTGAAGCATGACATTTCTCCTTGACAATTGCGGAGTCGACTTGTTTATATTTGGATATATATTTTTGCACGCCATTGCCAAACAGGTGTTTATTTATTTATTTACAATAAAGAATTCTACTTAATTTGGCATTTTTAATTTCAGCTTGCAATAACAAATGGGTAAAGTCAGTAAAGCTAAAGCGCTTAAGCAAAAAATAGCTAGGCGCGTGGAAGCCTCAAAGAGGGAAGTGACAGCGCTAAAAACAAATGTCCAGTTTAAAGCGAAAGCCAAGTCAACGGACAGGATTCCTTTGCTACGTTCAGAGTCGTCGACTCCTGTTAAGAAATTTGCGAATAAAAAGGAGAAGTTTATTGTAAAACATAAGAACTTGATTCGCAAAGTGGTGCTGCACAAGAAGATGCGTAAGGAAGAGATTGCACGAAAAAATCGCGAGAAAGCTGGAGTGGTTGGTGATATGAGGAAACTAAAGGATGCCTTGCCATCTTTGGATGAATTATACAAGTTGAGTAAGGAAAATATAAAAACTGGTATTGAGGCGAAACCCCAGGAGAAATTGAAAACGAAAGAGAAGATTAAAAAGAGGAAGGATTTGTTTATGAATCGTGTCGATTCATTACGGGCATTACTTAAGGATCGAGACTTTAAAAAGAACCCACGTGAACTTATAGACTATCACATTAAATATACAAATGGTTTGGTGGAATGAACTTTTACGGATTAGAATTTGTTGTTAATTGTTGGAGTGATGAAGGTGGATGCGTGGTAGTGTGGAAGCAGGTTCATGTCTCAATATTATATTAGGATCATTAGCATGAATAATATGCTATATGTGTTATTATATATTTATCTTCTTAATCTAAACAAAACGACACTAATAATAATGGAAAAATATATTTTTTCTCAGCGTTGTGTTCCTTTGCTGGGTGTACCTTTCCCAGCAATGTTCAATGACTTCGTCACTCGCTTATAATGTGAATGCTCGAGTCTCTCAAAATAGTTACCAGCCGCAGGCTTCATCTCTTTATTTTTGGCGAATCCTTTACCATCGATTCATTTTTACAAGTTTGGAAAGACAAAATAATCCAAAGCAACTATCTATGGTGAATAGAGTGATCAATAATTTCATTACTTTCTATAGAATGGAAATTAGTGCTATATACCTCTTGATGATAATTGGTTGTACTTTCACTGCACAGTTATGTGGGATTAACATGAGATCATAACAGTGATTTAGCTAGTAAAAAATAACCCTTCGAACGTTTTGTGACAGTGTCGTTGATTGTAAAGGCAACAATCTGGGATCAAAAGGGAGTTTGGTCCACTAAATAGTTTTTGAAGTCGAAAGAAGACAGCGTTGATGTGGTATCAGAGAGTGTAAAAAGTAAATTCGTTTCTTCTAATGTTTACTGAACTGTGATCTACGAGGATACTCCCAGAACTACTCGTCCCAACAACGAAGCCACAGACAATTTGAGAAAACATATTTTTAACATAGTCTATTTTTGGTTAGTATACCCGCCTATCAGGCGGGAGACCGGGGTTCGATTCCCCGTCGGGGAGCCTCTGGCGCAAGACTAATGACCTTGCCCTGAAAAAACAAATATTGCTAAATAAGGCCAAGACCGGTTCCCGGTTTTAGTGCCGATGATGATGATGATTTTTAATTTAATACTCTTTTCGTAGTGATGTTGTGGGGTTAGGAAGTATTGTACCAGGACACGGGCACTTGATTCACTTCCTTCCCACTCACGATGTTGCGCTGAGAATTGTTCACCGGAAGGGGGAAACCAGGACTTCGTCGCAAGAAAAATAAACACTCTGTACGTTGGTTTTCTTAATTCTTCGTTTATTTGCATCAACAATCAAAAATGTCTAATTTACACAAAATTGTTCTGAACACTGGTATGTAGTTATAACTTAAAACATCGGGAATTTATAAAACTGTTCGTGGTACTGACATGTAAGTGATTGCAACTTTAAACATCGAGAAATAATAAAACTCCGACAAGCAACGATTTGGACACGAGGATCTCCTTCAGGGGTTAAAATCTGACTCCTCGATGCAATACACATCCGTTAGATTCAACGGTGGTGGATCACATCGATGTGGGAGGAGCGAACAGGCGCAACTTGACGACGGCCAATGGGCGATCGAAAAGGAGTTAAATGGGATGATTTCCCATATGCCCGTATAGAACCATGGGAACCATGGACCAGCGTTGGTAAGCAAAACAAACACAGTGAGATACTGTGTGTTTACTTTAGTTTTCAGAAGGGTCATCATAGAGCATGAACGTGGGTATGATTGCCTAAACAACGATCATATTCATGCTCAAATCCCATGATCAGTTGATAGCCGATAATAGGGAATTGGTCGCAAGTGTTGCGAACCCAAGGGTATAGGCAATGCTTCAATTATGGACCGTAGGAAGAATATCGGCTGCAGCTGTGTTCATAATACGCTGTCCAGCGTGTGTTTATCGTTTATTGGTGACGAGCTGAGCCGATAGGGGATATGAAATGGTTCATGTATTATGAACCAGAAAAATTCGATGATATTACTGCCTGGTTTGCTTTCAGTGGTGAGGATGAACATGTCATGTACATGTATGAGAAAATGCTTTTTAGCATTGCGCATTGACATGTTCATGGATAAATGCTGGTTACCTGATGAGGTAACCAAATTAGGTTTCGGGGGCATGATGCGTTGGATGCAAGCCTGCCCCGAGGTGAAAGTTTGATGTCACGGCTAGATGATAGTCTTGTTATGTTTTCTGATGGGAGGTAATGCGGAGTAGCTTACGCTGCTCATTTGCAGGTAAGTAGAAGGCAGGTCATTTACGGAAATGGGTGGTTCTTAGGGAATACTTAAAGAACCCCCACAATGTCTAGGGTTTATTGTAAGTACCGTGTAGCTCTTCAAAACAACCTTAGATCGTAAACTACACTTTTCCATTGTTGGCAAGTCTTTTACCATCTTAGTATGTTTTCAAGTTCAGAAAGAAAAAAAAAGTGAAGTGAAGCAATTCGTACTGTAACTTATGTACCGCCGCGTTACACGAATGGGTCCATCGTCTTGATGAAACAATGTGATCCTCTTTTTCTTAATTCTTCTTAATACTTACCGCTGTTCGTTTTTCCTTTTGGAAGATGTTCAATGAATATTTTTCCACGGTCACCTAAATAAATTGATGTTAAGTTTATGCCAGCAGATAGAATTGCTTATTCCTTCTTCGGGACCGATTCTCCATATTCAGTCCATTGCTTCAACTGTCTCAGGCAGGAAATGATGATCCCTTGTTTCATTCAAAGAAACGAATCGATCCAAAAATTCGGTTTTTAGTGCAAGATATTGATTGAAATATCCTTACAATCCGCTTATAATTAGACCATATTCCTCATGTTCAAATTTGCAGTCACTGGATGAAACAGGTAGAGCGTCTTTTGCCTAGAATGTCTCTTATTTGCGACGATTATTCGATGCCATTTTGTAGATTTTCTTCACTATTTCCGGGGTGATAATCTCATTTGATCGGTTATTGCAATCTTCATTTTGGTGGCAACGTACGCTCTCGTTTAAATTCTATCACTCCATATATTATTGATCACCTTCTCTCAAAGTGGAATTTAATTAGAGCTTTGATATTGGTTGGAGTGAAATCTTACAAATGTGTTGTATAACATCATCATCATCATAATCATCGGCACTACAACCAGGATCCGGCCTTGGCATTATTCACTTATTCAGCAAGTCTCTCCACCGGTCCCGATTTCGAACCGCTGTCATCCAGTTTGGCACTCCCAGGCTGGGGGGCCCTGGTCAATGCCATCTCTCCATCGCAGACAAGGTCTGCCGCGCTGCCGCCTTCCAGACATCCTGTCACAAAGGACTTTCTGGACAGGCTCCCTATCGCTTATTCCAGCTAGGTGTCCGCCCAGCGGAGTCTACCGAGCCTGATTTTTCTTACAACATTAGCTTCAATGTAGATCGCGTACAACTCATGGTTATAGCGTCTCCGGCATCGTCCGTCCTCTTATACGGGGCCAACAATTCTCCTAAGGGCCTTCCTCTCGAACGCGGATAAGAGCTTAGAGTGCCTTTTATTGAACACCCAGCTCTCGGATCCATATATGAGTACTGGTTAGACGATGGTCTTGTAAAGTAGCAGCTTGGATGTTCTGGATAAATTTCAGGATTTAAAGAGCCTTGATAGACCATAGTAGGCTTTGTTGGATTTGATCAGCCGTTCGGGTATTTCTTCTTCCATATTGTTATCGGGTTATACTATTGACCCAAGGTAGTTAAAGGATTGCATTACTTCAAATTCGTGCTCTACTACCCTGATAGTTTGACCAACGTTAGGCCTTCGCTTCGCAGAAGTTGCCACCATCTACTTAGTTTTCCCCTCATTAATGTGCTGTCCCAGTTTTTGTGTCGCCTGCTCGATCTGGGTGAAGGAATCCTGTACAGGCGATTCGGTTCTACCGATGATGTCGATGTTATTTGCGTAGGCAATTATCTGGCTGGACTTGGTGACAATAATCTCTCTAGTTGTAACGCCTGAGTCGTGGATTGCTTTCTCCAACGTCAGGTTTAAGAGGAGGCAGGCCAGACCGTCCCCTTGTCGGAGTCCATTAAAGATGTTTATCGGTTTGGACAGCAATCCCGCTATTTTTACTTGACTAGTTACGTTGGTCATGGTAAACCTTCAAAGTCATATCAATTTGTTTGGAATACTGAACTCTCTTATGGACTTATATTATTCTATCCTGGCTATGCTGTCGTAGGCGGCCTTAAAATCTATAAATAGATGATATAATGGAATCTTAAATTCCAGATATTTGTTCATCGCCAGCCTTAGGGTAAATATCTGATCAATCGCTGATTTGCCTGGGATGAAGCCACACTGATATTGACCAATGATGACAATAGTTTATGGGGCTATCCGATCTTGTAGGTTAGAGGGGAGTATCTTATAGGCGGTACTTATCAATGTCAATATGGATATACCCGTGTAGTAGCTGGACACAGTGATATCTCCCTTCTTATATATGGGGCAAATTATGCCACGACACCAATCTTCCGGCATCTCCTCTTGCTCCCATATGTGCACCACGATCTTATGAATTTCGTGATGTAACGCTGTTCCTCCTTGTTTGATCAGCTCAGCTGGTATCCCATCAGCTCCAGGGGCTTTATTTGATTTGAGCCGTCTTATGGCTTTTAATTTTTCCCCAATGCTTGGTGGCGGCAGCATTTGGTCTTGATCTTGCATGGTGGAGCCTTCAGTTTTTCTGTGAGCTGACTATTTAGCAATCCATTGAAGCGCACTTCCCATCGCGCCAGAATGCCTTCAGGATCGGTGATCAAGTTACCCTCTTTATCCTTGCAGTAAGTGCAGCGTTGTGTGTACCGTGTCATACTGCGGATTATTCGGTAGAACTTCCGCGCCTTGCGCAGACCTCGCTCTCTACTTTTCTCTATTTCACAGACTAGATTTTTTTCCCAGGGACTTTTCTTTTGTCTGTGAAGGCTTTTTTTTAGATCTTCTGAGCTCTTTGTATTTCTCCTCGCGTACCCGCGTCCTATGAGACTGCTGCATTGCCCGGTATGCAGCATTCTTACGTTCAGTCGCTAGTTTGCGCTCATCATCAAATCAGTCGTTCCGATCTCTACGACTACTGCCTATGATGGAGTTGGCAGTACTAATGACAGTATTCTTAAGGCGTATCTATTTCTATTCTACGCCCGGCATTCTGGCCCCAGAACTTACTCTCCCACCGTCGAGCTCTTCGAGGACGAGTCTAAGCGCATGAGCAAAGGTGTTAGTGGTATTCTCATTGTGTAAGGCAGTCATGTTGATTCCCACCCCCCAGATAGGAATCGTAATTAACCGAAAGATAACACATGCCTGTACGCTTAGCGGTCAAGAAGGAAGTCGGCATAAGTGTAGCAGCCTAAATTCTACCGGACTTTCTCAATATAACGCAGCAAGGGCATAGGCGCTTGGCTCAGGAGATTTAATATAATCGTGTTTCGAGTTTTATTTATCATTTTCTAATTATTTATTAATGTTTTTACTTACTATCTAGTACTTTACTTATTTTGTTTCTCATTTTCAATCATCGGGTAAGGCTCCCTCTTAGCCCACTCCCTTACAATCGATCCAATTTGTACATCCTTTTACACGTTTTATCTGAGTCCAATTTCCCCCTTTCATCTATAATTTTGGCCCTTGCTCTTCCATCGTTAATATCTATATTCTGCCATTGCTCCCCCCCCCCCCCCCCCCCCCCCCCCACCATCACCTCTTCGCACCACTTTCCATCATGCCCTGTGGTAACTCCAGCTGTGGGATTAATGTTGTTAATGCCGAATTTGTATGCTGTACAAATTCGGCATTAACACTTCGCTAAGGATTTCTCAGAGAAACTCCTGTTTTTCTGCGATGAATGCATACATATCTCGCTGCCACACGTCCTTCTGGCAATAAAATACCTGAGCGACGCTACCATTAGTTCCCACAGCTCTAACCTAAAATTAATTACTGACAAAATTTCATGTCTCGAGAGTGGTCTTAAATGTATCGACGACGTTGAATCTCTCCACTAAAGATTAATATCCAACATTACCTCCATCATTAGTGATAATAACAAGACGATCGTCAACCAGGTTACTTATTCGGTCAACGAATCCCCCGACTCACACACCCGGGAGTTAACCAACTCCTTCCGCTTAAATTTTGACAAATGCTTACAATCGACATCCAAACTGTCGCCCGTTCGGTAAACCAACCCCCTTTTGAGAATATTCTCTTTAAGATGAACAGCCTTAGTGATGAACTCGCTTTATCGGGCCCCTCTACACAAGATCAATTCACTCCAACCGAACCGACCCGCTACACGAGCTTTTCCTACATAAACTCGATATTGTCGTGAGCGAGCTGCGGTCCCTTCTTGCCCAGCTTGAAAGTGCTATCTTATCAATGCAATCGACCCCCCACCCGATCCTCAATTTTGGTACAGCCTGAACCCGTGCAAAATGGCGCGCCCGGTTGATCCCAATCAACCAAAATCCCTCATATCTGTTAAAGGGAGCCAGTAAAATCGTGAACTCCGAATGGATTTTGGAATTCTTTTTGAAAAACTATAGGATTCCCGTAACAGAATGTCACGTGCTTCCTGTCCCCAAATGCAGACCTTATTTCCACATAGTTCTCCCATGAAAGGATCAAGTAATAAGTGGCGATACGTCTGATTCTTTGAACGAAGATACAGATAAGAGGATGAGAATGTGAAATCGAGATGGGAATTTTTTTACAGATAGTTAGAGAGTCACAGTCTACTCTGAGAAGAGGTATAGGAAGGTTAATCGAGAAGGTCGCGCCGTACGTGTGTTAAAACTTTAGCTCAGTAACTTTTGTTTCTTTCGTTGTTTCTTAACTTCAATTACAACAATCATAAAAAATTTGTGGTCAAGCGTTAACTCCTTGACGAGTGTTCTACCGTGAACTGCAAAAGTAACGATCGCCGAAAATTTGACGCGGATTAGTAAGATCTTGTGGTGTTATTTTTCTTAAGAACAAATATTAAATAAAACTGTGAGCTGTTTGCTTCCAAGTGACTATCAAAGCATTTTTTGACATACCCTTTATTACGAAATCATTGTATTGTGAAACATCAGAACAATTTGTGGTAATAAATGAAAACAAAGATTCAACAAAAAAACTAATACCTCTGTGTTTTATTAGTGACAGCGTTCGCTCTGGTTTCGTTTGGCTTTGTTTTTGCTGCGGACAGTGTTTGGCAGAACACTGTATCAACATACAACTAAAAGATAAAAAAACCGATAAACCTTGATTTATAAGCTACTAAAACTTAAGCTGGCCATACCGCTTATCTAAATTATCCAGAGCTTTCTTCGTTCGAGAAAATATGTTGTGAGTATAGGAACCGACAAATCCCCTACTCACCAAATCCACTATGGTGTACCCCAAGGCTCGGTCCTTGGTCTCATATTATTCACACTGTTTGTCGCAGATTTACCATGTCTAGGTGAAAACATTCAGGTAGCTATGTTTGCCGATGATACGACCATTTTCTTCTCGGGTTCACTAACGTCTACAACTCTTTGCAAGCAGCTCTTGACAAACTAGCAGTATATTACAGGAAATGGAAAATAAAAATAAATGGTAATAAAACACAAACTGTCTGGTGTTCGAGTTGTAGGAAACTCTGCTCCCCACCAAATGGCACTAAACTCAGTATGTGTGCAGTTGACATTGATTGGTCCGAAGACTGTAGATATCTAGGTATTATTTTAGATACAAAACGTATCTTTCAAAAACACAAAATAAACAAAGTTGTAAGAGTTATGTATCCATTAGTGTGTAGAAAGTCAAACCTTAGCCACGAAAATAAAACTATAATTTTTAAAACCATTTTTCAAGCTATACTCCTGTATGGCGACCTGTATGGTGTAACTGTGCAGTAGCTTAGAGCGTCTGCGAAGGACCAGTAAGTTATAATATAAGATAATTAAGCTAGAATTTAAGCATTTTTTGTCTAGAGTGTAATTTAGAAACTAAGAAGATAAAAAAAATATAAAATAAAACAGTTTTAAAAATGAAAAAGAAAAAATGGTGTAACTTCATGAAAACGCTAAAGTCAAACCGGTAAAATTTCTTATTGACAAGATCAATCGAAACTTTTCAATTGTCAATTGTTCTATTTCTGACGTTTCCCGTCTTGCGTTATCCTGAATTACTACTAATGCACTTGTGGTGGTTCCGCCAAACGCCACTTACCTAAAGAACCCCCATAACTTCCATCCAGTCTGTATCAACTTTCTGCTAATACAACCGCGTTAAGCACTTGTAAAAGCTTCATGCAATAAAATTCACCAAATGTATTTACCTAAAAGCTCTGAAAGAGAATTCTTACCTGCATGCATAACTTCGCATTTAAAATCCCCTATAAGAGTTCTCTCCAAGCTTATCATACATTTTCTGAAAGAAAATTCATCGGTCCATATATAGTACAACCGCATAATCAGGAAATATTACCCTTGAGTTGGCCTATCCCACCTTCATCATGTGTATCATAAATTACCAGACAAACACATTGGCTCGCGACCTACATCCAAGGGACCAAAACAAATACACGCATCTCTTGGCATCAATTAAATCATACAGCATAAGCAAATGCAAATAGGAAATCAATACTTACCTGTACCAGTGATGCCATAAACACCATTTCCTGGTAATCTAGCCAAAACCTATTAACACCATTTCTTCGTTGCGCCGCGTCTATTTATTTAGCCGCGACGCACATCTCAAACAAAGATCCAATTAGCATCCGACGAGTTTCGGTTTTGTTTGCTTTACCAGACTCGCATC
Source organism: Microdon myrmicae (assembly GCA_963931805.1). Taxonomy (NCBI): domain Eukaryota; kingdom Metazoa; phylum Arthropoda; class Insecta; order Diptera; family Syrphidae; genus Microdon; species Microdon myrmicae. The sequence goes on along the minus strand of OZ007498.1, from coordinate 142,991,253 downwards.
CCATGAATGCACATTATCCCTTTCTTTGTTTAGAGTCTTTCCTATGGCTTTGATCCATAAAAGAACCAGTGTACACACATACATGTGTACTGTGGCGATCTTCTGTATGAGATCTGTTGGTTACCCCAAAGAGAGACTTTACGTCTCTCTTGGAACAGGAAATGCATCTTTAATTTAAGAGACCCAGTTTCACTGGCTGAATTTCTTTTAACAACGATTGAATGACGTGGCGGAGACGCGATAATATACGGAGTCATTGTCGTAGTGACTTTTATTCATCAAGTTGAGCGGTGGTTGGTCGATTTTTTTTTATTCCGGAGGATTTTTGTTAAAAAAAATTACATAAAACTCATAAATCCAACGATATGAACTTGCATTCAATTTATCATTTCCAGTCCAGTGTTCGATCGTGAACTGTACTTCCTTATTTGGTTGAATATATCAGAGTGGTATGACCACTATCGTGTCCTGTTAATGTACATTGCGCGTCCGAATTCTTAGCGTCTTTATGACAATGAGTCGAGTGTTATAAGTTTAAAGTAACTTAACTTTATTTACTTCGAAATCATATTCCACCGATTCCGATATTTCCATATTTTTAAAACGTGCGCTAAACGTAAACTATAAGGTGCTATCTCGAACACCTATGGATTGTTTTTCTTTTTTATTACTCTTTCGACGTGTCGCCGGACGCGTTCTTATGTGTAGATGAACTCAGATAAGAAGTGACTATTCGGTGCTGCGACTGTGTCAGTGCCAATCAGTGAGCAATTGTGGCGGCAATTGCCGAAAGTCAATGAACGGGCAAATATCGCCCCAACGATAGCATCACCAAGCGACACACCAGCACCAGTTACCTCAACATCATCGTCCAACAACACTAGGCGACACAGCACCCGTATGGAATATCATGCCAACAGCTTCCTCGAGAAAGGCTACAACGTTGATATTATTGGATAGCTGGAACCAAAATCGAAAGACTCCTTACTGGCAGCTGGACCAACATTTTTAAGCGCAGGAGGGAAACGAAGTTACTTTGTCCGTACCAAATGGCTGGAATGGAAATTTGGAGCAACAAACGTAGACGACAATGAACCAGAAGGCATCGCTCCAACGTCCCAGCGACGCCACCTGACTCAACACATCGTCCAACATCACCAACAACATCACAGGTTTGCCTTTACTCACATTTTTAAAAATTTTTCATTTCCAGTGTAAGCTCCTTCCGAGCCGCCCAAATATATTTTCAAATTAAAAATTAACTTCGCACATTTATTACAAGCAGCACAATGTACAAAAAAACACAAAGCAAAATAAAGACAAACAATTGCAGTTCATTTAAACAATATCTAATTTTTCCAATGCAGATTTTTTTTATGTACACTTTTTTTTTCATTATTATAAAAGAACAATTGGTATAAATTGTCAATGCCAAACGGCCATACTGATATTCCGGAGAATTAAAAAACAAAAAAATTATAACCATAAGAAATACTCTTATAATAAATACTTAAAATTTAAACGATCAAAAAAATAATTATTGTAAACCTCTTCTGGGTACAGATTCGCACACAGCTCCTTTCAGTAGTATTCACGACACTTTTCGACTTCGCTCGACTCTTTTTCGTCGTCCTTCGACTCCATTATCCCACAACACGCGACTTCACACGCTCTTTTCAACATATTGGCATACAATGCCCTCTATTTCAACCCCTCCCGACCCTGCTCGACCTCTTTTAGATTTCTTTCTGCCCCGTTCTAAATATTGATTCGCAATGCCCCATTCAACTTTCTTAACATTTTGGGCGCAACAATGCCTGCCAAGCGCGAACTTCACGCAACTCAGCCCGCATCCACGCGAAACCAATTCTTTCACAGCCCCGGCCCACCACAGCTACTACGCGTAGCATTTCCACAGCAGGACGCCAGGCGTCACCTCCTGACATAGAGTTTACGACCCCCCTTCTTAGGTCCCTGGACGTCTTCCAAATGCCTCAGCTATACCGGTCGGCAAAGCAAACCGATACCACTGGACTGAGACAACATCCTGGAACGCCTCATCCAGGTATCCCAGGCATTAGGTCATCACGGCACCCTTTAAGCGACAACAAAAATGCAATACACGCTTCACTACGCCGCCTCATATCCCAGGCGCATCATCCTTCGGAGCGCGCTTTCATTTCCCTACGGCGCCCTGGGGTTGGACACACTCAACCACCCACCAGGAGCCCCCTGAGTTAAGTCGCCCACCTTAAACCAAGCGCGACTGGCCGGCACCTCCTCACAGGTTGCCGTTTGGTCGAGATCGCAGCTACCGTATATATAGCGCCGTCGTCGACACCGGTGCCGATATACCGACCTATCGGACGATAAACCTGTTGATCCATGTGATCCACAACAGGCCAATGGACCACGCCGCACACCCTTGTCCTAGTCGGCATCAAGCGGTAACATCCGTGTCCACCATATTTATCGACACAGGCCCAATCTATAGGCAGGTACTTGTCATCACGACAGTTCCTCCTGCATAACTACACAGCGCCTCCCGAAGTACGCGGGGCCACCTTGAATTCTAAGCGTCCGGCCCTCCACGCAACACCGCACCAAAATTCGAGCATCCCCGTAGCCCTACCTTTTTTTTCGTGACTACTTCGCCGATGGGGGCGGGGGGGGGGGGGGGGGGTCACTTACCTAAGAAACCCCCATAACTTCCATCCAGTCTGTAGCAACTTTCTGCTAATCGTATTAAGCAACTGTAAAAGCTTCCCGCAATCAAATTCACCAAATGTATTTACCTAAAAGCTCCTGAAAGAAAATTCTTACCTGCATGCATAACTTCGCATTTAAAATCCCCTATAAGAGTTCTCTCCAAGCTTATCATAAATTTTCTGAAAGAAAATTCATCGGTCCCTATATAATACAACCGCATAATCAGGAAATATTACCCTTGAGTTGGCTTATCCCACCTTCATCATGTGTATAATAAATTACCAGACAAACACATTGGCTGGCGACCTACACCCAATGGACCAAAACAAATACACGCATCTCTTGGGACCAATTACATCCTACAGCATAAGCAAATGCAAATAGGAAATCAATACTTACCCTCACCAGTGATGCCATAAATACCATTTCCTGATAATCTAGCCAAAACCTATTAACACCATTTCTTCGTTGCGCCGCGTCTATTTATTTAGCCGCGACGCACATCTCAAACAAAGATCCAATTAGCATCCGACGAGTTTCGGTTTTGTTTGCTTTACCAGACTCGCACCCCATGAATGCACATTATCCCTTTCTTTGTTTAGAGTCTTTCCCATGGCTTTGGTCCATAAAAGAACCAATGTACTGTGGCGATCTTCTGTATGAGATCTGTTGGTTACCCCAAAGAGAGACTTTACGTCTCTCTTGGAACAGGAAATGCATCTTTAATTTAAGAGAGCCAGTTTCACTGGCTGAATTTCTTTTAACAACGATTGAATATTGTTGAGTCCTTTACCATCCGCTGATCGCCACGGTCATGCCGCTCCCGCTGTACGTAGCGCTGCGGACACGCGATAATACCTTAAGTCGAGTTTTAATGTCATAAAGTTTTAGACGCGCGGAAGTCGGTGATGTACAGTGCAGTGTTTGCAACCGCCATGTCGAATATTATATTTGCTGCAGTCTTCGCATTGTAACTTTCACGCAGTGCTACGGTAAAACGTTAGTATCCAATAAGAAAATGAAACGGAAACAATAATTCATGAATTCAAACACGTTATTCCAATAGTAGTGCTTTTCTTTAATATAGAAATAAAACTAAACAAAAGAAATAGTGTGTTTTACTTCCTGTGTTGGTGTTTCCTTTGCTTCGGCGGAATCTTTTAGTGCTCGTCGGTGGAACAGTGGATGATGGAGGAGGAAGATGAATCCTGTGTCGTTCGGCGGCACAATGATCCCCTCCCCACATACTTTGTCTATGAAAATTCTATCGAGGCCATTATTACATAAAATAACCGGAAACCTGTGCAATATTAGTCTTAAGATTCAAATAAGGGTTTTTTCTTGTAGTTTTCCCTTAATCATTTATTATTTATTATCCATTAAAATTGTGCTATTTTCATTATATAGATTTAAGACTATAGTTGTAAAGGAATTGCTGTCCTAAACCTCTTAAATACTAGTTGTAAAATATAAATGAGTTGAAAAAAATGAAAAAAATTGAGTTGAAAAAAATGAAAAAGAAATCTCCCAAAAAAATTGATAAATACTAATTATCTTGAATTGTAGTAATGATTGAGTCATAAAAAGTGAACTTCTGATTTTTGTCGTATTAAATGTGCAAAAATGGATTGATAGTCGTTATTGACACATTTTTGATGTGATCGGTGAGATATACGGCGTCCAATAAAGCTTTATAATGTTTCACACTTCTGTCGGATTTTTTGTTCATTTTTGAAATAGTGATATAGTTAATAAATATTATTACACAGTAAAACACTTGCACCAAATATGTTTTACTTTCTACTCATATGCAACAGGAACACATTTTGTAGCTGCTATTAGCAAAGAAGGACAGTAATAATTCGGCTAACAACGAAATCATCCGAAAAATTCTGAGCACACAATTTTGTTGTTCCATTAAATATGAAATATAAAAATAACCCTAACCTTAATTTGTTAGATTGGTCGTCATAATATTTCCACAAAACCCCACTAATTCAAATAAATAGGAATAGGATTCTTCTATCCTGAACATTTCAACTGGAAATTCTTGTTCCTTTCTGAACCACACTGCCATCAGTTTTCTATTAAAATCCAATAACTTAACATATTACGCTCTTCACAACATCCACTTCCGTCGTTACCAAGGGCAGCAGGAATATGCACAAACTAAATGTTAATTCCAACATCATTTTTCACCATCAGATGCATTTCCACTTGAAGGCAACCTAGTCCCAGCCATCCATAAAGCCACACAAACATTCTCATCAGGAACCGCTTTCTTGTCGTATCTTCTTCACTTAGCCGGTCTCGTACACATACCTCTTAGTCCCAAATAACCTTGCTCCATATAAGGCTGAAGATAGCTTTAGCCATAAATGACGCTGATGTATCAAAACATCACGATGAAGGACTCCGTCTTCAACATACCCAAAACGAAAATAGGATGTTGGAAAACTTGTAAATTGCGCGATGATTTATTATTAAAAAACATGTGAGTATCCTGGCATACGGAAGCAAGGAGCTGCCATCTCAAATGTCGGGCAAAACGAAATAACAGATGCCCCCATCCTTTGATGGAAGCCCTGTTGCTAGTTCACCGCCATTAGGTCGTATGCAGTATTTGAAGTGTACAAGAGAAAAGATATAAATGAAATGTTATTAGTCCTTGTAAAGTATAAGGTTATCTACGAACAGCGACGCCAGCAACAATATGGACCTGAAATCGTGACCATTGTTCATCGCAGCCTTAGACGGGGTAATTTCATTTTCAGGTTATTACCTTTGATTATTACAGAACCTTTAGGTCATATCAAATCACTAGCCCAGGCCTAGAGCGACGTTATGAAATTTATTGTCCCATCTATCACGTTAATGCTGCCATATCGTATGCAAGTCGTTGCTGATGCTGCTAAGATGTCCTTTTTAATTTACCTTCGGGGCATTTATTCAGACTTTGATAGAAGATAAATGGACAAATGAGTTATACAGACTTGGCATATTTCCGTGCAGAGACAGTGCGGTTCATAAAAGGTGTTTTCAGATATTAAAGGCATTCATATTTTTAGGAACTCGCACTATTTTTAAACATCTTTCTATTAAAGGTAGGTCATAGAGGGGTGCGTACATACAGGGCAAAGTCTCTAATTGCTTTCAAGCCGCCGAAGGCCAGGACGATCCTTGTCCCTGTTCAATCCAAGTTGACATACAGTCTCTACGTGACACCCCTGGATAACTACTTTGGCACCTGCCAAGTAGTGAACCAATGCACGCAGCGACATCCTGGGAAAGGTTGGCGTAAGGCTAGTGGCCTTGCCCGGAAAAACAAATTATTATGGACAATTTAACAAGTCTCGGATAGGAACGGATGCCGGTGGAGAGACTTGCTAAATAAGGCCAAGACCGGATCCTGGTTATAGTGCCGATGATGATGATATTATTGAAGTGTTTTCTACGTCGTCCTTCGATTTTCTTATGTTCGTTTGAACAACTATGTCTTTTCACTTTTGTCTAATTCACTCACGGAAAAACCTAGTGCTGGCTAAAACAATTAGATGATTTTACGCTTAGCAGATGTTTAAGAATACTTTTTATTTATGAAATGTGATTATATTGAAAACACTGAATTTTAAATTATTAAATTGTTTTATTTAATTTATTTAATTTTTTTTTAAGTTCACTCTTTCCAACACAGCACGAGTTAACGATTTCCAATTACCATTGAACTATGAGTATAAGAGTGAGAAGCCCTCATTCATGTCCTCTACGAGGCTACAATTTTGCCCCCTCGTTATCATTTACCGATTCGTCGAAATTGGTTTGGCGCTCGCGAACGTGCCCCCTTTCAGCGAATTCAGGTGTTCGGTACATAAGGTAACGGCAAATTCGTTGGGAAAGAGTCATTGTACCTGGTTGTGTGTAAAAAATATTCGAAAGGCCCTCGTCAAGAGAATTTTGTGATTCCATTTGATTTAAAAATTACGAAAAAGCGAGATTGGGGATGAAAAGGGTGGAAAATGTTTGTATGTTATATACAATGGAAAATTTTGACCATGAGAATGGTTTTTTGGGAGTGTATTTTGTTAGAGGAAAATATTTGAATTTGATAAATCGTGAAAATGAAATTGTGCTATTGAGGCGAGGGAAAATGTTGTTTTTGTGTATGTTAGATGTGTTGTAGGGAGGAAGTATTGTGCACCGGCGTACGGCGCTGATTCACTTCAATCCCCATCACGAATCGAAAGCTCCACCGCAGAAAACTGTTCACCAACACAAGGAGTAAAACTCCGCCACAAGACAGTTAAATGAAAAAACACTCGAAATAGTTTATTAATTAAATGGTTCATTTATTTATTAATTCATTTCTTAACACTAACTATTGTTTCCTCGTTGTTGGCTAGCACAATCATACATTGTTTGGACAGGTGACTGGGATTAAACGGCATGTCTCATAAAAAATTATTTTTGTCGAGTATAGTTCAACGTTAACATACATTAGAACACTGATGGTTGGCTCTCGACTTGGTAAAGGCGCACACACGAAAAAGGTAATTAATCGGTAAAACTGATTTACTAACGCAACTGCACTCCGACACGTTAGATGGAGACTTCTTAATGTACGCGTCTCCGTGCGCACCGGGGAGCGGGAGTGACACGACCGGCTCGGCCGTTGGATGGAAAAGAACTTAGCGATATCAATTCGCTGGCAAACGAAATTCGGCCAGTGGTACTGGCTCTCTTAATTTAGGGATGCATTTTCTATCCCAAGAGAAACATAAAGTCTCTCTTTGGGGGTAGGTAACGAGATCTCATAGAGAAGATCGAAGTGGTACACATGTATGTGTAAACATTGGTTCTTTCATGGGACGAGGCCATGAGAACGAATCTGAAAACAAAGAGAGGGAATAATGTGCATCAATGAGATGTGAGTTTGGGTAAGTAAACAAGCCGTATCTCATTGGTTAGAAATGGATTTCTGTTTGCTCATGCCGCGAGGTCATGAGGAGCAGATCCAGAAATATTGTAGGACAAAGGGATCGTATAGATCATTGTCTTTGATATGCCTTGCAGCTGTATTGATAGACCGCAATGCTGGTGAACATGGTGCTAATTGGTTTTAGCATATTCACATGGAATTGGTGTTTATGGCTTCGCTGCCAAGGGTAAGTATACAATTCCTGTTTGCATTTGCCTATGCTATAGGTTTTGGTTTGCGTCAATTGTGTGCAGCTGCGTTGGATTATTTGCAGTAGGGAGAAAAAGGTCGCCAGCCAATGTGTATGTAAAGGGATTTATTGTACACATGATGAGGCTGGGAATAGGCGACGCGATGTTTATTATCCCTGTTATGATGGTTACATTATATGTGAACCAAATTAATTCGTCTAGGGAAAATGTGTATGATAAGATTGGGATTTGCCTGGCAACTGAAGGTGCCGAATTGGCTTTGGATTTATCATCCGATAAGTTGGGATAGAATTCTGCTAGGGAATTTTGGATGCGAATTAATGCATACAGGTAAGAATTCTCTTCCAGGAGCTTTTAGATAAGTACATTAGATAGTTGATGGGTGAAGCATTTACAGCTGCTAATCGCATTAGCGGAAAACTATGAAAGTTGGGTTGTGCTTACGGGGGTTCTTCAGGTAAGTAGACAGTGGGGTTTGGCGGAACCGCCACAGTGTGATTATAGGATAAGGATGCGAATTTGCGCAATTCATTTAGATAGAAAGGGGGGAGCAAATTAGCATTGTTAATTATGTAACAAGCCATACATACTTGTGTCCTTCGCAGACACGTGCGTCGCACTTCTCCACCAATCCATCATGCCTGTACGACTATTGAAGGACACAGGACCAGAAAAAGGATTTTTTTTGGCAAGCCATTTGCTGGGTAAACACAAGTGGAAAGCGCTGCAGCGTCAGATCTCAACAGCCACCAAAAATCAATGACAATGCGGCCAAGAAACAAACAATGTTTGCAATCCTCCCCTGAGCCAGCATCAATAAGGTTTTCCTTTACGAAAAGGATCATTATGGGAACAGAAAGACGAATAATAAATGAAAACTAACACAGCCTATATTGCGAAGGCAAAATAGAAAATGCGGAACACGTACTTACAGAGTGCGTGAGATTCGAGACGCACGCACGATTTTGGAGTGACCTATGAGACGGACAGTTACTCCGGCAGGAGTAAGAGAATACACCATCATCATCGGCACTACAACCGGGAACCGGTCTTTGCCTTATTTAGCAAGTCCTGAGGTTTGTTAAATTTCCCATAATGATTTGTTTTTTCCGGGCTAGGTCATTAGCCTTGCGCCAGAAATAGAATATATGCTGAGTTCAAAATAGGCATGGTCCGTAGCAAATCATAATCTATGTGACATGATGCAACAATTGCGACGCGACAAGCGGAGTAAAAGGTAAACTCTGTCCCGCCCCGCGATGGAATTTCTAAAAAAAAGTTCCGTGGGGATCAACATGTGCCCGGCGGGAGGTGGTTTTACTCGGTAAAAATGCGGTGTGCCTTTGGATCGGTCCAGGGGTATCTTTTGAAGATTTCCACCTTCCTAGCGAAACAGAAAAAAAAAAAAAAACTAACACTGTTCCTGCAATGAGATATGTTATAACTCATGCAAGATCCCACCATTGAAGATAAGCAAAATATATCGGGGCCGAAGATAACGACTCCGGCCGAGGTAATTAATAAGGGTACTAAATCACACGTGGGTAATGTACGTGTAGGTGGATGTAAAAAGGAACACAGGATGTGATCTTTTGGAAAAGAGGGAGTGCCTGGAAAAGATAAAATTACAGGGAATGAGGAAACCAAGACAGGGGAGAAAAACCAGTAATGAGTTTTCTTCTTATCGGAAGAGATTTTTAGTCTTAAATCAATACCCGGAGTGTGAGAATTTTAAATAATGGCCGGATTTTTTTTAATTACACTTTTCTCGGGAGAGGCGAACCTATAGCTCCAAGTCGGCGCCCCGAGATGCCGGATTGGTGGATGGATTGATAAATGGCTTGATGACTGGATTTATAGGGAGATAGATTGATGAATTGATTGGTAGGCAAGTTGATGTGTGGATTGGCGGGTGAATTGATACATTATTCAATGGATGGGTAGACAGACGGATGGATGGATGGGTACGGGGTAAGCGTATAAATAGATGTATATGGTAGTTACATAGGAAGATAAGCAGGTAGATTGTTAGACATATAAAAACTTAAACAAATAAATAAGTGAATAAATATTCCGTTTAAAATATGTGTTCAATTCAATTAAGAGTCAAACTAAATTGAGTGCCAAAAATGTATGATTCCGTAGCTTGGTCAATGCAGACGCCATGCAAAGAGTAATCCTTTAGTGACAAAACTGTACTCCGTGTAAAGTTAATGTTATTATTGTTTTTTTGGGGTAACTGCTCCAATGTTGTTACCTCGAAGCGACGTTGTCGCCCATTTTTTTTATACTGTTTTTATATTGTTTTTGGGTATTGCCTGCAGGTTCGAGAGTGTCGGTCCCAGCTGAAGGGGCGAGGGCCCACGTGAGGGCGGCGTAAAGGGTGTGTCTTTACAGCTCCTTTGGTCTTGAGGCTCCTTGCTGGGCCGATCTTCCAGCGTGTGCTCCTTTCGTCGGTTGCTCCAGGAGTTAGTTACCGCCAGGTGCTGGACTTCAGGGGTACCACCAGCCTTGGTTTTCGGAATGGAGCGTGGTCAATAGGTAGGATGGTCGAGGGGTGAGGGTACTCGCAGTAGTGAAATAAAAGATTGTTTGATGAAATTCATGTTTTGTGTATAAATGACCCCAAGATATTTCATCCTGTCCTGTGGTCTAATCGTAGTACCTCCTATTTGCACTTGAATATTCTGTGAATATCGAGAAGTAGGTTGGGAGTGTTTACTACTCAGAATTATGGCTACTGCTTTGGAGGGATGGAGTCGAATTTTTCATCGACTGTATTACGAGGGTTGCCTTTTATATCTCGGGATTAGAGAACAAAAACAAATATTGATCATCGAAAATCACTTTATTGTTTTTCAAAATATTCCCCATGAAGATCTATACACTTTTGCATGCGTTTGAACCAATTGTCGAAGCACTTTTGCCACTCTGATTGAGGTATCTCCAACACATGCATTCTGAATGCAGCAACCGCTTCTTCAGGTGTCGAAAAACGTTGACCTCTCCGTTTGTTTTTTACGTACGGGAATAAAAAGAAGTCATTCGGTGCCAAGTCAGGACTATACGGCGGATGACCCATCAAATCGATGTTTTGGGTGCTCAAAAATGCAGTTGTCGCAGCCGATGTGTGAGAGCTCGCATTGTCGTGGTGAAGAGTGACCCGTCTTCGGCGGTTGGTTTTCCTGATTTCTTGAAAGACAACTGGCAAACAAATGGTTGTGCACCACTCAGAATTGACTGTTCTGCGTTGTTCTAGTGGTACGGTTGCGACATGTCCAGTTTTTCCCAAAAAGCAGGCAACCATATGCTTGGAAGTGCTTCGTGCGCGAACAACTTTTGTTGGATTTGGCTCATCTTGAAACACCCAGACAGTCGACTGCTGTTTACTATCGGGCTCATACGCGTAAATCCACGATTCATCACCTGTCACGATGTCATAGACGTGTTTCGAAGCACCGCGACCGTATTTTTTGAGCATTTCTTTCGACCAATTGACACGAGCCTTTTTTTGGGCGATTGACAAATTGTGTGGGATCCAACGCGAACAAATTTTTTTAACAGTCAAATGTTTATGCAATATTGAATGTATGCTGGTCCCACTAACGCCTAAGGTTGTCTCAATCTCACGATAGGGCACATGACGATCTACCAATATCAGTTCACGCACAGCATCAATGGTTTTCGGAACAACAACTGATTTTGGACGACCTTCACGAAATTCATCTTGGAGTGAACTACGACCACGATTGAATTCACCATACCATCGATAAACACTGGTCCTTGATGGAGCTTCATCGCCAAAAAGTGAATTAAGTTCATCCATGCACTGTTGCCGAGTTAATGGTCGCCGAAAGTTGTAAAAAATAATCGCACGAAAATGTTGAGGATTTAATTCCATTTTTGGGCCGAGATGAATCTTTTAAGTTACTGTAAACAACACAAATAGCGCTCGTATGTCAAAACGTTCTGAGTGCGTATAACCTCAAAAATGTCCAACTTTACGACAGAGCTGTCAATTGCCGGATTGCAACGCTAGGGTTGCCAAATCCCAAAACATAAGAGGCAACCCTCGTAGACGTGTTTCGAAGCACCGCGACCGTATTTTTTGAGCATTTCTTTCGACCAATTGACACGAGCCTTTTTTGGTCGACTGACAAAATGTGTGGGATCCAACGCGAACAATTTTTTTTGACAGTCAAATGTCTATGCAATATTGAATGTATGCTGGTCCCACTAACGCCTAAGGTTGTCTCAATCTCACGATAGGGCACATGACGATCTTCCAATAACAGTTCGCGCACAGCATCAATGGTTTTCGGAACAACAACTGATTTTGTTCGACCTTCACGAAATTCATGTTGGAGTGAACTACGACCACGATTGAATTCACCATATCATCGATAAACACTGGTCCTTGATGGAGCTTCATCGCCAAAAAATAACCTCAAAAATGTCCAACTTTACGACAGAGCTGTCAATTGCCGGATTGCAACACGAGGGTTGCCAAATCCCGAAACATAAGAGGCAACCCTCGTACTTATAAAGTTCGTCCAGGTGAGGGTTGCGTCGATTTGTTACGAGTTTAGGGCTTTTGGATGACGTTTACACTAGGGCATCATCCGCATAGCATATCGGGTTTATTCTCCCGTCCACAGGGTGAGGAATATCTGAGGTGTAGATATTAAATAAGATGGGACCTAGAATGGAGCTTTGTAGTTCGCCTGCAGCGGCATTGAAAGTTCGCGATAGCTTTCCATTCACTCGAACTTGAAAGGTTCTGTTTTGAACGAAGTGGTAGATGATAGTACACAGTGCTCTACTAAGACCGGTGTTCAATAACTTAAAGACAAGAACTTCGATCCGCGTCGTGTCAAAAGTCTTTTTAACGTTCAGGCTCACCACAATCTTGGGTTCCTTTTTTAAGAGGCGCACGCAGACGTGGTTTTTAAATATGTTTAGAGCCATAGTTGATTCCTGAAACCAAAATGCGTCGCCCCTTCATACTCTCTAAACGCAGAGAATTGTATGTCCAAATACATACAAGTTCCGAAAAGTACGAACACAATTTTATGTGTGCTTCAGTTGGAACTAAAGTCTACGGAAGGGATGGGAATTTGTCCGAAAAAATTCCCGGAAGGAAATAATTTTGGGCTTATTGTTTGAGGAGCTGTGTAGGAATTTGGTTGAGCAAATTCCTGGAAGGTATGATAAAGAAAGACCTAACGTAGGTCAAACTATCAGGGTAGCGGAGCACGAATTTGAAGTAGTGCAATCCTTTAACGATCTTGGGTCAATGGTAGCAGCGCATAACAATATGGAAGAAGAAATAGTCTATTAAGGCTCTTTAAATCCCGAAATTTATCCAGAACATCCATGCTACTACTGTATAAGACTATGGTCTTACCAGTACTCATATATGGATCCTAGACCTGGATGCTCAATTAAAGGCACTCTGAACTCTTAGCTGCGTTCGAGAGGAAGGTCTTAAGGAGAAAGACAAAGTTTTCACATTTAGGATTTCTTTGTTCAAAGTACTTTACTTGTTTTTTATTTTTGTTCGTCTCGGCAGGGCGAACTCTTATCTTTAATTATATTGTAACCTCGACCTCGTTTAGATCGTTCACCAGATGGCCCGCGGTGAAGAAGGTTCTGATTTGGAGACAATTACGGTAGCGAGATCCCGTATTAGAGACGGGTGATGGTGGGTCTGTTATTAGAGGGTTGGGATTATTAGCGAGATTTACTATAAACTTTATCGATAGTTCTAGAATCCGTCTATGCCTGCGGTGTTGTAAGGATTGTTGTTACTATGGTATCTATATGAGTTTTTGGCGGTATTAAAGTTGGTTATTTCTATTTTGTCGTGATTGGTATTGGTCCAAGTGTTCCGCCGAACATTGTGTATCGCAGATGATTTCAACACCCAGTGCAAATGCTGTCACGAATTAAACTCAGAAGGGTTATGTTTATTATCTCGATTTTTTTTATTGTTTCTTCACTTATATTGAATTTACAAATTACTTTAGTTTATGTGGAACTCGATGCCCAACAACACACTGACGGTACTCGGATTTCTCTTTTCGTTATGCTGTGGTGATAAATTGCCACCGATCCTAAACTACACACGGAAATTGTTAAATGAACACTTGATCATCACGAAATGATCGTCACCTGGTAACGCACGTACGTCCTTAGTTCACGCAGCTTCCTGTCGACCTCCTCGGATGCTCAAAATAGACTAACTGTCTGCCCAAAAAGATATCCCGATTCAAAACTGGTATCTGTATCCGTACAGGAGAAATTTCCCTATCAGTCTGCTAACAGGATCATCGAAGTCTCTGTTAGCAGCATGTTATTTCATCCCCAGGAAAATTTCGTAGTTTCCTGAAAGGAGAAAGTCGCTGATCACATCAATGTAGGGTTATATTTTGTTAGATTGGTTTCCTTACCTCCTTGGTGAGTCCAAAATGAAAACCCGATTTAATTTTATTTAATTTGTTTATTTATTTCATATTTAATTTTGGCCGTCGCCTCGGCCTCTGGATCCCAACTGATCTCGAATCCAAAATGCACTCCCCTTTTATACTCTGTGGCAACAGAGATTTGTTAAAAATATTACTCAAAAATTCCAAGAAGCCCAAACAAAATTGTGTGTGCTTCAATTGGAATAGGATTCCCGGAAGTGTACACGAACTCTATTTGAACTAATTCCCGGAAGGAGAAATCATGAAATGCATTTAGTATTACGCATTTCATAATTTCAAATTATAGGGAATTGAATCAATGTGCGGCAAACTAACTTTTGGTTTAACCTGTCGCTCATATGATTCACTTGGATTGGGATTATAGGTACGTGGGATAGAGTAGTGATTTAGGATCACTACATTCCTCCCCCCTTTAGAAAAGAAAATTAATCTGGAAGAGGTTAATTTTCTAGAATGAGTGAGAAGCAAGGGGCGGTGGTATTTTGAATTCGTGATAGTTTACATGTTTGTTCCAGTTTAACATTAATTGTATTGTTTCCTTATGTAGTTTAACATTATTAATGATAGTTTGTTCTCTTAAAATTATTCATTAAGAGTTTCAATTATTATTTGTTTTTGTAATTACTTAAAGTTTTCATTATAAAGATACGTTATGTTTCTTATATATACTTAAGGATATAGTACATTAATATTTATTACTATATTTTTTTTTTTGTAAGTAATGCTAGATTTATTTGGTAATTAACATAAGGGTATCTTTCTTATCCATTTATTTTTGGATGTAGTTTTAATTAATTTGGTTAATCTTGTTTACAGATTTTATTAAAAATGAAAGTAAATTTTAAAGTAAATAAGTTTCAAATTAAGATACAAAGGATCAAAGTAAATGTTCTCATTTTAATTCGATTTTTTATTAATAATGAAGAGTTCTTTTTCTAATATATACTTAAGTCATTAATATTAACTTTTTTTTTTTTTTTGTTGTTGTTGATCATTTAATGCTAGATTAATAAAAGTGTATTTATATTTAAAAACGTGTTACACTAGTAATACATGTCGCCTATGCGTAAATATAGGTATATCTTGTAATAATGTTTAGCATTCTTTATAGCTTCATTCGCTTTCTTTTTTTTGTTTGTATCTAACTTTTAATGTTTTAGGGTTTGGAAATCGTTAAATCTTAATTAGGATTTACATACTTTTTTTTTTTTTTTTTTTTTTAAATAGTTATTTACAATTTAGTATTTATAAATTGTCTTCCTCATTGGGGGTCAATATTTGTTTTGTTTTATTTGTATGTGATTTCTTTTTGGTATTTCAGTCCATATGACATTTATTATTACCACTTTTTTGTCATCTTTGTCAATATTGTGTATCCATTGGTATTTTTAAGTGATAAAGTATTGAACTACAATACACCCTGGGGATAGTATATGTCTGGGGTTGATAGTGGAAAGGAATGTGAAACTAGGGTGAAGATCAGAACTAATCAACCTAGGAATATTGTTTTAATCTCCTATTGTTTATCTTTATTGATTTTTGATCAATTTGTATGGTTGTATTATTTGGCTCAGTTATTCCTGTAATGAGGAAAGGGCCCTTTCAGATGGGTGTTTCTTTGTCCTTGCGGTTTTTATACCTTACTAACACCCTGGTTCCCACTTGAAGCGATTGCGGTTTCGTTTTACTTCCGCAGCATGCGGTTGCCTTCGAAGAACGACATTCCTCGCATTGCTTTTTATATTTCCCAATGTCGGAGAGCATGGACGGCCACCAGTATCTTTGTCGTATTTTATTATACGACTTGGTGATGCTCAGATGTTCACCGGAAGGGGAATTGTGATAAACCCTGAGTATCGTCGCGATCTCATCGAGGTTTATTATTTTTTTCGTGTGTGTTGGGCTTTTGCAAAAAGTTTGTAGTTTGAGAGGAGCTGGGGCACGAGTTGTTTGGATTAGCTGACGAAGTGTCAGTTATTTGATTAATACTTTTGATATTACCGCTTAACTCCTTAGGGCTCCTTTTCTTATGGTTAAGATTTAACCTGAAGATTTTGAACTTACCTTGGGCTTGCTCCTGTTTCCCTTTAGCGTATTTATTTTCAGGTGCCTTTTTCTCGATGTGTGAGAACTTTACTGGCACACTAAATACTTTGGGGTTTATTTCCGTGCGAGGAAAAGTGACGCGTTTTTTGGGGCCTTCCACACTGCAATATTTTGACAAAAAGTCATTTCCAAGCAGACCGTCTTCTGATAGAACGGGCATACTGCTCACTACTTGGAACTTGCATGGGAATTTAGACCTACCTTTTAACTGGAAGTTGACCTTGCAGCTTCCCAAGGTCCTAATGCTTCCGAACGGTGTCTCTAAAGTGCAAGCCTCTTGCTGATTTATTTTGGCGTCTGATTTTCCAAGGCAATTTTTGTTAATCAGGCTTACTTCCGCGCCGGTGTCCACTACTAGCGTTGTGTTTTTGTTAACACCTACATCTATCGGTAGTTGGACGGTGGGAATGCTGGTTAATGGCGAGAGTAGGGTCCTTACATGGTAGGTCCTTTTTGCCACCGAGGGTTTTGACCTTCTTCGTTTTGGGCTCGAAGTGGGGGAATTCTTTGCAGGTTGGCACTGAACTCGCGACTCCCATTTCAGCTTTTGCTGACAGGATCCTAAATTGTGACCTTGTTGGCCACAGAAGTCGCAAGTCTGCCTTATGTGCAGAATTCTTTTTACCTCCCTTAATCGCCGGCAATCACGGATATCGTGATTTAATTGATGGCAGTGTGTGCAAAAGGGTGTATTTTTTCTTTTGACACAATCCTCATAGACATGCCCCCTTTTGTTGCAGTAACTGCAGGTTATCCTGCTGAGAGGGGCATCATGTGTCAGTGATATGTTGGGAGGGTCTGATTCCATTACCTCTTCGGTTCCCCTGTATGGTTGGTCAGCTGGCGGTATTTGCGCCTCTAGTTGCGGAGTTCCCTGTGTAATGGGTTGGGTGTGTGGCAAGCCTTCTATATTTGGAATATTGGGGATTATTTGAGTTAGAGTTTGTCCCAGCTGGGTACCTAGAGTCGGTTTATAGGCTTCTGAAGGTGCTGTTGTTGTACAAGGCGAGGGAGAATTAAATGAAATCTGCGAAGAGATTAATGGCAGCTGAGGTTGTTGGATTTGCTCCAATTCCAATGTTTTTTCCATTAAGGAATCTATTGGTACATCGCCCATCAGTAATAAAAATTGTCGATGGTACGGATTTATCAACCCCTTTCTGTAGATGCTTTTTGCAAAGTCATCTAATTGTATCTTTAAGGCCTCAGACAATATGGGACCGTATTTTAGTTCCGCGGCTTTCTTACATTCCCTTAACGACTTCTTTAGTCGTAATTGGAATAGGATAATAGCTTCTGCCGGATTTTGCCGAGTAGCTAATAGCTTATTTACCAGGTCCTGATAGTTTTCTACTGGTAAATAAACCTTCCTTAGCACATCCTCGGCTTCCTGAAAAGATGCGAACGGAGTGGACGCGAATAAGGCAGAAGCTTCACCCCGTAGCCTAGTAGGGAATATGTGTAAGAAAGCCCCGTGTTCTTCAGTCCTGAGGCAGTTTAAAACCCTCTTGCAGCAATCCAAAAAGGTTTCCAATTCTGCACCTATATGCGGATTTGGTTCCCCGGAGAAGATGGGGATTAGCTGTGCTGACAGCTTCGCAACCTTTGTGTAATCAATGGTCATTGTTTCAAAGGTTGCGAGATCCGTTTGGTGCTGAACAACTGGAATTTCCGATAAGGATGGGCTGGGGTCGCGAGTTTTGATCGGAGGGTTTGCTTCGATTATGGTTCAGCTGCGAAGTTTTTTCGGTGAAGGCGGTGCAAGGTCGCGGGAAATATTAGGGTTTGAGGTGGTTCCCTGTTCCATAGGTCAAAAGAGAAAATAAAATAGTAGTAGCAATATAAACGGGAGAGAGGGGTACAGGTATATGGGTTTCAGATGTTTGCTATCCCAAGGGCGAGTGTTAAGATTATTATTTTTGTTTAGAAATTCTTCCCTAAGATAGGTAGGTGCACAATATAGACAGACAGACAACTAGGGATATAAGTTTTACAAGGTTAATTGGTAATTTTGGGATTATTTTAGAATTGCTTAATTATCAGATAAATATATGTTGTCATTAAGTGATTAATTATAAGGAACATGGTAAACTATACTTAATCAAAGCAAATTATTCCTATGACTTTAGTAAATTACAAAGAAAAATAAATGGTCACTTAGCTGTTCTCTGTTGTTGTAGTTGTTGAGCAAGCTGCTGTCCATTGGTCCTGCTGCTGTTGGAGCTGCTGTTTCTGACTGCTTCCGCTCGCCGATATCTCTCAAAATTGGATTGTTTGTTTTGAGGCGGTTGGTACTCTGCCTTCGTTGTTGTTTCTGTTATTGTTGGGGCCGTTGCTGCCCGTGAGCTTTGATGTGGTTTTTTTTGTTTTGTTTTTGACACTGGTGTTTAAGCCCCAGGCACGCTTTTGTTACTTTTTTAGATTATTAATTTTCTTTTGTTGGTTTTTGATTTTAATTACCAAGTCGTACCTCCGAAGCCAGACTCAGCTCCGGACGCAGGGCTGAAGGTGTCTTGTGCCCAGTACGCTTGGAATTGTATTATTGTAGTAATCAAGGGTTTTCAAGCACTTACAAGTGTTTAACTTTGGCTTCCTTGATCCTACCGGCTGCGCCAATTATGTAGGGTTATATTTTGTTAGATTGGTTTCCTTACCTCCTTGGTGAGTCCAAAATGAAAACCCGATTTAATTTTATTTAATTTGTTTATTTATTTCATATTTAATTTTGGCCGTCGCCTCGGCCTCTGGATCCCAACTGATCTCGAATCCAAAATGCACTCCCCTTTTATACTCTGTGGCAACAGAGATTTGTTAAAAATATTACTCAAAAATTCCAAGAAGCCCAAACAAAATTGTGTGTGCTTCAATTGGAATAGGATTCCCGGAAGTGTACACGAACTCTATTTGAACTAATTCCCGGAAGGAGAAATCATGAAATGCATTTAGTATTACGCATTTCATAATTTCAAATTATAGGGAATTGAATCAATGTGCGGCAAACTAACTTTTGGTTTAACCTGTCGCTCATATGATTCACTTGGATTGGGATTATAGGTACGTGGGATAGAGTAGTGATTTAGGATCACTACATCAATATCACCGTCGGTGGTGGTGATAGCATTTCATCTCAACGGCCCTTTATTTGCACAGAACATCTGGCGCCCAAGCCGGAGGTATTCGATGATTTGTTTGGACGTACAGTCCGTGGGTCTTGTTTGACTTTGTAGTTAAAATCGAAATCCATTAGATCCTTCTAATGGTGCGAAATTCCAGAATGGCCGTGGGACCGGGGTATTGCGTTTTGTTGGCTTTACTCGTCATAAATATTCGCGACATATCTTGTTGAGATACTTATGATTCGCAGGAATCTGGTAGCGGATGAGCGATCTACATTATCGTAGTAGGTTGCCGCTGCCTTTGTTTGACCGGCGGATATGGGTGGTCTTTGTGGTAGACTATCCGCCGAGCATCTGTTTATCGGCTCATTTTTTTGGGTGATAGCAATTCCTTGTACTGATATTTGGAATTGCCGATTATGCAGAGCTGGAATGCGATGCATTTCAATCTTTGGGAATTGCTCTTGGGAACAGGATGAATGGTTGGTTTTACCTTTGTTTCAGATATGATGAACTATGATTGTTGAGCTTGACATTAAAAGCTTTGGGGACGTTCAGTTCGTTGCTTTTTGGTGTCGAGCTCAACGTTGGCTATGAGTTGCAGGCCCAATGGTGAGACTTTGGGACACGCGTCTGTGGGCGCGTGCGACGTTCGCAGGTAAGTAAGTTCCTTGAAGTTCCTTACCTGCGCGGAATTGTGCGTTCGTAAAACGCTACAAGTTGGTTTTGCGGTGTAAGCCAATGATAATCCGGAAACATTTTCCTTCAAATACTCGTAATTTATCCATTTGGGAGGGTGAGATGTGGTATCATAATGGGCAGGCGTATGTAAGATGGGTCTGATTATCTGTTTGTAGATGAGCTGTTTGACCTTGAGCGAGAGGTCTCTAGGTTTCCACAACACTCATCTGCAGAGGTTAAGCTGTATTGAAGCTTTATGAGGGGAATTTTTGATGTGGACTGAGAATGACCAGTCGTTGGAAAGGGTTACTCCCAAACATTTTATTGTTTTGGAAGGTTTTATGAGGGTGTTATTAAGCTTGAGTTTAATTTTGTTGTGGCAACGTTTAGTGTTGTTTGTGCAGTGAGCGTTTTTGCCCTTAAACACTGTTAGCTGAGTTTTGGTAGGGTTGAGGCGCATTTTTCATTTGTTTAAGTAGGCTGAGATGAGCAGGAGGAAGTTGTTAACGCGGTTTCTTGCCGCTTTGACAAATCTACTGTTAGAGTAGGTTAAATTATCGTCAGCATAATTTAGCATTACAACACTAGGTGGAGGTTGGGGAATATCAATTGTGTATAGAAGATATAAAAGTGGTCGGAGAATGGATCCTTGAGGAACTCCCGCGGTTATGTTGTGAGTTTGTGAGAGGGAAGAATTTATTCTGACCATGAATTTCCTACCAGAAATATAAGATGCTAGGAGCTTTGCGATGTTGGAATTCAGACCAAATAAGCACTGCAGCTTATAAAAAAGTCCTGATATCCAGACACAATCAAATGCTTTGGAAATATCGAGAGATATGCATACCGTAGGGAACTGCTTTTCCAGACCAGTTGTGTTGGTGTGTAAGTTTTAGTAGAGCATGTCAAGTGGAGTGTCGCTCACGAAAGCAAAACTGAAAATTAGGGATGAGAGTGTTATCACTGGCGAACGAGAGAAGGTTTTGGTAGACCTTACATTCTAATATTTTGCTTAGAGCGTTTAATAACGGACGATAGTTGGAGGTGTTATTGGAACTGCCAGACTTTTAAACAGGGATTACTACCGCAATTTTCCAGTTCTTTGGGAAATGTGTTTAGTATTCCAGAATACTACTGTCCTTATAATTATTAACTTTAACACTGAATCTCATTAATTATCTAACACATCCTTAAAACATTCTCTTAACATATCTAACATCTTATTTTATATATATCCTAAATAAACATCCACTATATTCTATATCAAATCAGTTTCAATACACTTCATACATGCCCCTTTTTCATAACATGCCCCTTTTTTCATTCGAAACATGGTTCTTTGATTTTCGTTCAAAGTTTGTTCAAAATTAAAAGTCACAATAGATTAAATAATAATTTGACTTCTTTCTCTTCTTTATTTCGTTCTAATAACTTCCTTTTACAACTCTGTTTTAATAACTTCTTCAACTCTGTATTCTATTCTCGTCTTCTATCTCTTATCTTTAGTCTCCAATCTTAGTCGACTGTATCTCTATTTCTTCTCGACTCTTTAATCTATTGTTTCTCGACTCGCTCTCTAATCTCAACTTCCCATTCTCAACTAACTTTACAATGAAATTTTTCCTCTTCTTATATACCTTTGTGCTCTAATCTACTGTAAATTATTACTTGAACAAAATCAATTTTATCAAATTATTATTTAATCTATTGTGACTTTTAATTTTGAATAAACTTTGAACGAAAATCAAAGAGCCATGTTTCGAATGAAAAAGGGGCATGTTATGAAAAAAGGGGCATGTATGAAGTGTACTGAAACTGCTTTGATATAGAATATTGTGGATGTTTATTTAGGATATATATTAAATGAGAATGTTAGATATGTTAAGAGAATGTTTTAAGGATGTGTTAGATAAATAATGAGATTCAGTGTTAAAGTTAATAATTATAAGGACAGTAGTATTCTGGAATACTACATCCCACCCTTCTTCAAGAAAGAAAATTATCCTTGAAGAGAATAATTTTCTTTGTAACTATAGTTTAATTAAGGACTTGGGTTTTCGTTCAATTACAATTGGTTTTCAAAATAATAGGTTTTCAAAATTAATTTTCCATCAAAGGTTACAATAATTAAATTTCAAAAAGTTTTTAACACTAGAAAAATTGTCTATTTACATTATATATATTAACTAAAATTAAATATTTCTCCTTGGAACTTTTTCTTTTCTCATCCAAAAAAATTTTTAATATTTTAAAAAGTATGTTTCCTGTACGTTCAAAATTCTCCTTTTCATTCGAATATATATTTCAAATTTCAAATATATATATAACTCGTTAGAAATTTCAATATATATATTAACTCTTTAAAAATTCTCTTTCTTCCCCCTCTTTAACTTTTTTTTTCCATTTCCTACAATTGTTTGATTTTTCCATATATATTGAATAAAAAAAAAAACAAAGGCCATTTGTTAGGTGTGTGCCTTTTCTTTAAATTTATGGAGAATTTTCCAAAACCGTTTTGGGCCTATTACTAAGATGATTGAATAAAAATGAATATTTCCAAAAATCTTCTTAAGAAATGATCTCAAATATCTTAAATGACAGTGTACCTTTTTATTTTTATGTATTTTGTGTTTGAATAAATGTTTATTGTTGTTAAAAAAAAATTGTAATGTATTTATACATTTTTTCTTTTCAATACTTATTTTAGTGAATTATTATTTTCATTTTTTATTATTTTGTGGTTGAGTAAGTGTTTGTGTTTATTATCGTTATTTAAAATATTTAATGTTTTTGGCTTAATGTCTTTATTTTCCATAGCCTTAACTGCTGTCAGAACGTTTACATTTCCAGTCTTATCCACTGCTGTTGGACCATTTAGTTTCTTAGTCTTATTTACTGTTTCGCATAGTTCTTCAGACTTATTAGCTGTTAGAACATCTTGGTTCCCAGTCTTATTTGCTGTTTGAACTATTTCTTCAGTTTTATCTGCTGTAGAAACATTCAGTCCTTCAGTCTTTGCTGCTGAAAAGTTTTGTTCTTCAGTGTTAGCTGCTGAACTGACTTGGGTTTCAATTTTAATTGCTGAAACTTTTGGATTTTTAGTCTTTAATACTGCTGAATTTTCAGTCTTGGTTGCTGAAGTGTCTGTGTTGTCAATTGGGATAGCCGAAATATTGGGGATTTCAGTTTGTATTACTGCTGAAAATTTCGAATTTTCAGTCTTTGTTGCTGAATTATTTTCCAGAATTGTAGTCTGAATCGGAGTTATTATATTAGTGTTTGGTTTATCTTCTTTTATATCTATAACTTTATTGGAATTAGTCATATGGGTAGGATAATCATATGCGGGCTCAAGGTAAATTTGGCTAGGAGCTTTATTCCTAGAGTTATATGAATTAAAATTGTCGTTATCTGTTGCCAAAGATCTAATGCTATAAATTGAAAAATGGTGTTTGTCTTCAAAAAAATTAGGTTGGCGTCAGGCCCCGTTTTCCGACTCTTGCACCCGAGAAAAGTGAACATTTTGCCTATCATTTTGTCTATTTGTGGTCCTAGAAATTTCACCAAAACGATTTTCGGTGTTTGCAGGATTATTTCGAAATGGGTTACGCGTTGTACCTTGATGGTAATTTGGTAATGACGATCCATTCCTAGATAACCTGTATCTACACTCGTTATCTGTGTGATTATTCTGTCCACAGAAATTGCATGTAATGTTGTCTATTCGGAAAAGTGTTGGACTGCATGTTCCGATAACATGTGTCCTGTGAATGCCCTGGCTTACCACAGGTTTGGCAGACTATTCGATTAAATCTATGGGGATTTTCATTATAATTGTACGACCTGGGAGAGTTATCCATTCGAGCAGCATGCGCTACTACATGGGCAATCGACTGCTTTAAATTGTTTCCCCCATGGACTTTAGCTATTATCTTCAGTTGTTCGTTCTTTAAGCCATCCTCAAATATTTGTACGGCTAATTTCGTGTTTTCTTCAATCAAGAAATCCTTAACTACCGCGTCTGCTGTTATTTCGCAAGTGGCAGAGTTCAGAGTCCTCAGCGCATTTGCAACTCTATCTCCATATTCCCGAACGGTTTCTCTGAAGAGTTGTTTCAGAGAAATCAACTCATTGTGTGCCGTCGACCGAGATTGCTGTTCTTTATATTCAGATTCCAGCTTTCGTTAATATCTTCCCACTTAGTGATTTTCCTATACCTAATTAGATCATACGCAGGACCCTCTAGTCTATTTTTGACTAGCTCTAAAAATGTGTTATAAATATCAGGGTCTGCCTTTTTAATGGATCTAAACAAAACTTCTCCCCCGGAAATAAATTTGTTTAGGTCGCAGGGTTTCCCGTCAAAGGTAAGGCCGATTCTGAAAACATCAGACATTCCGACAGAGAGAGCCATTTCAGGGGGGTTATTGTGTATCGGTTGAGAGTGGATTTGTTCTTCCCCCTGCCTAGCCGCCTGTCTCGTGTAATAAGGACTCGAAATTGTGAAAATTTGAGAAGAATGTATGGCAGAAAATTTGCTATCACTTCTTAATAATATTGGTTATGATAAAAGACCTTTTATTATTCAGTATGTATGGCGTGGAAAAGATAAATTGCTGTCCCAAAAGCTGCAAAGAAAGAAAATCTTCGAAGAGAAAGCAGAAAAAAAGGAAATGTCGTCGGAAAAACTGAAAAGAAAATTTTCAAAGAAAAATTGTCTATCGAAAAAAAAACATTTTTTTTTTGTAAAAGGAAAATTTCCAAGTCGAGATATTCCTACAAAAAAAAAAAGGAAGAGAGAAAAATCAATATTTTGAAAAAATTTCTCACTACTACTAGAAGTTGATAGAAGTCTTGTTGAGTTTTGCTTTTTATTTCTTTTATTTCAGCCAGGCAGACTTTACGCCCTATAAGTTGATTATCCTGGTCTTGGCTGCTTACTTTTTTTTTCTATTGATGTGTTTTCGATTTCAAATTCTCTTTTTATTTAGTTTTTCTTTCTTCAATCTTAATAACATTATTTTATTTTATTCACTTGATCTCTCTTCGTAATTTTATGACATTCTTTACTTTAATTAATCACTAATTTTTCTATTTCCATTGTTTCAATTTCTTTTCTTGTTCCGGATTGTTTACAATTAAATTCTCGTTTATTAAACCTTTTATTTTGAAAGGATTGTTCATTTATTTGTCTTTTCCTTTTGTTTTATTTTTTTTCATTGATACTTTTATATTTATTTAGATATTTTATTTTTATTTTTTGTCTATCGTTTAAGTTCTCACGGTTAAGTTTTTTCCGCTCGTTTTTTCTTTTTGACTTCTTGTTTTTTTGATTCTTCTTCCCTTTCTTTTATTTATTTACTTATGGTTGAATCCCACCGCTGCCACCACTGTTGTATGTCCGGGACGCCGTGCTTCCTCGTTAGGGGGAAGAGCGTGGACTTTTTATTTTTAATCTTAATTAAAACGCAGGATTTAATTTATCTTCTCTCAGCATTTTTCTGTTTATTCTTTTCTTCTCTTTTTACAACTCAGTTCTGTTCTTCTTGTCTCCATTGTTTCTGAACTAATAACTTCTTCTCTATTGTAATAACTTCTGACTGTATCTTTTTCTCCGAACTGCTAACTTCTGACTTTATCTTTTTCTCCGAACTTACAATGAAATTTTCTCTCTTCTTATACAACTTAGGGCTCTAATCTACTGTAAATTATTACTTGAACAAAATCAATTTATTTTATCAAAGTATTACTTAATCTACTGTGACTTTAAATTTTAAACAAACCTTGAACGAAAATCAAAGAGCCATGTTTCGAATGAAAAAGGGGCATGTTATGAAAAAAGGGGCATGTATGAAGTGTACTGAAACTGCTTTGATATAGAATATTGTGGATGTTTATTTAGGATATATATTAAATGAGAATGTTAGATATGTTAAGAGAATGTTTTAAGGATGTGTTAGATAAATAATGAAATTCAGTGTTAAAGTTAATAATTATAAGGACAGTATTATTCTGGAATACTACACCTTTGATCTGCACGATCGAAGGAAAGAGTTTTCGTTCGAACAGACGAGGAGAAAAACAGGTAGTTGGTTCTAGACCATTGACCGAGACGGTCAGGGAGAGTGTGGTGAGTTCGTGTACGAGGAGTCGGTTAACATTATTAATTCATTTTCGACTTTATAATCAATTAAATAACAAATAAATAATTATATAAATTGTAAGATCGGTTTTGTTTAATTATCTCTTTCTCCGTCGTCATCGGATTGATCAGAACGATTTGTGGAGGTTCAAACAATAAAAACTATTTCATGCTACGGATTTGCAATCTTTCTTATTCGTTCCAACTACTAAGCGTGTTGTTTTCAAATGTGTATAAAGTGTGTGGTGATATATAACGTAACAGAATTCTCCAGACTTGATCCCTAACGACTATTATCTGTTCCCAACGGTGGGCCTAGCGAAAGAGATTCAGATCGAATGAGGAAGTCATTGTGGAAAACGAGGCGTATTTCGAAGGCGTGAACGTTTCGTACCGCAGAAAGGGCATCGAAATGTTGGAAACTCGGTATATCAAATGTACCGCCCCCGAAGGCAACTATGTTGAGTAATAAATATAACTAAGCCCAAAAAAACGCCTGTTTTATTACAAATCCCGGGGTTTGTCAGCCTATGTAGTATTGGGTGTATTTGTTAGAAACGCCATAACTTACGAAGGGGAGACATTGAATGGTCGCGACGCAACCCGGCTCTCCGAGTGATTATTTTATGCGGATATAACTAAAATCAACAATTTATTAAGGTATTCCGATAACAAAAGATCGGTCACAACAACATTGTGGCGAAAATCAACCCATTTCCAAGAGCAAATAGTCAACGGTTTTTTATTTATTTTTTTATTTATTTATTTATTTTTTTTTTGTTTCGGTAGGAAGGTGGGAATCTTCAGAGGATACCTCTGCACCGACTCAGAGACATTCCGGATTTTTGCCGACTAAAACCACCTTCCACCTGGCTCATATTCCCATTGATCCCCGCGGAACTTTCTTTTAGATATTCCTTCGCGGGGTGGGACGGGGTTTACCTATTACACCACTCGTCGCGTCGCAACTGCTGCATCATTTCACAGAAAATACCATTTGTTACGGACCATGCCTGTTTTGAACTAAGCATGTATTCTATTACTCTTCCCGGAGTAACTGTCCGTCTCATATGTCTCTCCAAAATCGTTTGCGCGGTCTCGAATCTCACGCACTCTGTGAGTACGTGTTCCGGTATGTATGAATGAAGTTTATTTTAGATATTCTATGGCGTGGCGGGACCTCATAGTTCGCTTGACGCATCGCAACTGCTGCATTATGTGACATAGAATATCATTTGCTAGGGACCATGCCTGTTTGGAAGTCATCATATATTCCATTACTTCTGCCAGGGTAACTGTCCGTCTCCTATGTCTCTCCAAAATCGTTCGTGCGGTCTCGAATCTCACGCACTCTGTGAGTACGTGTTCCGCATTTTCTATTTTGCCTTCGCAATACAAGCTGTGGGGGTGATTCACATGCTTATACTTGTGCAAGTATTGCCGAAAGCATTCATGCCCTGATATTAGCTGAGTCAGTGGGTAATTTAGCTCGCCCAGTTTTATTTTCACCTATGTTTCTATATCAGGTATCATGGTGTGGATCCATCTTCCCTTGGTGGAAGAATCCCACCTTCGTTGTCATTCTGAGAGCTGAACGCGCCGCCTTGTGAACAACAAAACAGTGTCCATGGTGTAAGTGAGTGCAAAATAAATAAATAAACACCCACAGGTCCCCCAACATTGGGTAGCAGTCTCGTCAAAACTTTGCATACTCCTACCGTTTTTTCAGTCGTTTTCCTCAGGTGTTCCTTGAAGCTCAACCTGTTGTCGAGTATAATACCAAGATATCTTATATAGGGATTGGATCTGATTATTTGTCCTTCTATTTCCAAATCATGGTGTTCAACTTTTTTGCGGCTAGTTTCAGCCAGGCTATATCTAGCTAGCATTTAATGCTCTGGATTGCTTGGGAGCAAATATTCTCCCGGTCATCTAGATGTTTAGCTACGGCCACTATTGCCAAATCATCTGCGTCCCTGTGATTCTAACCCCTTCTGGTACATTGACCCTGAGCACACCATCGTACATTATATTCCATAACAACGGACCTAATACAGACCCCTGATGTACACCAGCTAAGTAGGGTAAGACTTGTAGATCGCTCAACGCTTCTAGACTCCGATTTCAATTCACCGAGTTAAATGCATTTTTAACATTTAGTGTCACCGTCGTGCAATATTTTTTTGTACCTCCTAGCCATCGTGCTCCAACTATCGCATTGCGGGCAATGTCGCACACCACAGTTAGTGCCTTACCGGTTGATCTCCTTTTTTGAAACGCATACTGCCATTCAGAGAGCCCCGATGCCCCCTCAGTGAATTATTTCAGCGCCTTTCAGTCTGGTTCTCACGCTGATTATTTCCCAAGCACCAGCGGCGTCCCATTGACCTTCCCCAGACACTCTATTCGCTGGGGATCAATGATATATTTTTACAGGTGAATAGCAAAATACCATTTTCCTCTCCTCATTTTTATCTTCGCATAGTTCAATGCACTCATTTACCGAATTAGGTCAGTAGGCTATCCTCAGAGTTGCATTGGCACATGCACACAAAAACCAAATCCATCCCGGGATCATTGTGTCGCGTCGTGCTTGAACTAATCAGTTCAAGCCATTATTCAGTACCTTTGTTATTAATTAGTATAGTTATATTTATTCTTATTATTAGTTTTTGTTATTCAGTTGTTATAATTTGTAATTAATTTGTATGTTTGGCAGCACTTGCCCTTTCTGTTATTCATCGTTTTGTTATTAGTTATTGTTGTCATGGTTTTGTTGTTTTGTTATTTTGTCATTTTTGACATTATGTAAATGAGTTTTCGTTAGATATTGTTATGATCGAATCAGTACCTGGCTGACTTTCAAATAGATAACTTGTCTCACAGTTTTGCTCGTGCTATTTATCTTAATCAACCGTTATTTTCATAATCATTTTCATAATCATTTTCACAATTTAATTATCATTATCTTGTTTTCTTTGCCACGTTTTCCGCATACAAAAATTTGAACAAGTGTTATAACCGTTAAGTTATGGCCCCTGGGCGACGTGTGTTAAACAAAATTAAGCGTAAACGGTTGCGTTACGACCCCGTTATTGGAGGCCAAACTCCTCCCGATAAACTTTCAAAAGTGAACAATAAAGTGCTAGAAAAATCTAAAATGTGTTCAAACACTAACTTTTTTCAACCACTTCAAAGTCTGATGGAAGACTCTCCTGAAATGGATCCGACCAATGATGAACAGTGCGCAGAACTTCCTAAAGAAACCGTTCCGCCAATTGTGGCGTTAAAAACAACTAGTGCTGAAGTGCGCGATATTTTGAGCAACATTAAGATAGACAAATACTTAATTAAAAACATTTCGCTTGGACAAAAAATATGTGCCCCAACAATGGACATATATAACAAAATCAGAACCGAACTCTTACGGTTAAAATGTGAGTTTTTTACCCACTCGCGTAAGGAAAATCGTCCATTAAAGGTCGTATTATCCGGATTAGACCTGATTAGCAACGATAAAGTGAAAAATGAACCTATTGCACTCGGGATAAAGTGCCTAGATGTTAAAACCATTACATTAAATTCGTCAACAAAAGCCCTGTACAAACACTACTTGTACATCGTCTATATTCAACGCGGTACTGTTCAATTAAACGAACTAAAACGGAACTACTCCACCTTGTTCAAAACCATCGTTCGCTGGGACTCTAAAAAACAAAATCCAGGTAAGGTCACACAATGTCACAATTGCCAGCTTTACGGTCACGGCTCGATGCATTGTCATATAAATAGCTTCTGTGCAATCTGTTCGGGAAACTATAAAACATCCGACTGCAAAACGAATGAGGTCATTAAGTGTGCAAATTGTAGTGGGCCACATAAATCCACCGATCCAGAATGCATAAGCCGAAAGCAGTACATAGACATTCGCCGCAAATTATCCCCACGCGGACGTGGTACAGGAAATACAACGTTCCTACAGCCTCCGAGTGACAAACAGCAGCCAGTGCCCGACCGATTATCCATTGATAATTTTCCTCCACTACCCCGATCTGTGCGTCAACCTTCACTTCCTTCATCCACCTGGGCTTCTGGCCTCCATCAAACCCAGCAACCTTCCAACAGTGATACGACACACACGAAGAAAAATCCTTCAGAAACTTTAACTAATGATAACTTGTTCTCATTTAGCGAGATAAACTCTCTTCTTAATGAAGTTGTAACCAAGCTTAGTGCTTGTCAAACTAAAGCTGACCAGTTTAACGTCATTACTTCATTAGCTATTAAGTACATATACTCGGAAAAACTATGTTAAGAAACTCTCTTAACATCATAACTTGGAATGCGAGAAGCATCAAAAACAAAAAGCATGCATTTTTTAGTTTCTTGATAAATTTTAATATTGACATTGCACTTGTTTCACAAACCTGGCTCAAACAAGACATTTCTTTCTCACATCAAAATTACATATGTTATCGCCGAGACAGGGTACATGCTAGTGGTGGAGGTGTCGCCATTGTTGTGAAAAAATGTATAGAACATTCCTTGCGTCCTTCATTGCACCTTAAGTTAACATAATTGAGGAAATTAGTATAGATGTAACATTAAGTGACCACTCCAAGGTGAGTCTTTTTTCGGTCTATTTCCCTGGCGGAAATAGAAACATTGAGAAATCTACTTACTTTAATCGGGATCTGCAAAAATTGTATAGAGTCAACACTCGAAACAAGGTAATTATTGGTGGTGATCTAAACTGCAGACATCAGTCGTGGAATTGTCTTAGGGCAAACTGCTGGGGTAACATTTTACTAGATCTTACTGAATCCAGCCCAAGTTTTTCCATACTTTATCCACTTCTCCCCACCTATATCCCAGCGAGTGCTAACAAGAACCCCTCAACTCTTGATCTATATATCACTAATATTCCAAATTACTGCACAGTACCATTAACTCAAAATGCGTTAAGTTCAGACCACCTTCCGATCAGCCTCACAGTGAATCATACAGTAGTTGTAAATCGTACCAGTTTATACCACAACTATTCCGCCGCCAACTGGAATTGTTATAAATCATATATAAACACGAACTTGGTTCTAGGTGATACCAGCCTAAATTCTATAACCTGCAGCGAGCACATTGATATCCTATGCAACAATTTTGTTTCTGTTATCAATAGAGCGGCCGATCTTGCGATACCTAAATGTTCCACTGCTCCAGTTGATAAGGCACCGCTTCCTGAAAATATCTTACATCTGATTAGGCTACGAAACTCTGAAAGAAGAAAATGGCTGCGTTATAGAATCGATTGTTTTCTAGTTAATGTTAAAGTCTTAAATAATATCATTAAAAACGAAATCTCAACATATAGGAACAAGTGTTGGAATAAACACCTTTCCTCTCTTGACAAAGCTAGCAAACCGTTCTGGAAAATATCAAAAATTATGAAAAAGAGCGGGTCAAGTATTCCTCCGCTTAAAGTTCACGACAAGTTGTTTATTTCTTCAGTGGAGAAATCGAACCTACTTGCTAACACGTTTAGTAAGAACCACTCCATATCTATGCATCTAAGCGACGCGTATACTGAAGCTGAAGTTGCTAACACTATCCATGTACTTTCTCAAACACCAGCTGAAAGTACTTACGCAACTAATATCAGCAAAGTTAAAGAATTGATAAAAAAATCGATATCTAAAAAGGCTGCGGGTCTCGATAATATTAACAGCAAATTAATCAAAGCACTTCCACCTGCTGCAAGTAACTATTTAACGTTCATTTTCAACGCTTGTCTTAAGAATTGCTATTTTCCGGACTGTTGGAAAACAGCAAAAGTAATACCTATCCCGAAACCCGGTAAATCTAAGAACAGCCCCGAAAGCTACAGACCTATTAGTCTACTTAGCTGTCTAAGTAAGCTCTTAGAAAAAATCATTAAGGAAAGGATTAATCGTTTTGTGGAAGACAATAACATCTTACCAAACTTTCAGTTCGGTTTCCGTAGTGGTCACAGCACAATCCACCAAGTCTTGCGCATTAAAAACCACATAGCTGGTAAATTTATCGACAAGGAGTCAACGGGACTGGTTCTTCTAGACATCGAAAAAGCCTTTGATACGGTATGGCACGATGCCTTGATTTATAAGCTACTCAAGCTTAAGCAGCCAATGCCGCTTATCAAAATTATCCAGAGCTTTGTTCGTTCGAGAAAATATGTTGTGAGTATAGGAACCGACATATCCTCTACTCACCAAATCCACTATGGTGTACCCCAAGGCTCGGTCCTTGGTCCCATATTATTCACAATGTTTGTCGCAGATTTACCATGTCTAGGTGAAAACATTCAGGTAGCTATGTTTGCCGACGATACGGCCATTTTCTCTTCGGGTGCCTCATTCACTAATGTCTACAACTCTTTGCAAGCAGCACTTGACAAACTAGCAGTATATTACAGGAAACAGAAAATAAAAATAAATGGTAATAAAACACAAGCTGTCTGGTTTTCGAGATGTAGGAAACACTGCTACCTACCAAATGGCACTAAACTCAGTATGTGTGCAGTTGATATTGATTGGTCCGAACACTGTAGATATCTAGGTATTATTCTAGATAAAAAACTTATCTTTCAAAAACACATCACTACGACAATTGACAAAATAAACAAAGTCGTAAGAGTTATGTATCCATTAGTGTGTAGAAAGTCAAACTTTAGCATCGAAAATAAAATTATAATATTTAAAACCATTTTTCAAGCTATACTCCTGTACGGGGCCCCTGTATGGTGTAATTGTGCTCGCACACACAAAATAAAATTGCAAAAGTGTCAAAATAAAATATTGAATATGTTGCTGAATTTGCCATGGCATTATTCGACACATGAACTACATGAAAACGCTAACGTTAAACCGGTAGAGTGCCTTATTGACAAAATCAATCGAAACTTCTTCGTCAATCGTTCTTTTTCTGACAATGTTCTCCTTTCCCGTCTTGCGTTATCCTAAATCACTACATATGTACTCTGTCTATGAAAATTATACCGAGGTCATTACTATATAAAATAACCGGAAGCTCGTGCAATATTAGTCTTAAGATTCAAATAAGGGTTTTTTCTTGTAGTTTTCCCTTAATTTATTATTTGTTATTCATTAAAATCGTGCTATTGTCGTTATATAGATTTAAGATTATAGTTGTAAAGGAATTGCTATCCTAAATCTCTTAATTACTAGTTGTAAAATATACCATAAATGCAATTATCTACCAAATAAAAAAATTGAATTTGAATTTGAAAAAAAGTGTCATACGTTGACAACCTAACTTTTACCCCCACATGTCTAGCATGTACAACATGCGATAGGACGACGGCGCTCCTGGATTCTTGACTCCTTTTGGCATAAGCACAAGCCGCTGTTTTTCCATCGTTTAGGAAATTGTCCTGTTTGAAGGCAGGTTGTGAAGAGACCGTTGAAGACTTCCGGCTTTTTTGTTAAAGCAGTCTACACTACAGCGTAAGGGATACCATCCAGTCACGGGGTCTTGTTTTTTTAACGAACCTGGCAGCAAAGAGCACCTCTTCGGTGGTGACGGGAGGTATCGAATATAGTCGAGTAACCGCGGTCGTGAGTCTTAAGTTTTCGTGTGCCTTCAAATTAACCGGACTAATCACCATTAAATTAAGACTATATAAACCATATAGGAACGTTGCACAAAATGTATTTTAAATTATATATTGTTGTCTCCTCTTCAATCAGTGTTTAAATAAATAAAAATAAAAGGACCATTTATCTCTACAAATGTGCGTTTTAATCACTTCCTCCCAGTGTGGGTGTTTCGGAGTTTCGTTTGTGTTTCCCACTCAGTGCGCCTATTTAGCCCTAGGGGTGATTGCTTTTTTGGGGGGACACAATCGCGGCGGCTGAACCTTCGATTAACTTATAGTGACGTCGGTGAGGGCGAAGTAAAACCTACTGCCCGTGTTTGGTACAATACTTCGTTCCCCAAAGCCTTTTTCGTGGCATAGAAGCAACACATACGGTAGTTAGCCGCTTCATGACTTTTCCAGTCTGTCTGTTCGCATAGAACTTTGCGTCAAACTGTTCGATTCGGTTTTTCAGTATATAATCGTGCAGTTCTGCATCGAGGTCCTTCCCTTTGCATCCATTTATCTGGACTTTTTTCGCCAATTTGCCAGTGATGAATCCCTTGTGTGGTAATATTTCGCACATCACGGCTTGGTGGTCACTATGGGTGTAGGTGTCCAAACCTCGCCATTCCATACTTCTTGCCAACATGGATCTGGCAAATGTGATGTCGATTTTGGACCGGCCTCTCCCGTTATGAACACCATTATTAAGTAACACTACATTTAGGATTGCGAAGGCTTCGAGTAGTGCCTGGCCTCTACTGTTGGTCCCGTGCTTCCACATTCTACTGGCCAAGCGTTAAAATCTCGAGTAACTACAAGGGAATTCTTATCTCTAGCTTCTTGTGTCTGAATTCTTCTATTTCCCACCTTGGCGGAGCGTAACAACGGTAGAAATGAATTCCTCTGATTTTAGCATAGGCGAATCCTTCCTGCCGCTGGAGACTTCTGAACTCTATGGGAAAATTTGTAGTTGTCTAGATAGCCACTGTTTTGCTGCTGTCTTCCTCGCATGTAATTGTGCCAGTGTCAGGCATCATGTACTGCTCATTGATGAGCACCACGTCAGCGCCATATTCCTTAAACGCTTGGAAAAGGAGATCTTATGAGGCACTGTGGCAGTTCCGCCAGGCGCCATTGTCTACTTACCCGAAGAACCCCCCTTCTATAGTCCCAACTTCTATAGTCCCCGCTAATGCAATCGCATTAGCACCTGTAAATGCTTCACGCATCAAGTTTATCAAATACATTTATCTAAAAGTTCCTGAAAGAGAATTCTTACCTTCATGCATTAATTCGCATTTTAAATTCCCTACAAGAATTTTATATATCTTATCGGATCATAAATCCAAATCCCAATCTTACCATAAGCATTTTCTCTAGAAGAATTCCTGCAAAGAAACAATTTGGTCCACACATAATGTAACCACATTTCTAGGGCCTATTCCCAGTCTCTCCATCTGTACAATAAATTCCTTTACATACATATTGGCTGGCGACCTTTACCCAAGGGACAAAAGCAAATATACACATCTCGCGTCTTAAGGCATAAACCCAATCCTATAGCATGTTACACCTCGCTATTTACCCCCTCTTAAACAATACCAAACGTAATCCTAAACAACCATCCTCAAACAATCTTCACAGCAATTTAATCATCATTCACTTGACTCATATCGCGATACACGCCGATCCATTTCATGGTCATTCATAATACCATAAACAATTCAATCGTCACAAGTATTCTGCATACAATGCAATACTCGCGTTCATTCAGAAGCAAAGCCTTCCCCACGCACAATTAATTGATGATCGTTCATAATCCATGCCAAAGCATATATCAGTCATACACTTGACCTTGCATTCTGCTTCGCATTACGAAAATCAAACAAGCACCTGTCCACAGACCTACACGGTCTCATGTTACAAGTACATATGTTTACAAGTGTGATACATAATATGCGAGCACAAGCGACATTAGCAACGACCACCGACGACGAAATAACCGAGCGTCGGAAAAGTGCTGAGTTCGGCGAAATAGCGAACACAGCAGCGAGGCGTGATTAATCATATGATACGATTTGTACGTAGAGCAATGTACTGTAATTGGTTCGGTCATTGCCACTACGAGTCGAATACGTTTTTAACCGATACCGTTGCATTTTTTACAAGGAAACTTAAACGATTATGGAATTGCTCAATTCTCTGTCGCTGCAGTTTTTGCAGAGCAAGTAAACGATTATTGAAAACAGGCGAATAACCCCAGAATAGGTTTCACGTTCTGGGTGAGGAAAATGCATCGTCTGCAATAACTCACCAATAATTTGGTATTTAAAGGGTAGTGCAAGTGAGTTTCTTCACAGTGTAGCGTAATAACCAAGTAGGAAGGTTGCAGCCATCGGAATTGCACAGCGGACTGTTACGTAATTATCTTCCCCATCCCCTAAAATAAATAAATAAAATAAATACTGGCGGCGTATAAGCCCAGTTTCTTTTCGGCGGTGGTGGCTTTGGCTAGTTTCGAAGTCGACTGCCGTCGAAGATGAGTTTTCGAAGAACGGTGATGGGAGAAAAAGATAAGGAATTGACATATAGAACGAAGAAAGAGGAAGAAAAGGTTCCGCAGAGGTGTCGAGGGGTGCCACAGATATAAGAGGGTGAATTTTTAAAAAGAATAGAGTCCGTACAAATGGTTTAAAAGAAAAAAGAAGGAAAAGTTGCAAACTCGAAAACACCCAAAAAACTGTGAAAGAAAACTGTATACTAAGTTCCTAAAAATAAAATTATATATATATGTACATATTGGAAGTGTTATCCCTGTCCATTGTTCGTGCTGGAACTACCAGGGGGATTGAAGCCGGGAGCCGGTGTATTTGGGTTCGGCAGCAGTTTGTCAGGCGATGCGGCTGTACCCAGGTAAAGTGTAATAATCTCTAACTTTCCATCCCCAGAGGCCAATAGGCGATTCGGTGATTATTTGGTGGTGATTGGGAGCAGTTAGGTGGGAACGTTGACCCGACACCACAACGGTTTATATACATTGTACCGAAATTGCCTCTGCACGGCACAACGGGCGCAACCGATTCGAAGTATCCGCTATAGCTGCACTTACAGCGTTTAACTGGAACCGAGCCGAAATACCAGAGAGCTCACAGTATATATAGAGAGGGGAGGTTCAGTCAATCAAAACGTCCCAAAAGACTTCGAAACATTGGATACCATATACATCATACCAACACAAGGTTCAGTTAATCAAAACGTCCCGAAAGACTTTGAAACATTGGATACCATATACATCATAACATCACATGGTTCAGTTAATCAAAACGTCCCGAAAGACTTTGAAACATTGCATCCCAGATATATATATATATATATATATATATATATATATATATATATATACCACAAACTATCACAAGCTCCTCAATAGTATACTGGTTAGTATACCCGCCTGTCACGCGGGAGACCGGGGTTCGATTCCCCGTCGGGGAGCCTCTGGCGCAAGACTAATGACCTTGCCCGGAAAAAACAAAGCATTATGGAAAATTTAACAAGCCTCAGGACTTGCTAAATAAGGCCAAGACCGGTTCCAGGTTGTAGTGCCGATGATGATGATGATGATGATATCACAAACTACGAGGCAATTATATATATTTATATCACAGGACCTTCTTACTTTTCTTTTTATAAGTAGCAGTGTAATAATATAACAAGAAGACTGCAGCCATCGGAATTGCACAGCAGGGCTTCTTGTTTTTAAAACTCAAAATGTAAAATAAATAAAGGGATGGACATTCCCAGTATTTCTAATAAATAGTAAAGCTTTAAACTTAGTATAAAGAAAAAGTGTTGTTTCAATTCACATCAAAAACCACAAACCGAAGGAAGACCACCACCCGGTAAGTTAAGCAATCACATCAAGGCCGCAGGGAGCCCCCACAAAGAAGCTGCCGCCAAGAAGAAACCGCCCCCAGGAGACGAGGAACTAACAGGTGAATATCGATAAATTAATAACCTCGGAGGACTTTTCCCCGAGAGATAATCAAATATTAAATGTTAACATTAGGGGTTACACTTTAATGTTACAAGCATAAGCAAATGCAAATAGGAATTGTGTACTTACCTTTGGCAGTGATGCCATAAACACCAATCATCATATCACCATGATCTTCTATATGAGATCCGGTTACCTACCCCCAAAGAGAGACTTCACGTTTCTCTTGGGATGGGAAATGCATCCCTAAATTAAGACAGCCAGTACCACTGGCCGAAATTCCTTTGCCAGCGAATTCACATCGCTGAGTCGTTTTTTCAACATCCAGCCACGCTGGTTGTTTTTTCGTCTGCTCCCCGTGGCGCCGTGGGGACGCATCAGTCTAGAGTCTTTTTCCATCACCCGACCGCGCCGATCGGGTCTCCAACTTCACTTCCGTAGCGCTGCGGGTCGCGAAAGTCAACCACGAGTCGCGTGATTAACGTTTATCACCAAATCGTGAATTGTGTACGTTTGAACGATTCAATGAGTGCGCTTAAATTAAAATAGGTGAGAGATTCCAGTGACAGTTAATTCATTTTTTTTTTCATGTAATAAATCCAAAAGTAACTATCGGTTACCTTCAACGAAGTAACCTTTTAATTAATAAACAACAAAAACAAGTGAATCTAAGTGTTTTATTTTCCTCCCCTCGGTGGATAGTCGCAGTAAGCGCGGAATGCGTTGGTAAGGATTAGTTAGTGTGTCATATAACTCAGCTAACGTTCGAAGGATACGGATCGTTCTATCGTTCTATCCCGCGTCTTTCTAGTGTGTGCACCTGTGTGTGAAAGTGTGGCCGTCACTGAGAACGGCTGTATAGTCATTGAACTCGTAGCCAAAGTGTTGTGCAAGGTGCGCGTAAAAGATAAAATAAATATTAATTAAACCCAAAAATAGGGTGTAACTTGAATAAAACGACAATGCGCCAAGTGCTTGTCTAAAACTCTCGTTGAAAACATTCGTTCGCCGGTCGTCCACACAAATTTACAATATTGTCGCGTACACGTGTGTGCTGACGTGTCTACCGCTGTGTATATACCGAACGGCCAATAAAAAACTGTGCGTGTGTTAATGTGTATGCGTGTGAAAGCAGATGTTCTCTGCATACTGCTTCACAAATAAAACAATTAAATTAACGGTCGAAACAAATAATGGAAAAAAGAAAAGTAATGCTAAAAGTAATTTCAAAGAGGAGGCCCAAAGCCCAGCCAAACCTCCTTGCCAAACGGCATAAAGCTAACCCAACCAACAAAGAAAAAATCGCAGAGAAGGAATGACCACTACTGACAAGCCACATTATTCCGGAGAAGGGAATAAATTTAAAGAACTGGCAACTGAAGACCACAAAACCAGCAATACTGAAATGAGTGACAAAGATGCCGAACGTGCTGAATTTATTGCGGAGCTATACAAAAAGAAAGAGGAGCTCTCCAAAAAGAAGAACGATTTGGATCGACAAATCAAAGAAGCCTTATCGGAAAGCAATATTCAACAGCAAGAGGAGAAACAACGACAGCAGCAGAAGCAACAGCAACAGCAGCAGCAACAACTGCTGGAAAAACAACAAACAGCAGCCAGTAAGAAGGAGAAAGTGCCTCCCATCATAGTCAGTTTTATGGAAGCTAAGGACCTAATTAAATTGGGTAAGTTAACATGTAGAAATTTTAAAACGAAGAATTTAAATAATAATAAAATAAGTTTTTTATGTGATAGTTTAGATGATTATCATAAAATTAAATCTGCTCTAAGGGAAGCAAGTAGTGAGTACTTCACGTACACACCTAAATCGGAGAAAACTATCTCCATGTTACTTAAAGGAATTGATCCTTCTTTTTCCTCGGAAGAACTCCTCTCAGAACTAAAAACTGTCGAAAATGACAGTTTAAAATTCATTGATGTGAAGCCATTCTCCACTTCTCTCTCCCGAAGTCGCAACCGCAAGTTGCCGTTCTTCATTGTCTCCTTAAGTCCCAACAGCAAAGTCGATGCACTTAGGAATATTAAAGTTATTTTCCACCAAACAATAATTTGGGAAAAAATACGGAAGGTTGACCGTGTGTTGTAGTGCATGCGGTGCCAACGATTCGGCCACGTTGCATCTAACTGTTGTATGGAATTTAGATGTGTAAAGTGCCAAAACAATCATACCGTAGGAGAATGCCCCTTAGGTAAAGAACAGGTTCAGGATAGAAGCAAACTATCTTGCGTCCTGTGCAAAAATACAGGTCACCCGGCCAACTTTAGAGGTTGTCCGAAATTCCAACAACTAAAAGCCAAGTTGGAATTTAAAAAAAAACAACTTGAAGAAGAGAAACGAATGAAGGTTCGTTCTTATAATAACTTCGTTGCACCTAGTGTATCATTCGCTCAAATTGCCGGTAGTCCATTAAACTCAAACTTCGCGGCACAGGGAAGTAATATCACAAAACCTTCCGCACCTAGCATATCATTTTCTCAAATGGCTAGTAATCCAATTAATACAACGGCGGCGGAACTTTCACGCAACGTCATAAAAGCGCCCGCTCCAGAGGCAAATTCAGATATAAGAGCAATCCTGTTAGCCATACAAGGACAGATTGCTGGATTTGAAAAAAAACTGACTGAACAAGCGGCCCGAATAGATATTATTTATTCGTCCTTGTTCTCAGACAACCCAATATACCATAATGAACTATCCAACTAATTTAACACTAAAAATTATTGCTGTGAATGTGAATTCACTAATCCACGTGGCAAGAAGGGATAATCTAGGTAACCTGCTTGAAGCCGAATGCCCCGATGTGCTTCTAGCTAGCGAAACCAAGCTAAACCAGAGGCACAAATTGGGCTACAAAAACTATAAAGTCATTAGACGAGATCGTCCACACGCCACACAAGGGGGTGGAGTTGCTATCTTAATTAAGAAAGGCCTTCACCACAAGGTCGTTTACAGCACAGCTGTACACAAATTTCAGCTGCTGGAAGCTTGCATTATAGATATACCTTTGAAAAGTCAAAGGCATCTATACGTGGTATCCGTGTATGCACCTGAAGCTCCTCAGTGTTCGCAATTTATCAGCGAAATGGATATCCTTTTTCGTAATCTCAAGTTAGACCCGGAAAACAATTATTTTGTTCTGGCGGGAGATTTCAACTCCAAACACAGTGCTTGGGGTGATATCACGCCGAACACAAGAGGTAATGCACTGTTCAACTGGTGGCAAACAAATGCAACAGAATATAAACTAGAATTGTACGCTACAACTACACCATCTTATCCAAGAGGAAACTCCTTTTTGGACTTACTTATGATTGACGACAGACTACAATTATTAGGCACGGACCTAAATACTCGAAATTGCCTTCGCACAATCGGGTATGATAGTGACCATTACGGCCTCGCCGCAGTTTTACATGTTCCAAACGAACATGCAATACTTGAGCAGTACGACCAGATACATTCGTTCGTTTTCCGAAAAGCACACTGGTCGCGCTTTGATCGCATAATAAAAAGAGAACTATGCTCTAATGGCATAGACCCTCCAACTAATAGGAACCTTCGAAATGAGGAAATAGATCATTATCTCTCAACGATGGACAACATTGTCATCAAAACAATGCACCGTTCCATTCCAAAAGCGGCGCACATGGAGGAGAATTTTAATAGATATAGAAACTCAACTATTGACGCCCTCTATAGACAAAAAAGCGCTCTGCTCTCCCAGCTCAAACTGCTCTACAGACAGTTCAGCGATCCTTATAGCCAAGAAATAAAGACAATTAAGTCATTGATTAAAAACGTTCAAAAGCTGATCCGTGACAACTACAGATCAGTAATTAATGAAGAATGGAAACGTAAAATTCTCTCCATTAAAACCAGTGGTGGGAATATGTTTCCGCAAATAAATAAAGTATTTAGAAGAATAGATCATAATGACATTCCCTGCCTTCGAGTCCCGAAGACTCCCGAGAATTGTCAAATATTGCTGAACGCAGGACTCACCCCGGTACACATCAACTCCAACGAAGAACTAATAGTAGTCGAGGATCCGCAAGAGAAAGCGAACTCCATTGGCGCCTGTTTCGAGGCAGTACACAAAGTGAATGAATCCATTCATTCTAACCTCGATATCGAAAACAGAGCTATCCAAAACCATATTTCGCTGCACAATGAACGGCAAAGTTGGCATTCCGAAAACAAAAGTTTCACCACCTTCAGTGAAAACAATAGAGCGGATGCGCCGCTTAGAAATTTGCACACAAATATATTTGTGAATAAGAATGAACTCATGGACATCCTAAGATCCATTAAAAACAAGAAATCCTCTGGAACAGATGGTATTCCGAATACAGTTCTTAAACATCTGCCTCCGGAAGCGGTGAAAATTTACACTACCTTGTTCAATAACGCTCTAAATAATGCATATTTTCCAAGACGTTGGAAAATAGCAGTAGTCCATCCCATCCCCAAAAAGGGCAAGGACAGGAGCAATCCCGCTAACCTTCGCTCGATTAGTCTGCTTCCAAATATTAGCAAAATATTCGAGAAAATCATAAATAGGGCATTGATAAACTGGTGTGATGAAAACGACATCATTCCGAACAACCAGTTTGGCTTTAGAGCGGGCCACGACACAGTTCATGCAGCTACAAAACTTGTTTCCGACATACAGTGGAACAAGGCAAAACGACAATGCACAGGCGTATGTTTGGTTGACTTTGAAAAGGCCTTCGATACCGTATGGTTAGAAGGACTTGTATATAAGCTATCAAATCTAGGTTTGCCCGAATATCTGTTATACATCATTTACGATAGGATAATGGATAAGCAATTTGTGGTAAAATGTGGGGACAAAATCTCCAATAAAACTTTCCATATTAAAAACGGCTTACAGCAGGGAGCCGTGAATTCTCCCATTCTCTTCAATATTTATACTAGTGATCTAGTTGGGTCTCTTAATCATGCTATTGCATACGCCGACGATCTTGTAGTGTACAGATCAGAAAAAAATATCGATGCCATTAACAGACTTCTTCAAGAAGACTTCAATAAAATCAAACGCTTTTGTGACGATTGGAAATTGAAAATTAACTTCCAAAAAACAGAAACCATCCTTTTCAGAACACCTCTCTCTACAGCTTCAAGAGATACAAGACATAATTGGAAAAACTTTTCCATTGTAGGAAGCAATAATCTTCCGCTGCAAATGAAAACTGTTGTCAGGTACCTTGGTATCTGGATGGACCAGTACCTATACTTTGATAAGCACATAGCAGCTGCCCTCTCCGCAGCTAAAAGTGCATATGCAATGACAAGAAGTCTGTTTCGAAATAGTCTCCTAGATCACAAAGTTAAAATAATTTCCTATTCAGCATTTATTCGTCCAATATTAGTGTATGGTTGCCCGGTATGGTTCAACGTTTCCCCATCCTACATGGAAAAGTTTCGCATGTTCGAGAGGCAGTGCTTGCGTTCCTGCCTCGGGTTACATAGAACACCTGAGTCTCAATACAGGAAATTCTATCCTAATAAGACACTGTATGACAAATCAGGACTGAATAGGATAGACAATTTCATTATCAAAATTATTCGTGGTCACACTGCAAGGGCAATGTGCAGCGAAAATAATCTTATCTCGGGAGCATACTACCCCAATGACATATACCTGGAGAATACATTCCAAAATGGGTTTATCCCACCAGAAGCGTTCCCTCTATTGGATAGAAAAGGTCTTATCCAAAACAAGCACGGAGTCCCTATTATTTACCACGCTTTTCGTGGTGCCAGGGACAAACGGATTATTTATAACAGTGATATATCAAATGCTGCAGTTCACTTGCGATTTAGCATGGCAATAGGCGATCGAGATAAATCTATAAATGACCGATCCCATCCCAACTGGTGGTGGATTGACAATGAAGAAAGGATTTAATATCCCCAAATATAGTAACATCTTCAGACGCTACGCCTTCCCTTCCCATTCCTCACTTCCCTTTTCATATTTATTTATTCTTCCTTTTCATTTCCATTTTTCATTTAGATTCCTTTTCGTTTTAAAATTTCTTTATGTTAACATTTTTTGTTTTTTTGTTATTATTTTTTTTTATAAACTTTTTTACCTTATATTATTTATAAAAAAAAAAAAAAAAAAAAAAAAAAAAACAAAACAGAGAGAACTTCGTCTTCTAAAATATTCGGGTAATAGAAAATATATAAAAATATAAAAATATAAAAATATTATTGTACGCCGAAAGGCATTACACAAAATTGTATCGTGTAATTTAGAGTGCTCGTGTAGAGTCAGTAAATTATTTTAAGAATAAGAAAAGATTGTAAAATAGGATTTAGCATTTTAGTCCTAAGTCAACATTTGTTAAATTATTGTACAATAAATGCGTTATTCAATAAATCAATCAATTAGTTAGTGTGTCAAC
Organism: Microdon myrmicae; assembly: GCA_963931805.1. NCBI lineage: Eukaryota > Metazoa > Arthropoda > Insecta > Diptera > Syrphidae > Microdon > Microdon myrmicae. The sequence goes on along the minus strand of OZ007498.1, from coordinate 142,946,738 downwards.
AAGTGGAGAACTTCGAATCGCGACGACGCACAGTGGGACGAGTCTATGGGAAAAACGGCAAAATTAATACCTCTGGTTTTATTAACTAAAATATGAATATTTTGCATTTAATCTCTTTTTACATTTGATATCTATGCAAAGACCTAAAAAAAGGTATCAACCTGCAAAAATGGCCTGTCCAGCTTCTTAAAAAAAAAGAGTTGAGCAGCGAACTTTATTTTTAAACTCAAAATTTATTTTCTAAGCTTGCGCATGTTTTTTCAAACTTTATTTAAAAATTTAAGTATGTTAACAATTGTATAGTTTAATAAACTTCAAAACCTTAATATAAAAGAATTATGTATATGTATAATAAATTAATTTGAAATAACAAATATGTGCATATGTATGTTAATTATTAATGGCTATCGCTCTCCGATGATGATGTTCCACCTATATCGGCCAAGTCTATTGGTAGCGTAAAACTTTCTGCACCATTTCGAAGTAGATAAAGTTCAATATGTGGATCTATTTTAGGCATATATGAGCTTTTGAATCTTATATTTGAAATGAGAGGATCCGAAGTAATTAATAAGTGATTTATTTAAAAGCGATTGGAGGTTAACTTCAGCAATTGTTTCCGACGCAAAAGCAATTTCGGGTAATAGATCAGATTTATATTTTTTCAATTTATAGTAACTGGGAAAACAGTCTTTGTGAAGGCCATTTACAACAGATCGTAGAAAAGCGTACGGATATGATCAATAGGCACATAGAACATCACAAAACATCAAAAATCTCAAAGACGCTTTTTGATGTTTTTTAAAAAATCTTAGCTAAACACAGAAATCACAAAATTTTAAATTTTCCAATTAGACTTGCACTTCAAACGTCACAATACATAAAAATACGAAACAAACACATTTTTCTATATATTAAATATGATTTTCCATACCTTGATCACTATGATGTAGTTTTTATTTATACGTATAATTAAAACTGACAATAAATTTAATTTATATCAAAAAACACTTGTAATTCAAGATTGCGGAAAAAATTTACTTAATCAAAGTTAACCGCTCTGTAACGTTTGTATCAAATCACAATTTCAAATGATTTCTTTGGATTTATAAAATATATATATTTATGATGCCTTTCCAATAACTAAAAAGTACCGTTAAAACATTTGATTTTTTTATTTATTGCTATGGGTCGTCCCACTGTGCGACGTGTTTTCGCTTTATGTAAAGATTGTGGTTTGCCGTGCACTGTTCACATTCATATAAATCAATAGTTAAAAACAATTCGAGTTCATTGATCAACTGTGTGCTCGTCATAGAAATGCTATCCTGGTATCCGCCGTGCACTTTTATCCTGTCGTTGTGTCCGGTGAACTATTTACAGCGGAATTATGATGGAGGAAGAAGGGAATCCAGTGCAGTACGCCTGTACACCATACTTCTTCCCCACAGCACCACAATGGTTAAGTTAATTTGAATGCACTTAAGCCTGTCCACTTTTATTCCGGAGATTCGACATCGCGTTTTTAAATGCTCGGCATTTGTAATTCCCTGTTGAATGGTGTTTACCGCCTTCGCACCCTAACTCGCAGAACATGCATTTCGGGTTTTGCATTACAGCTCGTCGTTTTGTGGCCTTTTCCACCGCATTTGAAACCGTTGTCTGAACGATCTTCTTCGGATGTGCAGGATCTCGCCACATGATCATGTTGCTAACATCGTGAACGTGTTTTTAAGTATTTGCGAATACTTCTTAACTGGTGGAAGTCACTGGGATAACTTTTTGTTTTGAGTGTTATATACGATTTAATGATCTTTTTTGTAGTCTGTAAAAAATATTAATAAAACATTTTTAAGATTATTGTTATTATCAAATTTTATTACACGAATAAGGCCCATATTGAAGGACGCAACAAAGAAAAATAACAGAACAAATCCATAGAACGAATGCATCCATCCGATTCACAAACGATTTTTAATTAGCCTTCTCTAACCAAATATCCATGCCATGCCAAACAGGCCTTCTGTGTGATAGCTTGTGTGCGTGATATATTATTAGTAATTTGAAACAAAAGCCATCACCTAATCACTGCAGAACTCTGACTTTGTTTAATTGGTTTTTTGTCCTTAAGCTCGAAAACCATATCATGCTGTTCGTATAGAGGTAGAAGGAAGGCAAGTATCTAAGTAGCTCGTCCTGTCTTCGAATCCCTAACGATTCTGAAGCATAAACCTGAGTCTTCCTTATGAAAGATACAAGCACAAATTCTTCCACCGAATAGACATTTCATCCGTCATTCATATTGCTGAATTTCAGGGATGCTTACATTAAGAGACTTTCCAAGGAAATTCACATTGGCATGCAGCATTTGTTTCAGGGATTGTTTTTGCTTTTAATAAAATAATAAATCTATCTTAGAATTGAATCTGATACGTTGGACAATAATCAAGTCCTTTGTCCGTTTAAAGAATGGGTTCTATCTCGTTCCGTTTATATGTCTTTTACATGGCTACGGCGATAATATTATAAAGCCTGATATTTTCAGTTTGCCTCCCTAATCGATTCCGTGCATCAGGAAGAAAAGAAAAATGATATTATCCCAAGCTGTTTCTCATCGGAAGTAACAATTGTCAACGCCTCCTCGAGGATATGATTCCTTATGCTTTGGGATTCCTTTTGATTTCCGTCTTAGTTTTATTTGTCGGGCATACGTTATATAATCGTCTCTTCTATTTCAGTCGAAAAGAACTTCGTTGGCAACATGAACTTCGATCACCAATTTGTGGGAGTCATTCAGGGTGTCTACATGGTTCACTTAGTTCTGGGAAGTAGTTTGTGGATAACGACGTGTCGGTAACAATCTCGTACGCCTTCAGCAAATATACTCTAAGGACATATGAAATAAAAGAAATGAAATCGAGAGAGGAAATAAAACAGGGGAAAAAGATGTTTCCTGTGTCGTCAACAAGTTTCGTTGGTAGTTTATAACATGGTGTATACTTATATCGTATATCTCCACAATGTCCCAGACAATGTCATTACTTTCAAAGTACCGTATTGAGTAAGAAAAAGGAGAAAGAATTCTAAAATGGAACAGGAGCACCTAGTAAAGTTATACCATTTCATTGTTTCTCAAGGTTCGGAGTTTTAGATAGACGACAGATAGCAAGGAGCGCGATGCCTTCTTTCGAAATCACATTTGTTTTGAAAGTTCTAATTTTGGTTAAATCACACGGATGTGGAAAGGTTTGCTGTAGAGAGACTTTTCTCGTTACGTTTTGAACCAGTGTCTGTGTGTACCCCATACAAAATACTAGTACTCCTTTCTTTTGTGTGGTTCTTAACACCCGTCCCGAGTAGTGGATGTTTATGCCTCTAAAAGAGGCTGAAATTGCTTCTCCCTGGCAATAATGGAAACCCCAAAAAGTTAAATCACAACAAACGACCGACAGGGCCATTGTCGTCCCCTTAAAGCACCTGAGAAAAGATGATGTAAAAATATTATTTTCATTCTTGACTTCTTCAATTATCCTGCTAATTACGTGCTCGCTTTATTTGCTATACAAAAAAATGATCTTCCGGCAACAATTTAGATAAATTCAAGTTATATCATGAATACTCCTTTTGACTGTGGGCCTCTTTAAGTGCTTCGCAGACGCTAAACGACTTCATGGACACGTTCTTCCAATAAGCTTATCAAGACATCGGGAGCCAGGATAATGCAGATGATTTCTTTTCATGACACGACCGAATCTATTTTTCCACCAGGATACCTCATTGTGCTTGAATCTCATGCAAAATAACGGCCCACTTAACTGGCCCATAAAATTACAATATCCATAATTTGTTTCGTCCCCCTGTTCGATTAGGTCCTTGTTTTTTCAAGATGAACTTTAATATCTGTGTGTGCGCTTCGACTTGTGCCAACTACTTGCCACAGATCTGTAGAACAGGTGAGAAAAGTTTAGATTTTGGTGATGTTGTTGTTGTGACCAGAATGTTATGGTTCACTGGACTAACCCTTGGCAAACCACTTGGCGGTAATTCAAGCTACCGCTCCATAAGCACAATAGGGCAACTACACATAAAAGTACAACCACCATCGACGGTCGAAACAGCAAGCATCGAAGGTTTGGTAAAAAAGGAAAGCAAAAAATCGGCAAGAATAAGCACAGAACGAATGGGAGGGCTTAATTTTGCTGATATAATACTAAGGAAGCAACAGAGCTACGGAATGAGTGCCATTTATGTATCAATGGTCTTCCTCGAAGACGGTCAGCATAAAAATTACGGGCATTGTTCAAGGGTGTTGTGAATAACGAACAAAGTTTAGCAAATTGGGTTTAAGGGTATTGTTTAGCAATTCTCTAATGACCACTGTATGGAGCTAGGTTTAGAAGTCAGCAGAGTTAGTAGCGACAGCCGGGTAGATAGCTGATTATGGTCGTCCAACTGGGTCTATTTATTGTTACTAATATACAAATGGATTAAAAATTGTCTGCCTTAACGATTGAAGGGAAACAAACCGAGCAACTAAAATGGAGCAGGACTCTAAAAAGGATTTGAAATGGGTGTTGATGAGCCGAAAGCAGGGTCGATTGCTCTTTAAAATGATTTATAATGGATAAATAAATTTGTTAAGGTTAGGGAAACAGATGTAAATTCCAGCTAAACAACATGGAGCAGTAGTACTAGTAGCACTAGTAAGAGTAGTAGTAGTAGTAGTATTGATAATGGTAATACTAGTGGTGGTGGTAGTAGTAGTAGTAGTTGTAGTAGTAGTAGTAGTAGTAGTAGTAGTAGTGTGGCGGTTCTTTAATACATTCCCAAAGAACCGCCCATCCTCTTAAATTAACCACCTTCCAAACCCACCATACCTACTTGCAATTTTGGGCATGGTAAGCTACCCTTCATTCTCTTTCACCTGAAAGCAAAACCTTATCAAGCATGCACATCAAACAAATTATTTCATTCATACATGGACTGTGCCAGACAATCGGCTCAGCTTGTCAGCAATTATAAAAGATAAATACACGCTGGCCAGCGTAATTGTTGACATAGCTGTAGCCGGTATTCTTGCTACGGTTCATGAGTGAATATTGCCTCAATTCCAAGGTTCGCAACACTTGCGACCAATTTCCTTTGTCGGTTATCTACCGATCATGGGATTTGGGCACGAAAATGATTGACGTTAGACATTCATACCCTAAATCATGCCTAACGATGCTCCGGCCTGTAAAACAAACAAACACCGTAGCATCACTGTGTTTATGCTACTTACCAACCGCTGTCCATGTTTCCTCAGGGTGAGACGTACGCTTGCACGTCTGCAAGTCACATTCCTCACCATCATACCCATGTTCCATTTAACTATAGTAAACAAACGCAACCATAGCCCTGACCATAGGCGAGCAACCTTCGGTTTGATTATCGCCGTAAAAATCTATTGCCTTCAATGGCATAAGTCTGGGGCGATTATGTAAACAGCCGATGTTGCCATATAGCATCACCTAAATCACAAATAATGTGCATCACATCGTTTGAACCTTGAAATATCGTTTCTGTTTATTTAGGACACATGAACCTATTTCTCCCTTCGGCGACTTCGCTATCGCGTATCTAATAATGCCTGCTATTCATTACATGTGTATCTAGGTGCTTCTTCGTCGTTGCCGATATGCAGGCTGAGGGGCAACGTACTCGTCGTATACGGAGACATACACAATCCTCCCCTATCGATGAAATTCGCGGGTATCGAACTGATGGATGTAAATTACATTTGAGTCAGATTTGTATCGCCCAACAGCACAGATGTGCTCCACGATCGTGTCGTTTAAAAGTCAGTGTCGGTGTTGAGAGAAAATCGTCGCTTAGTTAAAGTCAAGTCAAACATTCACATAATTTATTTCGAACCGTTTCACCTTTTTTTTATAACTATTTCGCGTCACCGAGCAGTACCTAAAATAGGATATTGCGTTAATTAATAATTAAAACTAATTTGTAAGCAAACAGATAATATTATATCAAAGCAAAATAATATAAAACCTACAGTCAAGATAAAGTGTTTTATTATTGTGACATTTTTTTATTCTGATCTTCATTCGTGTGTGTTGGAACTTTCTTCTGGTAATCATTTCTGCTTGTGGTGCTCCCTCGAGGAACTTTTAGATTGTTTGGGGAGTGAAGTGAAACCGTGTCGTGTCAGGCATCTACTTCTACCCCACAGTAGTAGTAGTAGTAGTCGTAGTAGTAGTGTGGGGGTGAATTTGATGCCAATGTACGGCACGGGTTCACTACACTCCCACCGAACTGAGACGGCGAAACTCCCACCAAAACTGCTAAACGAAACACTGCTCGCCGCCGAGGGCAGGTCAAAAGCAGGAACAAATGATCGCCAAACGAGGAATAAGTAAGATGAGAAACACAGTTTTCGTAGCAAATGGTTCTTTATTCGACCGGGTTTTATTCTAGTCTATCTTAATACTGGCACTTATTCAATAGCCTGCAGTACGCAACTTTGTACAATCGTGAAATTAGCCGTAACTTTACATAGACACTCGGCACAGTGGTCTCTTATTTAAATCATACTTCACTTTAGTCTATTTTAGTTTTAGTCTATCCGGTGGTTGAAATCGTACAATTTTTGCAATCGTGAAATTAGACGCAAAACCACAAAGACGCTCGACACAATGATTTCTTAATTAAATCGTACTTCACTTTAGGTTATTTTAGTCTTAGTCTATCCGGTGGTTGGAACCGTACAATTTTTGCAATCGTGACATTAGGCGTAAATTTACAAAGGACACTTGACGCCGGGCACAACTCTTATAAAGAATCACACTACTGATACGTCAACTGTTCGCCTCGGACTCTATTGTTTTAAAACGGTGGAAAGGGAACGGACCGGCATGGGCGTAGGACTCGACTCCTCCGGGGATAAAAAGAAAAGGCTCTCGCCGCGTAGGCTGTTGAAACTCGACTGACTAAAAAGGGACAATAATCCATTCATGGTGTCGTGGCAGTGAAGTCATAGCTAAGTAAGCTTACTGCCATTTACTAGGAACACGAAGAAGGGTTGCTATGCGTGTATAGAGAATTTGTTTCGGGGAATTCCTGCCGTACAGGCTGAGTTAGATTCCTCGGTTGATGTGTATACTGAGAAATCGGGTTCGGAGGCATAACCAAGTATGGGCATGGGTTGTCGGTTAGACGAAGGAACATGGGCCTTGATCGTTGCGATTGTTGTTTCGTGGAAGTGCAACGCACTGTGCTGGTGACTTGCCAGTAAGGAGAGTTGGTATTGTTTCAATTGGTTTAGGTAGGATGGGAGCCGGAATGGTTTTCGGGGGAACTAAATGCTCTTTGGTTACAAGCGAGGAAAATAGTTTAAGTAGAATGGGAGCTGGAATGGTTTTTGGGGAAAATAAATGCTGCTTGGGTGCAAGCGAGGTAATCGTTTTAGTAGAATAGGAACTGAAATGGTTTTTTGGGAAGAGCAAATGCCGCTTGGTTGCAAGCGGGAAAAATAGTTTAAGTAGGAAGTGAGCTAGAATGGTTTTCGAGCAAAACTAGGTGCGGTTTGGTGTACATGAGGCAGATGATTTAAAATGTAATCTGTTGTAGGATTTGGGGTATATTCTGTTGTAAGTTTTAAAAATTCATTTTATTACAGATTGGGAAATATATGCGATTGCAGATTGGGAGATGAATTGTTGCAAGTTTGGGAATGTATGCTTTGCAGATTTGGGGATGGGTGCTGTGCGGATTGGGAAGTGTATTCTTTGCGAGTTTTGAATGGGGGAGTTGGGTTAAGGTGACGCGCTGTTAGTGGTCAAAATTGGTTGGAATTGTGGGTTGGTTCTCCATGTGATATAGAGAAACCCCACAGTAGTAGAAGTAGTACTAGCAGTACTACTAGTAGTAGTAGTAGTGATAGTGGTAACACCAGTGGTAGTAGTAGTAGTAGTAGTAGAAGTTGTAGTCATTTTATTTCTTATAAAATTATATACATTCAATTTTACAATAAAATGACAGATACTATCGGCTCAAAATAATATATAAGAAAAATTAGAAGACATTCAGCATTTTTATACAATGTTTAGCAGAAAGATCCGCAAAATTAAATGGAAAGCGCTCACTTGTGATCTGTGTTGCGGTGTGGACTGGTCTGTGGCGGTTCTGCCAAACCACACTGACTACTTACCTAAAGAACCCCCATCACTACAACCCAGTCTGCTTAAAGCTTTCGCTAATGCAATCGCATTAGCACCTTAAATGTTTCACGCATCAAATTGATCCATTTAGCTAAAATCCCATAGAAGAGAATTCTTACCTGCATGCATAACTTCGCATTTAAAATCCACTATAAGAATTCTCTCCAAGCTTATCATAATTCCCTGAAAGAAAATTCATCGGTTCTTATATAATACAACCGCATAATCAGGGAATCTTACCCTTGAATTGGCTAATCCCAGCCTCAACATGTGTACAACAAATCCCTTTTCATACACATTGGCTGGCGGCCTTTTCTCCTAACAATAAACAACCCAAGCAGCTGCATATAATTAGTGCAATCAACGCTGAAGCCAATTTGTTTAACTCGCACCATGTGCAAACAAACGAACGCTGTTCTTCTGCAGGCATTCTGGCCATACGATAAACAATCTATATCGTTTGAAGTATCCCAAATGCATCTCCCATCTAATGAGTTTACTTAGTTGAACTCTCAGATCATAAATTCCCTTTGTCCTACTTATTCCTGAATCCGTTTACCAGTGACCTTCTCGAATAAGCAAACAAAGACCCAATTAGCATCAAATGAGATTCGGCTTGTTTGCTTAGCCGAACTCACACCGTATGGATGCACATTCTGCCCTTTCTTTGTTTAAGATTCGTTCTCATGGTTTCGTTCCATGAACGAACCAATGTTAACACATACATGTGTACCATCATAGATCTTCGCTAGGAGATCTGGTTCCCTACCCCCAAAGAGAGACTTCACGTTTCTCTTGGGATAGAAAATCCACCCTTAAAAGTAAGAGAGCCAGTTTGACTGGCCAAATTTCTCTTGATGACGAATGAATATCGTTAAGTCAAATTACATCCGCCGACCACCACGGTCGTTGCCGCCCCCGCTCTCCGTCGCGCGGCGGAGAAGCGTAGGTCGTGTGAAAAGGAAGTGTTTCACCGTGTTTAAAATTCATAAAAAAATCATTTTAATATTAATAATAAGTTTAAGTGAAGTATAAAAACACTAACATATTTAATAACGGCTAAGAACAAAGATAATAACGAAAAGTGAAATAAAATAAAAAACCTTCTAACAACATACGCCGGTGTTTTATTTATCCAGGTGATTACTTTCCGGGCGAACGGTTCTCCTTCAGTGTTTGGCGGAACATTTTTGGAACTTTAGTGACAGACGGATGGGTATAGGAGTGAACCGAGTGCCCGTGTCTGGCACAATATACTCCTAATCCCCACAGTCCACAGATTAACACTAGGACTTCCCTTCCACGTTGCTGTATTTGATCAACTTTTCCCTCACAATACTTTATTTGCCATGTCAGCCAAATCTGATCTAGCTAAGGGCAACGTTAACGAGAAAACTCCCAAAAGAACAGTATGTCTCTACGAGAAAGTCAACTAGGAAGGCCTGAATTACTTGACTCTATAGCTGACACATTGACCGACATGTTACCGGTTGGCATGCGAACATTTATACCTTTATCCCACACAGGGTAAAGAGTATCAAACCCAAGAGAAATATGAGGTTTGATTCCGGGTGCAGAGAAGCCATTAAGGCTAAAAAGTCGAGCTTCCGGTTGTATAAATCAAACAACACTAAGAAAAACCGGAAAAGATTTAAGAGAGCCAGAATTGACTAAAAATGCGCATAACCAACATGCAACTTTCTTGCATGACCAGAGAGTGAGACAAAAAATACTACACTCTCCCATAGGAAGTAGACTCTTTCGGACATTCGTGAAAAGCATCCAAAACTCACTTTCCTCATCTATTCCTTCGCTTATAGTTGATGACAGATCAGTCACCAGGGCAATAAAGAAGGCGAATCTACTTGCTGCGCACTTTGCAGAGAACTTGACGCTGCCTGGTATCAGCACAGCTCCGCCTGAACTTGAGCATAAACAACATACCATGGACCAGATTCACTTCCGAACGGATACTGTTGCCGTACATTAAAGGAGCTAAATGCAAACAAATCCGTTGGGTCGAATTGCATTCGCCCAATTCTCTTGAAGAGTTGCTCCTCTTCACTCGCTAAACCACTGCGGAAACTCTTCCATTTGTCTTATTCTACTGGCTGTTTCCCAAATAGAAGGGTGTTGAAAATCCACTGAAAATCTACATCCGCGTTGCCTCCTCAACGACCATTTACTAAGGTCTCTTCTCGGAAAACCTCCCACGAGGAACGCCATTAAAGACGGAGTTGGAGCACTCATCCAAGGCCTAAACTGTAATTTCACTTGAGGAACACTATCCGGCCCAAATAAAGAAACTCATAACCAGTGTCAACACCTACAGAGTAACAGGTAAACTCCGTCCCGCCCCGCGATGGAATATCTAAAAGAAAGTTCCGCGGCGATCAACGGGAATATGAGCCTGGTGGGAGGTGGTTTTAGTCGGTAAAAACCCGGCATGCCCCTGGATCGGTCTAGAGGTATCTTTTGAAGATCCGCCAACCCACCACAAAATCGAGAATCAGCATATGCTATGGCGAATACGATCCTGCATGACAACCAGGTGTTCAGATTCAACCAAAATCGAACAGAGCAAAAACACCATTAACGGAATCCACATAAACCAACTGCAGGTTGAAGACGACAACAACAGCACACAAGCCGAAGCCGAGGAACAATTGATCATCTACCCTGAGGGCGAGTAACGCCAACCGCGTCTCATAAACAATGCTCAGACGGCCTTTGGCATAGATGCTTCACACCAACGTTTGTAATAGACCAATTTATCGCTGCACACGTTCCGATTCGTGTTTTTGAAAAGCCCTATATTCCAGATCAAGGTTAGAATGACCCGATTCGTTCAATCAATACACTGCTTCGAAACAAGCATCAATTGAGTTCCCTTTTTTTTTGCGGATCCTCAACTATTATGAACTCTTCGTTAGAGTTAATGTGTTCTAGGGAAAGTCCTGCGTTCAGGAGAGTTTGACAATTCTCGAGAGTCCGCGGAAATCGCAGACATGGGATGTCATTATAATCTTTCCTTCGAAAGACCTTATTTATTTGTGGGAACATATTCGGTCCACTAGCTTTAATGGCTTGTTCCAGTCTTCATTATTTACTGATACTATAATTGTCACGGATCCGTTTTTGAAGATTTTTAATTAGTGACTTAATTGTTTTTATTTCCTGGCTATTTGGATGGCTGAACTGTCTGCCTATACAGAGCGTCGATCGTTGAGTTTCTGTGTCGGTTGGTATGGCTCTCCATGTGAGACACTTTTGGAACGATTCATTGTATTAGTAACAAGGCTGTTCATCGTCGAAAGATACGAAGATGGGCTGAAATGTTTCCGACTCCAACATGAAGATAGCAGCACTCGTCAATAAAAGTGAATGTGGTTGTACATCTTATGACAGTTACTCACCAAAATTTATTTGACAGTCGTTTGAGTGAGTCGATGTGAGTGTTTTTGTGAAAATGGACAAAATTGAGTATCGGGTTGTCATTAAATTTTTGTTTTTGTGTGATAATTGACGCAAGAAATGTTATGTAACAGTCATGGCGAACATCCACGAATTACGGTTTGAACTGCTTGATCATCAGCTTTACTCACCAGATCTAGCCGCAAACGACTTCTTTCTGTTCCCTAATCTAAAAATTGCGCTCGGGGAAGAGAGATTTTCGTGAAATGAGGAGGCAACCACTTTCGTGAACAGTTATTGTCCAGGGAAAAACACCGAGTACTATTTGGACGGGTTAGAGAGATTGGAGCATCGCTGGGAGAAGTGTACAAGGAGTATGTAGAAAAGTAAAAATAAATTTTTGGAAAAAATGTCTTGTATCTTTGTTCGGTCGGAAAGTCTTCAATCCACCCTCGTAATGATCAATTTCGTCATTATGAAGATTTTTGTCAGTCGATGGATCTATGCCATTGGAGCGTAATTATTTTTTTATTTCCTGATCAAAGCGCGACCAGTGTGCTTTTCGGAAATTAAAAGAATGTGTCTGTTTATGCTGCTCAAGTTGTGAGTGTTCGTTTGGGACATGTGTGGGTGGTTCTTTGCGTAAGGCTTGAGAACCCCCACGGCACTCCCCGCCCCTAGTGACGTAGTCACGATACAAGTAGAGAGTGTAGGTGGTTGATGAGGTGCTAGCAGGGGGCTGAACGCTTGGAGGACAAGGTGGCCCTGCCTGCTTCGGGCGACGCGGTGGTTATTAGCGCAACGGCGTGCCCGACCCGACTCAAGTCCCAGCGGCAAGTAAATCTCTATACTAACGTATGGACGAAAACGCCGACCCTGGACTCGGGTCTCCTCCATACCGCACACGGCACTCCGTTACTGCGGACCCGAATTAATCCTGGGCTTGAATCGCCTCCATCTCGCACACGCCACTTCATCACTGCGGATGCACGCGAACCCCGATAGGCCCCGACCTACTCGGACGACACACCTGTTGGTCTAAGCGATCCACAACAGGCCAGTGGACCACATCGCACCCCCTTTCACATGCCGGCATCAACGCGGTAACAACCAAATCGACTTCCATTACCGACCCAAGCCCAGCCACGACCCAATAACTCATCAACACGACAGTTCCACTAATAACCACCGCGACGCCCGAAGCAAGCAGGGCCACCTTGTCCTCCAAGCGTTCAGCCCCTCTGCCAGCTGTTACATAATTAAAATTCAAAATTGAGGATTCAATCTCTTGTAAATTTGGTAGTGAACGAGTGTGGTCGAGCGCACCAGTAAATATATAAATGAAGAGCCTTGTTCATTAAGCAGTCGACGCGTGCGGTTGTGTTCTTTTCTTTAATTTCCTCAAAAAGAATATCTAATGAGAGTCTTAAAATTTAGTAAAATTTAGTAAAAAATATATATATTAGTAATTGTGTTGTGAACATAATAGGGTAGTGAATTTAAATAAAATCTGACAATAACTAGTCGATCGTTTTCTGTTATTTGGAACTATTTTTAATTGACTACTTCTAATGCTGCACAATAAGAGATTAGTCTTAAATTAGGTGCACCAAAGGCATCCCGCGGTGTTGAGTTGTAACTATTTTGCTGGAAAATCAAGACCACACAGGGTGTCCTACGATTGTGGTAGCAGTTTGTGTTCGATAGTTGTAAAACAGGATAACTAATCACACACCTGGAAAATCAAGACCACGCAGGGTGTCCTACGATTGTGGTAGCAGTTTGTGTTCGATAGTTGTAAAACAGGATAACTAATCACACACCTGGAAAATCAAGACCACGCAGGGGTAAGTTTTGTGACCCAAAAACATATAAACAATTGCTATCATAATTTAAATTATAACACAGCACCTCACCAACCACCTACACTCCCCAACTTGTATCGTGACTATGTGACTATGGGGGGGCTGTGGGGGCTATCAAGCCTTACGCAAAGAACCATCCACAATTCCAACCCCAACTCCCTTAGCAAATCTGCAGTTACCTGCAAATATTTCCACCCTAAGGCCATCGTCATCCCATGCATCAACGTATCGTCAAATTTCCCTGAAAACATTTCGGTTCACATATAATGTAACCATCATAATCAGGGAATGTTATCGTTTCTTATCGTCGGCTATTCCAGCCTCACATGTGCACAACAGTTTTCCTTACATGCACATTGGTTGGCGACCTTTTTGTCTAACGACAAAAGCAACGTCGGGCAGCTTCTTTATTCAGCTGCAATATAGCGGACCCACGATCCCTTGTTCAACCGACAAGCCATCGCTGGCATCTCACGCGTGGCCGCCAAAAACCAGATTCTTCAGCATACACAACATGCAAACAAAAGAATTTGGTACTTCCCGCCGGAAATATATACTATACACAATTCCCATTGTCCCTAATGAGATACAGCTAGTTTACTCAGCTGAACTCTCATCGCTCATGATGCCCTTGGTTAATTTTCGCTTTGTTCTTTTTCGTTAATCCTTGGGCGCAGTACCAGGGTAAACAACACGATCAACTCACACACACCACTATGATCTACACTGAGAGATCCGGTCCCCTATTCACCAGAGAGAGACATTTTCTCTCACCATGGAGGAAACTCACCCCAGTAGGGAGTCGGCCCTGCACGAGCCAAGGGTTGAATCACCAGAGTCGAAATTCAACCACCGAAGGAGTCAGTCGCGTTCACCATTCACCGTACCGTGTGCCCGGTACGGTGTGTACACTACGATACCATTCGTGCGTGTTCTGCCGTTCAGCAGATCTTCAATCAGTCTTAAGTTTAATAATGCCGTCAACGTATAAATCAATAAACACTGTCAGTGGAGTGTTTCATAATTTCCGTTTATGTTTACGAATAATAATGTCCTCCTCAAGTTGCTCCTTGCAGTTAGTGCACTTTCCAATTAATTTGTCTAATCTACATTTATATAAAAAAGGCAAACCATCTATAAACGTTACACAAAATGTAGTTCAATCTGTATATTTAAGTCTCCTCATCAAACAGTGTTAGAAATAAATTAAAAAATAGAAAGGCATTAAAATAAAAAGCGGTGATCACCAGGCACAAAACAGTTTGTTTCATTTTCCTCTTGTTTTGGTGAACGGTTTTCGATGGCTGAGAGTGAACTCATGATGGGGATAGGAGAGAACCAGTGCCCGTGCCGGCACACATACTTCGTACCCCACACATGTATTACAGCACCAAGTCCATAATGATCCCTATCGTACTCGATTGTATAATAGTAGTTATAACGAAGGGCTCTAGTACCTGGAACTTGTATACATCTCTACTGTAGACGACTTTGTGTTGTAGACCATTTTTGACTAAGACAGCGACCCCGCCCCCTGAGTGGAATTTGGACGATCTCGTCTTATTAGTTTATAATTTGGGTCGCCCAATTTGTGCCTTTGATTTAGCTTAGTTTCGCTAGCCAAAAGCACATCTGGGCGTTCAGCTTCCAGCAGATTGCTGAGATTATCCCTTCCTTCCATGCGGATTAGTGAAATAACATTCACAGCAATAATTTTTAGGGTTAATTCAGTCGCAGTGAACGTTATGATTACAGTGTGGGTTCGTCTGGAAGCAGGGTCGAATAGATATTGTCCGCCTGAGCCACTTGTTTCGTCAATTTTTTTTCGATCTTTTCGAATTGTTTATCAAACGCAGCAAACTGTCCTTGTATGGACTGTAATATTGCTGTTATGTCAGTTGGTGCCTCTGGAACAGGCGTTTTAATGATATTGCGTGATTGTTCTAAGATTGGTGCATTTTTTTACTCCACCTGCCATTTGAGCGTATGACACACTTGGTGTAATGAAGTTGTTATAAGAGCGAGTTTCATTTGTTTCTTTCCTGGCTTCCAACTTTGATTTTAGTTGTTGATACTTGGGGCAACCTCTAAAGTGAGCAGGGTGACCTGTGTTGTTACAGAGGATACAGGATAGTTTATTTCTACCCGGGAGCTGTTCTTTGCTCAATGGGCATTCGCCAATGATATGCTTATTTAGGCATTTAACGCATCTGAAATGCATATTGCAGTTCGATGCCACATGGCCGAAGCGTTAACAGCGCATACATTGCGGTCGTACTTCTTTATTTTCTTCCAACTTATTGTGCCTTTTTGTATTTAATGTATCTAAGTCCATCAAATTTACTATTGGGGCTTAGCGACACAAAGTAGAAAATGGTTTCACACCTGAAAATTTCAAGGTATCGTTTTCGAAGCTATTTAGTTCTTCGCGCACCTCTTCGGGAGTAAAGGAATGATCAACTCCTTTCAGAAGCATGGAGACAGTTTTCTCCGATTTAGGGGTGTACGTGTAGTACTCGCTTTTCGATTTCCCCAGTGCCGATTTATTTTTGCGATAACCCTCTAAGTCATCACATGTTAAACTCATCTTAAAATTATTTATCCGTTCTGTTTTGAGAGTCTTGCATGTCAACTCAGCCAACTTTATGAGATCCTTTGTCTCCATGTAACTAATGTAAATAGGAGGTATTTTCTCCCTTTTTTCGACTGGCACCTGCTGAGATGGTTCCTGTCTCTGATTTGGTTCCTGCTGTCGATGTGATTCCTTCTGTTAAGTTTCCTTAGCTTGTCGTGTTTTCTTTGTCTTTGTTCTTGCTGTTGTTGTTGAACCTTTTTCGTTTTTCGCTCATTCTGGCTCAGATTGCTTTTTAGTTTAAGAACTTCTTCCATTTGTTTGTCCAGTTCTTGTTTTTTAAGACTAATCTTATGAATGGGATTGTTGAGGACCTCGACTTGATTGCTGGCGTCTGGATTTGTTTCGCTAACAGCCAATTCTTGGAATTGGTTTCCAGCCCCTGAGTACTGGGCGTAGTCTTCGCTGTCACTCACCGTGTCAGTATACTTGTTTTTATTGGCTTTATGACGTTTAGCCTTTAGATTTGGATATGTACTTTGCCTTCTTCGAAGCACTGTGGATATTCTCTTCGCCGGCGGGCACTCATTCTACGAAGATTCCACTACAGAGTTAATTTCGTTACACTAGGTACCGGTCTTTCTGTTGCCGAAAACAGGAGCCAAATGAAACACACTGGTTTGGTGGAAAACAACTTTTTATTTCAGTTTTTTAATAAACGTAACCAGTGTTCACTATTCAAATCTGGACTCCATTCAAAGTTTAGTAATATTTAAGATTTCTTTACACTTAGGCACTACACAGCTTCATTACTCCGTTTAAGTTCCTCTCCTTTTGGATTAATAATACATCACAAGTTATTGCGCCAGACAATAACGGTTCAGCACAAACAACTACACCTCAAAACGCTGCTCTCGTTCGACTCGCACGAGGGATGAAATGTGACTCTCCATGTTTGACCGCCCGATCTCGACTGACTATCGACGTTTTATGTGGAGGACGCGACTTGCCTCCTCGGAATCCAAATTGCGATTAGATTATGCTAGAAATTAAATCTCATTCTGTTCGTCGACCAATAGGGGATGATCCGCCACATTGGTCCCAGCAAAAGGCGTACACACACACAGATGTGGTTACTTCGCACGTTCATGCTGTGTGTGCATGAGCATGCGAACCGTGGATATACGAATTCCATAAAAGGAAATGTTAAACGAGCTGCCTGCAGCTGGGGACGCTATCATGACAGGGAACATGGGATACTTGCCCGATCAGCCACTGCATACAGCATTTACGTTGATCGTGCACAAATCGCTGGCGTCTTCAAAGGGTCGGTTTGTCATGTGCGCATTTATACTAATGAACACTCGATTCTCTTCGGTAGCCAATGGGGTGGTCTGCTGTGCATTGTCGTTCGAAAGATCGACCGATGGGTCTGTGTATGTGATTTGCCATGGACGTGTGTGGAAAAATTCTTTCTTGTGCATGGACAAGTTCGAGGATTTTTGGTGGTTATGTAGTATCGTAACCGAATTGAATTCCAGGGGTATGCTTATTGGTGCCAATGCATTTGCTTGTTGATAGGTTTGGCGACCGATATGTTCACAGCAAAGAAGTAAAGCAAGAATATCTCCTGCTTGTGTGCTGTAGGATTCGACAAGGGATATGGGCGCCGATATGATTTGGGTTTATATCGGTTGTTTGGTGCTACGACTGAATTGTTTGTTAGGCACATGATGCGTTTCATGCAATCATGCCCTTGGGGAAAATGTCTCTTGGTGCTAATGCTATTGAATTAGCGAAAATATGGCCTTTCCAGGGTTTATGTGTCTTAGGTGGAAGTTTTTGTATGTTTAATTGCAAGGTAAGTAATGGCGTTCTAATGGAACTGCCATAGTACTTGTTTTTTATGGGTTTTTAGTGCTCTAGGTAGCCGCCTTTGTGTCGTACCTGAAAAAGGCAAGCAGTGGCGTTAATAGGAAACGCCACAGCACCACTTTAGCATCCTTCTGATCCACGTCCATATTATGGACCACGTGTTCTCACTTTTTTTCTCTTTTATTGCGGGAAGGACAAATAGATTGTGGACTCGCGCACACACTCACAATGTTCGCGCTCTCACACGTAAACACCGTTCAAACGTTCGATTTTTATAAACATTATGTTCACAAGTATTTACAATTAAGTATTTATTTGATTATAGTGTACACACACACATGCAAAGAAACACTTAGTACAACACGTATCGGCACTAATTGTTTGTTAATTCCTTTTAATTCCGGGTGCTGAAAAGTTGTTGTCATACCCGTACTCATAACAGGGAATACAGTTTATTGCTTACGTTTTCACTCAGTTTAATTTATTGTCTGTTTCGATGAACGATGTTTACCGGATGGTGGTCAGTTTGGTACTGGTCATCGTAAATGTTTTTAAGCATGTATTGACCTAACCTCGTAGTATGCTTATTTCCTTATTTCCAAATGATAGGCCGATTAACACATCACAGTCGCATCAGCCGAGATGTAGTCACGTTGACTCTGAGTCGGGATCTGGATAAAAACCTACAATGGGGAAAAGTCAATCAGCCGACAACGTTTACAAGGAAAAATGGATCGTCATTTCTACAGCTGATCATGAATGTCCAGGCTATTAAATATAAGAAAACCATGGATTTGCTCATCACGTTCTGTCGGAACGTATCGTAATATGAATACATATTGAATATCGCCAGGTCCGCTTTGGGAAAATTGAGTTATCTTTTTTATCATAAAACATTTTACCCCGGCTCAACTTCTTCTCCAGTACAAACTTCTCACTCGAATACTGTTCCATGTTTGGAGCTCTGCTTGTATGCATACGCTTGACCTACTTGGTAGTATAGAGAGACGGGC
The DNA here is from genome assembly GCA_963931805.1 of Microdon myrmicae. NCBI lineage: Eukaryota > Metazoa > Arthropoda > Insecta > Diptera > Syrphidae > Microdon > Microdon myrmicae. The sequence goes on along the minus strand of OZ007498.1, from coordinate 142,927,786 downwards.
AATTTGCCTGATCGAAGACGGAGCGTTGACATCGGGACTGCAGTTGCTATCACACATCTGTTTTACAGGTATTATCAAAGGGGCTGTATTGGTGGCATAATTTTGAATTCGGTTTATTTGCGCCCCTCAAGACAATCAGACAGATCCCACCAATTTACGTTTCGTCTTCCGACGGCATGTACATGTCTGTATCAAAACTCGTTTCTTTACAGAGCGAGAAACCTATGGAACCCCCTCTCCATGCAAATGTTTTTATATATCTTTGCGATCCACAAGTGTCGAACGCAACTTCCACCAACAACTGGATCTGGTTAGTGAGCCGGGGGGCTGACGTCAGGAACAATGTAGTCTCCTGGCGTGCAGCAACACTCGGTTATCCTTGTCTATAAGCAATGAATTAATACCTTTTTATTCTGAAATGATTACCTCGGTTAGTCGGTGGCAATTCCAGAAATCCTCTTTCAAAATATGACAATAGTTCCCAGAAATCTTTCTCCAAAATATGACAATAGTTTGTTAGTATTAATTAACAATTATTCTGCTTTATTTAAACTGATAAACAAGATTTTTACTGATTAACAAAATGAATAATGACCGGTAGTCGCCAAGCGCTGACGAAGAAGAAGTTTGTTTATTGTAATTGCTTGACAACCAAAATTATTCGTCTGTCAGCTGGTTGCAGACATTTGTTATTTATGGTTGCGATGGTTGCATTCAATTGCGAATTCTCTGGTTGCATCCTGTGCGAATCCGCAACAAATAGGATCTTGGGGTACTAACTTAGCCCTATAGGTTCGCCTCTGCTGAGAGAACTTCATATATAGGCTGGGCCATACATTTTTGCAAATGGCAACACTTGATTTCTTAAAAACCGTTAGAGGGAGGGGTGCGCGAGTGGCGGGGAATTGTTTATTACGTTGTTGTTGGATTTGTTTATATGATTATTACGCTCCGCCACTCGCGCGCCCCCCTCTAATGGTTTTTAAGAAATCAAGTGTTGCTATTTGCAAAAACCTATATGTAAAAAAAGGAAAAACCTCTACCTATGAAAGTCCAGTCAAGCAAATAAAAATGTTATACTTGAAAACCCCCAACTAACAATTAGCGAACTTGCTGTATTTTTGGCATTTCAAAACAATCAGCTAACAACACTTTAATATATATATTGGGACAAAAATATTCAATATCTTTGAAAAAGAACGTTGCGTTAAAATCTGTGAGGAAGTGTTTTCTGACTGTAAATCCGGTCATAAAAGGCCCTAGTATGGGAGAGAAGATTAGGATCTACACATTTGACGCGGAAAAGCCGATCAATCGAGCTAAAATCCACGGCCGAAATGAGCAAACCAAAGTTGCTCAAAAATCGAGGTGATGTTGCTCTATTTGACTATGGGCACTATGAATTCCTTCCCCCAAGACAGACCTTTAACAAGAAATATGATTGGGGTATTATATGCCTTTCGCGTGAAGCTATTCATAAAAAGAGTTCCGATCGTGGTAGGGCAAGTAATGGGTTTAGTGTCCTAATAATACGCCATTTCACATTGCATTGGCTCATCTTTTCGCAGCTACGGTATTCCCCTGAGTCGGAGTCGCCTGACTTCAAGCTATTTCCAAAACTCAAAGGACCGCTACGGGAACGCCTTTTTGGTTCGATTGAAGAGATGTAAGCCGAAAAAGGGGGGGTGGGAGCGAACATACAGGGCAAAGCCACTGATTGCTTTCAACCCGACGAAGGCCAGGACGATCCTTGTCCCTGTTCAATCCAAGTTGATATGTAGTCTCCACGTGACACTGTGGCGGTTCCGCCAAACCCCACTGTCAACTTACCGTAAAACCCCCATAACATTCAGCCAATTTCCTAACTTCACTAATGCAATCGCATTAGCACATGAAAATGCTTCACGCATCATATAGATCAAATTTATGATCTTAAAAAGTCCCTGTAAAGAAAACTTACCTTTGATGCATCTCTTCGCATACAATTTTCCGTAAGATTTCTTGCTTTACTTATCTGGAATTCCAAACCAATTCGGCACCTTCGAAACCAGACAAATTCCTGTAAACAAAATGATTCGGTTTGCATACAATGTAACTGTCATGACAGGGACCATAAATATTGCGCCGTCTATTTTCCCAGCCGCGCCATGTGTACAACAATGTTCCCTACATACACATTGGCTGGCGACTTACACCCAAGGGACCAAAGCAAATACGCATTCCGCGTCTCTTGGCATCAATTAAATCCTACAGCATAAACAAATGCAAATATGAATTCAATACCTACCCTTACTAGTGATGCCATAAACACCATTTTCCAATAACCTAGCTAAAACCCATTAGCACATTTCCACATCGCATCATCGTCTCTTTGTTTAGCCGCGATGTACATTTCCAACAAAGATTCCATTAGCACCCGACGATTTCGGTTTTATTTGCCATAAATGCACTTTATGCCCTTTCTTTGTTCTAGGTTCGTTCTCATCCATGAAAGAACCGTGCACACATACCACCATGATCACGATTAGCAAGTGAGCTCTACACGAGCAAGAGATCGCTGAGTCGTTTTCCATCCGCCGGCCGCCATGCTCGTTGCCGCTCCCGCTCTCCGTCACTGCGGAGATGCGCAAATATATACTGGAGTCGTGTTCGCGTTGTACAAGTAACTTTAGTTAAAGTCGGTGAAAGTATTGATTAAAATCTGTCATTTTATGTGTTGTTCGATTTTGATATACATTCAAAGATAAAGAATTTATAAGTGAGAAAAGTAACCTTATTTGAAAACAATAAAAACCAATTGCAATAAATAAAAACAGTGTTTTATTTTACTTTCGTTATTGGTGCATGTCTTGTTTCTTGTTGATGTTTTCTTCGGTGCAAACATTTAGTGACCATTCGGTTGGCGGAACTTTATCTTTGTGATGATGGAAGAGGATGTGAACGGTGTGCCCGTGTATTGGCACAATACTTCCTCCCCACAACACCCCTGGATAGCTACTTTGACACCCGCCAAGTAGTGAAACAGTGCATGCAGTGACATCCTGAGAAAGGTTGGCGCAAGGCTAATAACTAGGCCCGTAAAAACGAATTATTAGGGCAAATTTAACAAGCCTCGGATATGGACCGGATACACGACGACGACCACGGAAACGAATATGGCTAAATGATTTAAGAACTTTCTCATGGGACGTCCGCTTACTATACAGAGCTTGAGCTGTACAGCAGCTAGCCGATGCCCTGTTCGAATATAAGGCTGACATAACAGCATTACAAGAAATAAGATGGACTGGGAATTGTTTTATTCAAAGAAATGAGTATGACACGTATTATAGTAGTCATACAAAACACCATGTGCTCGGGGTAGGCTTTCTAGTCAGCCAAAACCTGAAGCCTGCCATCAACGGTTTTAATGCAATAAACGAAAGGCTATGTCTCTTCGCGTGCGAGGCAAGTTTAAGAACATAAGCTTCATAAACCTTCACGGACCTACAGAGGAGTCCCCTGACGACGAAAAAAAAAAAAGAATACTACGAGAACGTCGAACGAGCCCTCAATGCCTGCCCAAGATACGATGTGAAAATCGTTCTTGGTAATTTCAATGCCAAAATAGGTCGGGAGCCGGCTTTCAGGCAATACGCAGGTTCCCATAGTTTGCATGAGAACACTATTGACAATGGATTACGAGTCATCGAACTGGCAGCACCAAAAAACTTGGTCGTTGCAAGTACCAGGATTCCGCGTATAGATATCCACAAAGCCACCTGGGTATCACCTGATGGAGCCACTCGCAACCAAATTGACCACGTGTTGATAGATCGCCGCCACTCCTCCAGACTGATGGAGTACCGACTTGCCAACGTCGACTTGTTCATATAGTTTTCCGAGCGCGGATTGCCTTACGGAGACGTATTGCATCCGCGGATCAGGTTCGAATCAACACGGCTGCCTTACGCAATGAGAATACCAGTAATACCTTTGGTCATGCGTTAAGACTCGCCCACGAAGAGCTCGTTGGAGGGAGCGTAAGTCCTGGGGCCAGAATGCCGGGCGTAGAAGAGAAATGGACACGCTTAAAGAATACTGTCATTAGTACTGCCAACTCCATCTTAGGCAGCAGTCGTAAAGATCGGAGCGACTGGTTTGATGATGAGTGCAAACTAGCGACTGAACGTAAGAATGCTGCATATCGGGTAATGCAGCATTCTCATAGGACGCGGGTGCGCGAGGAGAAACACAAAGAGCTCAGAAGATCTGAAAAAGGCTTCACAGACAAAAGAAAAGTGCCTGGGAAAAAACCTTGTCCGTGAAATAGAGAAAAGTATAGATCGAGGTCCGCACCAGGCGCGGAAGTTCTACCAAATAATCCGCAGTACGACGCTGTACAAACCACGCTGCACTTACTGCAGGCGATGGAAAAATGTCTGGAATTTAAGATCCGATTTTATTATCTATTTATAGACTTTAAGGCCGCCTACGACAGCATAGCCAGGTAGGAACTTTATAATGCCATGAGAGAGTTTGGCATTCCAAACAAATTGATACGATTTTGTAAGATGACCATGACTAACGTAACTAGTCAAGTAAAAATATCGGGATTGTTGTCCAAACCAATAAACATTTTTAATGGACTCCAACAAGGGGACGGTCTGGCCTGCCTCCTCTTCAACCTGGCGTTGGAGAAACCAATCCCTGACTCTGGCGTCACAACTAGGGGGACTATTATCACAAAGTCCAGCCAGATACTTGCCTACGCAGATGACATCGACATCATCGGTAGAACCAAATCTCTTTCACCCAGATCGAGCAGGCGGCACAAGGGACTGCACATTAATGGGGGGAAAACTAGGTACACGGTGGCAACTTCTGCGAACAGAAGACCTAACGTTGGTCAAACTATCAGGGTAGTGGAGCACGAATTTGAAGTAGTACAATCCTTTAACTACCTTGGGTCAATAGAGGCAGCCGATAACAATATGGAAGAAGAAATACGCGAACGCCTGATCAAATCCAACAAAGCCTGTGGGGATTTTAAGTAGAGTGTCTGGCACGACACGGATTCACTTAAATCCCACTTAAAATTGAGGCACTACGCTGAGAAGGCAAACGAATTGGTAATTTATACGACCGATTTGGAAGGGAATCTAAGGTACGATTTAACGCCGACAAACTGACTGTGTGTACTCCAACTTGTATAAGCACCTCGGGGGAATGACTTGGCGTGATCACTAGGGATGAAACTCGACTTCACCAGCACGTTACCGGAACGTGTATCTGCTTGCGCGACTCAAATCTGACTCCCCGATGCAATCCATATCCGTCCGATTCAACGGTGGTGGATTACATCGGTGTGGGAGGATTCTATATGTGTCTGTATAGGACAAGTACGATGCCCTTCAGCCTGCACATCGGCAACGACGAAAATGCACCTGAATGAACATGGGCTGGTGTAATGAATTGCAGGCATTATTGAGATACGCGATAGCGAAGATCGCCGAAGGAAGGAATAGGTTTCTGTGTCCTAAATAAACAGAACGCTATTTCGAGGTTCAAACGATGCGATGCACATTATTATGTTTGTTTGTTTTACAGGCCGGAGCATCGTTAGGCATGATCTAGGGTAAGATTTTCTAACGTCAATCATATTTGTGCCTTAATCCCATGATCGGTAGATAACCGATAAAGGAAATTGGTCGGAAGTGTTGCGAACCTCGGGATGGGGCAATAAATGGTTATGAACCGTAGCAAAACCATCGGCTACAGCTGTGTAAACAATTACGCTGGCCAGCGAGTATTTATCTATTATAATTGCTGACGAGCCGATATGGAATGGTTCATAAAATATGAAACGGAAACATTCAATGTGATGCATGCCTTGATGAGGTTTAACTTTCAAGTGAAAGTTATTTGGAAGACAGCTTACGCTGCTCGAATGCAGGTAAGTATAGTGGTTTATGGAGTGAGGGAAAAGCGGTTGATTTAAAGAAATGGATGGTTGTTTGGGAAAGCTTTAAAGAACCGCACAAGCCCACTACTCTTTAAATCCTGAAATTTATCCAGAACATTCAAGCTACTACTGTACAAGACAATGGTGTTTCCAGTACTCATGTACGGATCCGAGACCTGGATGTTCAATAAAAGGCACACTGAACTATTAGCCGCGTTCGAGAGGAAAGTCTTAAGGAAAATTGTTGGCCTCGTATGTGAGGAAGGGCGAATCCGGAGACGGTACAACCATGAGTTGTACGCAATCTACCTTGAAGCTAATGTTTTAAGAAAAATCAAGCTCGGTAGACTCCGCTGGGCGGGACACCTAGCTCGAATGAGCGAAGAGGAGCCTGCCCAGAAAGTCCTTTGTGGCAGGATGTATGGAAGGAGACAGCGCGACAGACCTTGTCTGCGATGGAGGGATGGCGTATACCAGGAGGCCCAGAGCCAGGGAGTGCCAAACTGGATGAAATCGGCTCGAAATCGGGACCGGTGGAGAGATTTGTTAAATAAGGCCAAGACCAGATCCCGGTTGTAGTGCCGATGATGATGATGGAGCTGAAAAGTTATGCCATTTCGGAAATGGACTATAACAACTGTTTCGAAAATGGGCAAATGTTTGACATAAGTGTGCTGAGAGAATCGTTCTTCAGTCGAGCTGTGCACGACCATGTGTTCCCCGCAGCTGCAATTTATCCACATTCATATTAATTTCATTACTAAATTATTAAAATTTGTCCTGTTTTGTATTTTGTTATTCTTGCCATTCACTCTTTTTGTTCTACGCAACTCTATCCCACTCTATGGAGACCAACACATGTAAATTACGATACAATTCTGTTTCAGTTGAAATATTTCGCTTTGGAAACTGCCATATTATTATGATACGATGCGAGACGGGTGAAACTGCATTCTGTTGTGGACTTTTAGCAAAGTATCTGTGCTTTCCTTTATAGGATAAATATCCCCATATAACATTTTGTGATATTCGCCTTCTCTTCAATCACACAAAAGCTCGTTGTCCGTCTCTCAGCTTTATCCGGGGATAGACCACCGACAGGAGCAACTCCGAAAAGGATATTTTTCTCTTAGCTGGCCGAATTTACCACGAAAGGGCAGTTTTGGTATTCAGTCTGTCATAGAAAAGCTTCCGACAGCAATTTCACATTTGAACGGTCTTAACAGGCCACATTCATTCAGTTGTTATCCTTCATCGTTGGAAGCGAGACGGTGTGTGATGTGGTCTAGTTAATCCTTGTGCCGGTATTACGAATAACATCAGGACACATTAGTATTTTGGTCTTGAGTGTGGTTAACCTAGTTCGTCATGCTAACGTGTGTTGCAACTATAGAAGTGTAATTGGTTTTAGGTATACTGGCGAATACCGTCTCCAAGAGAAAGCGAAGGATACTCATTTAATACACTTTCTATGTTTTCTGTCGGACAAATTTTTAATTAAGTTACTTCACGATAGTTGTTGGGATTGTATAAAACAATAGGAGTGGGTTGTAAGAATAATAAAATACAAAACAAACAGAAAGAATTTGAATACGTTAAACACGCAAGCCTTCGTGCTCGTCAGGATATCGCCAGTATAATAGGAACTTGCTTTGTTGTTTGTGCCGTTAAGTGCAAATGTATACAGTGAATAATTAATAATGCGTTTTGTCATGGTAGTGATTTCACCGTAGTCCACGAGTGTAGATCTTTTCGTTATCAATTGCCATTCGATAGGACTTGTTAATTCTATGCAAGTGATATAAAGTGAGCCATCTATTTAGGTGAAGAAACGGTGGAAGGACATCCTTTAATCGTTGAAAGGTATGAATTAGTGTTAAAAATAGATGCTGCCTCATTTTTGAGATCATCTTTCCTAGTGTGTTACGCGTACGCCAAAACGATTCGTTCGATGTTGACAGTTATTAGTGGGTCCATAAATATTCAAAAGGTTATGGCAATTTAATGGTCGGAGTTAAAACGAACCACTACTAGAAGACGACACCACATAGGCGCACAACTTGAAATTCAATGTAAGTATAATATCTACAATAACTACTTTTTGGTTTGGGTGTGACATACAAGACGCGTGCCGTTATAAATGAGCTAAGCCATCCAGGAAAGGGATTAGGAAATTTCAGCAATCCGTCGCCTCATATCGAGGTATTGGTCTCCTGTTCGTGTTCCAAGTTCATGATAAAGTTTCCCTTTACGAATTATTTAAGTGTGTGGACCATGTCTCGTCCTGGTGTATTATTATGAAAAGTTTTCCACTTCTAGCTTATCCTTGTATGTGCATGGATTACTAGATGCGAGCATTGCGCCTACTTGCACGGTGTAGCAGTTGTTAGCGTCATCAGTTTCCTCTGCAATGAAGTAGAATAGTCCGTGTCTGAGATATAAGTCCTTGCGCGGAGTTTCACAATGCAATGCAAAACCGAAGAAAACAGAAGGAATTCACTGTGAATCTTAAGTGGATCCCTCTAGGAAGTCCTGAGGCGGCTGGTGCATTGAGAACAAGCGGAATCCTCATGATACTTTCATGAATTCCAGTATTATGCAGGATCTAGAACGATTTCGTGTTGTAGTTTCAAGGGATAGTGAATGTTGATTTTCAAGGATGATCTTTTTGAGACAGTACGACTGTAAGTGTCAAGGATATTATAATATATGTATATGGCGTTGTAGTTTCAGTTTTATTATTAGTTTTCACATTATTTGATGGAGTTGTTTACAATTGGCGAGTTTTCGTAGAGTCTTGGTGTGTTGTTTTTCTTTTGGTATTTCCAACCGATTACGGATTTGCTGATCTGGTTATTAAGGTATATCTTTCAAAAGATCTGGTAGTTATTGAAGTGGAAACTCGAATTGAGTAGAATGGTTTAAAGAATGCCAGAATATTTGCTGTCAATGGTACTGTAACATTAAATATCAGTGGAGCAAATATTATATTAAATTTTTAAATAATTGAATGAACATCATCTTTGTCATTTCGTTAGTGGACTGCTTTTACATATTATTCGGAAAAGATACGGATTACCAAGTATTATAAATTGTTGGGTGAGAAAATAGGGTCTTAGCAGTCAATGCACAATGTGGGCAGAAGAAAAGTTAGAGGATTCGGGAAGGAAGTGTTCATGCAAATAAGGAAACCAATGAGCTGATTGAGCGTTCCACATTCGGGTAGTTCGACTGAAGAAGGGCTACGTGTGCATGTCTATTAGGATAAAATCGGCCTTTGTATGAGCCGGTAGGCATTCTTTGTTTGACGGCTTTGACGGACGAATAGTCGAGAAGGATGAATACAACTTCCTAGTACACTTGAGGAATGGTGGACTAGAACCGAAAGGCTAATGACTGAGTCTCTTATGAGTTTTGTGGGGAAATTTTAGTTAGGGCACCGGCATGGGCACTAGATTCACTAAACTTCCACAATTCCGCAGCTACAGTTCACTAGTAATTGTTCACGACAGGGGCAAAACCTCCAAGCGAAGTGAGAAATAACAAGAACACTCTGACTTTATTGAACATAGTTTCTTTATTATCCAAAATACAAACGGTTCATACGAACAATGTGACATAAATTGACGATCTTATTGGATTACACAGAACAATGACACTCTTATTTTACAATGTTTATTACAGTAGTTGTTACACTCTCAAATGTTAATAAATTCACCTAACACACGACGGTGATAACCAATCACGAAACGATAACTGGATATGCGCGCAACTCATAGATTCCACTCAGGATGAAACTCGACTTTGATCACGAGACCTTGAGACGTGTGCCTGGCTGGACGGTAAAAATCTGACTCCGATGCAATCCACCATATGATCGTACGATCAAGTACGATACACTTTGGCCTGAAATACCGAACACGAACGAATCTACGCTCGTTCAAAAAAAGGGACTGGTATTAGGGGTTGCAGGCATCATTGAGATAAGCGATAGCGAAGCTCGACGAAGGAAGAAATAGGTTTCTGTGTCTTAAATAAACAGAAACGCTATTTCGAGGGTCATACGATGCGATGTACATTATTTGTGATTTAGCCGATGCTACATGGGAACGTCGGCTGTTTACATAATCGCCCAGACTTATGCCATTACAGGCAATAGATTTTTCCGTGGGGATAAGCAAACCGAAGGTTTGCTCGCCTATGGCCAAGGCTATGGTGGCTATTGTTTGAGCTAATATAATGGAACATGGGTATGATGGTGAGGAATTTGACTTGCAGATGTGCAAGCGTACGTCTCACCCAGGGGGACCATGGACAGCGGTTGGTAAGTAAAATAAACACAGTGAGGTACTGTGTGTTTAATTTGGTTTTTAGAAGGGTCATCATAGGGCATGATCATGGGTATGATTGTCTAAACAGCAATCATATTCATGCCCAAATTCCATGATCGGTTGATGGCGATAAAGGAAATTGGTCGCAACTGTAGCGAACCTTAGGGTATAGGTTAATGTATATTTATGTACGGTAGAAAGGAATATCAGTTACAGCTGTGTCCGCAATACGCTGGCCAGTGTTTGTTTATCGTTAATTGCTGACAAGTCGAGCCGATAGGAGATGTAAACTGGTTCATGGAGTATGAACCAGAAAAGTCCGGAATTATGTATGCCGTCGGGGAGATTTCCTTTCAGGTATGAAAAAATGCTGCTGGGAGCTTACGCTGCCTAAAATTGCAGGTAGGTCTGGTGTCTTGTGGGTGAGGGAAAAGATAGGTAAAGTTGAGGAGGTGGGTGCTTCTTGGGGAAGACTTTAAAGAACCACCACAGTTTCATTTTTTCTGAAAGGATGCCCTAAAAATTCATTGATACAAGAAACCACAACTGCGACGGTGTTCGGTTTACACAAGCGATATCATCGATTTGGCATATTCCACACCCGGAACTCAATATTTGTTGATGTAGTAGAAAAATATTATTATTCGCAGAGAAATTTGTAGATCTTTAAGCGTCAACTATCCCTCTTCGACTTGATAAACGTCATCTAAGCTCTATGGGATATAATCTTTTTTTAAGAATTGAAAAGAGAGTGTTAGTTGATTATCTATGAAATAATTAAATCAAGATAATTCGCAAGGTTAGCAACAGTAGAATCGGACAATTTGTATATTAGCAGTATATTTACTAAAAACACAACCTTAAGATAACTTCGAGGAATTAAAATCAACAGCATAAATTGCTGGTATAATAAGTGCAAACATGGTCGAAGACTAATACGGCAGTAAAGCAGCCTACCTTTGTGGGGAATTTGTGTATGTAATCAGGCCTCAGGACTTGCTAAATAAGGTCAAGATTGGTTCCCGGTTGTAGTGCCGATGATGATGATGTATATATAATAAGGCAGCATAATGCGTTTTTGTGACTGTCAGTGCCACATCAATGACCCAGTGGTTCCTTTCCTTATCCTCTAACTTTTTTCCACTTACCCTATGCTTTAATATTTAAGAGTGTCTTTAAATTCCCTATGTTTCGGTCTTTCATTGTAAAACAACTGACGGTATGAAAGCTAAGGCCTGTGCATTTATATGCAATTTCTAAGACTTGTGCGCTTATATGCAATGTTTGTATCTAATTGCGTATGTTTTTTCTGCAAAATAATGGCATGATACACAACTAGAAATACAAAACTCTTCTTATTGCTGATGCAGAGGTAAATTTTTGTGCCTAACCGGGTGAGGTGTTTTTCTAGCTTTAACTTCACAATTCTATCAGACACTTCATCCGTCGTGGCTCTCCTTTTATACATTCGAAGCATCTCTTCATCTAAGATGTATATGAGGCTATGACAAATATTGTTAATAAAATTTAGCAATATTCAATTATTAAAGCCGAGAATGCAAGCTAATAAATGTGCTTTTAATAAATGTGCAAGTAGAAACTCGGCGTTTAAGTTCGTAGGATTAAAAAAATACTTGAACGCATCCAATTCGCGCGCCATTTTGGATATATGTAGCTTAGTCATTGCTGTTTTTATGACTAAGTTTTAGTCATTTACAAACTGTCATTCCGTGTACATCAGTTGTATAAAAGATGGTGTCGATAAGTAACATTTACGCCATTGCATTCAATTCTGTTTCCAAATAAAAAAAACTCCTGCTCAAATTATGGAATTGAATAATTCGACTTTGGCTGAACATTCTAATAATAACCTTGCCCAGAAAAACCAATTATTATGGAAAATTTAACAAGCCTCATACTTTTTAAATAAGTCCATGACCGGATCCCGGTTGTAGTGCCGATGATGATGGGTGAACATTCTGTGAATCATTCAACAGTGAAACAGTGGTTTGTAAGATTTTGTGAAGGAAATTTTAGTCTTGAGGACGTTCCACGTCCAGGCGCAGTAAAAAAAATTACGACGAAGAACTTCAAGTTTTACTGGATGAAAATTCCTCCCAAACTCAAGAAGAGCTTGCAGAACAGTTAGGAGTTTCTCACCAAGCAATTTCACTTCGTTTGCATACAATGGGAAAGATACGGAAAGAAGGAAAATCCTCATCATCATCATCAGCATTACAACCGGTATCCGGTCTTGGCCTTATTTAGCAAGTCTCTCCACCGGATCCGGTCCTTATCCGATACTTGTTTAATTGTCCATAATAATTCATTTTTACGGGCCTGGTTATTAGCCTTGCGCCAACTTTTCTCAGGATGTCGCTGCATGCATTGGTTCACTATTTGGTGGGTGCCAAAGTAGCTATCCAGGGGTGTCACGTGGAGACTACATGTCAACTTGGATTGAACAGGGACAAGGATCGTCGTGGCCTTCGCCGGGTTGAAAGCACAGACTTTTTCCTGTATGTTCGCTTCCATCCCCCTAAAGAAGGAAAATAAGTTCCTCATGAAATAACGGAAGGAAACAAAAAATGAAGAGTTGCCATCTGCATGAATTTCCTTTCTCGATACAACGTTTTTTTTTTGCACAAAATCGCTACGGGCGGTGATAAGTGGATTTTGCACGACAATCCTAAACGCAGAAAAACATGGATTAATCCCGGCCAGACATCATCACCAGTTGCAAAACCGAATATTCATACCAAGAAAGTGTTACTCTGTGTCCGGTGGGATTGGAAAGGAGTAATTTACTACGAGCTTCTGAAAACTGGTCAAATTGTTACAACAAAAGTGGTTTGGCCCCGAGGGCAAAGTGGAAGGGAATGGAGTAAACTGATGGTGGTCTGTTTCCCTGATTGCTTGGGATTGTTCTTTTTGTCTCCCCTGTTCTTCTTCCTTTGTTGAGATTGAGCCGGGGGAGGGAGACGGGGCTGTCCTATCACATTGATGTTCCAGTTTAACACCATTATGCGTGTTACTGGTATATTTGTTATTTATTACTAATAATACTTGCTACTAACGTATTTATTATTAATTGCTAATGTTACTTAGTAATAATATATTTATCATCTGTTGTTATTAATGCTTATTATTTGCTACTTGCCTACTAATGCTATTGTAAATTCTATCAACACATAACACATACTACTTTTGCCATTTGTGGTTGGTGTTGCTGATGACCGGTTGTTTTTGTGTTGTTGCCCTCGCCCCCTAGATTGGATCCTCTTCCCTCTTTCGTTGTTATTTGGGCGGAACCGCTACCGAGGCAGCAATGGCGGCGGCAGCGCTGGTGTAGCTTCCAACTGTCCACTCTCCGGCGTGTCATTCATCTTGTAAGAATGACATGCATCTTTGTGAGGGGGGAAGGTTTGTTACGTAAGTAACAACCACCCCCGTCCCAACGAAAACATAAACTTAGCTACATTATACATAGAACATTTAAATAATTTAAATATATCTAAATAAACGCATACATTGCAAACAATTTAAGCTAAAAAAGATTTATGTTACTACAACATTAATTTACGCTGTACATTTACACATAATAAACACACGATATAAAATGCATTGGCTCCTCGATTGTATAGTGGTTAGTATATCCACCTGTCACGCGGGAGACCGGGGTTCGATTCCCCGTCGGGGAGCCTCTGGCGCAAGACATATGACCTTGCCCGAAAAAAAAAAACAAATCATTATGGAAAATATAACAAGCGTCACGACTTGCTAAAATAAGGCCAAGACCGGTTCCCGGTTGTAGTGCCGATGATGATGATAAAATGGTGATGAGTTGAAAACCAAATAAATGTAGCTAAGTTGAAGACAAATACAGCTTTTCTCGGGCGGTGGTAACTTTGAAGTTGATCACCGTCGGGGAAGCTTCGTTGAGACGTGCGAAACTCCCGGAATGGAGTGTGGATGGGGGACCGTTGTGACAGTTTTGTTTTTGCGGTATTGTTGTACGGGTATTGAACGGAGAGAGAACGGCAATTTGATACAAGAGTTGAGAAAATGTCAAAAAAAAAAACCGGTTGGTTTTGTCGATGGTGTGTAATTCGGTTAAAATGCAAGCAGAATAACAAGTTTTTGTCACACACAAAAGAAAAGGGAAGAGAAAAGAATGTTCATAAATTTAACTAATTGCAAAATGACTATTTTCATTCGGAACAAATTCATACACAAACTGAGAGAATAGTTTTCTTTTTCTATGTTAATTGATTATCAATTGCAATAAATTTTTGCGAAAACATACTTTCAATCGGAACGAACAAAATCAATTCTGAAACAAACGAACGACCTACTTGGCAATCGGTGGACTAAATGCTAAATCTATGACGGATGCTGAGGTGACTGCCGACAGCTGTCGAAATCCATTTGGAGAAGTGAGGAGTCGAGAGAAGAGCGGATCGTCTTGAAGAGTTTAGTGTTGTCGGCGTATAGAGAGATAGAGGAGCGCCTGATACTGGACTCTATATCATTAATAGTAAGAATGAATAGGAGCGGTCCAAGATGACTGCCCCGGGGAACCCCTGACGTGGGAAGAAAAGGATTGGAGAGGGTGGATCTAAATCTGACATGGTAGGTTCGATCGTTAAGATAGGAAGAAACCCACTTAATCAGTAGGAGTTCGAAACCAAGGGAGAATGGCTTAAAGAGGATGAGATTGTGGGAGATTTTGTCGAATTCCTTGCTGAAATCGGTTGTGAAACGCTTGTGCGGGAACAATGATTTTAATTGTTTTTCGTTGACGGGAGACGAGGGTTGTTATACGTTTTATCGGTCAGAGAAAGAATGTTCACCGCATACTGTACTGATGAAAAGATGCCACACCGTGATCCACGAATCTTTGGCAATATTCTGGGTAGGGCTGCCTGTACGTCTGCGGCTGTTTTACTTGCAAACTCTAGTTGTGACTTTAATTTGAGTCTCTTGACAAGCATAACTTCCAAGTACTTGGTAGCTTCCTTTGACCATATCGTCCGGTTTCCCATCTCCAACTCAGCATTTTCTATACTCTTTCGATCAGTTATTAGTACGTCAATTTTGTGGATGGGTAGTTCTAGGGTAATAACCTTATGTGGGTTCTCTATATCACACAGAGAAACAACCCATAATTCCTACCTAACTTCGACCGCTATCAGCTCTCCACCACACCACCACAACCCAAACCTGCAATAGCACACATTCGCAAACATGCAAAGAATACACCTCCCAATATGCCCAGAATCCATTTCCCAACCTGTAATAAAACACATTTTCAAAACCTACAACAGAATATAAATCACCTCCCTCATCTATATCAAACCGCATACATTTTTCCCAAAAACCACTTCGGTTAAGTTCTTACTTAAACTATATTTCTCGCTTGCAACCAAGCAGCATTAATTTCCCCCGAAAGTCATTTCGGCTCACTTCCTGCTTAAACCATTTCCCTCGCTTGTAACCAAGCAACATTTAGCTTCCCCGAAAACCATTTTGGCTCCCGTCCTACCTAAACCATCTGGAATAATACCAGTTCTACTTACTGGTAAGCCACCAGCACGATGCGTTGCATTTTCACGAAACAACCATCGCAAGAACTGAGACCCATGTCCCTTTGTCTAACCGACAATTCATGCCCATACTCGGTTATGTCCCCGAAACTGATTTCTCCGTATAAACAGCGACAGAGGAATCCAATTCAGCCTGCACGGCAGTAATTCTCTAGAACTAAATCCTCTATGCACGCATAGCAACCCTTTTCAAGTTCTTAGTAGGTCGCAGTGAGTTTTACTTGGTGATGACTCCACTGCCGCGGCACCATGAATGCATTCTTGCCCATTTTAGTCAGCCGATAACCATCATCCGAAGCGTACACACGCTCTAGTCAATTTTAATCACAGGAGTGCGCCTAAGTGTGAGAATCACAACCCAAGTCGAGGTTCGAGTCAATTCTAATCTTTTAATGAGGTCGAGTAAAGTCGCAAGTGAAAGTCAAATCTCGGAGTAGAACAATTTAATGTACATTCATCTGGAATACATAACCATTGAATAGTAAACCAATCTACCTCGTAGAACAATTTTACGTGCAGTCAGTCACGAATAAAAAAAGGTTAAATCTCAGTGTATAACCATTCAACGTGCATTCAACCGGAGTACCTAACAATTGGACAAAAGATAAAACTCAATAGTAAAACAATTTAATGTACATTCATTTGGAATACGTAGCCATTAAATGGAAATCAAACTGCCTTGAAGATCAATTTTGTGTGCAACCTTTCATGAATAAAAGAAGTTAAACATTATCCGCGTTTTGATTGATCCTCCTCTTCCTTGGTGAGCTATTCTTTTTCCGAAATATCGTCGGCGAGTAAGTGAAACAGTGCCCGTGTCTCGGCATATCAACATCACCCCCATAATCTTGCCCGGAAAAACAAATTAGACTTGTTAAATAAGGCCAAGACTGGATCCCAGTTGTAGTGCCGATGATGATGATGAGTTCTAGGCCCGTAGAGCGTAGCCAGTCTGCTATCAGGCAAATTGACTCGTTAACGGCTGCTTCCGTTTCGTGTATATGGTTGGAAATCGTTACAACTACGATGTCATCGGCAAAGGCAATAACTTCTATTTTTATTTCTATTCCATAGGAGTGGACTACATATTGAGGCTCGAGGAACTCCTGCCAAAACGCAAAAACGTCTGTCCTCATCCTTGTACTGTACACTAGCTTTATACCGCTCATATAACCTATGGCGATTTTTAGATGATTTTTGTTTACACAAACGCGCGTACAAAGTGATACTGATTTCACGAAATCGATTGTAGCTGGCGTCGGGTCATGTTCATGTGCTTCCACTATTAGCTTCTTACAAAGCGGCAGACTGCTGTAGTCAAAGATGGCACAAAGGCAAAACCGAACAGTAACACATACGTAAAACCATTCCATGTTAACGTACTGACACTGGCAAAGTATCGGTACGTTAAGCATTCAGTGATTGTCCGCAATTCATTTTGTCTGTGTGGTGCGTGGTAAAAGATTAATTTTTGTTATTAGCAGGCATTTTAATAATCACCTCCAGATGCTTTCAAGGACCTTTCTTAGCCGGTAATCTTAATACCGAAACTTTCCTTTGAATCTAAATTAATTTCATTTAATGGCCAAACTATGTGAAGCCTTCGACACGACATCATTTCTCAACTTTAGCCAGCACTTCATCATGGAATCTGTGAACCCTTTATGTGTTCGTCTTATTTGAAAACCACCGACTGGAACAGTTTTACTCCACACTGTCACGCTTTGGTGAACGACTTGCTTTCATTTAGCCATCTGCCTACTCCCAGATAAGTTCACCCAGAATTTGCTCACTTATAATTTTTACCTACTTATACTTTGCGTATACCCATGAACTTCGTCAACTATGAAACATAACTCATCACGCGCTAGGGATCATGACTAAAAAGAGTTCTAAAGTCCCTTAAGCTGCCGAAATAGAAAGTTTTCTCTTTTGCTTTTAGGCAAATTGAATCATGGCACGAAACCAAACATACCCCCACGCACGAATGACACCCAAAGTAACCACAAAAAAATAAATTATAACAACAACACTCGCAAAAACTTGGGGAAGCAAAAACTGAAACCTGTTTCGAACCGAACAATTCTCAATTAATCGCATGAGTCGCTCCACTCGGCCGCCTTAAGAGGTAAAATATTAGTTGCCACATGGTTTATTTGTTAGCCGTAAGCCTCATGCTTTTTATATTCGAGCGCCCCCCAAACTCACACTATTGCGTCCTGACGTCTCGTCAAGGAGTAAGGTGTGCGCTGCACAGGTGAGCGTTTGTATTTCCTGCCAAACAAAGTCAGGAAATGAAGAATAAGATGAAAACAGGACGAGGTATGAAAGGAACTTTAAGCATCAACATTACAGATACTTGGCTTCTTTGTGAATGGCGGTTCATAATGGTGGTTTACCGCTTTAGTTTGTTAATTTTGCAAAAAAAAAATTATTTCAATTCCCCTGTATACGACTTGCTGAGGATTTTACACAAAATCGAGTAGCGAGTACGGTGCCTACTTAACTAAGACGTATGCGTGTGAATGCGCGCTTCACACGTTATCCGGAGCCCGACAATGTAGCCTGCATTACTAAAACGGTGGTGCCCCTCATCAGTGGAAATGGGTAAGATGTACACTGCATTGCACATACTTTTAAAGAGGGCCGAATTTGGTATTCAAGAGCTCCCGGCATACCAAACCGAGTTGATGATTTAGTAAATCAGATTTACCATGGCATCGACCCACATTTTCGCAGGACCCACCCCAGACGAAATTTGTTTCGCTGATGCAGACAACATCAAATTTATTGGTAATTAAAGTGCCTGCGGCAAACGGATGAAGATATAGCATTTTTGAGGTTATGGGCATTTTATTGACAACAACCAATCTGGTATTTTAGGATTGTTGCAGGCTACATTTGTCTTCAGGGTTCTACTAAGGATTTACGATTCGCAGGTATTTGTGGAACCTTATTTGTGTATAATTTTAGAAACATCTTGTGGCGAAAATTAAATTTAGGACGGAATGTTTTTTTTTTTAAAGCACAATCCCATAATATTGGATAACAAACTTCCCTGGGGTGGGTATGATAATATTAAAGGAGGGTGCGGCGGAGAATCTTTTATGCTCAGTTTGGTTGGTAAAATTTTGGTACCAGCGGAAGCGTAGCATGTGAAATCAGAAGAATGTAGGTTATTACCAGTTTTGGAAACTACTACGTGTGATCATAATTTCAGTCAATTCAATCAGTTTCTTCATTCCGTTTGTTCAGTCAGTTACTCCAGTCAGCTAGATCATTTAGTTCAGCCAGTCAGTGGAGAATTAAAACCAAACTAAATTAAAGAATTGATGATATTGTGAATATTTTAATTATTATCAGGTTCACTCAAACGGCAGAGACGTACGGAAATTACTGAACCAGATGACGTTTTCCATCATCATCATCATCATCGGCACTACAACCGGGATCCGGTCTTTGCCTTATTTAACAAATCTCTCCACCGGTCACGAGACGTTTTCCATACAGTTTTGAAAAGATGGTTTTTTCTTCCTTCAGAAAACCGTAGTTCTTCCATGTACAATATTTTATTCAATGTTCCAAAATTGAGGGTGTTCCGTTATGTTGGTTGCATTTCCTGCATCGTTATATTGTTCAGCAAGGTTACCGCGCTTTCTCTGGAATCGACTGAATTCGGCTAGGATGTGTTCTGCATTTTATACACATCCTTGGCAGAACGGAAAAAGCGGGTCTTCCTTTTGCTTCAATCTGTGCAGGTATTGTCTAAAGCACCCGTGTCCTGTGTAACATTAAAGTGTAACCCCTAATGCTAACATTTGTGTGTCCAACAAGCGTTGAACACACCTTCCACACACAGCAGGTTGTTAATTTGGTGTGGGCTGGATAGTTGCGTCAGGAACACGATGGTGTCTCCTGGCGTTTGGTGATGTTGATTGGTGTCGCTCTGAAACAATCGCTAATCAAATAGAAAAAATACCGCAATTGACTACCGCAATCCCAAGAAATAGTCTTCCAGCGTGAAATAACCAACTCTTGAACGTTTAAAATGTGCTAAATGTTTACTTTTATTGATTACGATTACTAGCGATTTTAAAGGATTTAAATTCCTTGTTCCTGTGTCTTTCAGCAGTTGACGTAGAAGAATGAAATAATGTGACGCACAGTTTGTTTTTGTGTCACCATGACAACCAGAAATTCAACCAACGTCAGTTAGTTGCTGTGGCTGCGTTCAATTGCGAATTCACTGATTGCATTCAGCGAATCCGCAACATTCCCCCCGCCTTCGCCAATCATTGGCGAACCCTTTGGCCCCAGGGGATGATCGTCCGGAGCTTGGTTAGGTTTTCCCTCCTCCAGTGGAAGAATACCGATGGGTTTCGTGAGTGGGCTGGTAGCGGTCCGCTGCAGTCCACCCTCACGTCGAAGATGATCGATTAAGAGAGAGCCGCCCACCCTGAAGAGTGTTGAAGACGAAATGGTCTGGGGCGGCCCGGGGGGTTCGTGATGACGAGATGGTCCCCTTCGGTGTTGGGTGCGGTTATCGTTGCTGGCCGTGGGATCTGGGGCTGCGTCCATTGGCGCCCGTCCGAAGTTAGCGGCTGGAACGATGCGGTCGGTTGCGGGTGAGGCCGCAGCGTTCATTCGGATTCAGCGGTTGAGACTCGGCCGGTCCCTGGATCCTGGGGAGCGCCGCCCGCCGAACGGGGCACTGCGCGTTCCGTGGTTGATGGTGGTAACGGGACGTATGTACTGCATTCGGGTTCTTCGCTGTCGACGTCGACGACGTCTCCTCGTTGTCCCCTGTGGGGACCTGTCAGCAGTCGTATGGTCGACCAGTTCCCCTGGGTTGGAGTTGTAAATTCGCAGCCCACGAGGACCGGCCATGTGATTGGTCAAGATTTGTTTTCTATTAGAGGCGTATGGGCCGAGCAAAGCTGCACCCGTCAATATCCACCCTAAATGGGTGTCCTGGGCGATGATGTCCGAGTGGTCAGACTTCCTTAATCCTGCCTTAATGATGGCCGGGTACAGGTCGGCGCCGATGATCACATCCACCTTTTCCCTGGAGGGGATGCCCGGGTCCGCAAGGTCTAGGCCTGTTGTGACGGCGAGGTCGCCAGGCAGGAGTCGAGGGGGTGGCACGTACTCCGACAGGTGAGGCAAGATAAGAGCGTTGGTCGTCCAGCCCCTAGCGCCGTCGTGACGAGACATTACCGTGATTGACGACTGGGCCTTCGCGGTATGGCATCGGGCTCCCGACTCCGTGAACTGGGATGAACGATGTCCGACGGCGGAGACGCAGACGCTGAGCGAGAGGTTCGGAGATGAACGTTACCTCGGAACAAGTGTCCACCAAGGCACGGGTCTCTACCCGGCGTTGGTCCCCTGATTTTATGATGACACGTGCAGTAGCAAGGAGGGTATCCCGCGGTTGATAGGCGGTTAAGATATGCGAAGACACTCTAGGAGTCTGGTAGTTGTGTTGATTCGGGGCAGCGTCCACGTTTGGACTTTGCGGTGATGCTGTCGTACTGGCGTGGAGCAGGGTATGGTGTCGTCCTTAGCAATGTCGACATCGGCTGGTGGAGGAACGATCGCGGAACAAATGTGATCACATGCAGTTGAAACACAGCCGTCGCTGGTTGACAAGGGACTTTCGCTGGTTCAGATTGAGTTCTTTAAATCCTGCACAGGAGCCTAAAGAATGTGATGAGCTGTAATATGGACAGATGAGCCGAGGGCTCTGGACCAAGGTTGAGTCGGTGTAGGCCGAGAGGGACGCCCTCTGGATGTTTGGCTGGTGATCACTCTTAGGTCAATGAGGGTACTCAATGATGCTTCGGGGCAGTTCCACGAACTCGAACGCCTCAATCCCTGTTTTTAAGAACGCGTCCAGCTGTTTGTAGGTCGGTGGTTCCATTGTACTGCCCTGTGAGGTCTGCCAATAACGACTAGTTCGGGGGTCCACGCGCTGGATGGTCAAGTGGACCAATATATCATCCCAAGTAGTTACAGGGCGACCAAGAGCACCCAGGCTGTCAATCGCGTCGTTGGTGGTCTCGCGGAGTGTGCGCAGGCCCGCGGCTGACTCCTTAGCTAGGGCAGGTACGTTGAGTAGCGTCGTCAGGGCAGAGTGAACCAATGCACGAGTATTATCATAATGATCCACCAGCTTATCTCAAGGTCGGTGGTAATTTTTCTCTGTCACAGGAATGTTCTGAATGGCTCTGGCGGCCTCGTCCCGGAGGCTGGACTTCAGATAATAAAGCCTTTCGACATCTACTAGTTCGGGGTGGTCTACCAGTACCGCTAGGAACAGGTCCTTAAAGGGTCGCCATTCCGAATATTTCCCGGAAAATGTTGCCTCGACGAACTTGGTGGCCTCATTCAAATACGTCTCCTTTGCCTGGCCAATAAACCCTTCGTCAAAGTATCGATGGGCGATGGTCATCCTTGGGGTTGGTGAGCCTAGTATGACTTCGTGCCTATTCCTTATAGCTTCCCATCCTGCAGGTAAGCTACGCTCGCGTGCTTCCACAGTGGCTAGCGTTGGTGGCCCTACCCTTTCTAAGTTCCGGAAGGCGCACGACATCTTCTCATGCGCGGCGAACTAGGCCTCTATGCGCTGTTCTGTCTCGCATTTGACATGACTCCTGCGATCCTGGTCATTGCTCTGATCTTCAGTGGGGCAGGGAGCATCAACTCGGCGTTCAAGTTCGGATTCCATTCGCGACAGGCTTCGACGTTCAGCTAATGCAGCCTTTGCCTGTTTTGACTTGGCGGTACTCGATGACGCAGGCATTTTTTGTCTAATTTGACGCGTTTTCTATTCAATTTCACTACATTTTTCGCTTTCCTGTCGATGGTGGGTCTTAGCGTCTGGACTCGAATGTCCCGCGACCTTCTTATATACTACGAGCTGGCAGTAGTGAATTGGATCCACAGACTGGATCCGGCTCGAAGGACCAAAATGTGTGCCCAACAAGCGTTGAACACACCTTCCACACACAGAAGGTTGTTAATTTGGTGTGGCTGGACAGTTGCGCCAGGAACAGGATGGTGTCTCCTGGCGTTTGGTGATGTTGATTGGTGTCGTTCTGAAACAATCACTAATCAAATAGAAAAAATACCTTTAAGTTGCTTGACTACCGCAATCCCAAGAAATAGTCTTCCAGCGTGAAATAACCAACTTTTGAACGTTTCAAATGTGCTAAATGTTTACTTTTATTGATTACGATTACTAGCGATTTTAAAGGATTTAAATTCCTTGTTCCTGTCATACATATATTTAATTTTGGGGATTGCTTCAGGTAGCTCTCCAGAGAGAAGTCTTGTAGCGATTCTAACAGATACACACGATTCACAAGCGAAATAGTGAAGAACACGAACGAAAAATCGAATTAGAAAAATACATCAGAACCGTATACCAAGCGATAAATAACAAAAAAATAATTCACACCAGTGGAATATAGTCGAGTTTGGAAATCAAATTCTAAACACGGTCAGTAGCCTGGTGTGTAACGCTTAGGTAAACATTTTTTCGTGATTCGAGCTGTCATAGCGTCAGTTCGAATCACACGATCTTCTTCACTATTATTTCAAACGCTATAGTTTCACTACGAATAGCTCGTAGAGGATATCCATTCGTTTTGTCTTTAACGTTTCCAAACTGGTGACATTTTCGACTGTGCGTGGGCATATTGATTCTATTTATGCCAAGACTTTATCGGGGTGGAAATCAGAAGTAAGACTCTCAGTACGAGCTTATCTGTTCCATTTGGTTTAGGTGTGAACGAGTGGGTTTCTACTGCAGGGTTGTCTCTGAGAATTTTTATGAGTTCCCGATAAATTCCGAGATAATCTATGAATAATTTGTTTTTCAAGCGAGCGACATATGTCACCTTGAAATTTAAGGAAGGAGTTTTAACTTTTAAATCCCCAAAAAGCCATTTCAGTCTGCCCTTGTAAATTATTATAGGTGGACAATAATCTACGAGGGTAGGCTGAAATGTAGTGCACACATACTTGTACAACACGAACAATAAAAATGTGTAAGATCGGGTCAGCGATCAGCGATTGATCAGATAATCACCCCTAGGTAGGCGATGGAAAAATGTCTGGAATTTAAGATTCCATTATATCATCTATTCATAGACTTTAATGCCGCCCACGACAGCACAAGTACGGTAGAACTATATAATACCATGAGAGAGTTAGGCATTCCGAACAAATTGATACGACTTTGTAGGTTTACCACCACCAACGTAACTAGTCAAGTAAAAATAGTGGAACTGCTGTCTAAACCGTAAACATCTTTAATGGACTACGACAAGGGGACCGTATGGCCTGCTTCCTCTTCAGCCTGATGTTGGAGAAAACAATCCGTTAGAGTGGAATTACAAATATAGGGACTATTGTTACCAAGTCCTGCCAAATACTTGCCTACGCAGATAACATCGACATAATCGGTAGATCCGATTCGGCGGTACAGAACTCCTTCACCAAGATCGAGCAGGCGGCACAAAAACTGGTACTGCACATTAAGAGAGTAAAACTAAGTACACGGTGGCAACTCCTGTAAGGGAAGACCTAACGTTGGTCAGACTATCAGGCTAGCGGCGCACAATTATGAAGAAATGCAATCCTTTAACTACCTTGGGTCAATAGTAGTGGCCGATAACCTTATGGAAGAAGAAATACGCGAACGGCTGATCAAATCCAACAAAGCCAACTATGGTCTACCAAGGCTCTTTAAATTCCGAAATTTATCCAGAACATCCAACTACTACTGTACAAGACCATAGTTTTACCAGTACTCATGTATGGATCCGAGACTTGGGTGCTCAATAAAAGGCATTTTGAACTCTTTGCCGTGTTCGAGACGATGATCTTAAGGAGAATTGTTGGCCCCGTATGTGGGGGAGGACGATTCCGGAGACGCTACTACTATGAGTTGTACGCGATCTACCTTGAAGTTAATGTTGTAAGAAAAATCAAGTTCGGTAGAATCCGGTGGGCGGGACACCTAGCTCGAATGAGCGAAGAGGAACCTGCCCGGAAAATCCTTTGTGGTAGGATGTATGGAAGGAGACAGCGCGGCAGACCTTGTCTGCGATGGAGGGATGGCGTATACCAGGACGCCCAGATCGGATGACATCGGCTCGAAATCGGGGCCGGTGTAGATTTGTTCAATAAGGCCAAGACCGGATTCCGGTTGTAGTGCCGATGATGGTGATGATGATGAAGATCGGGTAGAAAGTATATTAAAGTACAATTCTTAAGTTTGGCGCTAACACATTTCTCTCAACGTGTAATAAATACTTTTATTCCGTCACTGAAAAATTCATTCGATTTTTTCGAATCCAGGACTTAACAGAGGGCTGTATCTCATCGTCCGAGGTGAAATGGTTACTCTTGATTTCTCTCTTGAGTAGAGGAAAAAAAAATCGCATGGCGTGAATTCAGGGGAATACGGAAGGTGTGGAATCGGTTCAAGCTTCAACTTTCGCGAGTTGCGCGAGTTATTACACTTGACTGAAAAAAACACAAAAAATATATTTTCATGGGACCTATGGTCCTTTATTAAATCAATATACTTTTACTTATGCTAGGCTCAGGTCGAGCGGATTCTATTGTTATATTGTGGGGTTACGTGGTCGGGGCGCCTGCATGGACGCTGGGTTCTACCACGTCCCCACAAATTGTTCACTAGATGCACCACAGAGAAGACGGTATGGCGGATGATCAACAAGCGAAGCGGACACAGTACAAGAATAACATACACTGATATGGTTATTTGTTATTGACTTTATTGTTTGTGAATTTAGTTTAAACGACGTTATTTATTTTATCCTAATTCGATACAATTGACGATAAACTACACTGTTGAATTTGTTGTAACGAATATTCTTTAAATTCATGTGTACTATTTTAAATAAAATTGTTTTTAAGTACATTAAAACTCTCCACTAACTTTCACTTTGACTATTATTCGCGACCTTTCTCGACACGACTTCGTGGTGTCTGCGCTTCTCCGCCGCGCGATGGAGAGTGGGTGCGGCAACGACCGTGGCGGTCGGCGGATGGAAATCGACTCAGCGATAAACAGCTCGTGGTGAGCCGATTCGCTCATGGGGCGAGTTTTCCCGAGAGAGAAAGTGTTTCTCTCGCGGTGAAAACAAGGAAGAAAGACTTGGCAATGTATGTGTATGTGTGAGTGAAGATCACATTGGTTTTTTCATACATAAGGCCATGGGAACGAATCTGAAACAAAGAAAAGGAAAATGTGCATTGTTTAGATGCGAGTTCGGTAAAGCAAACAAACCGAATCTCCTTGGATGATAATTGGTTTTCTGTTTGCTCTTGCCGCTGCTGATGAGAAGCAGATCCCGAAATATGAAAAGACAAAGGGAACGTTTGGGGCTTTGTCTGAGATGTGCATTGCGGCTAAATAAATAGGCGGCAATGCAATGTGGAAATGTGCTAATGGGTTTTAGCTAGATTACCGGGAATGGTATTTACGGCATCGCTGGTAAGGGTAGGGTATTGAATTCCTATTTGTATTTGCTTATGCTGTAGGATTGATTGGTGCCAAGAGACGCGAGATGCGAATATTTGTTTTGGTTTCTTGTGTGGAGGTCGCCAGTCCATGTGTATGTACGGTTATTTATGATACACTTGGTGAGGACGGGAAATAGGCGACGCAATGTGTATGGTCCCTGTTATGATGGTTACATTATATGTAAACCAAATCATCTTGTTTTCAGGAATTCGTCTAGGTGGAAATGCACTTGGTGAGATTGGGATTCCTGATAAGTTAGGAAAGGATTCTTACAGGGAATTGTATGCGAAGAAATGCATGAAAGGTAAGAATTCTTTTACAGGTACTTTTAGGTTATATAAATTGGATCTATTTGATGCGTGAAGCATTAAAGGTGCTAATACGATTGCATTAGCGAAACTTGTAGGGATGGGGGTTCTTTAGGTAAGTAGTCAGTGGGTTTTGGCGGAACCGCCACAATATCTCGTTACTACGGTACAGAATAGAATGCCTGACAGCGTCATGCGATGATATTTATAGTTGATGTTCCAGATTCAACTCGTGGTTTATCAATCTTAATATTTATACTCCATGTTCCAAAGTCAAGTCGTGGCTTATGACTCTTGATATCTATACTTTATGTTCCAGAGTCGAATCGTGGCTTATCAATCTTGATGTTTATTCTCGATGTTCCTAAGTCAAGTCGTGACTTATCGCTCTTCTGGAATTTTCTTTGTGATGCGTTGTTTGTTTTAAATGAAATTACGGTTCTGGGATTGGTGCCAATTCGGTGTGTTGACAAGTGTTGTTATGTTGCAAGGTTATTGGCGCCAGGCTGGCTCGAACACGATAAACTCGACGTCGGAGTTATTTCAGAGTCTATATGTACTGAGAAGAATTTACCGTTGCCCCTCGTTCCAGAAAAGCAATTGCATATATTCGATGAGCATCCCAAAACACACTCAACGGAAGTGCTGCCAGTTCTATCAAGAATTATGACCATTCCAGACTTGCAACCATGAAATCTTACTGTCCATCGTTTTAATAGTAGACCTATCAACAGTATCGTCACCATAAGCAGCTTTTAAACGATGATGCATTTCAATAGAATTAACTTTTTCAGCAGTTGAAACTTCAATAACAGCACGCTGTTTAAATCGCCTTGACATAGCACTAGAACAGGCCGCTATACTTCCTGCTTCCGAAAAATACTAGATGAATGCTCAATCTTGGATCTGTGCATGCGTCTTAAGAGAGAATGTTACTTTCATTTGCCGCCAGTCGCGTTTCTGGAGGTCACTTCATTTGCGTTCGGTAAGCACGTGCGCAGTACTTTTCAGCCTACTCTCGTAATCTTTTTGGGAGTAAATGGTGTTTCTTGTTAGAGTCTAATGTTCTTTCCGTGGTGGTTGCTTGCCTTCGAGCTGAAAGTAGCCAGATATCCAAGGATTTGGAACCGGCTGCTGTTGCTACTCGTGCTCGGTTCAGCGTTGGTTGAGTTAATTTCGGTCGTTTTCCGAGTCTGGTAGCGAGATGGGTTGATGGTGATCCATTTATCTTTTTCCATGGGTTCTATTTGATGGCTGTGTTCGAAATGCTCTCTTGTCGAAGGCTGGTTTGTGCCGGCGGTTTTGTTGGGGCTCGAATTGCCTTGAACGCTTTACCATGAAGTCAATTGAGAGATGGGTGTGGTTTCCTGTTGGTTTTTGGGTGTTGAATTTTGCTTACGTTTTTCGGGGGTATATTCATCGCCGCCTTGATTGCCTTTTGAGAAGTGTTTATACCCATGTGGTTGTTTTATTTTCCGCAGAAGAAGATGAACTCTGTAGTCTCTTCGAGAAGCTTCTCACGGCTTCTTAGCACTCACAATTGTTGGATCTTTGTTTGTTTTTTGGTTTATTTTTAAATTTGTGGGCTTGGGTTCAATTACCTCTTTCGTTCGACGATAAAACACTTGCCATCGACACCACACAGTTGTCTTATTTATATTTGTTTGTTTAGCGCAAAGGGAACATATTGGGTTTTCCAATAGGGCCTTGACAACATTGAATTTAATTCGCGAACGCACCCTTTCTCTAATCATCGAACTGTCACCGTCAATTTATTCAGTAAACTCAACATTTTGAACGTGGTTAAGTACACGAACGCACAACGTCTGCAAATTATAGAAATTTATTATCGAAATTTGGAGTCGGTGACCGCAATTTTAAGAGCGGTAACTCCAATTTTCGGTCGTAATTCTCACCCTAGTAGACAGGCAATAATAAGTTTAGTGCAAACATTTGAGTCTACATATTCGTTGCGTAATGTTGCCGTGCCAGTGAGACAACGGGTTGGTAGAAGTGTCGAAAATGTCGCTGCCGTTCAGGCGTCCGTAGCAAACGATCCAAATCAGTCAATTCCACGGCCATCTCAAGAATTGGGCATCGCCCATACCACTTTATGGCAAATTTTCGGTAAGGATCTTGGTTTACACCCATACAAGATCAAGCTGACTCAAGAATTGAAACCGATGGACCATTTGAAGCGACGTACGTTCTCCGATTGGGCTCTGGAAAAGATGCGCCAAGATGATGAATTTCATCGGAAAACCATCTTCAGTGACGAAGCTCATTTTTGGGTGAATGGGTTCATCAATAAGCAAAACATGCGTTATTGGTCGGGTGAAAATCCACATGTGCTTCATGAATCACCACTTCATCCACAACAAACCACTGGTTGGTGCGTTTTGCATGCCGACGGCGTCATTGGGCCATATTTTTTCGTCGACGATAACGATCGTCACGTTACTGTGGATGGCCATCGTTATCGCGCCATGATTACCGATTATTTTTGTCCCGAATTGGAAGATATGGACTTGAGCGACATGTGTATTCAACAGGACGGTGCCACAACCACACAGCACACGATACAATCGATTTATTGAAGAGTAAGTTTGATGAGCGTGTTATCTCAAGAAATGGGCCAGTCGGTTGGCCGCCTCGTTCGTGCAATTTAACGCCTCTAGACTATTTTCTTTGGGGCTACGTCAAGTCATTGGTCTATGCGAACAAGCCGACGACGTTGGAAGAGCACAGAGTCAACATTGAACGCGAAATAGGGGCTCTTTTGGCCGAAATGTGTGGCCGAGTCATCGAAAATTAGGTCCAACGAATCGATTGCAGCAAACGTGCCCGCGGTGGCCATATGAACGTAGTCGAGTTCCATTCATAAATGTTTTGATTGTACTTCAAGTCGATAATAAAGTTTTTGAAATATCTCAAATGGTTTGCGTTTTATTAAAAAAAAAAAAGTTGTCAAGTCCCTATTGGAAAACCCGATATTTGCGAACACGATTTGTGCTATGCGACATGCACGTCCACTGATGTCTTTTTGAGTGTGTAAATAGTTGTTTTATTTTCGTGTGCAAGGATGATTTGTTATCTTTGCGCGGTAATGCACTACCCAAACTTTCACACTATACGCAATCTTTCACACTTGTTTACTTTAAAGAGACGAATGCTTACGGTGGTCGATCGTTGCGATTTCTATAGCTATTAATTCCCGAGATATTGTCTTTCGTCGAAAATGTACTAGTCAGACTCTTTGCTGTTTTGTTTTTGGTTATAAACGGCCCCGTGATTTCCGTAGAGAGAAATTCCATACAAGACAGACTCATCCGTTTTTGTTGGATGTCAAAAATGAACTCGGAGTTCCCCTGATTGCGTCTCAGCTGGTCTGATGTTGATGCGTTAATCGGCCGATCATTCGAAGTGCGATTGAAAAGCAGTTGACTGAGCGATAGTCATGTCTTTCAGCGACAGTTCTTCAGTTAGGTTATTCTAGTAATAATTCCATCCGAGTTTCCAGAAAGTATGTCAAGAAGTTTCGACCTTCATTCATTATATATCCTCGCCCTCATTTCATTCTTTGATTTGAAATCTCTTTGCCTTTGTCAGCATCATCTTTCCGTTGCCCACTTAATCAAATGACATATATCTGCAGTAGGACGATATCCTTCTGGATTTGGCTTCCAGCAACGAAACACATTTCACAATAAGTATCTCTTGAGAAATAAACTGAAAGGTAACTTTATCGTCGAATAGACATAAGTTTCATCACGAAATTATGAACGTTCCAATAACGTTCCATTATACTTATACTCTTATAGTTTCTTTGTTTTTATTCATATTCAGTTCCTTTATTGTCCACATATATACGGCCCCTCACGGTGGCGAAAATAGAGATAGTATCCCACTATATTAGCGTTTCCTCTACAATCGTACAAAATGAAATCGTATTTAATTAAATACAATTACAACAATAACGTCGCATTCACCATCATCCGCAACAAAGAAACAATTCTTCGTTGCTTTTGTAGACTTGTTGCAATTAAATGAAGTGCTATGCGTATGTGGAACATTTCATTATCTAGGTACCCTCTGAGTATATTCCAAAGGATGATATGAGATACTTTTGTGCGCTCGGTCTACAAGGGTTCCCTCTGCATAATCACAGTTCTAAAGCTAAGCAATCAGATGAGCATTCTTGAGAGGATCCCTTTAATGATGTCAAATTGTCACTGAAAGGATACGCTCGAATATATAAAATCAAATTCAAAAAATTACAACGTTCTCGTCGTTATAGACAAATATTCAGAGTGTTCTTTATTGAGTACAGTAATCTCAAGGCGAGGGCTGACATCCTCTTCAAAATCGGCGAGGAACTCGTCACTGATAGGGAGAGATAACAGCGAATACTGGAATGATTGAAGAAGTGGAATTGTATTGAAGTTTTTGGACTTGATAGACATTTTAGATAATTCGAAACATTTTTTCCTTTCATCCCTATGTTCTAGTGCACTCCATGTTTTCAAGTGTAGTCAGAGGGGTAGGTAGGTAATGTCATTGCTCTTGTTCATAAGTGCTAGTACAAATGCTAGGACGTTACTTAAAGCTATGTATTTGTAATATGCTCGTTGTGAACAGATTTTGACATTGGTAGCCATATTGCTTCCTTTGCTCCTGACAGCCGAAGATATCGTTTGCTTTGATTTCGTGGTGGATTTTTAAGTTGTAAAAAGTATGAAGCACCAACAAGTTTAGTGAATATTTGACACATTACATCGGCTTTTATCTCTTTGCTAGGGATTCGATAGACGTTAAACGCCTGTCCTAGAGTGGTAAGGGAAGGCGCTTCACATATCTTTCTCTGAAGGTTGAGTTATATGAGACTCCAAGTGGTGACAAAAATTTATGAAAACGTTTACTGCATAAGTTACTTCATTCCTAAGCCCAAACTTATACAATTTTTTGTATTTTTTAATTGCATTATACTTTCAGAAATCACCTCCACAAAAGGTTTGTGAATCAAAAAAAAAAGCAACAATAATATTACTACCTGTCAATTGGCTGTTCTTTGTTGGGACTTAGCGATTTTAAATATTTTTTCTGCAAGTGACGGTTTTCCAAACTGCCGACAATTAATCTCTGGATCCGTTGATTCGATTTTAATGAAATTTGGTTCCGTTCATTAACATGCCCTTCATGCTAATTTACGTTAATTTGGCCAAAAAAAATCAATGAAAAATATTTGGAAAGGCACTTATTCCAGTATATATAGTAAGGGTATATTTTTTCAATTATACTTTTGAACATTCGTCATTTTTGATTCAATCGATTTTAAAGAAACCGTGGAAAATGTATACTTGATAAACTTTCCTTTGCTTTTTAATTTTTTAGCTTCAAACATGTCATGCGCGGCCCTTATAGATTATGCAGAGTCAAAATTAAACAATTGCTATTTTTCCATTAAAGAAAAAAATAAATAAAAAATAAATAAATAAATAAATAAATAAATAAATAAATAAATAAATAAATAAATAAATAAATAAATAAATAAATAAATAAATAAATAAATAAATAAATAAATAAATAAATAAATAAATAAATAAATAAATAAATAAACAAATAAATAAATACATTAAATGCTTCAACAAATTGAATGGTATTGCATAATGCAGGTGTTTTGCCATGTATTGGGTAGTGGACTGAAATTTAGCAGGAATTGAATGGAGTGGTATTTCGTTGAGTATTTTAGCCAATGTTGCTTGCTCGATGGCTTACAGTCTGTGTTGTGTCGTGTCGAAAAATTCCCTATGCGCTATTCTCGTTATCACCGATCATCTTCATATATTTCTTTATGTAGTGAAGATTTTTCCCTCGCTTGGTAGACACCTCGACGTAATGCGGGGGCTTAAACTACAATGAATCACTCAGGCTACGCTGGCGGAAGCATATGCTTCCAGTAGGGCCACCCATGTCAGACAGGCTATCGAGAAGTAACACACAAAGATCTACCACCCCTAATCCAGGGTGCTACGCGTCACCGTGCCCATTGGATGGCTTGTAGCCAGGGGTATACCGGCTGTATTATAACGGCGCCTCTCTGACACCGTTACCATATCAAAGAGGGGCTCTTATGTGGCGGACTATTTGAAACCCCAAGACTCGAGGGATCAAAAATGAATAATCGATATACAAAAAACAATCCCACGAAAAAGCCGGTAGGGGTAGGTGTGATTAGCCGACACTACCATAAGGGTATAAATCATCAAGAAAACACCGACGGGAAAAGAAGACGTAGGGAAAAACGGAAAAAGCAGCATATACGTGTCGAGACATGGAATTTTCGAACGCTATATAAAACAGGCGCGATACAGACGGTCGTAGAAAACGCAAAACAATATAAAATGGACATCGTCGCGCTTCAGTAAGTCCGACTCCCACATCAAGTATTCGAAACCAACGGGTTTACACTGGCGTGTGGAGGTACCGATACACATAACTTCGGGACTGGCTTCATCATAAGCAAGAAGATTACGCCCCATGTAAAAGATGTGCAATTTATTAATGACCGAATGTCGGTGCTAAAAATACAGGGACCATGGTACAATCATGTATTTATAAACGTACACGGTCCAACAGAATCTACCGACGAAGAAACGAAGGACACATTCTACGAGACCCTAGTGGAAGTATTTGATGGGATCTCATCATTCGATGTTAAAATCCTCCTCGGCGACCTCAAATGCAAAAATTGGAAAGGAGGACATCTTCCAACCAACGATAGGTAAAGAGAACCTACACGACGTTTCAAATGATAATGGAATTGGAATTATCACGTTCGCAGCGTCCAAAGATCTGCTAGTGCAAATCACGATGTTCAAGCACAAGCAAATCCATAAAGCCACACGGATATCACCCGACGGCGTTACGCGTAACCAAATAGACTTCACTTCCTCATAGACAAAAGACACTACTCGAATATCCTTGACGTAAGATCATATAAAGGAGCAGATCGCGACTCCGATCACCTTCTAGTGATGGGCAAAATTAGAAGTCGGCTTGCAGCAAAGGAAGACGGGCAAAAAGTTCGACATTGATAAACTAAAAGACCTGCGCAAAGGGGCTGAATATCAAGAGGAACTAAAGAATAGATTTGGTATCCTAGAGAATGGGAGTAGTGAGGGAGAGGAAACCAATAATCTGGGCACTAAATGGGCATCGATCAGAAACACAATCAAACAAACAGCCCAAGAGGTATTAGGATTTAAGAAAACAACTAAGTCCAAACCTTGGTTTGACGATGAGTGCAGGGCAAAGATTGAAGTACGTAAACGCCTCATAGTGATCCACTTAGAAAGATATGATGAAGTCAACGCAGAAAGATACGCGACAATTCGGAAAGAGACAACGAGACTGTTCAAACGCAAAAAACGCGAATGGGAGAAGACTCGGATGGAAAAAGTCCTAGAAAATGCCAGAGCAAAGAATATCAGAGGTATGTATGCCGGCATAAATTTAATTAGAAATGGCTACCGAGGGAGAGCCAAAATAATCCGAGACACAAACGGCTGTCTGATCACAGAAACAAACAATATCGTGACAAGATGGAAGCAGTACTTTGAAAACCTGCTCAATGTGCGCACCGATCAACCACAAATAAACGCACCAGACGTACATACAACCCAGCCTCAGATCCCAGAGCCCCCTTTCGACGAAGTTGTAGACGCAATAAACCGATTGAAAAACAACAAGGCTCCCGGAGTCGACTCCATAGTGCTTATGGAGCATGGAGGAGAGGCAACCAGTCGAAAAATCTGTGTGGTTCAAGTAGGTGTGCCAAAACACGGGCACTGTTTCAATTGAATCCCCATCAAGTTCTGCTGCAATAATTGTTCACCCGAGAAGATGGAATAAATAAACGGACTGAATGTTGTTTTGAGGTTAATCCGTTTTTTTATTGTATTGTTTTTTTTTTACTTATTAATATAATCGTTTTCTTTTAATTCACTTAACTTATATCTTATTATTAATATTACTAGATTGATTAACGGGACACTACGTTCGTCTGACAACACTTCTCTTTTGGTGAGGTTAATCCGTACGTGCGTGCGATAATCCAAGAATAGGGTTGGGATGAAACAGCAGAACGTAAGGCACGCCAACACACTAAGTGAGTAGGCCACAGTGGCATTTCCTCGAGTTAAAACTGTGTGCATTATAAAAATCGAACAATAAAAACTTGCTAACCGAACGGAATTGGAATGGATCTAATTTAAAATCGAACTTGTTCTAACTCTTTAATGGGAATGGTGTTATATAATTAAAGCTCATTTAATTATCCCTCCCCCTTTGAAGAATTAACATCTCGTTTCTTCACATATATCCTTCCCCCCCTCCTTCCCTTCCCCCCAAATTACTAATTTCCCTTTACCATTACAATAGAATATCCCCTTTACAATAGAATATAATTTAAATAAACGTAAAACCCATTTAAAACCCCATTCACATTGCAATAGTCATATTCTTTGTATTAGCCATAGTCGCCCCCTATTAGCCACCTCGGCCGCTTCCTCGAAATCACTATCGTGGAAGCGGAACGAAAAAGGATATGTGGCGAAAGACACGAGATTGTTCCTTCTTGTTCATCGTGTGGTCGACGCGAACAGTTCGGTTGAGTTTTCGGTCCCGCAAAAATAATACATAAAAGAAGAAGAAAAATTATGCAAATGAAATGAATCGAGTCGTGTGCGCGTGTGGCTTGTAGAATAAAAATAACGGAAGAATAAAAAAGAAAACTGAGAAAAAGAATTGAGTTGAAAAGGAATTGTGTGTAATTAAATATAATTAAAACTATTTTGTAAATCTGAAATAAATGCGTGTGTTGTAGTTAAATTAAATAAAAACTATTTATTAGTAAATATTGAAAACTTGCGTGTGTTTGTAATTAACTTGACTTAAAACTTTTTATTTGTGGCAATTAAAATAAAAAGGAACTATAGAATGTGCATAATAAAGGTGCATAGGATACGAAGACACACCAGCGGCTTTCACCTCAACAATCAACACAGAACGGGGTAAGTTTTGTGTCATAAACAAAATAAAAAATTGTTAAAAGCAAATATAACAATAGTTGTTGGTACTCAAATTGCCGACAGACACGTCTTTCCTTTTGGTTGGAGCTCGTAGCGTGTGCATCAGTGTGCACACGCTGCGGTTGTTGAATAACGACTGACTGAAAAAGGGATGAAGATGGGTAATTTAATTTT
Source organism: Microdon myrmicae (assembly GCA_963931805.1). Taxonomy (NCBI): domain Eukaryota; kingdom Metazoa; phylum Arthropoda; class Insecta; order Diptera; family Syrphidae; genus Microdon; species Microdon myrmicae. The sequence goes on along the minus strand of OZ007498.1, from coordinate 142,891,770 downwards.
TGCACACAGGACAACCAATAGAGATCATACTTCTGCTCTCTCATTGCCACGCTCGTCGATGTAACATAGGTTAATTCGATAGTCGACGAATATGGGAGAATGGGAGAACAGAAACACAAAGTACAATGATCTCGGGGTGGGTTTGGTTGTGTGTGCATGAATCAATGCAGCTCTGAGACTAGCCCACTGACCCAATTCGGTGATGGTGGTGATCGTAGAGTGCATTGAACTGTAGGAAGACAGAACTGTGAAGGAGAGGAAAATTTAGCTGGCGCTATTCACCTGCGAAATGAGATCGTTGGTCCCAAGCGAATGGATGGTCTGGGAAAAGTCAATAGGAGGCCGCTGATGCTTGGGAAATAATCAGCGTGAGAACCAGACTCTAAGATGCTGAAATAACCCCAGTGGTTTCGCTATGATGCAACGGCGTCGTTTGGTTAGATTTGTTGTTGCTAACCGACATGATGTGATTTCCGATGGAAATCTCACGGGCTAGCAAACATTGAGTTGCCCTATGGCAAAAAGGTAGCTGAATTCAATTCTGTATTATCTGCTTAGAATAATTAATTCAGCTACCATTTCTTTTACAGGTAAAATAGCTGAACGGTGGGATAGGGGATAATGTGACGCGCTGTAGGCGGTCGAAATTAAGCTGAAATTGTGGGTTGGTTTGACACGCGGTTGGCGGTCGAAATTAGGTGGAAATAGTGGGTTGGTTCTCCATGTATTTAGAGAACTCGCGCAGATCCACCAGCTCATCAAAACAATATGGGATAAGGAAGTTGTGGGGAGGAAGTATTGCAACATTGGCACGGTTAACTTCCTCCGCCATCATAACTTAATTCTTACTACGCGCACTACATGATTCCGCCGAAGCAAAGGAAACACCAACACAGGACACATAAAAATAGATAACACACTGAACAGCACAGAAAAATGTTCCCCAACAGAAAAACGCCACACTCAGGAGAAATTAATTGAAACACGCTGAGTTTACTTAATGATCATGTTTTTTTATTTCACCGGTAATTAAAACCCACACGGTGCGGACTTAGTTTTAATTAATTTTAATATGGATTAAGCACTTTGACACGACTCGACTTCCGTGAATATGCGCTTCCCCGCCGCACGATACGGAGAGCGGGAGCTCGCGTGTGACCAGCGTGTTCAACGGATGTAAAAGGACTCATAGATAACCCACCGTACCGGCGCCGGTACAGTGGATGGCAGGCGACCCGACCGCCTTGCTGGTTGAATTACGACTCAACGATATCTTGCTCGTTCAGAGCTCACTCGCTCATCGTGATCATGGTGGTATGTGTGCCTAGAACAAAGAAAGGATACGATTTCGGTAAAGCAAATAAAACTGAAATCGTCGGATGCATGTGCGTAGCAGCGAAACAAAGAGACCACGATGCGATGTGGAAATGTGCTAATTAGTTTTAGCTAGGTTACTGGGAAATGGTGCTTATGGCATCGCTAGTAAGGGTACGTATTGAATACCTATTTGCATTGTATATGCTTGGATTTCAATTGATGCCAAGGGACGCGGAATGCGTGTTTGCTTTGGGTTGCACATTGTGCGAGTCAGGGAATTTTATTGCTGGGAGAAAAATGTCGCCAGGCAATGTATACATAAAGAAATTTATCGTATACATGAATGAAGGTAGGAATAGGCGACGCCATGATAATTATCTCTGGCTGGAATGGTTACATGATATGTGAACCGGGGTTTTTTTTCACGATAATTTATGATAAGGAAAGTAAGAACTCTTTAAGGGGATTTGTAAGCGAAGGAATGCTTGAAAAGGTAAGAATTCTTTTGCAGGTACTTTTGGGTTATACGAATTGGATCTATTTGATGCGTGAAGCATTTAAGATGCTAATGCGATTTGCATTAGCGAAAGCTTATGCAGACTGGGTTGTGGTTATGGGTTTTTTTTTGGAAGGCGAGCCGTGGGATCTGGCGGAACCGCCATAAAGTCACTCCGGAAGAATGGAAAACCTCAATAGTCGTCCCCATTTTCAAAAAAGGTGACAGATCTGACTCCGAAAATTACAGAGGAATATCATTGCTCCCAACCACATACAAAATACTGACAAATGTCATACTGGCGAGAATCACACCGTACGCAGAATACATATTGGGAGACTACCAATGCGGATTCCGTACGAACCGGTCATCAAGCGACCAAATGTTCACAATAAGACAACTACTGGAAAAGATGTGGGAATACGGAGAGACGGTTCACTAACTGTTCATTAACTTCAGAAAGCCTACTTAACTACTTTTCGACTCCACCAATTGCCGTTCTTTTCGACACATTTTAACCCCTTTCTGGCCTTCTTTAAATACAGGCAAAACTCGCCTCTACTCACCTTGTTAGGCCCTTTTCCAAATATTGGCGCTCAGTCCTGCAAAACGCAGTCTTCATGCCGCTCTGCCCACCTCTGCGCGATACCTTTCTTTCGCGACCCCGGCTCCTCACTGAACCTCAGTTACTGCGCGTAGCAAAACTACCAGTAGGACGCCCGGTTCCAACTTCACGCGACCCCGCAGGCCAATGCTCGACCTTACCTAACCAATTCCAGCAAGCCAGCTCCCCTCGCAACCACAGCTACTACGCGTAGCACCACCACAGCAGGACGCCTGGCTTCACCTCCTTATATAGACTTCAGGCCCTCCCTCCTTAGGTCCCTGGACGTCTGCCAAATGTCTCAGCAACACCTGTCGGCAAACCAAACCGAGACCACTGGTCTGAGACCCTACCCTAGAACACCTTACACAGGTGTCTCTACCTAACCTCATCCGGGAACGGGAATCAAACGCGACTGACCGGCACCCCCCACAACCTGCCGTTCGGTCGAGGTCGTAGCTGCCGTATATCGAGTGCCGTAGTCGACACCGGTGCCGATATGCGGGTCCTCCCTCGAACGCAACTGAGTGCCCGCCCCTTTACCAGTCCCAGCGCCCAACAATTCGCCATACAAACGTATGGACGAAAGACATCGACTCTGGACTCGGTTTCCTCAAGTTTATCCGCTGACACTTCGTTGAACGATGTCAGTGAGACCTAATAGGTCTCACCTCCTAGCAGTTCGTCGTACGATGCCAGCGAGTCCTAATAGGTCCCACCTCCTGATACTTCGTCGTATGATGTCAGCGAGCTCCTAATGGGATTAGACCTATTAGATAGGTAAAACCTGTTGGCAGATACTGCCAACAACAGGTTAACACCCACAGCGCGTCTGTCTGCATCTTCCCGCATACGCTACTTCGTCACCGCGGACGCGAGCAGATTTCCGATGGGTTCCGACCTACTCGGCCGATAAACCTGAAGGTTCAAGCGACCCATACCAGATCTTTATTTAAACTTCAGGACCTTCGTCCTTAGATCTCTTAACGTCTCCCAAATGTCTCAGCAACACCGGTCCACAAATCAAATCGATACCACCGAACTGAGACAATATACCTGACCACCTCATGCAGGTACCCTAATATTTAGCCACCATGGCTCACCCTAGCGGCAACTAAAGGCAATACACGCCCCTCTACGCCACCCCACACTTATCAGGTGCATAATACTTCGGAGCGCACATCTAGTAACCCTAGAGCGCCCTGGGGTTGGACACAATCAACCACCCACCGGGAGCCCCCTAAGCAAAGTACCCTATTTTTTAATAAGCGCGACGGCCGGCACCTCACAGCAAGTTTCCATTCGGTCGAGGTCGCAGCTACCGCTACATTGGCACCAATGTACCGGTCCTCCCTCAATAGGTAAAACGTGCCACTGAAGGCCCGCCCTCCTCTACCAGTCCCAGCGGCAAACAATTCGCCATACAAACGTATGGACAAAAGACACCGGCTCTGGACTTGGTCCCTTTCCACCCCGCACACGGCAGCCCGTCACTGCGGACGTGAATTACCCTGGGATAAGTTCCCCTCCATCTCGCACACCCCATTTCGTCACTGCGGATGCGAGCGGATTTCCGATGGGTTCCGACCTATTCGGACGATAAGCCTGTTGGTCCACGAAACCCATAACAGGCCTATGGACCACGCCGCACACCATTGCCCTTGACGGGACGCGGTAACATTCGCGCCCACCATATTTATCGACACAGGCCCAAACTATAAGCGGGAACCTGTCATCACGACAGTTCTCTTAACAATTACAGCGCCTCCCGAAGTACGCAGGGCCAGCTTGTTTTCCAAGCGTTCAGCCCCCCCCCCCAGCACCGCACCACCCATTCGAGCATCCCTTCAGCCTCATCTTTGTTTCGTCAAGGGGGGGGGGGGGGGGGGGGTACCGTGACGCTTCCGCCAAACCCCACTGTTACTTACCTGAAGAAACCCCATAACTTCGAACCAACCTTATAAGTTTCGCTAATGCTATCGCATTAGCACCTTAAATGCTTCTCACATCAAATAGATCAAATTTATTTACCTAAAAGTCCCTGTAAACGAATCCTTACCTTTCATGCATTTGTTCGCATACAAATTCCCTACAAGAATTCTTTCCATTATACAGGTGCATAAACCAAAACCTATTTGGTACCTTCGGTTGCCAGGCAAATTCCAACCTTCCCACACCTGCAACGCAATCACCCCGCAGCAAAAACATTTCCTTCCCAAAAATAATTAATGCTTTCAATGCATTACCTGGAAATGCCTGCAAAGAATGTTTCCTACAAGGGCATTCATACATGTATCAATGCATCTCTGCATTATCGACCCAGAATCGAATTTCCAATTAGTGTAGACATTCACACTAGAGTTCGGCACTTGCGTCGCCATAGATGCCATGTACAATGGACACAGATGGTATATACAAACCGTTATTGTATAACCATCTAATCTGCTTTGCAATGACTTGCAACTATCGATACAGCTGCAAGCACTTTACCCAGAAATGCTCCTTTGTTTGAATCTCCAAACAAGCATCGACTTCGCGCATAGCCGCCGGATTGAATTCAAAGCATGAACAATGCAAATATAGAATCCGTTTCCCACCAACGAATTTCCCTGCATATACAAATGCAAGCAAGGAATTCGTTTCGTCCACTAACCTTTTCCCAATGGCTATTCGCCTATTTACATAAGGGCATCACTCATCTAAGACTTTTATGGTGCCCTCGTCCCATATTTGCTTTTAGCACATCTCTTCGATGCGTCGTCGTCTATTTTAGCCACGATGCACATCATAAACCATGTCCCTGCCGCCTGTCTGCTTTGTTTTTCCATTGCCTTCGAGCATGAGTAAAAAACACAGTTCTGAACGATCACACACATACCACCATGATCTCCATTACGAGATCTGGTTTTCTATTCCACCAAGAGAGACTTTTGGCGCAAGGCTAATAACCTTGCCCGGAAAAACAAATTATTATGGAAAATTTAACAACAGGACTTGCTAAATAAGGCCAAGACCGGTTCCCGGTTGTAGTGCCGATGATGATGATGATGAAGAGAGACTTTATGTTTTTTTGGTGGTAAGTAAAAACATGTCCTTAGTGGAGAGGATATCTACCACCACACCACAAACTCACCCCAATTAGCGAGTCGGCTCTGCACGAGCCGTTTATCGGAGAGTCAAATTACATCCGCCGACCACCGCGGTCGTGCCGCTCCCGCTCTCCGTCGCGCGACGGAGAAGCGTATGTTAGGTCGTGTCGAGAAAGAAGTGTTTCGCGTGTTTAAAATGTATAAAAATCAATTTAATATTAAATATAAGTTTTAAGTGAAGTATAAAAACGCTAACATGTTTAATAATGGCTGAGAACAAAGTGGTTTTTATAAAGAGAATTATCCTTCACAATTTTTAAGAGAATAAAACGGAATAAACTAAATCAGTGTGTTCCTTTTCCTGTTGTGGACGTTGTATTGTGGAGTTTCGTTTGTGTTTTTCTTTCGGTTTACGGCAGACACTTTGGAACTGGTGGAGACGAGGTAGAACCCCGTGTCGTGCGCTAGCACAATGACCTCGTACCCCCTCAAAACCATCAACATTTTAACTATTCGTGTGGTTTTCCTTTATTTTACTGTCCAAAGCCGAAATTGTATAATCGTGTATATTGTCCTGTCTTTTTATGCTCCACCATCCTACAATAGCATTTTACTGACTAATAGCAACTTCATTCCTTCTACCAAAATGGCCCGATCTAAAATTGTCAAAACCAATTAAACGATATTTCAAGAATGTTTTTTTTTTTTTTTTAAATCGGCATCGAGTTGATATTAAATAAAAAGAAAGACTCTAAATATTATTCACAGTTGAGCCTCTTATTCTCTCATTCCAACTTTTCTGGTTCCGTCGCCAATTACACTCCATTAGAAAATTTCTGTGTCGGATACTCGCGTTTGTCCCTTATGTTCAGCCAATTTGTTAGTTTATATTAATCCCCATTATAGCTAGACCATTGAACTTTTGTCTTAGCTCTGCTTTAGATTACAAGACCCAATTTGGTTAAGTATCATCAGTATCGATTGGCCATGTTTATTGGGCCAACTTCCGGTTATGCTATACGAGTACTTCCCATCTAATGCCTAGTTATATCCGTTTATGAACCTTTTCCAGCTGACCGAGCTACTACCCGTATGTTCCATCTTCTCATATGTTCTCGAAAGACGCTTAGTCCTTAATCCGGATGGAACTATCTGTAATCAATTAACGACCTTGAAGACGCTTCTCGATAAAATGCTTGGTAGCAACTTTTTTTCATTAAATACACCCTCTTCTGGGAGCAGGGTAGTCAACAATTCCAACCATTAGTTTCGATTAGCGTCAACACTATTCTAGCCATAGGTTTATGAACCTCAATAAGGATTACGACAGGCAATTTGCCCTTCAGATACAAAGAACCGGAAAAAAAAATCTCAGAACTGACTAGAAGCATTCATCCGCCCCATCTACACTGTTATCCTGTTTAGTCCTTCGCTGTCCATACAAAGGTCCTCTTTGTATCCATTTCGAACAATAAAGAGAGAATACAACCGTCCGCTTGGTCGATGGACTTAATAATGAACTTATATAAACACGATACAATGTGAAGGCATCTAAACCCAGTGGGGTTTGGTTTCATGTGGAGACTCGTAGAAAATCACGTGCCATTGCGTTCCAGTTCAAACACTTACATATATATATATATGACGGTATACTCTGCCTGATCAAAATCTATTGGTCACTTTTATATTAAGGAACTCACTTACTCGCGGGGAGGGTAAAGAACATCCTTAAAGGTTGGCTAAGTGCCACCGTTGCTCCTTTCCAAATTGGCTGTTTTTCGATGTACCCTTAGCCAATATTGCTGTCAAGTCGTTGCTACAATTGCGCCAGATATTTGAAATAACACCTTTTGATGTTTTGTTTCGCTCGGGAGTCTTATTATTTTCAAATACATTCAACACAACAATAATAAATGGAGGGGATCGCGCAAACTGAAACAGAGGGAACAGCTGAAGGGAACCATTTTTATAGGCGCTCCTTGCTTCCATGGTTGTATTTTATTATAGGTCCACAGACCAGAAAGGCGATTCCAAAGGAAATATATGACGCCAAGGATAATGGAATTTTGTGCTTATTTCGAAATCGTTCTCGGCGTGCGACGCAATAGGCTCGTGGCCTATGGAAACGACTTTTCTAGACGCAGTGTACAAATGTATATATGAATTTTTAAAATTGTTTTTTTCAGGATGTAAATTACATCCTTAAGTTTCTTAATGGACTCCTGTAGAAAGATGAATGGATAATAAATCAGATTGGTGTTGGAAAAACAAATGACAATGTGTTACAAGAAAAATTTGCTTGGAACGAATGAATTAAATGGTTTTGATTGAAATTTTCCGCCAAGTTGGAGGAGCGACCACAAGGACTATGTATAAGTTGGAGGGAACTTCTTGGTTAGGGTGCAAATTGGAATTGTACAGTTTAGGTATTTTCAGGTATAATGCATAGTACGGAACCTAGCAATAAAACTTGTTTTGCGAGACAGCGATTTGTGATCTTTCGAAAAGTTACTAAATGAAAATAAATTATGCTATCTGGGAGAGAAGTCGCAGGTAGTTTTTAATGGTCCTGGACGACATGTAACAGCAGAACTTGTACTTCTTCGACTGAAAATCCAGTTGATCTGTAGCTCTGAAGTGAATATTATGACTCACTATTCGATTGAGGGGTATTGCCTGAAGATATTTGCGCATCTGAGCAACAGGCCTTGTAAAATACTTTATCAATGTGTACAAATATAGAGATCATTATATAGTGATCATTGGGACATTCGTGCCACACTCTGTGACAAGCGACTTTGAATTATAAAACAAGTAAAAACATACGCCTGTGGGGAGGAAGTATTGTGCCAGGTATGGGCAGTCCGTTCACTTCCTCCTCCATCATAATAAGTTCCGCTGAAACGAACCAAACGCCAAAATACTGAGAGGACGACACAGAATCACTGTTAATTCTTTATTTGTTACTTTTATTATCTAAATAAAGACCACTACTTTTGTTTACACTATTGGACTTGGGGCAAATTAATATTAACACTAATTTGTATAACTCATTTCTTTCGTTCAGTCAATGACACGTAATTTGTATCCGCACAGGCGACTCGCACGACTCAAGAATTTACGCATCTCCGCAGCCGGCGGATAACGGGAGCGAAGTGACCTGCTCGGTCGGTGGGTGATAACGGACTCAATGATTCAAGCTTCGTTTGGGGTGAGTTTGTGGTGTGGTGATAGATATCCTCTCCACTAAGGATACGTAAAGACTCTTTTGGTGGAATAGGAAACCAGATCTTGTAATGCAGATCATGGTGGTGTGTATGAGATCGTTCAGATCTGTGTTGTTAACACGTACTCGAAGGCAATGGGTAAACTAAGAAGACAGGCGGTGAAGAAAAAAGGAAGAAATGACCAAATGCGCCGTTGGTAATGCGGGTCATTGCTTACGCGATGCGTCGTCCCTATTATCGACGTTGGGAAAAAAAGGTGCTAATGGGATTGGTGGCCGCACGAATCCCTTGCATGCCTTTGTATACGCCGGGTAATTAGTTGCGGCAGGGAAAGAAATTGAAGGTTGTTTGTTAGTGGGAAAACAAACGATGAGTTGGATCTTATGCATGTTTACATGCGTAGAAATATGGTTTATGGCATCTGTAAAAACAAACTGTCCGACATAGGATTTTAACACAGACAAAGGGTGCCGACTGGCTCGGGGTTCATGATGCCATATGCACTTTAAAGAATTATTTCTAGGAATTTTAATTAATGCATTGTATGCATTAAATGTCCTTGTAAAAGGAAATGTCTTCAAGTGCCAATGCAAATGCATTGGCGGGAAACAGTGGGAGTTGGGTTGTAATAATGGGGGTTCTGCCTGATAATGTTAAGAAAGAAATCTTACGGAGAATTGTATGCGAAGAGATACATGAAAAGGTAAGTTTTATTTTTCAGGGGCTTTTTATATCACAGATTTGATCTCTTTAATGCGTGGAACATTTAAGATGCTAATGCAATTGCATTATTGAAATTAGGAGATTGGGTGAAAGTTATGGGGGTTTTTCAGTAAAGCGACCCGTGGGGCTTGGTGGAACCACCGCATGCCTATTTACGCTTCTGCCAGCCTTCCACATATGAATAATACTTTCGTCATAGGTGTTTGTCTTGGATAGCATTGTAGCATCGGCTCTCTCTAATCAATCTAAACACACTTGAAGAGCGCAGAATCCATGCCGACATCATCTTTGTCCATCGCCTTCTGTCTGGCTCAATCAATTGCCCAAGCTTGCTCTCCACTTTAACATGGCACACAAACCCCGTGACGTACGTAACCCTCGACTGCTTTCCGTGCCCGCTCATCACACTTTTTACGGCGCTAACGAACCCATCTTGCGACAGGCCAACTCTTTCCCCACCTCCTTCGATTTCAACATCTCCACTCCCGCTCTTAAACGACGTCTCAGAATAAACCCGTCCTAAATCCGCCTCCCCCTTCAACAACCCCCCTACCCTGCAATCCTTCCCCCACCCTCCATCGAACTAGTTCTCCCCTACACTTTTCCAACCCCCCCACAACCCCCCCCCTCACTAACCCCCGCCCCTGTATCAGTCCGTACACATGCCCTCCACTGTCGCACAAAGGCCGCGTTCACCACCCCCACATACACTCGCTCTTCCCTGGCTTCCTACCTCCCCTATCGCCCAGTAATCTTCAACTTCCTGGTTTTCTTCTCCTTTTTTTCGATTGAATAATTGAATAACGTCTTAACCACTACTTTAGATTTTAAGATAGTCTGTACGGTTTTTATGTTAGGTTAATTTTAAGCTTGAATTAAGCTAAATAAAAATGGAGGTTCCGTCTTCATTCAATTATCGAATAGTACTTTTGTCCACGGGGTATTTTTTTATTTTTTTATTACACTTCTCTCGGGAGAGGCGAATCTATAGCGCCTTGTGGGCGCCACGCGATGCCACCAAATAACTGTTGCAGTTCTTTTTGAACAGTTGCAGGTTGTAACGCTCCGGGAACACTCGCGTGGGAAGGGAGTTCCACAGCTTCCCCGCTTTGTAACGGAACGAGTTCTGATGCAGGGATGAACCGCAAACTGGTGCAATCCATCGGATTGTCTTGTGGAGCGCATATAAGCCGAATTGCGTGGAACAACACCAAGAATCTCCGAAGAACAGTACCCATGATAATATCTGTAAAACAGACAGAGGTTGGCTACGCGCGTTCGTTGTGATAGCGGCTATAGTCCCGACGTCATCGCCGAGTCCCCGATCAGGCGGATCGCTCGTCTCTGTATGCTCTCAAGTAGGTCGAGGGTATGTTTAGGAGCCGAGCTCCAAACATGAGAGCAATATTCGAGCGTGGGTTTAATTTGGGATTTATATAGGAGAAGAAGTTGGCCCGGAGTAAGATATTTCTTGGCTCTAAAAATATAGCTCAGTTTTCCTGAGGCTGACCTGATGATGCTCGACACGTGTTTATACCACGACACATTCCCATAGACCGTGACGCCGAGCATTTTCAAGCTTTCCCCAGATTCGGCGGCCCGGCCATTCATCATCAGCTGTGGAACCGATGATCCACTTTTCTTTGTGAATGTTGTATATTGTGTCTTCTCTGCATTGAAGTCGACGAGATTTGCATTTGCCCACTGCAGGACCTTATCTAGATCCTGCTTCGAATCGCCGAAAATGTTGTTAAGACCTATGAAGGTTCAGTGTTATGGAAAACATAGGTGTATAGATGGTACAAAGCAATAAAAAGTGGTCGTCAAGAAGTTAATGCGTTGCATCGCGCGAGCGCTCCAAGAAAATCATTACTAAAATGGAGTAATTGGTGCTTGTAAATCGTCGTTATAGCTTGAAAGAGCTAGCACAAGAGCTAAACGTGTTACACGGATAAGTTCGTAAGATTTCGGCTGACATTTTGCAAATGAGATGGGTTGCAACAAGGCATGTTCCAAAAGAGCTGATGTTTTGGCAAAAGGTGCATCGAAAAGCGGTTGCTGATGACATGCTTTCTAGAACCACTATTGACTTGACATTCATGCAATGCATCTGTTGCGGTTCCTTTGAACGCCACTACTTACCTCTCCATCATTGGTAAGAAAGTGCTTCTTAGAGCACTTAAATTCTATCGAAACAAGTACTATGGCGGTTCCATTCCCCCACCGTCCACTGCATTCGCCTGGAGGCATTCTCCCTTTACAGCCCCCCGCCCATAATATTGTAGCGAGCTTAGGGTTCGCTGGATTAATTATTTTGATAAAAAAGAGCCGTTGAATCGATTTTGAATTAATGTGACACTTTATTAGTCCGTAAATAACAACCGTTACTTTTTACCGTACACTTAACGATTTCTTCATTTATCGCTTCCGTACTTATCGCTCCCACACTTATTACTTCTTACTCATTACTTATCGCTTGCTTGACCTTCTACTTCTTACTCATCTCCATAGTCTGTGTGCGACGTATTTATACCGTTTGCTTATTCTGATTCGGCGTTTCGTTTCCGTCCGTTCCATAGTCTTGAATGTTCTACTGTCCACGGTCTCCAGTTTTCCATTACTTTATAGAATATTCTAGTACTCTGTTTCGGACTCTCTAGAATATTCTAGTACTGATTGTCATATGCGTCACACTACCCTCCGCCTAGATTAGTTCGTCCCGAACTAAGTTCACTGGTCTCCCGGGCCAACAAAAGCCGCCAGTCGGTCACGATGTACCACTTTCATCTTGGCGTTCGGCGGTGGAAGTTCTTGACCTTCTTCCAAATTTTCTACTGCTCTCCTTTTCGCCTCAGCTCTGGCCTGTCGCCATTCTTCCTTTTCCTGACGACGGAATTCCTCTTGCATTTTAGGGATCTCATGCGAATAGTATAAGAGAAAATGCATGTGCACACCCTTAAGCTCTTCTGGAGTTTGCACATCACGTAAGCGATCTAGATCTTCATCCTTAATTACACGCATATCATCTGGTATTGGAGCATCTGTCGATTTCATAACCGTATCCAACTGGTAGTTCCGCATCTTTTCAAATAAGTGGAGCGGTTTGTTCTTTGGAGCTGACAGTAAACACCAGCGTGCGTCGTAGTAATAGACTTTCCATAGATCGTCGCACGTTAATTCTGGTTTCACGTGTTCTTCTCTATAGAACGCAATGAACTGCACTTCTAGCTGTTGATTACGTCTACAAGCTAGGGCTTGCTTGATCTTTCCCTCCGTATGTGGTGGCTTACAATAGCGGTCTCGACCTCCAACATCCGTTGATCTCTCTTGTTCGGAAACAGTTGATTTACAAAACGCATATTTGTAAATCCATTCAGCTTCATCTTGTAGTTCATTGGGTCCCTCTGGAACAGGCGTAACCGGAACTTCGCGCAATTGCATTCGCTCAGGAATATCTGTTTTACGGATTTCATTGTCCAAATCAGTAAAGTGACCCCTTTCCAATTCATCATTGAAATGTTTTGCCGCCTCAGTTTCCCTGTGACTACGTTCAGAGCGGCGTTCAACATCGTCTTCGTCGTCGAATAGCTGTTCGTCTATAGCCTCACGTGCTGAACCTTCATCGACGTGCTGTTCCTCTCCATCACTTTCCTTATCCTGTGTACGACGCAGACACTTGGAACGCTTTCTGCCTTCGACTTTCAAACCAAGATTCTCTTCAATAAGGTCACAGTCGTCGTCTTCCAGTCGGTCGTCTAACTCGTCATCATCATTTTAAATCCGTTTCAGGGAACGGCCTGAAGCATCAGGGTCTTCATCATCACTGCCGTCCTCTTCAATCGGGTTATCATGGATGAAATCCTTCAGTTCTTCACGTAACACAACATCGCCATTTTCCTCCTCTTCCTCACTGCTGTCGGCCATAGCTTTGCTCTTCCTGAGTTTCTTCCTTTCATGTGGCTCCCATTTCTCCTCATCCTCAGATTCCTCCGCTTCCGAGTCCCAGAATTCTTTCATACACTGCCTTTGGGCATCCAATTTTGCCTTAAACTCTGCAGCTCGTGCGTCCAATTTTGCATTAACGTCTGTAGCTCGCGCATCCAATTTTGCAGCTCCTGCGTCCAATTTTGCATTAACGTCTGCAGCCCACGCATCCAATTTTGCAGCTCGCGCATCTAATTTTATCATCATCATCCTGAGCATCTCCGAAATGTCCAACTGTGGCGAACTCTTCTCCGTTACATTGGCACCATCTTGACTCGCTGTTTCTTCTCCATCCGGACAGTCTGGCCCAATCGCAAATACATATGTGTTAACATCAATACCCTCTTCCTCCATTGCTGCTTGCAGACGCTGTCGAAGAATTTGCTTCTGTCCTCTGCTATCCAGGTTCCGGTCCTCAAGTTCCTTCTTCAACTCAGGAACGCGAAGATCCTCCAAATGTCGGTCTGACATCGTCACAACACGCTTTCACAGACTTATTCACCAATAATTAATCCCACTTTTGACACCAATTGTAGCCAGCTTAGGGTTCCCTGGATTAATTATTTTGAATAAATAAGAGCCGTTGAATCGATTTTGAATTAATGTGACATGTTGTATTCCAGAATACTACCCTTTATTAAATTTAACACTGAATGTCCTTACAATTCATTTGAAAAACCAGTTTGAGTTTGGAGTTGAGTTAGAGAACAGAGTTGAGAATAAGTTTTCCTTGAGTGAAGAAGATGATACACAAAATAAACAATATTAAGGAGACGGAATTAGTTTTTTTCTTAATTAATTAATTATCAATTGCAACAAATTTCCGCTCAAACGTACTTTCTATCGGAGCGGAATAATAAATAAAAGGAATAATAACTAAAAGAAAAACAAAAGGTCCCCGCTCTTCCCTCAACCGAGGAAGCACGGCGCCGGACGTCAACAGACACTTTATTAGTCCGTTAATAACAATCGTTACTTTTTACCGTACACTTAACGACTTCTTCATTTATCGCTTCCGTACTTATCGCTCCCACACTTATTACTTCTTACTCATTACTTATCGCTTGCTTGACCTTCTACTTCTTACTCATCTCCAAAGTCTGTGTGCGACGTATTTATACCGTTTGCTTATTCTGATTCGGCGTTTCGTTTCCGTCCATTCCATAGTCTTGAATGTTCTACTGTCCACGGTCTCCAGTTTTCCATTACTTTATAGAATATTCTAGTACTCTGTTTCGGACTCTCTAGAATATTCTAGTACTGATTGTCATATGCGTCACAATATGCATTCAATGCCTCTGCGAAACCTACCTGACGGAGAAATCTATTTATGCACTTACGGCAGCATCGCAAGACACCATTAATTTCCTAAAACAATTCGTTTTCACCAATAAGAAACCGACATAGCATAACCACCGCAGGGCGCTGTCAATATTCCTTAATGGCAAGAAGCACATGGAACATTCATGTTCCATAAAAACAATTTGGTTTCACAACCAAGCAACCAACAGGTCTCGACCACCGCGGTGCACATTTCCGCCATCGAATTGCGGCATATAAGCAGGAGATACTCTTGCCTTCCTTCCACGCTGCAATCATATCGGTCGCTAAACCAATCGACATAAAATGGGTAACTCGCACCTGGCCGCAAAAGGGAATCGGGTTCTCGTTAGTGTAAATACACACACGGGATGGGTGGCGTCGTGCTTGAACTCATTAGTTCAAGCCATTTGAATTACTTTTTGTTATTAATTATTATAGTAGTTTACATTTATTCTTAGTATTATTTGTTATTATTTTTGTTATTAACTTGTTATAATCTGTAATTAACTGCATGTTTGGCAGCACTTTTTATTTTTGTTATTGCCATTTGTTATGTAGTTTTAGTCGTCATGGTTTTTTGTTGTCCGTTTTGGCATTATGCAAATGATTCGTTTTCGTTGTGAATTGTATTCAATCGTTTTTTCGTTTTCATTAAAAGAGTTCGTTTTCGTTTGTCGATTCGTTTGCGTTTTATTCTATGTCGGCGTCGTTCGGTTCCGGTAAACGAATCGGAAATAAACAAGATGCCTTACGCAATTACTGATCGGGAAAACACCCCAAGTATCGTCTTCATGATACTTGCCCAGATGCAAAAATTTTTTTATCTTATTTTATTTTTTTTTTATTTAACAGGCTTTTCCTTTGGAATTATTATATCCACGGTTCGCATGCCAATGGACATGGCATGAGAGTGCGATGTAACTGCATCTGTGTCTGTACACATCCTCTCGGTGATCATCACCTAAGAACATCCCTTATACTCGTATGGTCACCGAAGCGATGAATGGAATTTTTGGTATTCTGTCGCTTCGGTTGATATAGTTAATCGCGATACGGATTCCGTGGAGGCAAGTCGGGCCTCCACGTTAAACAGTCGAACACTACCAACGGTCGGTGGACGAGCTCCTGGAGTTTTTCGGTGTACTTAAAAATTGAATCAGTAGTTTTGTGGAAATTAAAATCTTTAAAGTCAAGGCAGTTCATTTTGGTTGTGATTAACACTGTACCTTTGTAAAATGAAACTAGCGTACCAAGTTGTAACTTCTATTTCAATCGACAACAATACGAAAATAGATCAGTGTAAAATTAAACTAGTGTCCCATTTTGTAACTTCAATTTCGATCAACAATAAAATAAGTTTGTAAACAGTTTGTGTATGTAAAAGTGAACTCTGTACATATTGGCAAGGTTAAAACCTCATTAAATTTAATCCTGAATTTTACGATAGAAAATACGTTTGTAATCATTTTATTTATTTCTACCGGCACTTGAAAGCCAGCCCCTTAAGTTAACGTAATTTATGTTATATTATTTGTGAAACAGTCACATGATCAATAAAGAACCATTGATTGAATTTTTAATTGGTGCAAAAAAGAATCGTATTATTTTGAGGAAATTACAGAGCGTGCCGGTGAATAACAGCACTGCGACGTTGTGGGCGTTGCAATCCAAACCATCTGTTGGGAAATTGGTGAACCTGTGCCCTTAAGGCACCCTACCTAAGAGACGGAGTATCCACACATCTGGTAACGAGTCAACAATTATCCGAATGGCGCTACCAAAACAAACCGAAACCAAAAAAACCACGACAAAGTCGATCAAATATTAAGGTCATGCTCACTGTTTTCGTTGATTACCGTGGTGTGGTGCACAATGAATTCCTTTCGCAAGTTCAAACAGTGAATAAGGAAGACTACTTAGGCGTTATGAAGCGTTCGCAAGAGTGTTCGTCAAAAGTCGCGGAATTTGTGAAAAAAAACAAATCTTGGATTTTGCACCACGATAATGCATTATCTCACAAACCTGCTACTGGACATTATTTCACAAACCTACTACTGGACTTTCGTCCAAAAACTCAACGAGAATAATCGAACAAGCACCGTATTCACCAGATATGACCCCCAATGACCTTTTTCTATTTCCCAAACTCAAACTACCATTTCGAGGAACACGTTTCGAGTAGCCTGAATAATAGTAAAATCGAAGAAGGAGCTAAAATCGATTCCGGCCGCGGCCTCTAAAATGAGTATGGATGATTGGATTAATCAATGGCATAAATGTATTGCCTCGGAGGGGGCCTACTTCGAAGGCGATAAAATAAATTTTGATGTTTAATTCAATTTTGTTGTTTTATTGAAAAACTCCGGATAGACATTTGACATAATGGGTACCGTAAATGATGTATAATTTTGGTACGGAACGTAGTTTGCATAGACAAATAGATACATAATTTTTCCGATCTCATTTTCATAAATAAACATTGTATGACTTCAATTTCAATTCACGGGGCCTTCGTAAATATAAATCAATTCAAATCCTTAAGTATATCAAATAAGCTCTCTAATTTAGACATTCACCGCCGAGCAATGAGCCAATTCGGTTTTATTTAAATCACGTCACCGGGGGCGAAGTAACAATCCCTGAATTCACCTTCAAAAATGCTTCCTATCTATCAGTTCACAAGCTAAGTCCTCTCATCTATCTAATATATTCCAATTCGTTTGGCCTTCCTAATCTTCGTCTTCCTGAATACGCCCACGATCAAATGGAAAATTGGATGCCTGGCAAAAGAAAAAAGCACAATAAAAATAAAATGAAGCGAATAAAAAAACAGAAACCAAGAAAAAATGTTATCGTGCTCATTAGCCAATTACCAATTCTCCGGTTCGTGCCTTATCTCGTACCCTAAAAGGACGGAAGCCGACAGATGATAACCAAGACAGTGGAATAGGATAAACCAACACCCAGTACAAACAATTTAATAACCCGTAAGCCCAGCAGCACCTTGCGATATGCGACTACTGGACCATACCGCGACAGCCGCAAGCTGGAAGCCTTGTCACTGCTTAAACGGCCTATTAATATCAATGTGGGAATACGATGCAAGGACATGAGTGGGAAAACACAAGGAGGACAAGACGAAAAAGAGAGCTTTAATAAATGCTGATAAAAGTAAAAAATGATTCATGTGAATTCAGTGCCTTTGGAGTTGGCAGATGGGAGGTGGTTTCATTTGTTCGCCACTCTGGGGTTCTCGTCGTTTGGCTCGTGCCTTTCTCTCATTTGTGTGTGCCCTCGTGCTTTTGTATTTGAACTTAATGATATCTTCTCCAATTATGGCGCTGTTTGAATTTCCCGTCTGATTCTTGTGTTTTGAACTATGTCCTTATGATTGTTTAAAAAATTATAAATTCATGATGCTATTGATATTAATAGTTAGTTGACGCACATACATATAGAACAAAGACTCAACAGCGTACTCGAAATGAGGCCAAGGAATCACCGGATTTGGTTATATCTCCGATTGTTGCCGGAGTTGAAGAGAACTTGAAAAGATTTTCTATTCCCATAAAGGGACTCGGCAAAGGATAACAAATGCAGAGAACACGAAAAAACAGAAAAAACAAGAAACGAAAAAAGTGTAATTATTTGGGTCAGCTCCTTTGAAGGAGGAGATCCCACGAGCCAATTCGGCTCGGATCGGGCAACCGACGGTGCCTTGCATCTTGAGATGAATGTAGCTCTTTTAAATTTGATTAAATTTCCCATTTGGATTTGAATCGATAACGCACATAGAAGGAAATGAAGAGATGTCAAAGCGATGCTAGCTTTAAGATTGAATTAAATATTAACAAAGGAACGGCCCTTAGTTAACCTTTGAAGGTGCCGATAAATGTGCTTTTCTCCTATGACATAGCTTTGGCATAGTGCTAAGATAGCTGTCAACGTAATACATTTGTGGACGTCCGATTACATTTCTTACCCTACAAATATACATCCTTTGTTGGCTAGCTAAAAGTAAGGAGAAAGCATATTCAAAGGATCTTATGTGTCCTTGTTCCGCAACTAAATGACTTCATGTTACCTAAAGTTGCATGAATGAAGCTCCATTTGTAGATGAATCTCAGTTGATAGCGCTTTTCTAATCAGTTTTATTTGGAGGCTCACAAGGGATAACGAATAAAGGAAGACAGATGCGTGAACATTTTTAAAAAATAAAAATGAGAATTTCACTTTTCGAAACGCTGTCTGTGTTATGAAAATTGAAGAAAGGAAATTGACAAGAAATTCCTATAAATTGAAATTAGATAGAAAGTTATCTGGTTCAAGGAAAAGTGTTTGGAGTGGAATCCTGGATCAAGAAAAAGTATCAAAATAAAGCACATAAAAATGAATAAGTAAATTTCAACGTAATAAATGTGAGTTCGTTCTATTTTCTCGATTTTAATAAGGCCGACGGTGGAACGCTTAAGGTTTTCTGAAATTCTTAGCGTTGAACTGGATCGCAGTGAGATAGATAGATTGATTTAGAGATGCAACTTTAGTGTAGAGATGTACCTTGTTGTGGGACTTAAAGAGTGGACATTTATAGACATTTATGTACGCGACAGTTCCTTTCGTGAATGGACTCGACTAAGATTTATTAGTGGGAAAATAAACGACTTTGAACTTGAAGTGCATACTTGTAAAAATTGTATATTTTCAATTTAAAATTGGCTAGTGTAATGCGCAGATAATGCTTAGAACACCCACTGTGTTGTATTGTGGCGGTTCCGCCAAACCCCACGGTTCGCTTTCCTAAAACCCCCCATAACTTCCATCGAGCCTGTATCAACTTTCTGCTAATGCAATCGCATTAAGCACCTGTAAAAGCATCACGCAATAAAATTCACCAAATGCATTTACCCAGAAGCTCCTGGAAGAGAATTCTTACCTGCATTCATTTATTTGAATTCAAAATTCCTCTTTAGAGTTCTATTCCAAACAAGATATCCCTGGAAAGGAAAACTTATCGGTTCACATATCATGTAACCATCCCAGCCAGGAGTAATTATCATTGCGTCGCCTATTCCCAGCCTCATTCATGTGTACAACAAATCCCCTTTCATACACGTTGTCCGGCGACCTACACCCAAGGGACCAAAGCAAATATACGCACCTCGCGTCTTAAACCATAAATTAAATCATACAGCATAGGCGAATGCAAATAGGTATGGTATGCTTACCCTTAGCAGCGATGCTATGAACACCAATTCCCCGTGAATACGCTAAAACCAATTAGCACCATGTGCATGGGCATTGCGGCTATCGTTACAGCTGCAATACATAACTTAGACAATGATCTACCCGATCCCCCTGTCTTCTTATATTTCGGGATCTGCTTTTCATCAGCAGCGGCAAGAGCAAACAGAAAACCAATTATCATCCAAGGAGATTCGGTTTGTTTGCTTTACCGAATTAGCATCCCATGAATACACTCTATGCCCTTTTCTTTGTTTAGATTCTTTCCCATTGCTTTGATTGATAAAATAACCAGTGTACACACATTCATGTGTACTATGGCGATTTTCTGTATGAGATCTGTTGGTTACCCTGTAGGGTAATTTTGGCTACTGCACCAAACACGGGCGCGGATTCAGCCAACACCCACGTACAACACGTCGCGAAAAGGAAACAAAGTTCTTCAGGTGAAACACTTCCCAAACGGAGCGAACAGCAGGAAATAAAAACACACGGGTTTAGATTGAAGTGAGTTCTTTTATTGAGGGGTATTCGTTCACAACACTTAAATATAAATGAGCGTATTTGATTAAACACCGTATTGTTCTTATTAATAATTGGTAAGCGAATTTACTTAAACACACCATTGATCTGCTTAACAACTTATACGTTTGACGCGATTTAAATTTCTACGAGTCCGATAATACAACTCCCCGACACGTCTGGCTGGTGATAAGGTTAAAATCTGACTAATCCCATTGGAAGTCATCAAAAGGAAAGGAACCCCGAAAGAAACTGGAAGGGAGGCGGAGTTACACGATTAACTTGAAGTAGTTAATCGTGATTGGACCGGACGGGGTAGTCATACATTATGCATGTGTAGGTATGCCATGCAAACGATCGTTCGGCGACCGTGGTGGATGGAGGTACATCGCTAGTGCATTTTCTAAGAAAGTAAACACTAGCATGTGGGGTGTGAAAAACCGAAACCGATGATTTGGTCATCCTAATGGAAGGCCATAAATCATCATTTCGGTTGCCTATGATTAAACATTGCAACGAACATAGGGTGCAGCCATTGCCAGATGTTGAAAGTAAACATTTTCTGGCTGCATCTCGATCGTTGCTTGATTACAGTCTCTGGACGTGGGGATCGATAATTGGAAGCCAGCGATTGCTGGTAATCAGGGACATGTTTGGTTTGCGTCAACAGAAACCTTGTCGGCGGTAGCAAATCAATAGGGGCAAATAGCCGCATGCATGTTATGCCGAGGGTAAACAAATACAACGAGTCACAAGGAACTCTTGTTGATTGTTGTTTCCATAACTTAAGGCTATGGAAACGAGATGCCCTGGCAGAATGTATGCCTAAAGATATGATTTCAGATGCCATGGCAATGTGATGATTTTGCCGCGGACTTATGCTTTTTATTTAGGAGATAATATGCGCCTCGGGGGTGAATTTTCGATGCCACGGTAAGGTGATAAGCTTTGCCGTGGGCTTAATGTTTCTTAGGGAATATGGTCTGGCCGAGGGTAAGTTTTCGATGCCACGGCAAGGTGATAAGCTTTGCCGTGGATTTAATGTTTTCAGTGGTGGTGATGGAGAAAAAGGGGTTTGGAAGGAAATCCCCTACAGAATAGGTAAGCTGCCTAACAGGACTTCAAAACAGTTATCCGATTGGGTAACCGTAATAATTCCGGCGATTTGGCTGGGGGTAAATGCCGTAGCAAGGTTACGCAACCTTGCTGAATTTCGACCGAGAGGTAAGTCGTTCGCCTGGAAAAGTGGGGATCGAGCGATGCCTGGCTCTTCGGGCCCTGAAAAGCCCCACATCAGGCATCTCGTTTCCATAGCCTTAAGCTATGGAAACAACAATCAACAAGAGTTCCTTGTGACTCGTTGTATTTGTTTACCCTCGGCATAACATGCATGCGGCTATTTGCCCCTATTGAGTTGCTACCGCCGACAAGGTTTCTGCTGAAGCAAACCAAACATGTCCCTGATTACCAGCAATCGCTGGCTTCCAATTATCGGTCCCCATGTTCAGAGACCGTATTCAAACAACGATCACCAGCAGCCAGAAAATGTTTACTTACAACATCTGGCAATGGCTGCACCCTATGTTCGTTGCAATGTTTGATCATCGGCAACCGAAATGATGATTTATGGCCTTCCATTAGGATGACCGAATCATCGGTTTCGGGTTTTCACACCCCACATGCTAGTGTTTGCATTCTTAGAAAATGCACTAGCGATGTTGCCCGCCATCCACGGTCGCTGAACGATCGTATGCATGGCATACGCACACATGCGTAATGTATGCCTATTCCGTCCGGTCCAATCACGATTAACTACTTCAAGTTAATCGTGTAACTCCGCCTCCTTCCAGTTTCTTTCAGGGTTCCTTTCCTTTTGATGACTTCCAATGGGATTAGTCAGATCTTAGCCACCGCTGCGTGCAATTGTGAAAGTCGCGTTTTATTTGGAGAGTGAATTTTCAACCCCCAGAGTGTGCGCACGAATAGTCAGACGAGTTGAGCCGTGAGAGCGTTTAATGATTTCCGAAAGAGTTTTCAAAAATAAATATTGTACTTGTAATTAGTGCTTAAAGACCTTCAAAAGTATTTCCATAAATAAATATGGTATCGGTAATTAGTGTCTAATGACTTCCAAAGCAGTTTATTTCAATCTAATATTGTATTCGACATTAACGACAAATAAAACTGAACACTTAAAGAGAAAACTGTGACCGGTGTTTGTGTTTGGATTTTTAATACATGGAATTCCACATTATTGGCAGAGCTGAAACCGGAGTTTCCTGGTGGAACGAAAAATTATTCATATAAAGCTACAATAAAAAAACCAACTCTAAACAACAACTCGTGCCGTTTTATTTGTTGGGGTTCTTGCAGCGTGTGTTTTCTTAGACATTTTTGGCGAAGCACTCATCGTTAGTGTCCGGTGATTTGACTTTTCGTCGGAGTGTTTTAATGGAACTCGCATCCTTGCCGATGCTAACTAAAATACCCACAACCCCAAAGAGGGACTTTACGTCTCTCTCGGAACCGGAAATGCACCCTTAATTTAAGAGAGCCAATTTCACTGGCTAAATTTCTTTGGGTAACGATCGAGTATCGACCGCCACGGTCACGTGTCACTCCCGCTCTCCTTAGCGTTGCGGAGATGTGTTAAATTCGAGATCGCGAGTGTCCGAGCGTTTGAGTTTTTTTAATTGTGTCGCGTTTTAAAAAAATACAATGTCAGTTAAAGAAACCCTACCGTGGACAATAATAACGTAACTCTAAGTCAAAACAACGTACTCTAAATCGCGAATGTGAAACAAACTCGACCAAAAATAAATTAAAATCGGCTGATCAAAAAATTAAAACAAATGTTTTATTTTCCTCTTACTGGAGGTTGGATTGTGGAGCTTCGCTTGTGTTTTGCTCTCCTGTGCTGCAGTTTCCTTTCAGTGTTTGACGGAACTGTTTTCGGAACAAATAGTGACAGTCGGATGGGGATAGGAGTGAACCGTGTGCCCGTGTCCGGCATAATACTCCTAATCCCCACAGTATCATCACCGGACTAACATCAAACTTTCGTGCAGTCAAGGGTTGGTCCGAGTTTAATATAGGATGGGCCACACATTTTTGCAAATGGCAACACTTGATTTCTTAAACACCGTTAGAGGGAAGGGTGCGCGAGTGGTGGGTAATTCTGTGTCGCCTCATGCAATTTTCATCACGATGGAGCGCTTCACGGGACAACGGCGTGCTTTTTGTGTAAAACAATTTTACAAAAACAAAGATTCCCACGTTACTGTACGACACCTATCTAGCATTGAATACGGATTACGCCGTGTAAGTGACTGTTCAAGTGTTAATGTAATTAAAGCTTGGGCCAAGAAGTTCGAGTAAACGAGGCTGACAACGAATATTAAACAAACAGGGCGGCTACGTTCAAGAAAACATCCAGGAGGAGATAGCCGCTATACTTCTCAGCATGTGTCAGCGAGTTTGCGTAGTCGATTGCAGGGGTGCCAACGACGAGACAGGGCAAATCTCGACGATGTCATTTAAAAAAAAAAAATTTCAATAAACGTTTGTTACGTTAAATAAATGATCAACAAATTAACATTTCTAGTTTTATTTCTATTCATGTTTCAAATGTGCAAACATGTATGGCCCCCCTTAATTAAAAAAAAAAATTGACGGGTATTCAATAAAGACAGATACTACTGTATTTGTAGGCGTGTATGTACCATTAGGGCCATTTCGCGATATGAATCTTAATTGAATTAGTTTGGTAAACAGGTTACGTCCAAAACCACCCACCCGTTAATACATGCCTCCTTGAAACCAGTCTCCACCAATTAATTGCGGTACACGCAAAATTTTTTTTTTTAATTTTTTTATTAGACTTCTCTCGGGAGAGGCGAACCTATAGCGCGGAGTGGGCGCCCCGAGATGCCATCAAATAACTGTTGCAGTTCTTTTTGAACAGTTGCAGCTTGTAACGCTCCGGGAACACTCGCGTGGGAAGGGAGTTCCACATCTTCCCCGCTCTGTAACGGAACGAGTTCTGATGCAGGGGTGTTCGCGCCGTCGTGAGATGAACCACAAACCTTCGATGTGATAGCGACTGTAGTCCCGACGTCAGCATCGAGTCCCCGATCAGGCGGATCGCTCGTCTCTGTAAGCTCCAAACATGATAACAATATTCGACCGCGGGTCTAATTTGGGATTTATATAAGAGAAGAAGTTGGGCCGGAGTAAAATATTTCTTGGCTTTAAAAACATAACTCAGTTTTCCTGAGGCGGACCGGGCGATACTCGACACGTGTTTATGCCATGATACATTCCCACAGACCGTGACGCCGAGCAATTTCAAACTTTCCCCAGCGTCGAGGGACCGGCCATTCATCATCAGCTGTGCAACCGATGATCCACCTTTCTTTGTGAATGTTGTATATTGTGTCTTCGCTGCATTGAAGTCCACGAGATTGGCCCTTCTCCACTGCAGGACTCTATCTAGATCCTGATTCAGAGAGTTAATCTGTCTACATCTCAGCTGTGCGACGCAGATGGACCAATCGGCCGAACACTCGAAAAGAAGGAAACAAGTGTACTATCATCTGCAAAATTCAAGACTTTGTTATCCGTTGTCTCCAACATATCATTTATGTGAAGCAAGAACAAGGTTGGAGCCAAAATTGAACCCTGTGGCACTCCCGAATTAACAGGATACAGATCCGAACACTCGCCGTCCACAACAACTCGGATCGATCGATTCTCGAGGAAGCTCCTCGTCCAGTCCCAAAGCTGTTGGGAAAGTCCATATGAACGAAGTTTGCTCAGCAATGCCCCGTGCCAGACGCAGTCAAAAGCCTCGGAGATATCCAATGCGACCGCCCTTGACTCACCATGCCGTTCAATCGCAGATGTCCATATATCGGTTATAAGTGTCAAAAGGTCTCCTGTGGACCGCCTGCCACGGAATTGGTATTGACGATCATTCAGAAGACCGTTGCACTCTAAATACTTAACCAACTCTGTATTGATGACTTTTTCCATTACCTTAGATAGCCGTGGAGATATCCATTCATTCAGAAGTCCGTTGCACTCCAAATACTTAATTAACTCGGGGTTGATGACTCGTTTCATCAACCCCGAGTTAATTAAGTATTTGTATTGATGACTTTTTCCATTACCTTAGATAAAATAGACAGTAATGCTATCGGACGGTAATTTTGTGGGAGACACTTTTTTCCCGTCTTTGGGATTGGCTGAACTCGAGCGATTTTCCAGCAGGCAGGAAAGATCCTCCGTGCATAAGATAAGCGGAAGAGTCTGCCAAGAACCGGCGATAGTTCTGGAGCACAGTTCTTAAGGACTATTGCTGGTATTCCGTCCAGGCCGGTTGCCTTCCTACAATCCAGTTCACGTAGAATGCGTTGAATAGTGCGCGGACGAAATCTCACATCCCGCATGAAAGATTGTACCGGCGAGATCACAGGTGGCTGCAAAAGGCCAGGATCGAGGTTTGAATTCGCGGAAAATAAATTCGCGAACACATTAGCTTTATCCTTTGGATTCGTGACTAACGTCCCGCTGTCTGTCACCAACGGAGGGAAAGAGGAGGAAGCAAAGTTACCGCTGACAGCCTTTGCCATTGACCAGAAGGAGCGCGAACCAGTTGGGCACCGAAGGAGCTTATTGATCACCCTGTCGTTGTGAGCTTTCTTCGCGGTATCAATCGCCTGGTTGCACACGTTTCTGATTCTAACAAAATTCGTTCTGTTAACATCAGTGGGATTGGAGCGCCATTGCTTAAAAGCTCTATTTTTTGCCGCTGTAATCAGCTCGCATTTTTTGTCAAACCAAGGTTTATCAGATGAACTTCGTTTGATGGAATGTGGAATATACATCTCCATCCCCAGAAGAATAATCTCTGACACCGACTCCGCGCAAGCGTTAACATCGGAGTTTCCGAAGCACACCTCGGAGCATGGAAAGGATGCGAAGAAATCTCGCATATCGTCCCAGTTAGCAGCCCCATATTTCCATACATGGCGAAGCTGCCTGGGCCGGTTATTCGCTTGGTATGCAAGTGCTTGCGCGACCGATACCAAGCAGTGATCTGAGTTTCCCAGTGGCGCAGAAACCTCTACGGTATAAATACTCGGCTCGGATGTCAAAAACAGATCCAGGGTGTTCGCATAATCGCCCCGGGCATCCGGTATTCGCGTTGGCTCCCCCACGAGTTGAGTCAAGTTGTGGCTTACAGCAAACATCTCCGCCAGCCTCCCAGCCTCGTCGGTTCTGTTAGAATGTAACAGCCAGTCGGAATTGTGCACATTAAAATCGGCAAGGACAACAATTTCAGAAGCTGAGTGGTTGATCTGTATCCAGTCGACGGTATGTGAAAGATGTTCGAAAAATGTCGCCGGTCGATCTTCATTCGGGGAGCGGTAAAGACAACAAAGAAATTTAACGGAATTCCTCAGCACGACCCTCAACCATATGATGTCCATATTATTGGGCTCCAACGCCTCCATCCTCCGGCAAGCCAGATCGGACCGTGGGAAGACGCAGACTCCGCCCTTAAAACGGAATCTCGAATGTAAGTCGTATCCTGAGCAACGAAGATATGTCGAATCAGTTGACAAATCGACCTGGGTCTCAGTTAGGGCAAGGATATCAGGTTTCGTTGTTTGCAAATATTGGTGGGCGGCGTTTACATTAGTATTGGTGAAACCGATGCCCCTGGTGTTACAAAATGCCGTCACCAGTCGAGCGTGGGCCGAGCCTCGAGAGCTAGCCCGGTTATGCGATGACGAACCTCTCAAAGTTCCATTATTTATCATGATATTTACATGATGTTCCCCCTGACATAGTCCCCCTCGGAGATCCGAATGGGAGACTAGTTTACCTCCGGAATTCTTTATATCAGAGGACACCATCATGACTTATCCCCGTGTCAGTCCGGGCCATCAGCCACACATTCGAAACACCGTCGAAGATTTCTCTCGGCGATATTGTGGAATGTACAGCATGACGGGGTGGTATCTCACCTTGGGACCGACTACCACCTAACCAACCTTTTCTCGAACCGGTCCATCAGCCAAGCTCCGAAAGATGGCCAGGGATTTCTCCCGACCATTTCACGGAGCCTAAAGCTTGATGGGGTGGTATTTCACCGGGCGCACAGGACGTTGGGACCCCGGCTACCACTCGGCCTTTAGTCGCCTCTTACGACAAGCTGACCTAGCTGTGAGTATATTCTATCTAAAATCATCTACTAAAAGGATGAATCACTCCCCAAGCCCGAGCATTGCCCCATACACTAAACGGGCTGAATAATCATAAAAAATCCAATATCAAACAAATTGAACTAAACGTTCAATTTACCCATATTGAATTCAACATAAATTAAAGACGTGGTATACGAACCAGATGTTCAACACGTAAATTCCCCTGGTTCCAAATCTGCGGACCAGATGACTAACTCTCAAGTAAAGTTGGTTAAGAATCATAAAATGTATGGCGGCAATTTTATGACTCTGTAAAGGATGGTTTAACCAAACCAATTCCCACAGACAACTCGTTTCCTTTCCAACTAAACCAAGGTAACCAAGCAATTAGCACAATAAAAACGAACTACACGCTCGTTTTATTATAGCATCTACAAATAGGATCAGAAATGCACGTTTGCAAGATCCTTGGCTGATTGCCCCTTTGTGTTTCCGTGTTGAACCGACGCCGAAACAGCGACTGGGAAAAAGGGTCATGCAGAACAAAGGAGATATCCTTCGATCTGCAGGATGAAAGATGAAAGTTTTCGTTCGGGGAGGAAAAGAAAAACTAAAGTGAGTTGGTTTTTAATACTTGACCGAGGCGGTCATTTAAAATAATGGTGAGTGAAAAAAGAAAAGTCTTCGTGGCGTCGTCTCGTTTAGTGCTCCGAATTAGAAATACAAAAAATAAAAAGGGTAAAATTAGAAAGTATCTCCGTTTACAAACCGAATAATAAACAATCTGGTGTAATTAGAAATACAAAAATAAAAAGTGTAAGATTAGCAAATATGATAAATGAAATGAAACAATAAAAAACAAAGGCCAAATAAGTTGTGCATTTTTAATTGGTACCGCTCTGCTAATTCGATTAAAATTCATCCGTTTCTTAATCTTGAGTAACGAGTCCCCAATTGCAAAGCCACAAAACAATGCGTGTATTTGAAGTGTACGTGAAGTAGAGCTTAGTCCTATCGGGATCTCACAACAAATCTAGGATAAGAGCCACGAATGGAGATAAATCGCCACCACTACAGTCACAACCAGATCAACAGGAGTGCAGCCACGTGAGTACCATAAGGTTATACACCTACATATATAACACAATTAAACAGTGTTACAATTAAAATTGTTGAAAGAAAAGTGTTACATTATAAATAATACTCGTATACAACAACCATACCCAGTTTAGCGCAGATATTGGGAGCGCAAATTAGTTCGGTTCGGTTTCAAAGGTGGCTCTGGCTATTATGAATATTTCACTGACATCGGATTTCGGTTTAATAGACGATAGACATCCGTCAATAATATTCAGTTTATATCGCTTTGAGTTTCATAAGTAAACCTTGTTTTTTTCCTTTGTTGAAAATGTTAAATTTGTGAGAGACGCTTTGGTTTCCAACTTTAATTGACAGAAAAGCGCAGGTGAAGCGCACCGAATGACAGTAAAAGTTTATGGTGACAATACTCAAACTGATAACTTATCTACGAGGGTAGCCCCAGAATTAATCAGCTTGACGGTAGTTATTAAAATATGCTGACTGTGGTAGATAGTACCATCCTTGCAAAGATTAGGTTTCAAGTTTGAAGACGCTACGTTGTTTATTACTTTCAGTCACTTGTAAACATAGAAAAATGCACACATGTTTTCACATCCGTTGTTGGAGTGGCCAAAATAAATGTTTTTAAATACGAATTGTTTCCTTAGCACCCTCGGACTATTTTCTCTTTCCAACTTGAAGAAATGGCTCGGTGGTAAACTGCAATAACGAATGTTTCAATTTTTTATTTCATTCTTTTCTTTGGAACCAGCCGGAAAAAATCGGGACACCGTCGTAATACGTGGCCCTCTTCGCATCTTGAACAAAAATGAGATTGGTTCAAAATTGCAACCAATACCCCCTGATCTTAGCTCTGTTTCGGCGTATCTGCGAAAGTTTTGTTTCTGTGAGTGACTCTGTGGGTTCCTGGTTCCAACGAATGTTTGGATTGCAACGCTTACTACGTCGCACTGTTGTTATTCCCCGGCACGCTCCGTAATTGCCTCAAAATAATGCAATTTTTTTTCACCAATTAAATTCCAATCAATAGTTCTCTATTGATAGTATCTGTTTCACAAATGATATAACTTAAATTGCGCTAACTTATACGCTCCCTTTCAAGTGCCGATAGAAACAAATAAACTGATTACAAAACTTAATTTTATCGTAATCTTCAGGACTAAATTTCACGAGGCTTCAACTTTGACAATAGGTACAGAGTTTACCTTTAACTAAATAAACTGATTACAAAACTAATTTTCTATCGTAAAGTTCAAGACTAAATTTCACAAGGCTTCAACTTTGACAATAGGTACAGAGTTTACTTTTAACTAAATAAACTGATTACAAAACTAATTTTCTATCGTAAAGTTCAGGACCAAATTTCACAAGGCTTTAACATTGACAATATGTACAGAGTTCACTTTTAAATAAATAAACTGATTATAAAACTTATTTTACTGTCAATTGAAATTGAAGTTACACATGACACACTTGTTTAGTTTTACACGGATTTACTTTCAACAAACGTACTGTGTTAATTACAACCAAATAAACTGACTTTACTTTAAAGAATTTAATTTCCAACAACTAAACTGATTTAATTTTTATGTAAACCGAAACACTCCGGGAGCTCGTCCACCGACTGTTGGTAATATTCGACTCGAATTATTGAATCCGTATAGCGATTGATTATTCATTCACCGAAGACAACAGCACAGCAAATTTCGTACATTGCTTCGGTGCCCGACAAGGGATGATTTTCCTTGTATTGGTCCAGCAAAAAGGGGTGAAACACACACACGATGATCGTTTCTGCTGCTCATGGCGTGTGTCTACGAGTATGCGGACCGTGGGTCGCCGAATCCACAAGGGGAACATTAGCTTGCATGGTTGCAGCTGGTGCAAATATCTCGACGTAGATATTTTGTGTTTATACGATCAGCAACTGCGTACAGCATTTATGCTGATCGTGCCCATCTTGGCGGCTTCTCCAAGCAGTCGAATTCTCGCTGGACTCGACTTTCTTGGGCGGTCAGCCGTATGCCGTAATGTATTTGTTGATCGGATTACCGACCGATGTGGGCATGGGTAAAAAGAAAAGGAGACACATCTCCTGCTCCTGTGCGGCAGACTTGTTAGGAGATATCTCATGATGTGGTTTGGTTAATGTTGGTTGCTTGATGGTGCGACCAATTTGCTTTTAAGGCACATGATGCGTTTAATGCGACCATGCCCTTGTGGAAAAACACATATTTGTTGCTGATGGATTTTGCATCAGAGCAGTTATAGTTCTAAAGCATTTCTGAAGATATTGGTACAACTATGGAAGTGAGTACAAGTTTTCATGTGTTTTAGAAAACTGTTTCTTCATCATAAGTTGTAAGGTAAACAGTGGTGTTAAATGGAACTGCCACAATACTTGTTTTATATCGCATTTGAATGCCCTAGGGGGAAGTTAGGTGTTGTACCTGGAAAAGGCGAGCGGTGGCGTTATTGAAACCGCCACAACTGCAGGGAACTTCGATGTCGAAAAACTGGAGTCCATCAGCCCCATCAAAGAAGGTTGCGAACTGGGATGTTTTACAGATTGCCTTCATAATGTGTGAGTAGACCCGTCCAACTTTCTCGTGAGTAAGTGTACGGTGATTGGATTCCTCGGGCTTGTGTCGATGTCGAGTCCCATTTTCTGATATTATTGGGTGACATCATGCAGCTCCTGGATTGAACTGGCATTATCGCTGAATGGTTGTACAAGCCTTCAAGTTGTCGAGTATTATATTTGCTGCAATCCGTCTGTTAGTATATCCTCTCGTTAATATGTTCTAGTCTGGTTCATAGTTTGTCGCTGTGTATGAAAGGTGCCGTATTAATCGTTCTGCTTCTCCGACGAAATTAGCCTTTAGATAGTGCATCTTCTTCTCGTTCGATATAATTCTATCGTGCATTAGTTCAGTGAACAGATCGCTAAATTACGCCCATTTCATATAGTTTCCGTCAAATTTCGATGGAGATATTTCAGCAAGCTTAAGTCCTATTCTTGTGTTATGTTTGGTCATCCTTGTCTTTTCTTGAACATGTATTGAAATCAGTTTGATTAAACATCCCTGTGCTTCTTTCGCTAGGTTGTGATATCCATGATATTGTAATCTTCACGACCAGGATAAGGAGATTCGTCATAAATTTTGCCGTGGATACTTTGGATATTTTCCCAATTTGCTCCATAACTTCTCATTCATCAGGAAAATTGCTTCGTTTCATCTGCTTCGAGGCTAGTTTTCTGAACACAGGTCCTCCTCAGCCTGTTGTATTCCAGAATACTACCCTTATTCGCTAAAAAAAAAAGTTAAAAAAGGGGAAGAAAGAAAGAAAATTTTAGAGTTAAAATATATATTGGGATATAATATATTTTAAAATATATATTGGGATATAATATATTGGAAATTCGAACGAAAAAGAGAATTTTGAGAATTAATATTAATCATATATATAGAAAAAAAAAATTATTTTGGATAATAAAAGAAAAGGTTCCAAGTGGAAATATCTTAAGTTAGTTTGAAATATTTAAAGTTAGTTAAAATATAATGTAAGTAGACTATAAGTAAACTTTTGGATTATTGTAACCTATTTTTCTAGTATTAAGAACTTTGGATTTTTTTAACTTTTGATATAAGATTAACTTTGAACTCCATTGTAATTGAACGAAAATCCAAGTCTGTAATTAATCCTAATCTAAGCAATAGTTAACAGAAAATTATTCTCTTCAAGGATAATTTTCTTTCTCGAAGAAGGGTGGAATGTTGTATTCCAGAATACTACCCTTATTCGCTTTAACACTAATCTCATGTCCTTTCTAACACAACCTTTAAAACTACATCCGCACATATCTTACATTCTCATTTAATACAAGTCATAAATAAACAAGCCCCTCTGTTTTATTTAGTGTTCGATATAATAAACGGACACAATATTCTATATCCAGTCACTTACAGCACATTTAAAAACATGCCCCATTTCATAACAAGCACATTTTTCATTTCAAAACATAGCCACTTTGATTTTCGTTCAAAGTTTATTCAAAATTATAAACAGAGACTTCTGGATTGTTTTGTTCAATTTATACGACACAGTTAGTTGGAACAAAATGTTCTATAAAAACAGGGAAATTTATATTGTAAAAGTAGTTCAGAATAGAGCTCAGCTTGAGACAGCTGAGTTCAATAAAATAAATAAAAACTATAATTATAAAGAAAAGATATTTTAATAAATATATAACCCCCACGCTCTTCCCCCGAAAGAGGAAGCACGGCGCTGGAGACGTAACAAGCCCCTCTATGACAGTTTTTTGTTTCTGTATTAGTTTGACGACCGTCTCGGAATGCCTTTGTCCCGCTTCTTCATCTTGGGCGAGTCTTCGCGGTCCTGCGGAGCTCACAAATCACTGTGGGGCTAAGTACCTTTTCGCCCAGCTAAATTAGCAATACATACTGCTGTCCTCAGCCCTACGTATCCACAGATACGTTGGTCGAATTCCTCTACCTATCGTTTATGCCTGCACGGCTATTGAAGGACATAACACTAAAAACGAATATGTTTGGTAGCCCATTAGCTGGGTAAAGACAGGCGGCCCGGCACCCGACACCAACAGGCATAAAATCTCACACGCGATAAGAATACTGCCAAGAATCAAACAATATTTACGACTTCTGCCGAGGAAGTCACCAGGGCCATAAACCACATGTGGGTAAGATACACAAAGGGATACCGCAGACGTGTGAAAAGCCTAACGATCCTCGGCGTATCTTCCGCCATACGGACAACGGCAACCTTCGCGTCTGTGTGTGTGGGTGCACCCACACTGGATCTGCACAGTATCTCTGCGAATGAAGTTGATGCGTAGAACAAAATAGGATGGGATCTCCTGGGAAAGAAAAAGTCCCTGGGAGAGAGTGGATTACAAGGGAAGGTGAGAATAAGAGAAAAGGGAGAACAGCCGGGTGAGTTTCCTTCCTACGGGAAAGTTTTTAGTTAGTTGGCGAATAATCGAGGAAGAGTCGGGTGTGCTCCCAGAATCGTAGTGCCGAAGAAACAAGACTAGTTTTATGAATTGAAGATGTGCCCCTTAACAAATATTCAGAAGGAGATAGATTAGTCTGTTTTATTTAGTTTTTTGTGTTCGATGTATTTTAAACTGGTGACCCCGAGGTGATCTGTACGACACAGCACACACTCCCATATACAAATAACACTTTACCACTACAAGCCCACGACTTCTACGCAGAGCACAGGCTTACTCGCCTGCTCTGATATTCTCTCGCTTGTTCGTTCAGTCGTTCGCATTACAAAATTGATCGCGGTAAGGATTTTGTATCTTGCATTTGATTGTGCAAACCTAGGCTCAACTCACGACTCTTGCTATTGTGCAGTTCTACACAATTACTGAGTGGTAGGTAGGGTCCCAAAGTACATCTGTGGGGGGTAAGAAGTATTGCTCCTGTATGCGCACTGTTTCACTTTCTTCCCCACTGCACTTACCAATTGTTCCGTAGTAAATTGTTCCTCCGGGGACAATAAGTTAAATAAAAATGCTCTGGATTGTTGCTTCGATCTATTCCGTTTTATTGTTCTGTTTTTCTTAACTCTAACTTAGCACTTATAATTAATTCTTTTAAAATTTACTTATATACACTATATATATTTTCCTTTTTTTTTAGCTGAAGGTAGTTCTTTTATATTTATTATTTTATAGGTGAACGTCACAACAGGCCTGGGGAACTAAAGAACTTTACGTGTGCACCAACTCTATCGAACGACTGCTTGGGCTTTTTGTTCCGTGAACTAAACGAACTATCTCATCCGCAGATACAACCAGGTTCAGATACAAATTGCGACTGACTGAATTAAATGTACGCGACGCGGGATAATTTTGTTACGACGCGGGTTGACTGTCACCGGTGGTGGATGTGTAACGACTGGTGTGAATTAGGGTTGAAATTCATATTTCTTTCTACACACAGGACAACCAAAAGAGACCACGCCTCTGCTCTCTCAACCTCACACCCGTCAAAGTATGAGTAACTTTTGTTAATAGGGTAATTGACGGACATGAAGGATGAGAGAACAGAAAACATGATATGCTGTGATCTCGGGGTAGCTTTGGTTGTGTGTGTTGGTATCAGATGCAGCTACTGACACGACCTACTGACCCAGTGGTACGGCTATGGTGTAGTTAGAGCGCATTGAACCGTGGAAAGAAATACGAATGAGAGGGAACCCTAGCGGATGTTACTCCCCTGCAAAGAGAGATCATTGATCCCAAGCGAATGGGCGATCTGAGGGAAAGTCGATAGGACGCCGCTGATGTTTGGGAAATAATTCGCGTGAGAACCAGACTCTAAGACGCAGAAATTACCCCAGCTATTTTGCTATGATGCAACAGCGTCGTTCTTTTAGACTTGTTGTTGCTAACCGACATTATGAGATTTCCGATGGGAAACTCATGGTTAGCAAGAATGGAGTTGCCGTATGACATTTATGTAGCTAAACTCAATTATGCATTATCTGCAAAGGATAATGAGTTTAGCTATACGCCCGTTTGAAAAGGAAAATTGGTAAGTATGACGAAATTAGGTGGAAATGTTGGTTGGAATTGTGGGTTGTTTCTCATGTAGAATAGAGAAACCCCCCACACATCCACCCGGTGAAATACCAACCCATTAAGCTATAGATAGGGTTCGTGATAAAATGTTGGGAGAAATCCTTGAGCATCTTTCGGACCTTAGCTGATGGACCGGTCGAGAAAAAAAATAGCATCTCAGGGCGCTGCCTCAGCGCAATAGTTCGCCTTTCTTATATCATGGGGAACATCATGCAAATGTTTTTGTAAAAAACCGGACTGTAAACGGAGACTGTTTCTGCTCTGTCCACGAAACACTGTCGATTATCAGCTGGTAACGGCATTTGGTGAGATCAGAGGTATTTTGTAACTTCAACAATACGAATATAAACGACGTTCACCAGGATTTGCAAACAACGGCCTTAACCGAGGCCCCGTTATACTTGTCAACTGACTCGATATATTTTGGTTTTTTTTTACGCTAACGCACACACAAAACGGGATTTTGTGCGACCGGGAGGAGAGGAAGAGGATAGAGAAGAGGTATCGATGTACATTGGTCTTAAATACCTGGACATCACAACGACGAGGAAACACATGATTAGGTAGAGCATTCCACATTCGTGTGGTTCGGCTAAAGAATGACTCTATGTTTATTTGTGCGCCTGAAATTGACTTTCAATGTGAATTGATGCGCATTTTCAGATTGACGCGTATCGCGGGAAAATTTCCGCAGAGGCGGAACACATTCAGCAAGTCCTGTTGAGAAACGACCGTGGTAATACCTATAGAAAAGAGATAGACATGATACGGTGCGCCTATGTTCTAACTACGGAATTGATCGACTCACAACTTGGTCCCCAGTAAGTTTCACTGCTTGTTTTTGCATCCTATCAAGGACATGTAGTGCACTTTTGGATGCACCTGACCAAATATGCTAGTTGAACTCCATTTTGGGATGAATATAGGTCTTGTTCATAGTGGCCTGGTTGGATGGAGTGAATAATTTTTTCCATCTCTTCGTCAACCCCATACATTGGCCGCACTTTTCGCAGCTTCAAATATGTGGTCATTCCAATTAAGAGTCGAATTAATGCTGGTGCCGAGGATTGATAGTTCCTTGGCTTTGTCGATGCAAGTTCCGTTCTTCGACAGTATATTTACTTTGGGGTTCGTCTTTGATGACAAGAGGCAGGACTATGTTTTCAAGGCATTGCATTCTACTCGGTTAGATAATCACCATTGAGGTCGGAATTCAATATATCAAGCATAACCTGCTGGTTGGTAATGGCATTCGAAGAATTTGGTCGCAAATGTTCATATGAGTATGAGAAACTCAACGTGCTATCATCAACAAACGAGTGAATTGGGTTTTGGGTAATTGATGAGAGATCATTTATAAAGATGAGGAAGAGAGTGGGTGAGAGTACAGAACCCTGGGGAACGCCTGTATTAATTTGATGGAAAACAGATATGACGCCGTTAAGAACCACTTGAATTGAACGACCAGAAATATAGTCACTTATTCATCGGATCAGGGAATTGCCCACTCCATATGAATGTAATTTTGATCAAAGGGCGGGATGCAAACTCTGTCAAAGGCTTTCGAGATATCCAGTGCAACAACTCTGCTTTCGCCGAGGTAGTGCATGGAATGGACCCACTTTTCGGTAAGGTACCCTGGTGCTACAAAAGCCATACTGGCCACGGAGGAGGTCATTTGATTCCAGATATTTCGAAAGTTGACGGTTGATAAGTGATTCCATTACTTTCGAGAGAATAGAAGTTAGTGCTATGCGTCGATAAGAAGAGAGGGACGATTTGTCGCCCTTTTCGGGATTTAGCAGAATTTTTGCTGACTTCCATCTACAATATTTGGGAATCGGCCAGTAGAATAAGACAAATGGAAGAGTTTCCGCGGTGATTTACCGAGTGAAGAGGAGCATCTCCTTAAGAGAATTGGGGGAATGCCATACGGACCAGGGGATTTGTTTGGGGTTAGCTCCTTGAGTGCCCGGGCAACGGTACGCGTTCGGAAGTGAATCTGGCTCATGGTGTGCTGCTTATGCTCAAGTTAAGGCGGAACAGATGTGGCATCAGGCAGGGTTGAGTTGGCTGTAAAACACGCAGGAAGTATTAATCACCCTATCGGAAGATGTTATAATTTTTGTAAATGGCGTCAATCATATTTGACATTTGTGAACTAGACATCATTTTTGATATTTGTGAGCTAGAAAAAATTGTAAAGGTCCAAATAAACATTTCCATCATTTAAAATAATTTTTTTTAATTAGTAAACAAAAAATTTAAAAACAAAATTGGATGATTAATTTTGCGCCACCCAGATTCACTTTCTCTATTGTACTGGTGACTGGTATATCATCGGCTATTAGTGAAGGAACGGATGAGGAGACCGAGTTTTGGATGTTTTTCACGAATGTCCAGACGTTTCTACTACCTGTCACAGAGTGTAGTATTGTCCCGGATATGACTTACACTCGAGGTTTCGTTTTAAGGAGGGATACGGATGGACTTTGCGTGTTCACGCGTTCAGATTTGATTTGACAAAGGGAGCAAGCATTGGAATCCAATAACTTGGACATCATTTGGATGACAATTGTACTGAAGACTTCTGTAAAATTTCTTTGCTATGTTTACCACTCCCCGTATGACGATTAACCAGCGACATTTTTCTAACATCTTTCACGTACCATTGACTGAATACAAATGAACCACTCAGCTACTGAGATTGTCGTTTTTGGCGACTTTAACATGCACAGCTCCACCTGATTAATACATTGTAACATTAATGACCGCAATTTGATTCAACTCGTGGAGGAACTTACACTAGTGCCGAATGACCGAAGTGACTCTGCAAAACACTAGATCTATATTTGTCATCCGAGCCAATCATTTATATTATTTATGAGAAAGTCAGATCATTGTTTGATATCGGTATATCCGCAATCGTTTACATCTCAAAGAAATAATCAACCTAAGTGTCTTCGCAAAGTAACGAAGTACAGGACCGCTGACTGGGATGATTTGCGAGATTTCTTCGCATCTTTTCCGTGGTCAGAGGTCTGCTTTGGAAACTTCGATGTTAGCACTTGTGTGGAGTCGGTCACGGAAATTATTCTTCTCGGCTTCACATTCCACGTTCTATCACGCGAAATTCATTCGATACACCTTGGCTTGATAGAAAGTGCGAGCAGATTGCGGCGGCACAAAATAGAGCCCAACTTCTTCTTCTCTACAAATCTTAAATTAGACTCGCGCTCGAATATTGTTCACTTATTGCGCGTCTCGCTATGCTTTCTCAGCAGTGAGGGAAGATCGATTAGGCCGAGAGCTAAAAACAAAAGACGTTTTTCATTTTTAATTGATTTATATCTTCTCATTGTGTTATGCTTTTTTTATTAATTATATAATATTTATTCTTAAGCAAAAGGCCCACTGTACTTTTGAGAGGTTGCGACCTTTTGTTTTGATTTCCTTTTTTTTTTAACCGGTACCTTCCCTATTGTAGTCTCAAATTAACTCTGCCCAATTCCCCGCACAACCACTCCCTTTTTACCCGAATTATCGAAGAAGAGTCAGAAACGATGCATTATATTCCTCACCACTTAGCATGACCTCAATTGCAAGTCATTTACCCTGCCACAGTTTCGCTCAGCCGGCTTTGACCCATATTGAGTGCAATTGCCCGACATGAGTCAATCGCTTTGCTTCATTGCTATTTCCACCTAAGCGATCTATTTGAACTACAG
Organism: Microdon myrmicae; assembly: GCA_963931805.1. Classification (NCBI taxonomy): domain Eukaryota; kingdom Metazoa; phylum Arthropoda; class Insecta; order Diptera; family Syrphidae; genus Microdon; species Microdon myrmicae. The sequence continues at coordinate 142,852,564 of OZ007498.1, read as the reverse complement.
TGGCCTTCGTTCAAGGATTTGTTTCGTCGCTTCGAATAACCGATGGCATTTCGGTATTACCCATATGCCTGTCTTTCGTGGGCATAAGCTTTTTTATGGGAATTCTCACCTCGTGTACAGTAATTGTCATTATCTGTTGCATCTTTGCAGGCGTTGTATTTTTACAAGCGTCGGCAATTGCCAGTGAATCTCCCATGCCAGGTGTGCGGTTTGTTTTTGGATATGAATGACGATATATGATACGATGCAAAAAATGTACTCGTAATTGGATATTGCATAGCATCGAGTGGGAAATGACTGCGCATCACAGATGGGCAATTAACGAGGAAACGATTAAGAGGGGATCGTGTGCGATATGATTGTCATGTGAAGTAGGATTTATGTAGTGGGATACTACACCTTGACTTAGTTGATAGCATATCGGGAGTTTGATCGAATACTCAGCGTTAACATCGGGAAGGTTATCGTCATCGCTTTCACATTAGAGGTGTAGGTTTATATTTATGTAAAGTTATGTTGTATTATTTGTTCTTAGTTAGAATTATTTAATTGTAAGTATTACTTGACGAATGGGGTGGGGTGGTCCGCCCTTGTTGTGGGTTATAGAGGACTATTTTCACAGTCGAAAACGAATCTGTCAAATCCCACTTAGCCGGTTGGTAACAGGGGGGGGGGGTTTAACGATAAACACAACTTGAATTAAAAATCACTCGTCGTTCTTAGGTGTGAGTCTATGTTTTTTAATTTTATCTTAATGGACACAACATTTATCTTTTTGTTTTATTTTTAAATTATACAACGTAACTTGGACATTTAAAAATTTACTTATGGTCTTTAAGAGCGACTCTGTTGTCATCTGTCTTTTTGGTTTTATTTTTCACTGACACAACTTAAACTTAGGACTTAAAAAACGTATGTCCGACATGAACTGCGGATGTCCGTTTCGTCCGAAATCTCACAAACAACTCCTCTTTTTTTTTCGTGGATCGAAGGAAACGTGTTATTTCTTCTTCTTTTTTTTCTCCTTCGCTGACCTCACACAAAATCCTTTGTATTCGGATCACTATTGTAAGCCAGCGATCTTTTGTTTGATCCTCCGGTAATTCCCATTAGGATCGACAATTACCATATATCATTAAACATTACTTGGGATTTTCAGTAATGTTTAGGATTGGTATTAACCACGGGTGTTTTCGATAATCGTATTTTGATGGACAAGGGTGACCAAGATATTTTGTGTATCGCAATGGTATTGTTGTCCAGCGAATTTATTCACAGACCGTCCTTTGTTCCATTTAGGAAACGTTCCATACAAGGGATCAGACGACTCTATAGTTTTATTCCCTAGCGATGTCGGTAAAGAATTTTTCTTAGCGGATTGATACATTAATCATCCCGATGGGGATTCACTTAATGTGATCCCAAATTGAATGGGGCTTCGCCCGGTATGAATGTTCGATTGGGTGGTCTTGGTACGTAACTAAGGCCCGTAGTGGACCTTTGTTTTACAAATATTATCACGGCGACTATTCCTTGGAGATTTTTCGTATTATTCCGTGGAATTTTAGTTTATTTGCGTCTCACAAGACAATCTGACGGATCCCACTAATTTGCGATTCATCTCTCAACGGCACGTACATCCGTGTATTAAAATTTGTTCCGTTACACAATGGGAAAGTTAAGAAAGTCCCTTCCCCCGTGTCCCTTCCTTTTTGTTTTTTACACTAACGCGCGTACAAAAGGGGATTTTGAAGTACCCTTAAATGTCAGAGCACAGTGCGAGCGGATAGAGAGGAGGTGGATAAGGAAAGGAGGTGTTGATGTATATTGGTCTTGAACGTCTGGACATCACAACGACCAGGAAACACATGATCAGGCAGAACATTCCACATTCGTGTGGTTCGGCTAACCAATGACCCTCTATGTTTATTTGTATGCCTAAAGTCCATTTTCAACGTGAACTGATGCGCATTTACAGATTGACGGGTATCCCGGAAAAATGTCTGAAGGGGCGGAACACATTCAGCAAGTTCAGTTGAGCAACGACCGTGGTAATACCTATAGAAAAGAGATAGGCATGATACGTTGCGCCTGTGTTCTAACGACGGAATTGATCGACTTACAGCTGAGTCCCCAATCAGTTTTACTGCTCCTGTCGAGCACGTGTAGTGCAGTTTCGGATGCGCCTGGCCAAATATGCGAGTTGAACTCCATTTTTGGACGAATACACGCCATGCAAATAGTGGCCAGGTTGGATGGAGTGAAGTATTTTTTGCATCTCTTAGGGAACCCTATACATTTGGCTGCACTTTTCGCAGCTTCAAATATGTGGTCATTCTAGTTAATAGTCGAATTAATTCGAATGCCGAGGATTGATAGTTCCTTGACTTTGTCGATACAAGTGCCGTAGACATGTCATATACAGTATATTTACTTTGGGGTTCGCCTTTGACCACAAGAGACAGCGCTTTGAAACCACCAAGAACCACTTGGATTGAACGGTCAGAAAGATAGTCTCTTATCCATTGGGTCAGGGGATTGTCCACTCCATATGAATGCAATTTGGACAAAAGGGCTGGATGCCAAACTCTGTCGAAGGCTTTTGAAATGTCCAATGCAACAACCTTGCTTTCACCGAGGTAGTGCATGGAATGGCTCCACTTTTCGGTAAGGTACGCCATCAGATCTCCTGTGGACCTGGTGCTACGAAAGCCATATTGGTGGTCATTGAGGAGGTGATTTGATTCCAGATATTTCGAAGGTTGAGGGCTGATAAGAAGTTAGTGCTATGGGTCGATAAGAAGAGAGGGATGATTTCTCACCCGTTTTTGGGAATTAGCTGAATGTTTGCTGACTTCCATCTATTTGGGAAACGGCCAGTAGAATAAGACAAATGGAAGAGTTTCCGCAGTGGTTTAGCGAGTCCTCTCTTCAAGAGGATTGGGGGAATGCCGTCTGGACCAGCGGATTTGTGTGCGTTTAGCTCTTTGAGTGCGCGAGCAACAGTACGCGTTCGGAAGCAAATCTGGCCCATGGTGTGCTGCTTATGCTCAAGTTGAGGTGGAACTGATGTGGTATCAGGCAGCGTTGAGTTGGCTGCAAAATGTGGAGCGAGTAGATTCGCCTTCTCTATTGCAGTCATCGACTATTAGCGATGGAATAGATGAAGAGACTGATTTTTGAATGTTTTTCACGAATACCCAGAAGCTTCTACTACCTGTGGGAAAGTGAAGTATTTTTTGTCTCACTCTCTGATTTCTGACTTGGCGCATTGAATATACGCGTTGCACCCATTTCTAGCTCTCTTAAATCTTTCCCGGTTTTCCTCAGTATTGTTTGATTTAAAAAACCGGAAGGTCAACTCTTTAGCCTTAATGGATTTTCTACACCCGGAATCGAACCACATATTTCTATTGGGTTGGATACGTGGTTCTTATGTTTTGGTTCCGGTGTCTCTGAGAGCCTTCCCCAGCTTCTTACCTTGTTCAGAACTCTGTGAAGCGTCAATGAAGGACACACAAGTTAGATTTTTTATTCTCCATCGTTATTTATTAAATATTAATTTAAAAATTAAATAAATAAAAAAAAATATTAAAAACAGGTGTTAATTTATGTTAATGCTAATGTTAATGCTATGGTTACTTCCTTACACAATCTATCGGTAGGTATTGTAGTATTAAATAATTGACACCAAAGTTAATTTAATTTAATGTGGATGTTGCTGTTGATTTCTCCATTCATCAGTATGTGTTAAAACGGAAGTTAAGTTAATTTAATGTGGATGTTGCTGTTGATTTCACAATCCATCGGTATGTATTAAATCATTAAATACTTGACACAAAAGTTAATTCAATTTAATGTCGATGTTGCTGTTGATTTCACAATCCATCGGTATGTATTAAATCATTAAATACTGGACACAAAAGTTAATTCAATTAATGATAATTTTTCCACAGTCCATACTCATTTAATATACATTTCAAACGCAAGTTAACTTCTCCCAAAAGTTAATTTCTTCACGGGGCAAAATATTTACTACATAAGCAACTTTCATCGGACGCACGCTCGAATCTTGCTTTTCTCCTGTTCGCCGTTCACAACCTAACTCCCCGGTGTTTAACTCCCAACTCACTGATTTTTATGTTTTACGTGGAGGACACGACCTGCCTCCACGGAATCTGGTTTAAGATTGATCATTTAAGAAATTTAAATTTCATCCAATCGTTCTGGTGACCAATAGGGGGTGAACTTCCATACATTGGTCCCAGCGAAAGGGCGCGAAACACACACACGACGACCGCTTTGGTCATTCGTGATGTGTGTCCATGTGTCTGCGAACCGAGGATCATACCATGCTAAGGGGAAAACAACATAGGAAATGCTTTGCAGCTGGTGAAAATTTCATGTACGGACGTTGCATGTTTATACGCTTTGGCACCGCGGACAGCATCTATGCTGATCGGGCACATATCGCTGGTGTCTTCAAAGCGTCGCTCTGTCGTGTGTGTATGCCACACTCGATTCCCTTTGGTAGCCAGTGGTGAGGTATGCTATTGCAGATTGAACGATCGACCAATGGGTCTGCTGATATGACTTGCCATGCACGTGTGTGGGAAAAATACTTTCTTCTTGTGTGCATGGACAAGTTCGAGGATTTATGTCGGTTACGTAATGTCGTAACCGAATTGAATTTCAGAAACATGCTACATTGTATGCAGGCATGTCCCAGAGGGAATGTTGATAGGTGCTAATGCATTGCTTGTCGTTCGGTTTAGCGACCGATATGGTCGCAGTGAAAAAAAAGAACGAATATCTCCTGCTTGTGTGCTGTGGCAATCGACAGGGGATATGAGCGCCGATATGATTTGAGTTTATATCGGTTGTTTGGTGTTACGACCGAATTGCTTTTTAGGCACATGATGCGTTTCACGCAATCATGCCTTGGTGCTAATGCTATCGAATTAGCGAAAATATGGTATATGTGGTTAGGAGACATTTTAAGTAGATAACTGAAAGGTGAGTAAATGTTTTCCATGGTTTATGCGTTTTAGGTGGAAGTTTTTGTATGACTAATTGCAAGGTAAGTAATGGCGTTCAAGTGGAACTGCCATAATACTTGTTTTTATGGGGTTTTATGGGTTTTTAGTGCTCTATGTAGCACTTTCTTACTAATTGATGGGAAGGTAAGTGGTGACGTTCAAAGGAACCGCCACAGATACTCTTTACTCTGTGTGGAATAAAGATCCACATGCCAAGTAGAATCGTGTCTGTTAATAAGTCCGCTATAGAGTCAACGTCGTTATTGAGGAAAAATAACGACCAATTTAACCTCCCAAAAACGTCGCTCAGTCCTTCCCAGTTGGCTTTTTCCTAGAACCATACTGTCCCTTTGAGAGCTTTATCATTAACGTTACTGTTGGTTAGAGGAAATTTAGCTGACACGACACAGTGGCCTGAAGTGGCCAAGGGCGAAGAAACTTCAATTGTGTATTTGTTTAGGTGCGAGGTGAGAAACAGGTCCAGTGTGTTGGCGAAATTACCATATATATCTGGTACCAGTGTTGGCTCATTGACAAGTTGAGTTAAACTATTTGAATCAGCAAAAAGCTGGACATATTGACCTTCAGGTGTTGTGTGTCCAGAGTGACGAAGCCACTGAGAGTTATGCACATTAAAATCACCCGCAATCACAATTACAGTGTGCGGACATAGGGTCAAGATCCTATTAATAGAATTAGACAGAGCATCAAATTCGTTAAAGGATGCGTTTCTATTCAAGTTTGGGCTTCTGTAAAGAAAACAGTAAGGTATGATATGCTTACGAACGTGAAATTTTAGCCAAGAGAAATTAAATTTTGGGTTGGAACAGAGCCCATATTGTGGCAGAAGCTGATAAGCAATATTATTTCGTATGTATGTGGCTATACCACGATGTGGTAGATTCAAATCGGAAATATCTGTATTAGTAATTACCTGGGTTTCGCTAAGTGTAAGGATAGTTGGTTTCTGGCTAGAAACATGGGCAGACACAGAAGAGAAATTGCATCTCAAGCTGCAAATGTTACACATCATCATCATCATCGGCACTACAACCGGGGGCCGGTCTTGGCCTTATTTAGCAAGTCCTGAGGCTTGTTAAATTTTCCATAATGATTTGTTTTTTTCCGGGCAAGGTTATTAGTCTTGCGCCAGAGGCTCCCCGACGGGGAATCGAACACCGATCTCCCGCGTCACAGGCGGGTATACTAACCACTATACTATCGAGGAGCCGAATGTTACACAAATCAACGCGAAATTCCCGCTCCATTGAAATGGTCCTACACAAAACCAATACCGTCTCGCGAAAGGATGCAAGTCGGGACCAGCAATAAATAAGCGAAAGCATCCACTACAGGTGTTATGCCCGTGTAGTAGGTACCTCACTAGATCCGTGCCGAAATCCAGGTCACATCCCTTCCATGATGAACATTATGCCATTCAGACACAAAAAACTCTCCAAACATTGTAAATCAATTGAGAGTATCCATGCCTGAGGGACACAAACAGAGGTGCGAAAAAAAGGAAAACAGACACAAGGGATGGAAAGGGTAGAGGGTTTTCCCGCACTGCACATCACTCGCGTGTATATTCTCGCATTTTTCACAGCACTAAGACGCGTGTGTGGAGATCCGTTTATATGTTTAGGATCCCCCAGTAAGACTTCTCGCGCGAACCGATAGTGCAATTGGGTATCTTATGTGTATTTAAGATTCCCAAAACGGATTGCACAATTGATCCGATAGTACGGATCACGAGGCAGAAGCGCACGTGCTGTCTCGTTGGTGGTTTTAAATCGACTTAGGTTAGAAACTCGCCTCTTTTGGTCAAATTCAACTTTATTGGCAAAGACGCTTATACAAAGTTTAATAATCGAAATATTCGCTATTGCTATCTTTTGCCTTCTATCGGGTAGATGTTGAATACTTTCGCGATAGAAACTTGGTGGTTTCGAAGCAAAATAGTCAATAAGTCATTTTCGTACATCTTCAACTTTCGTAAACTGTTGGTGTTTCAAATAAGATAACATCGATCTGAATAAGTGGTAAACAGAAGGAGCCAAGTCTAGAAATTTTGCCGCTTGCTAGACAACTTGTCAGCCTACGGAAAAGTTCAGTTTCTGGGTCGGTTTTGCTGTATGTGGACGAGCATTGTCAGGCAGCAACATCACTTTGGGGCCTCCTTAGTCCGTAAATGGTATTTTTCCTTTTAAAGCATCAATTAATTTCATCAATTGAGCTTGATAACATTCATCTGTAACAGTTTGACCGGGTTCCAGAAGCTCCTAGTAAATGACTCCTTTCCAATTCCACCAACCACAGAGTCTCACTTACTTGCCATGAATATTCGGTTTTGCAACTGGTGGTGATGACTGGCCTGGATCAACCCATGCTTTTCTGCGTTTAGGATTGTCGTGCAAAATCCACTTGTCATCACCCGCAACGATGTAGTGCAAATAATTCTTTCCTTTGTATCGAGGAAGAAAATTCACGCAAATGTCAACTCTTCGTTTTTTATTTCCTTCCGTTAGGTTATGAGGAATCCATTTTCGACCAGACTCCTTATCCCGCACCAAATAATCTAACCATCCACGCTCACCCACCCCAAACCCATACTACGCCTTTTTCGGAAAAAGAAGTCGTCCATACATAATTCTCCTTATAGAGTTACTTTTAACCCTAACCACGCCTCTCACAAAGTCTCTAAATCCCTAGGCTATCTTCCACCCTCGAATGACCGCAAGGATTTTCATCTAATAAAACTTGAAGTTCTTCGTCGTCCAATTTTTTTTGTGCACCTGGACCTCGAGAGCCCTCAAGGCAAAGATTTTCTTCACAAATCTTGCAAACCCCTTTTTACTGTTGAATGATTCACAGAATGTTCACCCAAAGTCGAACTAAACATTCCATAGCTTGAGCAGCACTTTTTTTTAGAATACAATGACGTAAATGTTGCTTATCGACATCCATCTCTTATACAACTGATGAACACGGAATAACCGATTGTAGATGACTGAAACTTAGTCATAAAAACAGCAGTGACTAAGCTACATATATCTAAAATGGAGAGTGAATTGGATGCGCTCAGGTCATTTATATATATAATCCTGTTTAAGCAAAAGTATGTATTCTGTGGTGGCGAATGTAACGAAATGCTTTCTTACTATTTGTTTTGGATCTTTTTTTGCTATAGTTTATGTTAAATTCATTTTAGTCAGAATATTAAAAGAATAGTTAATCTCCCCTACCATTCTTGTTAAGGAGCAATAATGATTAATAGATTAAAAAGACCAAGAGTACTAGGTGAAGGTTATTGCTGTTGCTTGGTTAATGTCCACTTTTTGCTTTGACTTGGTTAAGGGACATTGTAAGTCGCATCAACCTACTACGGCGATAACTGGCGTTGCTATGCAGCCGAAACCACTCATCAGCACTTGGCAGATGCATCATTTAAGAATATGTACTGCGTTGAACTACTTTGATGATGCTTCTAAAATTATACTCATTAGGGGCGGTTCCGTTTATATTCCCCTTCCTTACCAAGTAACGAATGCCAATGCAGTCATTCCCTCAGACACTTGGTGGTCTCAAATTGGTGGCCTATCGTTTCAATATGTCACTTACCACAGAACGATTCGAGGGAAAGACAAAAAGAACAAACATTGTTTGATTAACAAATCGAGAACTCAGAACGATGATCATGGTTTCCAACATCAGCCGAAAACCACAACTTAATGAAAGACTTGCAGCGCAGTAAATAAACATCCCCAACATCATAGTTTCTATTAAATAAATCGACCAGTCATTCTAATGTTGGTCCTTGCTAGAAATAAATTTCCCACTGAAACGAAAATGGGTACTCATTCTAAATGTTCATTTCCGAATTTAAATTATTTAAAGTACAGGGTTTGATGAAAAAACGGTATCTCGGCAAAGTCAAGTAATTAAATTATGAAAAATCGAATATCCTTCCGAGTGAACTTCCCCTTGAATTAGGCAAACTGGCAAATTTAAATGGGCCAAACCATGCCGTCGATTTCACCCCTTCCGTCTCGAGAAGGCCGGTACATGTTTATCAATTTAATTTCGTGGCCATCTTCGAAAATGAAGCTTAGTAAAAACAGACTGCTTCATTAGAATTCAAATAAAATTTAGGACAGTAAAGGATTACACGGAATGTATATGTTATCACAGAGAGTCGGTCCTAAGTCAAGAAGGATGGAAATGGATTTACATCAAACAGTTTACTGGGGGTGGGTAGACCATTGGGGACTTGACTTAGTCACTTTCAAATTTCCTTAACATAAATGCCGGATAATTGTATTTGTGCGATATTACACCCTAGGGAAATCTACTCCTCCCTGTTTGCGTTCTCTATAATTTTCAAAGGATAATTCCATTACGAGTGTATGGTGAGAATTTACTTGCTTCATAGTTTAGTGTGGTGTTAAATAATAACATCATCAATGGATTCTTCACTTATCTTTATCTAGAGTTCTGTTTGGGGAGTCTTGGAGAGATGAGATTATTTTTCAATTTCTTCTGTCTATCAATTTTTTCTGGTTCGGTTTGTTTTTTGTTGGTCTGGAAACAAAAATGTTACTCAGGGGACGGATTGAGATTAACGAGAGTATTAAATTCAACGAAAAGTGTTTTCGATCGGTTTGAAGGTCTTGATCAATAGAATAAAAATATAGTATCATCAGTTTACGTTTCGGTTCTTCATCCAAAAAAGTTGGCTAATTGCGGTTAAATTCATTGGGACAAGTTGAAATTCTATTCATTGGTTTCCTTATATTTTTTTAATAGACTTTATTCTATTAAGGTGGAAATTCTAAATACATTAAGAGCTGTGCAAATACAAACTCAGTTATAAAGTGGGTTGCATTTAAAACATACTTCAACGCATCCAATTGTTACATAATTAACAACGTTAATCACCCCGCTTTAAGTCATTGGAAATAATACCGCTAATTCGTGTCCTTATCCCAAGAAACCCACATCACATTCCTAAAAACAACATTTTCCTACATTGAAATAGCACATTATTAAAATCACATCATCCCTTACAACACAAAATCCTATACCAACAATGATTATTGTGGTCAAAACTTTCCATCCTATTTTACATAAGAAAACTGTCCACCCTTTTCATCTATAAATTCGCACGTGTCGCAATTCCTACTCTAATAGGAATGTTGACGTCCGGCGCCGTGCTTCCTCAGAAGGAACTTCTGTACGCGCAACAATCTTATTAGATATCTTGATTCTAGATTTGTTGTGATGGCTTTGGAATCAGATAACGCATATTCAGAAGGCCTTTTCCAAATCAAACTTTCTTTCCAGTATTTAATCAAAGATCGGTCTTTGATATTTGAAAGCGTTGTTTCCGATTAAGTGGTTGTTCTTAATAAGTATTTTCCACTGAGCTCATATAACCAGCCATTTTAAACATTTGTTTATATTATCGTTTATAGATTTTTTAGTTATGTTTATTTTTGAAATAAAAGTTAGTCGCCACAATCTGTAGGTTGTTACTTTAATATCACAATTCAAAAAAAACTCAAACTTCAACTCTCAAAAAAAAACCCAAAGTCTACTGAACTAACTGCTTCCGAATTCAAACTCACAACTAACTGAACTGATCTGCTCTCTTCCTCAACTGATTTTACAAATGAATTTTTCCTCTACTTATAGAACATTGTGTTCTAATTTACTGGAAATTATAAAATGAACAAAACACAAAATTTATCAAAGTCTCTGTGACTATTAAATTGAATAAAATTTGAACGAAAATCAAAGTTACTATGTTTTGAATGAATAAAAACGTGCAGGTTATTAAATGTGCTGTAACTGCTCTGTGAGTAGGGCGTTAGAATATACTCACAGCTAGGCCAGCTTGTCCTAAGAGGCGACTAAAGGCCGAGTGGTAGCCGGGGTCCCAACGCCCTGTGCGTTCGAGAAAAGGTTGGTTAGGTGGTAGTCGGTCCCAAGGTGAGATACCACCCCGTCATGCTGTACATTCCACGATATCGCCGAGAGAAATCTTCGACGGTGTTTCGAATGTGTGGCTGATGGCCCGGACTGACACGGGGATAAGTCATGATGGTGTCCTCTGATATAAAGAATTCCGGAGGTAAACTAGTCTCCCATTCGGATCTCCGGGGGGGACTATGTCAGGGGGAACATCATGTAAATATCATGATAAATAATGGAACTTTGAGAGGTTCGTCATCGCATAACCGGGCTAGCTCTCGAGGCTCGGCCCACGCTCGACTGGTGACGGCATTTTGTAACACCAGGGGCATCGGTTCACCAATACTAATGTAAACGCCGCCCACCAATATTTGCAAACAACGAAACCTGATATCCTTGCCCTAACTGAGACCCAGGTCGATTTGTCAACTGATTCGACATATCTTCGTTGCTCAGGATACGACTTACATTCGAGATTCCGTTTTAAGGGCGGAGTCTGCGTCTTCGCACGGTCCGATCTGGCTTGCCGGAGGATGGAGGCGTTGGAGCCCAATAATATGGACATCATATGGTTGAGGGTCGTGCTGAGGAATTCCGTTAAATTTCTTTGTTGTCTTTACCGCTCCCCGAATGAAGATCGACCGGCGACATTTTTCGAACATCTTTCACATACCGTCGACTGGATACAGATCAACCACTCAGCTTCTGAAATTGTTGTCCTTGCCGATTTTAATGTGCACAATTCCGACTGGCTGTTACATTCTAACAGAACCGACGAGGCTGGGAGGCTGGCGGAGATGTTTGCTGTAAGCCACAACTTGACTCAACTCGTGGGGGAGCCAACGCGAATACCGGATGCCCGGGGCGATTATGCGAACACCCTGGATCTGTTTTTGACATCCGAGCCGAGTATTTATACCGTAGAGGTTTCTGCGCCACTGGGAAACTCAGATCACTGCTTGGTATCTGTCGCGCAAGCACTTGCATACCAAGCGAATAACCGGCCTAGGCAGCTTCGCCATGTATGGAAATATGGGGCTGCTAACTGGGACGATATGCGAGATTTCTTCGCATCCTTTCCATGCTCCGAGGTGTGCTTCGGAAACTCCGATGTTAACGCTTGCGCGGAATCGGTGTCAGAGATTATTCTTCTGGGGATGGAGATGTATATTCCACATTCCATCAAACGAAGTTCATCTGATAAACCTTGGTTTGACAAAAAATGCGAGCTGATTACAGCGGCAAAAAATAGAGCTTTTAAGCAATGACGCTCCAATCCCACTGATGTTAACAGAACGAATTTTGTTAGAATCAGAAACGTGTGCAACCAGGCGATTGATACCGCGAAGAAAGCTCACAACGACAGGGTGATCAATAAGCTCCTTCGGTGCCCAACTGGTTCGCGCTCCTTCTGGTCAATGGCAAAGGCTGTCAGCGGTAACTTTGCTTCCTCCTCTTTCCCTCCGTTGGTGACAGACAGCGGGACGTTAGTCACGAATCCAAAGGATAAAGCTAATGTGTTCGCGAATTTATTTTCCGCGAATTCAAACCTCGATCCTGGCCTTTTGCAGCCACCTGTGATCTCGCCGGTACAATCTTTCATGCGGGATGTGAGATTTCGTCCGCGCACTATTCAACGCATTCTACGTGAACTGGATTGTAGGAAGGCAACCGGCCCGACGGAATACCAGCAATAGTCCCTAAGAACTGTGCTCCAGAACTATCGCCGGTTCTTAGCAGACTCTTCCGCTTATCTTATGCACGGAGGATCTTTCCTGCCTGCTGGAAAATCGCTAGCCAATCCCAAAGACGGGAAAAAAGTGTCTCCCACAAAATTACCGTCCGATAGCGTTACTGTCTATTTTATCTAAGGTAATGGAAAAAGTCATCAATACAGAGTTGGTTAAGTATTTGGAGTGCAACGGTCTTCTGAATGATCGTCAATACGGATTCCGTGGCAGGCGGTCCACGGGAGACCTTTTGACAATTATAACCGATATATGGAAATCTGCGATTGAACGGCATGGTGAGTCAAGGGCGGTCGCATTAGATATCTCCAAGGCTTTTGACCGCGTCTGGCACGGGGCATTGCTGAGCAAACTTTGTTCATATGGGCTTTCCCAACAGCTTTGCGACTGGACGAGGAGCTTCCTCGAGAATCGATCGATGCGGGTTGTTGTGGACGGCGAGTGTTCGGATCTGTATCCTGTTAATTCGGGGGTGCCCCAGGGTTCTATTTTGGCTCCAACCTTGTTCTTGCTTCACATAAATGATTTGTTGGAGACAACGGATAACAAAGTGTTCAGTTTTGCGGATGATAGTACGCTTGTTTCCTCCTTTTCGAGTGATCGGCCGATTGGTGCATCAACGTCGCACCAGCTGAGATGTAGACATTCAACGCAACGAAGACCCAGTATACAACATTCTCAAAGAAAACCGGATCATCGGTTCCACAGCTGATGATGAGTGGCCGGGCCCTCGAGGATGGAGAAAGTTTGAGATTGCTCGGCGTCACGGTCTGTGGGAATGTATCATGGCATAAACACGTATCGGGTATCGCCAGATCAGCTTCAGGAAAACTAGAGAAGAAATACTTTACTCCGGCCCAACTTCTTCTCCTATATAAATCTCAAATTAGACCCGCGCTCGAATATTGCTCTCATGTTTGGAGCTCGGCTCCTAAACATACCCTCGACCTACTTGAGAGCGTACAGAGACGAGCGATCCGCCTGATCGGGGACTCGGCGCTGACGTCGGGACTACAGTCGCTATCACAGCGAAGGCGCGTGGCCGACCTATGTCTGTTTTACAGATATTACCACGGGTGCTGTTCGTCGGAGATTCTTGGCATTGTTCCACGCAATTCGGTCTATATGCGCTCCACAAGACAATCCGACGGATCGCACCCGTTTGTGGTTCATCTCCCGACAGCGCGAACATCCCTGTATCAGAACTCGTTCCGTTACAGAGCGGGGAAGCTGTGGAACTCCCTTCCCACGCGAGTGTTCCCGGAGCGTTACAACCTGCAACTGTTCAAAAAGAACTGCAACAGTTATTTGATGGCATCTCGGGGCGCCCACTCGACGCTATAGGTTCGCCTCTCCCGAGAGAAGTCTAATAAAAAAAAAAAAAAAACTGGCTCGATATAGAATATTGTGAATGTTTATGAATGGTATGTATTAAGTGAGAATGTAATATATGTTAAAGGAAGTTTTTAAGGGTGTGTAAGGAGATTCAGTGTTAAATTTAATAAGGGTAGTATTCTGGAATACAACAGGAATTACAAAATGCTCTTAACGAGCACCCCAAATATCATATTACACAAATTCCTAACACTTCACTCTAAATCCACCATTTACCGCTATGGATAACGTACACTTAACGATTTTTTTGTATAGCGTTGGAATTGCGAATTCCAACCCCAAACTTAACAAATCGGTGGATGGTAAAGTGGGGTAAATCGAATCCTGATATATAAGCCCACGAATTGGCGAGAGTTGGTAATAAATTTCAGTGAGAGTGAGTCGTGTGTTCTCTGGTGCAATTAAAATAGTTGCCAATTTGATTAAAAAGTTAAATTTAATAAAGACAGAAATAAAAAGTTAACAATAAATCAAGACTCTGTAGTTTCAATTAAGAGAGGTAGGTTCTCTCCAAACAAAGTGTGCCGTGCGGTAAATGACGATTTTCCACTAAGGAAGGAGTAGAAAGGGAAAGGAAGAACGACCCAACCACGCAGGCGTACATTTTGTTCCATAAGACCCAATGCCCTAAGGAAACCGCCAGTACCACCAATTAATACCCAAAATATATTTAATTGTATGTGTAGGGTTTTTGGCGTTTCTGTTGTGTGTCGGCATGGACACAGGTTCACACAAAACTTACTATCCTTTACCGGTTCACTGTGCGATCACCTGACTCCGAACTCAAAGAACTAATAGTTAATTTGGACGAACGCAATTGGTATTTACTTCTTTATATCTCCGACAAACTTAAGCGTAACAATAGGTCTTATTGATTAACTGTTAACACAACTTGGGAGTAAATAGGTATTTATTGAAAGTAACAATTGATATTTGTAGTTTAACGTAACACAACTTGAAAGTCAGTAGGTATTTATTGAAAGTAACAATTGGTATTGATAGTTGAAGGTAACACAACTTGAAAGTCAATAGGTGTTTATTGAAAGTAACAATTAATATTTGTAGTTTAAAAGTTGAACTTCTTCAGCGGGCACACGATTTCGACTGACTTCTCGACGTTTTACGTGGAGGATGCGACTTGCCTCCACGGAATCCAAACTGCGATTAGATTATGCTGAAAATTAAATTTCATTCTGTTCGTCGACCAATAGGGGATGATCCGCCACATTGGTCGCAGCAAAGGGCGTGCACGCAGACAGGAGTGGTTACTTCGAACGCTCGTGCTGTGTCTCCATGAGCATGCCCGCAGCTGAGCCCGCTATCATGACAGGGAACATGGGACGCTTACCCGATCAGCAACTGCGTACAGCATTTAGTGAAGTTGCGTGAGTTAGCTGAAGCCATGAGCTTTTCAAAAGAACAGGCGGGATATATTTTGCACGATCTTTTTGACATGAAAATGCCATCGGTGCGATGGGTGCCACGTTTGCTGGCCGTCGACCAAAAATAGCAGCGCGTTGATGATTCAATGGGCGGTTTGGCGTTGTTGCAGCGTAACCGAGCCGACGTTTTCTGACGTTTCGTGACGATGAATGAAACATGGGTCCGTTACCATACGCCTGAGTCAAATAGGCAACCTGCAGAGTGGCTGAAAAGCCACAAAAGCCGACCAAAGAGGTGAACGCTCGGTCGGGAAGGCAATGGCCTTCGTTTTTTGAAATGCGCATGACATATCTTCGTCGATTACCTGCATAAGGGACGAACAGCCATAGTAGAGTATTATGCATCGCTACTGAAGAAACTGTAGGTGTGATAAGCCGACACTACCACAAGGGAACAAATCATCAAGAAAACACCGACTCGGCAAAAAGAAGACGTAGGGAAAAACGGAAAAAGCGGGATACACGCGTCGGCACGTGGAATGTTCGAACGTTATATAAACCAGGCGCGATACAGACGGTCTTAGAAAACGCGAAACAATATAAAGTGGACATCGTCGCGCTTCAGGAAGTTCGACTCACACATCAAGTAATCGAAACCAACGGGTTTACACTGGTGTATGGAGGTACCGATACACATAACCTCGGAACTGGCTTCCTCATAAGCAAGAAGATTACGCCCCATGTAAAGGATGTGCAATTCATTAATGACCGAATGTCGGTGCTAAAAATACAGGGCCCATGGTACAATTATGTATTTATAAACGTACACGCCCCAACAGAATCTACCGACAAAGAAACTAAGGACACATTCTACGAGACCCTAGTGGAAGTATTTGATGGGATCTCATCATTCGATGTTAAAGTCCTCCTCGGCGACCCCAATGCGAAAATTGGAAAGGAAGATATCTTCCAACCAACAATAGGCAAAGAAAACCTACATGACGTTTCAAATGATAATGGTATTCGAATTATCACGTTCGCAGCGTCAAAAGATCTGTTATTGAAAAGCACGATGTTCAAGCACAAGCAAATCCATAAAGCCACATGGATATCATCCCACGGCGTAACGCGTAACCAAATAGACCACTTCCTCATAGACAAAAGATACCACTCGAATATCCTTGACGTAAGATCATATAGAGGAGCAGATTGCGACTCCGATCACCTTCTAGTGATGGGAAAAATTAGAAGTCGGCTTGCAGCAAACCCACATGGACAGTCACGGGAGACGAGCAAAAAGTTCGAGATTGATAAACTAAAAGACCTACGTAAAAGGGCTGAATATCAAGACGAACTAACGAATAGATTCAGCATCTTGGAGAGTAACAGTAGTGAGGAAGAGGAAGCCAATAGTGTGGACACTAAATGGGCATCGATAAGAGACACAATCAAACAAGCAGCCCACGAGGTATTAGGATCTAAGAAAACAACTAAGTCCAAACCTTGATTTGACGATGACTGCAGGACAAAGATCGAAGAACGTAAACGCCTCCGAATGATCCACTTAGAAGCATATGATGAAGTCAACGCAGTAAGATACGCGACAATTCGGAAAGAAACAACTAGACTTTTCAAACGCAAAAAATGCGAATGGGAGAAGACTCGGATCGAAAAAATCATAGAAAATGCCAGAGCAAAGAACAGCAGAGATATGTATGCCGGCATAAATTCAATTATAAATGGCTACCGAGGGAGAGCCAAAATAATCCGAGACACAAACGGCTGCCCTGGTGACAGAAACAAAAAATATCGTGACAAGATGGAAGCAGTACTTTGAAAACCTGCTCAATGTGCGCACCCATCAACCACAAATAAACGCAGCAGACGTACATACAGCCGAGCCCCAGATCCCAGAGCCCTCTTTCGACGAAGTTGTAGACGCGATAAATCGACTGAAAAACAACGAGTCTCCCGGAATCGATTGCATACCGGCAGAGCTTGTGAAGCATGTAGGAGGGGCAACCGCTCGAAAGATCCACCAACTGGTTAAAATAATATGGGACAAGGAAGTCATTCCGGAAGAATGGAAAACCTCAATAGTCATCCCCATTTTCAAAAAAGGTGACAGATCTGACTGCGAAAATTACAGAGGAATATCATTGCTCCCAATCACATACAAAATATTAATAAATGTCATACTGGCCAGAATCACACCGTACGCAGAAGAAATATTAGGAGACTACCAATGCGGATTCCATCGGAACCGGTCAACAAGCGACCAGATGCTCACAATAAGGCAACTGCTGGAAAAGAAGTGGGAATACGGAGAGACGGTTCACCAGCTATTCGCTGACTTTAAAAAAGTCTAGGACTCAGTCGCAAGGCAAAGACTCTACCATATTGTGGTTGAGCTGGGTATCCCGAAAAAATATGCCGCGCTTATTCAAATTTGCATGAACGAAAACAAAGGGCGAGTAAGAATAGAAAACCACCTCTAAGAACCATTTGAAATCTTGGACGGACTAAAACAAGGGGATGGCCAGCGGGGGGTAAGAAGTAGGCGTGCCAGCGTATGGCACGGATTCACTTAAGTCCCCAACATTCGCCGTTTGTTTCTTCGCAAATTGATCATCAAAAGGGAAGGTTCATAAAAGGAAACACACTGGAGTAATTTTTATGTTAATGTTACTTTATTTGTTCTTTGTGATTCATTATATTTTAAAACAAGGTGTTGAAACAAGAAAAGCTTTCATTTTAACTATAGGGCGCACATGTATTTAGTTGAACCCCTTTGGGTGTGACAGTAATGTCTTACTCAGAAACAGTAATTTAGTTTCACTAATTAATTGTATTAAGCACATCCGAGCATAACTTCTTATTGACCGCTTGGGCTTTTTCGTTTGAAATCAATTCAATTTTGGATATGTATTAAAAGGAATAAATATAATGATACGCGAACAATTATACTTGAAACAACTTTTACACTTGACTTTTACAGAGTTGAAATTTGATTTTACCGACGCGACTGTCCACTGTGGAATATGACTAGCGACTGCCTGTGACAGTGGTTGGATTGTGGCTGATCTAAATTAGGGTTGAAATTCATATTTCTTTCTACACACAGGACAACCAAAAGAGACCACGCCTCTGCTCTCTCAACCTCACGGCCGTCAAAGTATGAGTAACTTTTGTTAATAGGGTAATTGACGGACATGAAGAATGTGAGAACAGAAAACATGATATGCTGTGATCTCGGGGTAGCTTTGGTTGTGTGTGGTGGTATCAGATGCAGCTACTGACATGACCTGGTGACCCAGTGGTACGGCTATGGTGTAGTCGGAGCACACTGAACCGTGGAAAGAAATACGAATGTGAGGAAAACCTAGCTGATGTTACTCCCCTGCAAAGAGAGATCATTGATCCCAAGCGAATGGGTGATCTGAGGGAAAGTCGATAGGACGCCGCTGATGTTTGGGAAATAATTCGCGTGAGAACCAGACTCTAAGACGCTGAAATTACCCCAGCTATTTTGCTATGATGCAACAGCGTCGTTCTTTTAGACTTGTTGTTGCTAACCGACATTATGAGATTTCCGATGGGAAACTCATGGTTAGCAAGAATGGAGTTGCCGTATAATAGTTATGTAGCTAAACTCAATTATGCATTATCTGCAAAGGATAATGAGTTTAGCTATACGTCCGTTTGAAATGTTTTACAGGGGAATACATATAAAGGAAATGGGTAACTATTACGCGCTGAAAGCGGTCGAAATTAGGTGGAAATGTTGGTTGGAATTGTGGGTTGTTTCTCATGTAGAATAGAGAAACCCCCCACAGGCCTCTCACCATGCCTTTTTAACCTTGTCCTCGAGTATGTTATCAGAAAGGTACAAGACGACAACACGGCCGGATCATCCCTGAACGGGGTCACACCAGTGCTCGCGTATGCGGATGACATCGCCGTTCTGGGCGATAATCTCGAAACTATAAGTAAAAACTGTGAAATCATCATGCAAGCAGCAGACGAGGTGGGCCTAGAAATAAACGAAGACAAAACGAAATACATGATTACGACGAGAGCAGGTGGACCTCAGAGAACACATATAAACGTCAGGGGCAAGATATTTGAAAATGTCAAAGAATTTAAATATCTGGGAACGATACTGACGACCAGAAACGAAACGTCAAAGGAAATTAACAAAAGACTACATTCCGGCAACGCTAGTTGGCATGCAGTCAGTAAACTATTAAAATCCAGACTGCTATCACGGAATATAAAGCTCCGTGTCTATAGAACCATAATCATGCCGATTGTTCTATACGGATGCGAAACATGAGCTCTCACAAAACGGGAAGAGAACAAATTCCGCGTATTCGAAAATAAAGTTTTAGGGGGTATATTTGGCGATAAATATGACGAGGAGTCAGGACAATGGAGGAAACTCCACAACCACGAATTGGAAGAGCTATACCGCAAACCTACAATAGTGAGAGTGATCAAGTCGCGAAGATTAAGATGGGCCGGACACGTAGCGCGAATGGCGATGATAGGACCGTACATAGAATTATTGACGGTAAACTAACGGGGAAGAGACCGACAGGACGGCCGCGACGGAGATGGGAGGACAATGTTAGATTGGACCTCGAGGACATCGGATCGGATGATCGAACGTGGAAGGAGAGCGCACAGGACAGGGAACAATGGGGGAGCCGAGTCGGTGAGGTCATGAACTTTAGGGTTCCTACAGGCCAGTAAATATATATATTGGAGAAACTGAAGAACGAAATAAAGAAAAAATGGACCCTTAGGGCGAAGAAAAAGTTCTGTACCAATACGATAACGCACCGTCATACAAGTCTTTTTCAAGTGATGGCCAAATTGGACCAATTACGATTTGAATTGGTTGCTCAGTCACCGTATTCTCCAGACTTGGTCCCCAGCGACTATTATCTGTTCTCAACGGTGGCTCCAGGGAAAGAGATTCAGATTGAATGAGGAAGTCATCGCGACAACCTAGGCGCATTTCGAAGGCTTGGACGTTTCGTACCACAGAGAGGGCATCGAAATATTGGAAATTTGCAATACCAAGTGTATCGCTCTCGAAGGGAAGTGCGTTGGATAATAAATACAGCTCTGGCCCAAAACCGCTTGTTTTCATTATGTCATTATCATCATCATTTCATCCTATGTCATCATCATCATCGGCACTACAACCGGGAGCCGGTCTTGACCTTATTTAGCAAGTCCTGAGGCTTGTTAAATTTTCCATAATGATTTGTTTTTTCCGGGCATGGTCATTAGTCTTGCGCCAGAGGGTCCCCGACGGAGAATCGAACCCCGGTCTCCTGCGTGACAGGCGGGTATACTAACCACTATACTCTCGAGGAGCCTTTTCAGCCTATTACTTCGTAATGTAATGGTATGCTTTTATAAAACCGGTGAATAACTGGTAAGTTTTTTTTCAGCAGGTTGTACTTTTGGTCGCTCTTTGATCTGTTTTGTCTACATCTATCTGTGGGGGTTCTTTTCCACTTGGTGGTGGTATATGTTCGGGTCTTTTGTATTATGTCACATGGATACAGGTTCACTAATGTTCCCGACGCGTTGTTCGAGCGGAACGCCAACCCGCCCGACTGCTGGTACTAACCGCACACTTCAGAAAAACAACTTAGGTCACTCGGTAACAAAAAGGTTCTTTATTTCTTTCAAACTTAATAATATGACTCCATTATTGACTACTTTTCTTATAGAATATGATTTAAAGTACAACACAGAACTTTAGTTTTCATTTCTTATGCTCCGTCGGTTAATGCTCACGCACCCAAAGTTGAATCTCGACTGACTTGCCAAGAGAGAAAATTGAATATCATCCCTCGCTCAGCGACCAATAGGAGAAGATCTCCGACACATTGGTCCCAGCGAGGTTGCGCACACACACGCGGTGATCACTTCGGTCGCTCATGCTGTGTGTCCATGAGTACACGAACCGTAGATATACAAATCCAACAAAGGGAAATATTACGAGAAATAGTTGCACCTGGCAAACCATCACGCAGACAGGAATTTGGATTTTCATAGGATGGCAACTGCGTATAGCATATATGCCGATCATGCACATATCGATGGCGACTCAAAGGGTCGAACTTTCGGATGTATATTTACATTAACGCGGATTCGGTTTCCCTTGGCGGACAATCGCAAGCTATGATGTGCCGGTCGACCTGCACGCAGATATTAACCCTTATGTCAATAACCGGGTACCCGGGTACCCATTTCGATTTTTTAAAATGTCAATTTGAAAGTAAAAAAAAAATTTTTTTTCATTGAAATTTCGTAATTATCATTCAGAAACGTTTGAATGGAGATGATCTAAGACATGGGACCGAAATTCGTCTACTAGGCCGAGCAATCGTGAAATTGCGACGAAATGATTACTGTCGGTAAAGTTGGTCATTGACATAAGGGTTAAACTGGGGAATCTTTCCTGCACGTGTGCGACGGAATTCATTAGGAGATATTATCATTTCCATGTTTCTGGTTTCATGTCGGTTATTTGTTTATCAGGAACATGATGCGTTGTATGCAGCCATGCCGCTGGGGAAAATGTTCGAAGATGCTAATGGTTTTAGGTGGCTTTGAAGGAAGTTTTTAGGTAATTAATAGAAAGGTAAGTAGTGGCGTTCAATGGAACCGCCACTTATCTACATTTAAGATGTATTGAGTCGTACAAGTTAAAATCGTTACCTCTAGCTTCATTTTCTAAGACAATGTGATACCGTTCTTAGATTATTATTTCTCTTAATTGACATATATTGAATTTGCTCTTAGTACTGTTAAAGCAGCAGGTAAATTTAGAAACACCTCGTACATTTCTTGATACGACCACCTTACAAACCTAACCTTGAGTTCACAATTATCATTTCCACATTTTCTAGTCATTCATTTCGCATTTGTCGCACTATTTCGAATGTTTAAATAATTCGGGTTCAGCTTTAACTCTATTCGGTAACTTTTCCTCTTGTCTTTTCTCCAATTGTGTTTAAACTCCTTACAATCGATGGTGTTCGTATCTCTCTATTTACCAAGTTTTATCCACCAACTCACTATTAAATGGTGGCCTTATCCATCAGGTAAGTGGCAACAATGGCACTTAGATAAATACCGACAAGTAAATGTTTACTCAGCCCACTAATTCTGCTTTTAATTTCTCTTCCTTGACAAGGAGATCTATCTATAGAATAGCGCTCAAATAGGAAGCTCACATTTCGTAAGCCTTACCCGCTCTATTGTGTGAACACAATTGATCGAATATCAATTGGAACGTCTCTCTTAAGGGATCGAAAAGCAAAACTCATTCGTTCATTGTTTTATAATTCATGCATCCGCACAATAATTGGACGGCTGACCCAATCCCACATAAAGCCGCATGGCAGAGTAACTTTGCAAACAACTTCTCAATCCTAAAATCCCGAATCTCGAAACCAATTTAACCATCAATCTCGGTTGATAAGCAGTTTGAATGAAAATATAATGCGCCGTTCGTGGGGAAGTCCTTTATGTAGTGTGTGCCGGGTCGTGCAAGTCTAGGTTTATTCAAAGTAAATCATCCAGGAGCAATGTACATACACAGAATAAATTGTGCATAACATAATCTTACTCTCCAAACACCCTTTGAATTCGACAACGTCGAAAACGGCAGCGACAAGAATCTAAGTACCACATTCTCACTCGTCATCATCAATCAAACCTGAAACGATGAATGGAGAAAGTCATGGGGAGCACCGAGGACTATAGGCATCTAGTTCTAGCTCAACTCAATCGGTTGTTGGCAAGTTGTACGCTTATTGGTATCTATTAAACATCATCTGGGAGAGCTCATGGTCGTTGTCCTTCGTCGTTTTTTGAGTTGCTTTGATGTCACACGCAAACGGCGTGTACTCCTTCTTGATGATACTCGAAACAGTTTAGCGTGGAAAATTGCTCATAGCCCGTCAAAAAGTCACGTCTTTCTTTGCATTCCTGTTCGCTAAACTGGTGTCATTATCTTTGAAGTCGTTTTAAACTCGGCAGAAGGGCTGTCAAACGAAAGGATACGAGAAATTTGCTTAGTCTACTGCTTACTTCTCTTCAATTTTCGATTCCTTTGCATGGACGAGTTTCAAAATCGTATCTACAAAGTTATGGGCAGCCACATCCCAGTCAGGAGTGGTTTGACTTTGATGCTTCTTGTGATGGATAAGCGCTGCGTTGACGGATTAAGATGAATCCTCGTTGACGTCCGGCTTACAGGACTTACCGCTCATTTCAATGGAGAGTGATTCATAAGTTTCTCTTGTTCATGTCGTTGTTTGTACTTTGCGTTGTTGGTCTGTTGCGGTCTTTTGTCGGGGTGTTATGTCTGAAATATAATCATCATCATTCATCAGGAGTTTGTTTTTTAACCTAACAAACGCCTTTCGCTTGGTTTATGAAACACCCGACAAAAGGTAAGAACATGTTTCTCGTTAATTTATCAAAGCATTAAAGGAGCAACTGGAATCAAGACAGAAAATATTGTTGCAACAAAATCAGTTGTGGGACGCCAACCAGAATACGTCGACTTGCCACTAGAGGGCTATAAATCTGCAGATCAATCCACCCGCTTCTGTTTGCACGCAGATCCTTCGTCAAAGTGACATATTTCATCAAATATCCTTATAATTGGGTAGAGATGAAGCGAGAGGATACCATTTTGTCCTCCAACGGGAATATGCTTGAGATTTATATTAATTTATTCCTGGATATAGAAATTTATTAGCTAGGCTCACGCCTTTGTGTATTTGATTATGTGTCGGTGCGCTTCTGACTTCTAAAGTCCCAACTGAACGTTCACGAGATAAGGCGGCTCCCAGTTTCGTTAGTTAATTAATTGTAGGAAACATGGCTCTTTGGTTGTGACATATCACACGCATGTCCTTATCGATAAGGAAACCTATTAATTTATGTGGCAGTTATACATAGAGGCATATAATTATCCTGTGATCCTTATCAGTGGGAGACGTGCATATTGTTTTGGATCTGAATATTTCGAGGATTTTGGATTAAATTTCCTACAAACAAGAACGTGGTTGATATTACGGGTATTGGAATTTTCTTATACTTGCCTGTCGTCAACTTGTCGGGCAGGACAAATTCAAGGAATGGATACGTTCAAAAGCGTCCGATAAATTTAGTGTCGGTTAATGGAGGTTTGATATAAATTAGGGTAAGATGTGAATATAACAATATTAAAGGGATTCTTCTGCTCTGCTGGCTTGGATCCAGGAAGTAATGTAAAATTTAGTCATCTACTTTTTAGGGTTTCCTTTTAGGGTTATCGTTAGGAATTACATATCTCAGTCCATTATGGCAATATCTGAATTTGAAGGGTGCGCATGGTTGAATGATTCTAATTTTGTACATATTCCTTTTTGGTTTTAAAATTTTTTGTATTAATTGGAAGAACAGGAACTTCCTTATTTTAATAAATCGTAAAACAAAAAGTATTCGAGCTATAATTTAAATTCTTTTTCCTTTGCTTAGAGCGAGATTTAGGGTTTTTTATAATTACTCCTTCAACATTATATCTTAAAGGTTGCCTTCGTTCTCGTCAATACAATAGAGAGTCGAAATCTCAAGTTTCATTCTACTTTGTCCAGCATGTCTGCCTCTATGTTGACAACAGTAGCGCGAATATTGTTCTTCAGTTCAGGGAAGGTCTTTGGACGAATAGTACGTCCCAAGTACTTAAGGGGGCATAGGCTGTCATGGGAAGAAAAAAGCTTTTGCTCAATTTTTATTTGTTGGAAAGAACGATTTAATATATTCATTTAACAATTTCTACATAATGTTTATTATCTTTTGAAGGATAACTCGTTATTTTTTTAATAAAAATATATTATTATACACAAAAGTTGTATATTATTCCTCGAGTCCTAGAAAAGGGACTTCTCGTGGACATTTGAAATCAGAAAGCTAGAGAGATTCCGTTAGTGGATTACTCAATCTTGGGGACGGAAGAAGGTTTTTGAAAACAATTATAAGTTATTATAAAGTATTCACTTTACTACTTCAAAAAAATTTACTTTAAAATATTCACTTTATTAATTCACCTTTGAACTAACTATTACTTTGGGCTGACAATTAATCACAAAATGTCTCACTTTTTATTTTTATTTTTGCAACATTTTTTATTTTCGTTTTATATATTTTTAGATTCTAAATTATATGCTAAGCAAAATATGCTTAAATTCTAGCTTAATATTATAATATTATAACTTACTGGTTCTACGTCCCCCGCGTGGTAGAAACCTTGACGTGGTGCGGGGGCTTAAACTACAATGAATCACTCACGCTATGCTGACGGAAGCATATGCTTCCAGTAGGGCCACCCATGTCCGACAGGCAAGCGAGGAGTAACACACAAAGATCTACCACCCCTAATCCAGGGTGTTACGCGTCACCGTGCCCATTGAATGGTTTGCAGCCAGGCGTATACCGGCTGTATTATAACGGCGCCTCTCTGACATCGGGTCGAATCAGAGCAGTAAGCAGACCTTACCATATCAAAACGGTGCTCTGATGTGGCGGACTATTTGAAACCCCAAGACTCGTGGGATCAAAAATGAATAACCAATATACAAAAAACAATCCCACGAAAAACCCGGTAGGCGTAGGTGTGATGAGCCGACACTACCATAAGGGAAAAAATCATCAAGAAAACACCGACTCGGCAAAAAGAAGACGTAGGGAAAAACGGAAAAAGCGGGATACACGCGTCGGCACGTGGAATGTTCGAACGTTATATAAACCAGGCGCGATACAGACGGTCTTAGAAAACGCGAAACAATATAAAATGGACATCGTCGCGCTTCAGAAAGTTCGACTCACACATCAAGTAATCGAAACCAACGGGTTTACACTGGTGTGTGGAGGTACCGATACACATAACCTCGGAACTGGCTTCCTCATAAGCAAGAAGATTACGCCCCATGTAAAGGATGTGCAATTCATTAATGACCAAATGACGATGCTAAAAATACAGGGCCCATGGTACAATTATGTATTTATAAACGTACACGCCCCAACAGAATCTACCGACAAAGAAACTAAGGACACATTCTACGAGACCCTAGTGGAAGTATTTGATGGGATCTCATCATTCGATGTTAAAGTCCTCCTCGGCGACCCCAATGCGAAAATTGGAAAGGAAGATATCTTCCAACCAACAATAGGCAAAGAAAACCTACATGACGTTTCAAATGATAATGGTATTCGAATTATCACGTTCGCAGCGTCAAAAGATCTGTTATTGAAAAGCACGATGTTCAAGCACAAGCAAATCCATAAAGCCACATGGATATCATCCCACGGCGTAACGCGTAACCAAATAGACCACTTCCTCATAGACAAAAGATACCACTCGAATATCCTTGACGTAAGATCATATAGAGGAGCAGATTGCGACTCCGATCACCTTCTAGTGATGGGAAAAATTAGAAGTCGGCTTGCAGCAAACCCACATGGACAGTCACGGGAGACGAGCAAAAAGTTCGAGATTGATAAACTAAAAGACCTACGTAAAAGGGCTGAATATCAAGACGAACTAACGAATAGATTCAGCATCTTGGAGAATAACAGTAGTGAGGAAGAGGAAGCCAGTAGTGTGGACACTAAATGGGCATCGATCAGAGACACAATCAAACAAACAGCCTAAGAAGTATTAGGATTTAAGAAAACAACTAAGTCCAAACCTTGGTTTGACGATGAGTGCAGGGCAAAGATCGAAGAACGTAACCGCCTCAGAATGATCCACTTAGAAGGATATGATGAAGTCAACGCAGTAAGATACGCGACAATTTGGAAAGAAACAACCAGACTTTTCAAACGCAAAAAAATGCGAATGGGAGAAGACTCGGATCGAAAAAATCATAGAAAATGGCAGAGCAAAGAACAGCAGAGATATGTATGCCGGCATAAATTCAATTAGAAATTGCTACCGAGGGAGAGCCAAAATAATCCGAGACACAAACGGCTGTCTGGTGACCGGAACAAAAAATATCGTGACAAGATGGAAGCAGTACTTTGAAAACCTGCTCAATGTGCGCACCCATCAACCACAAATAAACACACCAGGCGTACATACGACCCAGCCTCAGATTCCAGAGCCCTCTTTCGACGAAGTTGTAGACGCGATAAATCGACTGAAAAACAACAAGGCTCCCGGAATCGATTGCATACCGGCAGAGCTTGTGAAGCATGTAGGAGGGGCAACCGCTCGAAAGATCCACCAACTGGTTAAAATAATATGGGACAAGGAAGTCATTCCGGAAGAATGGAAAACCTCAATAGTCATCCCCATTTTCAAAAAAGGTGACAGATCTGACTGCGAAAATTACAGAGGAATATCATTGCTCCCAATCACATACAAAATATTAATAAATGTCATACTGGCCAGAATCACACCGTACGCAGAAGAAATATTAGGAGACTACCAATGCGGATTCCGTCGGAACCGGTCAACAACCGACCAGATGTTCACAATAAGGCTTTGGCGGAAATTTATTACGTATACTAGTTGATACTGGGGTGTTCCGCCGAACACCACTCCCAAAACAACGAAACAAACGAACGGAGCGAAAACAATGTCAAATGAAACTCCGAAAATATTTTGTTTTGTTTTATATTTGTTCTCTTTTTTATTTTAACGCTTCACTACACCGCACGTGCGATCACACTCGACGTCACTTTACTTTTCTTTTTTTTTTGAAAATTCCTACTCTGATCTTCAAACGCTCGAAGCTACTCTCCTAGTCCTCTGCCGATCGAAATCTAACTGACTATCTCCATCCGAAACCCAAAACCTGATACCGATCGTATCTACGTCTCCAGAAGAAATCTTTCATTTCATCCGCTAACAGAATTTTCCACAGTATCTGTTAGCGGCATGTTATTAATCATCATCATCATCGGCACTACAACCGGGAACCGGTCTTGGCCTTATTTAGCAAGTCCTGAGGCTTGTTAAATTTTCCATAATGATTTATTTTGTCTGGGCAAGGTCATTACTCTTGCGCCAGGGGCTCCCCGACGGGGAATCGAACCCCGGTCTCCCGGGTGACAAGCGGGTATACTAACCACTATACTATCGAGGAGCCCAATGTTATTAATGCCCATGGGAAATTTAGGTGCCTGAAAAGGAGAAAGTCCCTCGACGCATACATCCTTATATCATCATCACCATCCGTGGTGGTGATCGAAGTTCGGATCGACGCCTGTCGATTGTGTGCCGCCTCTATTTGCATAAAACATCTGGCGCGCACAACGGAGATGATTGTTCGGGCGTACAGCCCGTGGTTGTTTGCCTTTGTAAACACAACCGAATTCCATTAGATCCTTCTAATGGGTGTGAAATTTTTAGAAAGGAATCGTGGGACCGGAGTATTTCCTTTGGCGTTGGACTTGTAAATCTTCCGAATTATCTTGTTGCGATAATTACGGTTGTTTACAATTTTGGCCGCGGATAGGCGATATGCTTTCTTGCGTTTAGCTGCCAGCGTATGCATCCGTTGTTATTTATCTACCAAAAATGTAATTCCTGGTAAACATCGTGCAGATGCTTTGGGTGGAAGATTTATGGCCTGTAATCTGGAATTGTTTTTGCATACTATGAATGGATGCGTTGACTCGATGCTGAAAGTTTTTGAACGTTAAGTTCCTTGTTTTTTTGATGTCGGGTTCAACATTGTTTCAGCTTCCTATGCCCTTGTTACAGGCCTGATTAAGAGCTTTGGGGACACGTGTCTGTGGGCACGTGTACTGGATAAGGTAAGTAAGTTCCTTGAAGGTTTGGAACCTTACCTGGGCGGAATTGTGCGTTCGTAGGACGCTACAAGGCAACTCCTGGAAAAGAAATGGGAATACGGAGAGACGGTTCACCAGCTGTTCGTTGACTTCAAAAA
The DNA here is from genome assembly GCA_963931805.1 of Microdon myrmicae. Lineage (NCBI taxonomy): Eukaryota > Metazoa > Arthropoda > Insecta > Diptera > Syrphidae > Microdon > Microdon myrmicae. Next base: position 142,823,048 of record OZ007498.1, on the reverse strand, counting down.
AGTCTAGGACTCAGTCGCAAGGCAAAGACTCTACCACATTGTGTTTGAGCTGGGGATCCCGAAAAGATATGCCGACCTCATTCAAATTTGCATGAACGAAAACAAAGGGCGAGCTAGAATAGAAAACCACATCTCAGAACCATTTGAAATCCTGGACGGACTAACAACAGGGGATTGCCTCTCACCATGCCTTTTTAACCTTCTCCTCGAGTATGTTATCAAAAAGTTACAAGACGACAGCACGGCCGGATCATCCCTGAACGGGGTCACACAAGTGCTCGCGTATGCGGATGACATCGCCATTTTGGGCGATAATCTAGAAACTGTAAGTAAAAACAGTGAAATCATCATGCAAGCGGCAGAAGAGGTGGGCCTAGAAATAAACGAAGACAAAACGAAACACATGATCACGGCGAGAGCAGGTGGACCTCAGAGAACACATATAAACGTCAGGGGCAAGATATTTGAAAATGTCAAAGAATTTAAATATCTCGGAACGATACTGACGACCAGAAACCAAACGTCAAAGGAAATTAACAAAAGCCTACATTCCGGCAACGCTAGTTGGCATGCAGCGAGCAAACTATTAAAATCCAAACTGCTATCACGTAATATAAACCTCCCTGTCTATAGAACCATAATCATGCCGATTGCTCTATACGGATGCGAAACATGGGCTCTCACAAAATGGGAAGAGAACAAATTCGCGTATTCTAGAATAAAGTATTAAGGGGTATATTTGGCGGTAAATATGACGAGGAGTCAGGACAATGGAGGAAACTCCACAATCACGATTTGAAAGAGCTATACCCCAAACCTACAATAGTGAGAGTGATCAAGTCGCGAAGATTAAGATGGGCCGGACACGTAGCGCGATTGGGCGAGGATAGGACCGTTCATAGAATTCTTGACGGTAAACTAACGGGGAAGAGACCGGCAGGACGGCCGCGACGGAGATGGGAGGACAATGTTAGATTGGACCTCGAGGAGATCGGATCGGATGGCCGAACGTGGAAGGAGAGCGCACAGGACAGGGAACAATGGCGGAGCCGAGTCGGTGAGGTCATGAACTTCCGGGTTCCCAGAGGCCAATAAATAATAAAAAAAAATAACTGGTTCTACGCAGAGGTTCTAAGCTAAAATTACATGACTATTGTGTCGTATGCCTTTCGCCCAAAGAACTTTGTTTGTCGCTGTATTTATGACTATTTGGATGACAAAAAAAAATTAGGATAGCTTTGTCGAATTTTTTTTCTTTTAACTTAAAATTTAAATTCCCCTTTTTTTTAAAGAATAAACTTAAATCTTATACTACCCTAATTCTAGAAAAGCTAAGTCTGTGTAAGCTGGCTGATGATGCAGTTATTCCGCCAACATTGGTTTTCAGGCCTTTATTTCCCATTCAACCACGAGAACTGTTGTTTTTTTGTTTTATCTCCACATTTATTTAACAAACACTAAACCAATGCACAGTGTCAGAGGTTGAAAACGACGGTCAAAGTACGTGAATATGAACGCGTTCAAGAAACTGCATATCATGTTACTGGGGCAAGGTGGGCCAATGTGTTCTCTGAACTTTTCTTGTATAAAATACCTTTCCACATGGTGCCTCGGCGTCAAGAGCGCATGACACAGTGCATCGTTTTGCTCTAGGTTCGAGTTGACGTCAGTGAGAAGTTTGATTAATGGGTGGACTGCGCTACTTGATCCCGTTCAGGAGGTGGATATTCATGCGGTGCCTCATTATTCGTTCCAAAATTTTCCCGACGTTGGAATGGAGGAAAATTAGTCTTAAGCTGAAAATTTCGAATTTCCTTTTGGTTTCAGAATGGGGATAATTTTCCTGAGTTTTTACGCCTTAGGAAAGTATCTAATGAGGCAATGGTTGAATATAATACTCATATGTTCGATGGACGTGTTGGACAATCTTCTGCTTAAGTGGTTTGTTACATTGTCAAAAACAGCTGATTTTTTAGGTTGTAGTTCCTTAACAAACTCCTCCATTTCCTCTTTGTTAGTGAAGGTTTAAGGCTGTGGCCAATGGCTGGATTTTCAGCGTTGAAGTGTGGGGTATGTGGTCGTGCCACCGGCATGGGTGCGAGTTCTATCTCGTCCCACTAACACTCCGCTGTTCGACAAGGTTCCGCCAAACAGAATTGTCACTTCACTAAAAGGAAGGAAACTGTTCACCACATCCAGCACTTTGAATAAAACACACGGATTTAATGTTCGAATGAACCTTTCTTTATTGTTCTTTATCTTTAACAGATTTGCAATGAGCAACCGGAGGAGGCAATTATTATTTAATTGTTCTGTATGGGAGACGACACTCACCGAATACATTTTTGTGACACGCGACTCTCGACTCGACAGCGTAAAAAGTATGAACACGACTCCGGGGCGTGTGCACTCCGATGCACACGCTAAATGGGGGTGGACGACGATCGCTCCGGTTAGTGGTTGGAATAAGACTCAGCGATATTAATTCGCTATCAAAAGAAATTCGGGCAGTGAGTGGCTCTCTTAAATTAAGGTACACATGTGTGTGTGTGAACATTGGTTCATTCATGGGACGAAACCATGAGAACGAATCTAAAACAAAGAAAAGGCATAATGTGCATCCATGCGATGTGAGTTCGGCTAAGCAAACAAGCCGAATCTCATTGGATGTTAATTGGGTTTTTGTTTGCTCATGCCTTGAGGTCATGAGAAACGGATCCAGGGAAATTAAAAGACAAAGAGACCGTATAGATCGTTGTCTAGGATGTGCATCGCGTCTAAATAAATAGACGACGATGCATGGAAGAAATGGTGTTAAAAGAAAATATGGGGCGAGGGCATCATAAAAGTCTTAGATGAATGATGCCCTTGTGTAAATAGCCGAATAACCATTAGAAGGAGGTGCTACAATACTTTATACAACGAGAATTGTATATCGTATCTTGGGCCGGTGGCTGAAACGAATCCCTTGCTTGCATTTGAATATGCAGGGAAATTCGTTTGTGGGAAACGGATTCTATATTTGCATTGTTTATGCTTTGAATTCAATCCGGTGGCTATGCGCGAAGTCGATGATTCTTTGGAGATTCAAACAAAGGAGCATTTCAGAGTAATGTGCTTGCAGATGTATCGATAGTTGCAAGTTATTGCGAAGCAATTCAGATGGTAACACAAAGACGGTTTTTATAACATCTATGCCAATTGTATATGGCATCTAAGGCGACTCAAGTGTCGAACTCTAGTGTGAGTGTTTACATTAAACGAGAATTCGGATCTTGGTCGTTAATGCAGAGATGCATTGATGCCTGCGTGAATGCCCTTCTGGGAGAAATTCTTTACAGGAATTCCTAGGTAATGCGTATGTATTATTGGGATCTGTGATTAATTTGGATACATTTCTTATAGGGAATTTTTGGATTCGAATGAATGAATGAAGGTAAGAATTCTTTTCCAGAAGCTTTTTGTTTCGGATTCATGATTATATGCTCGGGGAGAATCTATTACATCGTCTAGTACTCTCCCCGACACATATTCACCACACATGCCAGCAACACGATGACAGTGGCGAAACTGTCAAGTAATGCATTCTTTACTGTTGTTGGTGCTAAAATAATTACTGTCACATATTTGTGTTTTGGTGCTGGAACAAAGGAATTGGATTTGATTAAAACAGGAATTAAATTTTGCTTTCGCGCGCCACCATGTGGCTTTTTCATAAATAAAATTCAACCATAGACTTAACAACATTAATAATTGAATTAACTCGCACGCCACCATGTGGCTGTTAAATTTGTAAGAACTGTTAGTGTTCAATAAATGAAGAACTTTCCATAGTCGAGCGTTGTCTGGTGTACACTGAATTCTTTTCGTTCGTGAACTTATAAACCTAGTGAATTAAACAATTGTTTAAACATAAATATTGACTTTGGGTGACAACAACATAAGGAACACAAACACATTCGTCAAATACATCCGTTCAGCGCGGATGTCTGGATTCGCTGCTAAAACCCAGGAACAACAAGTTCAGCTTGAGATCAACAGGTATTGCTGTGCCCTTCATTTAAATACAAATTTAGTTTCAGGCAACGTTGGTTTCATCAGGCAACGTGCTCACGTCGCAATTCCCGGAATGACATTCCTCGTTCGGCGGACCAACATCATATAGGATCTCGGCTGACGACATTCCTAGTCAGGATCGAGAGACACAACATTTTAAATAAATAAATTTGATAAGCTTGATGCGTGAAGCATTTAGAGGTGCTTAATGCGATTGCATTAGCAGAAAATTATGATGGCTGGGTAGTAGTTATGGGGGTTCTTCGGGTACGTGTACAGTGGGGTTTGGCGGAACCGCCACGGAAAGGTTTGGGGCTTAGGGCCAGTACATTGGCTCAACGTGTTAGGCAAGCGCTACCGCTATCCTGGCTCTAAGTGTTGATTGGATTATTTCGACTTCAGTGATGTTGAACTATTTCCACGATTCGACCCACCTGCTTACTTCTTTGAATGCTCGACCCGGTCTTTATAGATGAAAGGCGGTGATGGAAGTTTTTATCGACCCATTCGGACACCTGGTATCTTATTATATTTTTTAGTAAAAAAATCTGTAGTGAGAGTCCCTTCTACTCACCTGAAGTGTGACTTCGGCTACGATGGAATGTGGCAGTTGTTTTTGGCATTCTCCCAGCTTTTATATTGTCTGGGAGATGTGATTATTTCTGAACAGAGTTGACTTCAATAGCCTTGGCTATGCCCGAGTTAAAGCCCAGCATTGGCTGATTTGGGGGGTGGGAGCGAACATACAGGCAAAGCCACTGATTCCTTTCAACCCGGCGAAGGCCAGAACGATCCTTGTCTCTGTTCAATCCAAGTTGACATGTATTGTCCACGTGACACCCCTGGATAGCTAGTTTAGCGGTCTCCAAGTAGTGAACCAATGCATGCAGCGACATCCGGAGAAAGGTTGGCCCAAGGCTAATAACTTTCCCGGAAAAATGAATTATAATGGACGATTTAACAAGTCTCGGATATGGACCGGATACCGGTGGAGAGATTTGCTTAATAAGGCCAAGACCCGATCCCGGTTGTAGTGACGATGATGATGATGATGATTCGCTGAACTAGTTCCATATTGGAGAAGGTGTAGGACCGGTGGAATGTTAAGGTTTATATCATTTAAAAATCTTTGCCAGTCGATGTTTTTGAACGGTCGCCATTTCCGTGGCTCATTTATCTCAATGTCCAATTATTGAGGTTCGTTTTGAGGAGAACCCCGTGGTGGTTCGAGGAAAAAGCCTTCGTCTTCATATTAATGTCCTGGCTTAGCAGTGTGGTGAGACAAACTAGAGGTCAAGATTAGAAAAACCGTACGGATACGTCAAATCATCAGTACAGAGGCGTTTTATGTCAGGATGGATCGTCTAGTCTAGTCTAGTCTAGTTCTCGTCTAGTTAAAGTGCAACTCTACCATTGGGATTGATAATAGTGACCGTATGTTTCGTGTTCAGATGACCACCTGTTATAATTCGTTCATATTGCTGTGTCATGTTTTGGATCTTATTAAGGTTGTTCCTGAGACTTTGCGCGAGTTAAAGCAAGGTTCCGTGAAGTGAAAGAGAAAATATATTTTTTGGTTGTTTCGGCTATCTCGTCTCCACAACTCCCTTTTTTCCTTTTAAACACTTACACTAGACAGTATAAAGAGAAGATCATGTATGTGCTCTTGGATTAACACGTGTATTATAGAGCAGGATTCTGTGTACCAAATTCCTAATATACGCTAGGCTTCTTATAGGAGGGAAAATAACTTTTTGTTTATTTGTGCGTTTGTTTCTTTTTAGATTGTCTTCTCCTTTGTATGGATGTTTTTACATAATAAGAGTGCATGGGAATTGTAGATTCGTGATAATTCTCTGTATCAGGATGATGTGTCATATTCCTTATGATTAGAGTCATGGAGATGTGATAATTATTTGTATTAGAACGATGAGTCATGTTCTTTATGATTATGGTTACGATGTGTTAACTGGCGCTTACATCGGTATGTACGCCTATCCTGGAGGTAATGTCTCCGATGTATTTCATCGTATCATGAATGGAGTGTTTAGAGTAATCACCTTTTTTGGAATCGGAACTGGTTATGTATGGATATCACTACTCCTGGGCCAGTGGTTTTTTAATTTTTTTTTTTTTTTCATTTTGGCAACATTTCTTATTTTCTTTTTATATTCTTAATTACTAAATTATATGCTAGACGAAAAATGCTTAAATTCTAGCTTAATTATCTTATACTATAACTTACTGGTCCTACGCAGACGTTCTAACAGAACTTTGTTTGGGGCTGAATTTATGACTGACTATTTGGATGACGCTCTAAGCTAAACATTACATGAATATTGCATAATTTCGGCGACAGAACTTTGTTTGTGGCGGTATTTATGACTATTTATATGACAAAGAAAAATTAGGAAAACTTTGTGTCGATTTTTTTTTGTTTTTTCTTAAGATTTAACTTATTTCAATTAATTAATTTTTTTTTTAATTTTATTTAAAAGAACTTAACTTGAATCTTATACTACCCTAATTCTAAAAAGGATAAGTCTGTTTAAGACGGCTGATAATACTGTTATTCTATCGACATTGGTTTCTAGGTCTTTATTTGTCATTCAACCACCAGAACTGTTGATGTTGTTTAATATTATCGTCCCGGTCTCTGTGGGAGATAGCCCTGCTGAAGCGGCAGAGCTCTATTTCGGTGCGCGTTACTTCCCGGTCGTAGCACCATCTGCTTACATGATAGATCAGCGGAATTCCGGACCCATCCTGTGTAAGCCCATTCATGTCCAAATCAAGGAACCCCTCTGGTGGAACAAAGCTGTTGCGACGCACGCTCTCATAGTACAAGTATTTGCATAATCATCATCATCATCATCATCATCATCGGCACTACAACCGGGAGCCAGTCTTGGCCTTATTTAGCAAGTCCTGAGGCTTGTTAAATATTTCCCGCGTGACAGGAGGGTATACTAACCACTATACTATCGATGAGCCTAATTTGCATAATAAGCCCCGAAAATTAGGTCATTGGACGAGCTTACTGTTCTCGCAATATGTCCTCTGATTTGATCATAAAATTATCCACCCTATTTATGTAGGCTTCATTATATAAAGTCTCATTTGATAAGCGCTTTTTATAGTCCGATTCCGGCTTATATCGAATAATCTGCGACAACTTGTCAGACACTTCCTTTCGAACACCCGAATCTTTTCCATCAAATTTGGACCTATATTAAACCATACGGGACAACCATATATTGGCCTGATTAGCGTCATGTAGCATATGACTTTTACCCTACTGTCAAGTTGGCTACTGTGAAATAACCTCCTTGTCATAGCAAAAGTTTTCCTCACTTTGACCGAAGCAGTCTCTAGATGTCTGTTGAAATACGGATATTGATCTAGCCAGATGCCAATGTATTTAACTACACTCTTGGTTTCCAGTTTATCTTCATGCGGTCCCACGATAACTAACTTTCGCCAGTTTTTCCTTATGTCGTTCGTGGCTTTATATAATGGAGTTCTAAATAGGATGGCTTCACATTTATGGAAGTTGATCTTAAGTTTCTAGTCATCGCAATAGCGCTACACGTTGTTGAAGTCTCGCTGTATTAAACTATTTATGATCTCAGCTTTCGGAGCTGTTCTGTAAATTATGAGATCGTGTGCGTACGCAATAGCCCGCGTGAGTGCATCTAATAAGTCGCTAATGTAAATGTTAAAAAGAATCGTAGAAAGTACCGCGCCCTGTTGCAAGCCATTCTTGATATTATGCGTTTTATTATTTTTATTCACATTACCAGTTTTGACCACGAACCTCCTGTCCTTTAACATATCGTAAAGTACATATAGTAAAAGCTTATGTATGCCATGTCTGACCAGTTTGTAATATAACCCTTCGATCCAGGCGGTATCAAAGGCTTTTTCCAAGTCGATCAGACAGGCCCCTGTGCATTGGTTCCTACATTTATTCCATTGTATGTCAGAGACCAGTTTAGCTGCGGCACGTGTCGTTTCATGACCCGCCTTAAAGCCAAACTTGTTATTCGGAATAATGTTTTTCTAGTCTACTCATTTTAGCAGAGCTTTGTTAATAGTCTTTTCAAATACTTTACTGATGCTTTGGAGTAAACTTATCGAACGCATGCTCATTGGGTTTGTACAGTCTTTGCCCGTTTTTGAGGTGGGCTGTATGATTGCCGTTTTCCAACGCGCGGGAAAGTATGCATTATCCAACGCGTTGTTAAACAGGACCGTGTATATATCTATAGCTATTGGGGGCAGGTTATTGAGTACGATGTTAGGTACTTCATATATTTCCACTGACATTTTGCTTCTCAATGAGTCGAATATACCCTGGAACCCTTCCCTCGTAATTAAAAGATTATTAGCCCTACCATTGGCATTAATCTCAATTGACAAATTATCGTCACTGAATTGGAAATAATCCAAATGATCATGGGCGAATGATTTGTGATTGATTAATAATCTTAAAAACATGTTTGTTTTCCTTTTAATACTCGAACTCTGAAACACATGAAACTGAAATTAGGGATTTGCAGTGGAAGCGTAATATTTGGTAGAGAATGCTTTCAAACACTTTGGGGATGTGGGAGAGTTTGGTGATGGGACGATCGTTTGAGATATCCCATTTGGGTCCCTTTTTATGCACAGGCGTGATAAACGATGTTTTCCAAATATTAGGAAACTTACCTTGAGAGGGCGACAGCTTGAAAATGACCGAAAGAGGGGAAGAGAGAACGGAGGAGCATTTTTTTAGGAATATAGCGGGGAGACCATCAGGCCTCGGGGTGAATTCGTCTTTGAGTTCAGTTAGTTTGTTTTCTATCATCGGTGGATCTATAAATTGCGAAAGAAATGGACCATGGTAAGTAATTGAAATAGGTAATGTAGGGAACGAAAGAATCGTCAGTGAAGGATTGTCTGAAAAATGAGCCAATCTCGTGTGAATCCGTTGAGGTTTCCAAGTTATAAGAGAGGGAGGTGGGATAATCATCGGATTTACGTTTGTGATTGACAAATTGGAAAAACGTTTTAGGGTCATTTATTAGGTTAGCCTGAGTGTTTTTTTTTTGGTAAAGGACATCGTAGAGAGCATCGTTGAGTTGTATATAATTACCAAGGTAATTGGAGCAGACGTAAACGGAGCGATTACGGAGAAGGTAGCTCACAGCTTGTTCCGTTTATTACACAACGAACGAATTTCACGATATAGCCAAGGAGGTGAGGAGGTAGGATTTTTGCGCCTGGAATAGGGAACGTAAAGGGAAATTGATTTAAAGATTTCGGCATAAAGATAGGTGGGAGCATCTTCTACCGTCTAATGATCGAAATTGAATGACATTTTCTTGAGGTGGCCAATAATGAGGCGATGGTTCGCTTTGTGGAAGTCATGTGAGTAAATGTTACGGGATGGGCTGGACCGCGCTGAAGAATTATGAAAGAAATATAGGGTAAGAGGGGGGTGTTGATTGTCGATGGTGGAGAGAACAGAGGGAGGGGGGGTTACTGAGGAATTAGTAGGGTCCGTCGTGAAAATAAGGTCTAGTTGTCTGCCTAGGTGGTTTGCGACATTACTAACTTGATATAGGCTTGAATAAGTTACGTGGTCAATGAAGAGGCATTCCTTAGCGCTGGATGGGGTCGTGATGTAGAAGGAATGATCCTCTGACCAAGTCCATTGTAGGTGTGGGAGATTAAAGTCGCCAAAAACAACGACCGGATGATGTTCAACCAGTTGGGCGGTTATCTCGGCTTTCTTACCGCCGATGGCTAATTTACACATGTTAGCCATTTGTTGCAATTCGCAAACTGCGAATACACTCGCTTCAGGTATGGTTAATTTATCCTTTTGAGGTTGGAATCTATGTTGTCGTCTTTATTCGTCGTTTTTACTCTTTCGTCGTCGTCTTTATTCTATTTTTGCCGTCTTTATTCTTTCGTCGTCGTCTTTATTCCTCCGTTGTCGTCTTTATTCCTTCGATCAAATCTCGGTTGAGCCCCTAAATGTGGTATACAAATATTCACTTTATTAATTTAAACATATTCACTTTATTGATACTTCTTAGAACTAACTATTACTTTGAGCTGATAATTAATCACAAACTGTCTTTTTATTTTCACATGTATCTGCCTATCAAGAGTGGTTTACTCTGGTTGACTGTGAATTATAAGACTAAACAAAATTCGGCCTGTCTCCATTGTCGCGATGTGACTGTGAACTATAAGTTTATCTCAAATTCACCCCCACAATTTCCATTCCACAATAGGAATTTTGTTTTGATTAGATATTCGTTGACAGCGTATGTTACATGGGGTCGTGCATAATTCTGATGCAATTTCTAATCGACGAGATCTGGTTGCATATTCGGGCTGTGATCTCGTGGCGTTTCTAACAGTATAAGCAAATAGTGAACAGTATACAAGCAAATAGTGAAGAACACTGGCAGGAAATTCGAATAAGCAAAGCATCAGAGCCATATATCATAGCGATAACATAACAATTCCACATTAGCTGAGTGTACTTGAGTTTAGAAATCGAATTCGTACACGCGGCAGTGGCCGATGCGTTGAGCTTTGGTTATATATTTCAGTGATTCTAACCGTGATAGCGTCGGTTCGAATCACGCGCTCTTCACTATCATCACAAACGCTGTAATCTTTTCTGTACATTTTTCTGTAAAGTGTATATTGTAGCGAGCTTAGGGTTCGCTGGATTAATTATTTTTAATAAATAAGATCGGTTAAATCGATTTTGACTTAATCTAACATAGTCCGTTAATAACAACCGTTACTTTTACCGTACACTTAACGATTTCTTTACTTATCGCATTCGTACTTATCGCGTCTTTTACTGTTTACTTCTCACTTATTACTTGTCTCCATGATCTGTGTGCGACGTATTTATACCGTTTCCTCACATTCTGATTCGCTGTTTCGTTTCCGTCCGTTCCATAGCCTTGAATGTTCTATTGTTCATAGTCTCCAGTTTTCCACTACTTTATAGAATATTCTAGTACTTTGTTCCGGACTTTCTCGAATATTCTAATACTGATGGTCATATGCGTCACAATATTTATTTATTTATTCGGCTTAATACAAGCTAATTACACTAAATATAATTGTTATAAACTATCTTAAAACTAATGTAGTAATTCAAAAAAAAAAGAAAATTATATAAGGTATATATATAATTCAAAAAACATATAATTAAAAAAAATTAAATAAGAAAAAAAATAACGAGGGAGAAGAGGACTTCGGGGTAGGGGAGGTAGGAGCCTGGAGAAGAGCGAGTGTACGTGGGGGTGGCAAATGTGGCATCTGTGAGACAGCGAACAGTGAACGGCATATGCGTTGGAATAAGTACGGGTTGTGAGGGGATAGACTGTGGGCGGGGTAAGGTCAGGGGGGGAAAGAGAGGAGACGGAGTTTGAGTGCAGTAGATGAAAGGTGGAAATCGGAGGGGGTAGGGTAAGAGTTTGCCCACCTCAGCATTCACGAAAAGGGTTCATTAGAGCCGTAAGAAGTGTGCTGGGTGGGCTGATAGAAGAGATGAGAGTTTCGCAGGTTACGGAGGTTAGTGTGAAGTGCAATGATGGAGAGCAAGCTTGGGCAGTTGATTGCGCCTGAAAGGATATCGGAATGAGTTCTGCGCTCCTCAAGTGTGTTGAGGTTAATCAGATGGAGCCGGCACATGAATGGGGGGGGGGGGGGGGGGTCCGAGGGGTCGGCGGCGTTTGCAGGAGAAGGTGATGGAGTGACATTTGACAGCGTTGAGATCAAGGCAGTTATTCCGGCACCAAGTTGAGAAGCAGTCGAGATCCGCTTGAAGAAGTGAGGAGTAGAGAGGAGAGATTATCGTAGGTAGGATCGATCTTTCAGATAAGAAGATAACCATTTGATCAATGGGGGTTCGAAACCTAGGGAGGACAGCTTAAAAATGATGAGATTATGGGAGATTTTGTCAAAGGCCTTGCTGAAATCGGTGGTGATTACATCGACATCGGTGCCATTCTCTAAGGCTCCGAGAGTGTGGGATGAGAACTCGATCAGATTGGTTGTGGTCGACCTACCCCACAAGGAAACCATGCTGGTTGGGTGAGATGATGGATTTACAACGGAAAGATAACGCATCGTAAAGAATCCCTTCGAACAGTTTAGGGATTAGAGACAGTTTGACGATTGGACGGTAGTTGCCTATATCGTTTTTAGGTCCATTTTTATGTATGGGGGTGACATAGGAGGATTTCCAGATACTAGGGAAGATACCTTGTGAGATGGATAGATTGAATATCTTTGAAATCGGGAGAGAAAGAGAAGAGGAACATTTCTTTAAAAAAACAGCTAGGAGTCCATCAGGTCCAGGGCTGAACTCGTCTTTGAGTAAGTTTAATTTCTCCTCAACTACGTGATGCTGAATAATTTGAGGGGCGAAGGGGTCGAGGGAGATTTCAGGCAAGTCATTGAAAGCCGACGGATTGGGTTCGAAGGAGATGTCTGTGAAGGATTTATTGAAAAACGAAGCGAACAGGTTGGCAATAGTTAGGGGGTCGGTGGAAGTAGTCGCGTCATAAGAGAGGGAGTTAGGAAAGGCGTCGGATTTACGTTTATAATTTATAAAGTGGAAGAAAGATTTGGGGTCTTTGATTAAATTGGATTGTGTTTTGGTAAGGTATTTGGAGTAGAGGGAGTTGTAGAGTTCGGAAAATTTATAAAAGGAACCGAGATAGTTGGAGTAGTTTTGGATGGAACGCGTTTTGAGGAAACTGTTCGACAAGAGTGGGGAGTGTGCGATTGTACCATGGGGACGATGAAACCGATGACCTGTGACGAGAATAGGGGACATGTAGGGTGATGGCATAGTAGATTTCCTTATAGAGAGTGGCAGTAGCTTCTTCTATCCCCAAATGATCAAAGCGAAACGCTGTTTTGCTAGGATGCTCATTTAGAAGGCGGAAGTTAGCTTTATGGAAGTTGTAGGAAAAGCTGTCGTGAGGTAGAGAGGGCTGGGTTTCATGATCAAGATATAGGGATAAGAGCAGCGGTGGGTGGTAATTATCAATGGTAGAGAGGGCGTGTGGACTAGGGGCGACTGAGGACTTGTGTGGGTCCGTTGTGAACACGAGGTCCAGTTGTCTCCCCAGATGATTTGAGACATAGCTTATTTGATGGAGGCATGAGTCGGTGAGACCGGTTATAAAAATACGTTCCTTGGAACTAGTCGGGTTTGAGACGTAGACGGCTTGTTCGTCAACCACTGTCCACTGGAGATGGGGGAGGTAAAAATCGCAAAGAACGATGATATCGTCTAGGGAGGTGCTCAACTCGGTTAGGTTATCTACCGCTTCTATTGCGAGTTCGTATGACACAACGGCTCATGAAGGAGGTATATAGAAACAGATAATGAAAAGAGATTTAGGGCGCTTGTCGATTTTTATTTCAACGAAGTCAAGATCCGGAGAAGAAGAGATGGCAATTAGTGACGAAGCGAGTCTATTATGAGTTTTAGTAGTTGTGTCAATACGAGCATCTTACCGTTAGACGCGGATCAATACTTGTCAGCTCAGTCCATGTGTTAATTGTTTCTTCCGTAAGAACTGTGATAAGTTTTCTCGGATTTCCTTTCAATTCACTCAATTCCCTGCCCCTTTGAAATGACTCTTGACATCTAAAACACATTTTTTACTCATGATAACATTGATAACCGCCGTGCTTCATAAGTATTGGTAGATGTTAACACAATGTTTTATCGTTTACTGTTGCTTGCATAACGCAAACATCACTAAATTTTAGATGCGAGCTTTTACACATATATGCCGTTCTTTTTTGAACGCCCTTCGTAAATATTGAGAATAAAATTGATGACAAACTGTAGTTCGTATTGATTTATGTGCTTCCTTGTTACTTTGATATTTTTCTACGCTCTCTCATAGGGTTTCGTGCTTGTTACATTTCTTTGTTTTTTGTCGCTGTTTATATATTAAGACTTCAGACGATCCCCTTGCTAACGCTTAGTATAATGATAAAGGATTAGCATTCGATATTGATAAACCTCATGTTTACTTTTGCTGAAGGTGTCTTATGAAGTTATTTCTCTGAAGACCACATCTATTGGAAACCTGGTTCTTGGCTAAGTTTCCTTTGCTTGATCCACACAACTTTATTGATACCATATAACTTTGAATCGCTTCTTCTATTTATTTGTGCTTATGAAAGAGTCCAATTCGCTTAAGGATAATCCCCATCAGCGACGAACGATAGTGTTCTTCTTAAGAGTGAACTTATTTTCTCTATCGGTCGTCCTTTTATCTATCCATTTTATATCATTGAAGGTTGTTAAATTAATTACTCCACCCTTTTCTAAAAGCTATCTATACCACATTAAATCCTTCGATGTGTAGCAATATCCCTTGCCATAGTCGTATTTTCCTTGCTTCCAAGTAGAACGTACTTGATTCAGTATTAGAAAATCTAGCCTGAGGAAAACTTGGTTTCTAGGTCAAATGAATTCAGATTCTAAGTTAATAAATTAGTATTTCCCTCAAGTATTTGATTGGACACGTGCCGACTTAACCCTGTCGAGGCGCAAATAACCATCAGGACCAATAACATTCGGCTCTCAGCCTGTTATGGCATCGAAGTAATTGCAAATCAAAAGACTCATAGTGAATGTATTAGGTTGAGTACCGAATGTCCCTGTGATTGATGATGGCGTTGGGTTTATTTCGAATTCAAATCAGGAAGCTCACCCCATTCCTGCAACAGTCATCAGTCCAAACTAATACCACGTAACTTTTAGATTTCAATAAGTCAATTGCGGTGTAGTACTCTTCTCGACTGCAGCGAGCATGGTGTGTGCTTTAGAGTCCTTGCTCATTTTGCTCGTTTATTTTCTCGCTTTCTTTCTCTCTGTCGATTGCCAACGGTACCAACAGTGCCAACGGTGTCACTGAGGTGCTTTTCCTGTTTCTTCCCTTTTACCGAGAGTCCTTTGTGTCTCGGGCGTGCTTGGATATATACACACGTGACATAGAAAATGACGCAAACCCCGGCAGGGAAGAATGGAAATTGCAGCTAGAAGCATCACTTACATGGTTCGTTGGTGTTAAAACAACACCCTCGTTGTTTGCCTTGCTTTTCGTCCTCACACCGCCCCAAAGCGTAGCCTCGTCGCACCGGTAAGGAATATTCAGTGATGTGCTGGTATACTCTGATAATTGGAATCAGGGCCAGCAACACATGGGGGTTTTCCAATCAGAAAGGTTACTCCAGGTCTGGATCAGCAGGGTCAGAGATATCGAAGTTTAAAAAAATCACCGATTGTTTGTCGTTTTTCACCGTGGCCTTAGACGAAGCATAGGAGTGGTGTTTCCGATAACTCGAAAAAAAGTGTTACCACTGGAAAAATGGTGAAATTTAACTTGAGAAATCGAAGGTTGCTCTAAAATTCACTCCCGAAGCAAAATGTATACCCAAGAATCGAAGATTGATTGAGGTGCGGACTTCTTTTTAGTGCTTCATCAGCGCGTTGTTCTCTAGTCTCTGCGGATTCGTAGTGTTGGTTCTTTCCTGTGGCTTTTTCTGGTTTTGTTTTACGCTGGATTGTCTTGTGAATATCGGGTGACAATGTGAATACAATTTGGGCACAAAAAATTCGAGGCAGATAAGTGAAGAGCAATAAAAATGATGTATAGCCCTGAATGTTTAATGATGCTGTGGTATAGTACCCTCGAGACATGGCAACCGGATAAGAATGAGCTATGGATTGAAAGGGGAGGATTTGTGAGTCGATACTTTCGGGAATGTCCTTCCAGTCATGATTATTTATGATCTGTGTCTACGTTGTCAATGTTTAACAAACTGTGAGTTTTCCGTTCAGAACGAACGGTCTGACAAGTTGAAAGAGATTGCGGTGGTGCTAGATCAACAATTGATTGCTGCAGGAACGAGTCAATTTAGTTTGTCAACAATGCACCTCGTGAAAAGTTACGTGCGACAAGATTCCAACGATATTTAGGGCGACATTACGCGGGTTGTAAAATGTGTCATGGATTAATGCCGACATCATTAGCCCCTCGGTGAAAAGAAAATTGTTGCTGCTTCAGAGTAATTAAGATGTTTCTCGCTCGAAATAATGCCGGCGCCACTAGGCACAAGAAAATAATTTGTGATCATCGTCTTCTCACACTGGATTTTACATCTTTAGTTTTACTTCGTGCCCGTACTAAATAAATTCTGGAATAAGGGTAATCAGGACGTGCCTATCGGCTCTAGCGACAGCCAGTCTTGCTCATAATCCCATTTGTTAATTGAGGAAACACCGGCGGCAATTAAGTTTAAAATAAAGTGAAAGCATGGAGTACTTTTATCTTTGAAGAAAGAACAAGTGGCTTAAAAATACAATTTGTGGGTAATTAAATCCGATAACAATGAGATGATCATCCACAGACAAAGGAGGAGTAATCAATTTGATTGAAAATATTTTTTTAAACTACTAATAATGCCATTCTCGAGTAACCGTTTTCTGCATCTTCAGTAAATTGGATAGAATGACAAGAATAGTTCAAATTGATTCAAATTCATGAACTGGGGTTGTTATAACATTTTTAAAAACTGACAGTTTGCAATGCCGGTTAACGTTCAAAACTTAGGTGGAAACAAAAATACTACCGTGGTTCCTAAAACTGAATTGTATCATCAATTATCGAGGAGGAGAAATATTTTTGACAGGTCATGGTGTTGGCAAAGTTTTATACTTTCAGATAGAGTGTTTTTGCTTTCGTGTTTGAGAACTTAGCGCCAAGAAACAGAATTTTTATGTTTTTAGTTGCATTTACCTCAAATACGCGTTTAATTAATGTATACAGGGGACAAATAAATACCAAGATTCGAAGCATGTCCAATAAATTAGTGGCGGCATCTATGCCTTTATATTGGCTTATGAAAAATGACATTCCGCTTTCCAGAATTCTGCTTCAATCGGATGATAAATAGAGAATTTGTGCCCGTTCTTCAAAAGCAATTCTTCTTTTTCGACCAAGTTGAAATTCTATGTTAATATTGAAAAAAGATTGGTTATAAAATGCTCCTCAATAGTATACTGGTTAGTATACCCGCCTGTCACGCGGGAGACCGGGGTTCGATTCCTCGTCGGGGAGCCTCTGGCGCAAGACTAATGACCTTGCCCAAAAAAAAAAAACAAATCATTATGGAAAATTTAACAAGCCTCAGGACTTGCTAAATAAGGCCAAGACCGGTTCTAGGTTGTAGTGCCGATGATGATGATGATGATAAAATGTTACTAGCAAATATACGACGAAGATTGTTTGAATAGAGAAAATGTTTTTATTTTGCATTAACTGTTGTGGATCCGCCCTAAGCTGCATGCTCTATGCGATTGTAGCGCCGGACCGGGTGTTACGAGTAAAGGGCAAATGAATTCACGCCTTAATGCGCTCACTCTACTTCTGACAATTACACCAGACCGAGTGCGCTTTTTGCTACAGCAAGTCTTAATAAGAATGTAATTTTGTATTCGTTGAATAAATAATACCCTTCGGACGAGGAGTCGCCCGTTCATTTAATTTCCTGCTATAAGAGGTTATGTGCCCAGGCTTAAACATCGTCTGGATATTCAAAATTGGAAATCGAAAAGACGAGAAGACAACATGGAAAACACATGCGGAAATATAACCTCACTGCAAACAAAATGGACGGTCAAGCTACGAACATAATGCCCATACAAATGCTAACCAGAGAAAATTATGATACTTGGAGACTAAATCATGACAAAAATCAGAACGTGGGCTCACGCAAGCGGTGAAAGAGCGAAACCGGAAGCAGCCGAAAATTTGCAAGCGTAGAAAGACGAGGACGAAAAGGCGAAAGCCGATTTGTATCTCGCTGTTGGCGACGCCGAACTCAGGCAAATTAGATACTGCGAAACAGCCCGAGAAATTTGGTTGAAACTGGAAGCAATTATCGAATCGAAAGGACCGGCGAAAAGGGCATCATTGTGGAAACGGCTAATGAATCATCGACTCAACGAAGGCGGAGATGTACAACGACACGTCGACGAATTCTCCGAAATGGTCGACAAAATGTCCGAATTATCCGTACAAGTCAGCATTGAACTACAATCGATCATGCTTTTACACAGTCTGCGGAGAGCTACGAGAAGTTTAGATGCGCTATCGAGTCGAGAGACGAGTTACCTTCGCCGGAACATCTGAAAATTAAAATCCTCGACGAAAGCGCGACGAGAAGACAACGCAGCCGGCCGAAGACCAAGCAATCTTCGCGAGAAATGGAACGTCGAATTGTAAAAAGACTACGACTAAAGCGTCCAGCAAGTCCGTCGATAAATCGGATGATCAACGTACCGGCGGACTATTCAAATACAAATGCCATAGATGTCACCAAATCGGTCACAAGGCCATAAATTGTCCGGAGAGGGCCGAACGAAACGCGAAACATCCCGAAAACAAAGAAAAAGCCGCAATCGGCGAAGAAATTTCCTTCCTAACTTCCCACACAGACGCAGATTCTTGCTTTGCAGGGAACGTTCAGAAAAACGATACGTGGTGTCTCGATATTGGATGCACATCACACCTATGCCACGACAAGGACGTATTCGAAAAAATCGCAAGTGCTGGAAATTTAAAGATCAATCTGGCAAATTATGGCTCCACCGACGTAAAAGTGAAAGGAACCGTAAAAATCGCGGCATCTGACGGAGACACTCGGTTCATACGTCTGGAAAACGCACTGCACGTACCCGACCTGCGTAACAATCTCGTCTCGGTCGCGAAGATCACGGACGCCGGAAACAGCGTGACGTTCACGCGCGAAGGAGCTACAATCCAAAGCAACCATGGTTCTGTGGGGCTTCTCAGGGCCCGAAGAACCTCGCATCATTTTTAACCCCATAAAAATCCTATAAACCCCATATCTACCCTTAAGTCGAATCCTTGGCAAGATCACACAACCTTGCTATAGTATTCACCACAGTCCTAAAATGGCTGAAAACAATTCGGTTATCCCCTTGGATAACCGTCATAAATATCCCATCATAGCCGAGGAGCTTTTCCTCTACACCCGGCATGTCATTTTTACCCTTTATTTACAGACCCATCGGCCGATCGCCCTATCGACGATATACAGCGTAGCCATCGTTGGCTACCTGCAAGCAATCGAGCGTTATTTAAAATAACACACACTCGATTCATCGACCGACGAAATGTTACATTCTTGGCAGAATCAAAGTGTACACAAACACTGTCGCCATGCCCATTTAGCGTCCAGAAATACATGCCGGGCTATTTGCTGGCTTGCACATCTACAAGCCAGATTTCTAATAGCCCTGCATTAGGACATAATGAGTGGGATAATCCCAAAGACCAATAAACCTTTTTTCTAGTTGCTATGGCGAGCGATCTTCTGTGAATTTTACATCACAGAAGACCCAATTGCCGCCGCCAGCATTGTTCCATTATGCTACCCGAAACACTTCTGTCTATCCGATGTAGACAAAAGAAAACATTTTCGTCCAGGCGGCAATTTCCTACACAAATAATGTAGTCGAAAAGATTCATGCTCTCAGGCAGCCTTGGGTTTTTGCCGATATTTTATTACCATCATGGGAAAACCATTTTCATGATTTATGACTGCATTTTCTGCCAGTTTCAATACCCGTCCCTGTATTTACCAAATGTGTATTGGAATTTCCCTGGTACACCAGAGGTATCCGATACTACAAGGAATGTTGAGGGCGATTTCTTCGAGAAGTCTGATAATAACCTTTGCGGTACACGCACCTTTCTTTCAAGTCGGATTGGATCGTGGTAGAACATACCCCTATCGAGTCGTTTCGTGCAGGACTGTAATTGAGTTCGACTGTAATAGTTTAGTCGATGTCCTTTTTTCCGATTGTAATATTGTCGTGCGTGCTTGTAATGTAAAAATCAAACTATCTGTTAAATGTCTAGTGCAATCGACATCATTGCCCAGTATTGTCGAGCGTGTTTCATTGATAATCATCAGTTGTACTGAAGGTTAAGAACGTTGATTAGTGATTTTATTGTTTGTGCTGCAACCTCGAGTAACCAGATGTGAAGGAATCTTGCAACCATTATATTGTAAAGTTAGTACATCAGTGAATTCAATAAAAGTAACATTTTACAACCGAACAATTATACTTGTGTTTCGTTTTCTTATTCGTTTGTCCTCTCCCGGTGGTCGATCACTTTCGTCAGTTTTTACGTGTTGTTAGTGAATCAGCGCCGTACGCCGGTGCACTCTACAACAAAGCACCACAGTTCTACGATCGCAGTAGCAGATCGGAAAGGAGATCTCTATTTTCTCCGCGAATCCGGAAAAGAATCGATCTGCGACCTGTCGACGGGAACGCGCAACCCTTTAATAACCGTTTGGCACCAGAGATTCGGCCACCTTAACTGGCGCGATCTCTTGGAGATGAGCGAAAGGGGGATAGTGCCCGGGCTTGACCTAAAAGACGACGGAACCACAAATACGTGCGAGATTTGTTCAAGAAATCGCACCGAAGCGGAAAATTATTGGATATCGTCCATGCCGACGTATGCGGACCGATGAGAGACGAATCAAGGGACAAAGCTAGGTACTTTCTCACGCTAACCGACGACTACTCTGGTTGGACAGAAGTAGGGTTTCTGGAAAAGAAAGGCGACGTCTTGAAGTTTTTTAAGGAATTCAAGGCTCTCGTCGAGAATAAATCAGGACGAAGAATTAAATGGATGCAATGTGACAACGGACGAGAGTTCTGTAACGAAGAATTCCACAGATTCTTGAAGGGAGAGGGAATTGCGCGAAAACTCACGACGCCATACACTCCCCAGTTAAATGGAGTAGTGGAAAGGAAAAACCGCACGCTCTTGGAAATGGCGCGTTGCATGTTGACGCAATCGAAGGTCTCAACCTCATTTTGGGCAGAAGCGATCGCCACAGCAAACATCGTAAGAAATCGATGCATTACAGAGACGCTAGGAGGTAAAACCCCTTACGAATTATGGCACGGAAAACGGCCGAACGTGAAGAACATGCGAACTTTCGGAGAGACAGCATATGTGTTGGATAAAACTCCCGGAAAAGGGAAGCTGGAACCGCGGGGTATGAAATGCGTTTTTCTCGGATACGACGAATCTGAATCGAGTTTCAAATCACAATCCCGCGGGAGTATCACTGCCGAATTTCTTTGAACCTCACCTAGGTGGGGACCACGATGGGGAATCGAGAAATGAATCGCAGGAACACGACGATCCCACGGGAAAAAGGGACGAGATCACCGAAACGATCAGAAGAGCTCCGGGTAGACCTAGAAAGATTCTCAACGGACGACCCGGTCGCCCGCGAAAATTGTATCGAATCACGCAAGAAGACGAGGATCCTCGCGGATAGAGCGGGGATGAGATCGACCGAACTCTCGACGACGAGGAGTCGTACATCTCGGACGGCCTGGAGCAAATTTAGCCAGTCTTCACTCGGACAAAGAAGAGTGGTTGGACGCCATCGTCGAAGAAGTCAAATGCTTAATCAAGAACGATACATGGCTGATCGTGAATCGACCCAAGAATCGCAAAGTGGTCGGATGTCGAATGGTTCTCAGGAACAAGTACGACTCGGGCGGCGAGGTCGAGAGAAGGAAGGCACGACTCGTGGCGAGGGGGTTCGCGCAGCGACCCGGGAAATATTTTCACGATACCTACGCTCCGGTCGCTCACCTGGGATCCATGTGCATGCTACTTGCACTGGCGGTCAAGCACGACCTTAAGGTGCATCAGATGGACATCACGACCGCCTACCTAAACGGTACGATCGAAAAGGAAACATACATGGAATTTCCCGATTTTCTCGCAGGATGTTTGAAGAAAATCGTCGCGACACAAGGCAAATCCGATATCGAGAGCCGCACCAAGGAAATGCTGAAACAGCGAAAAGGGTTGTCGTTTGAAAAGGGCTTTGTACGGCCTTAAACAGGCCGGTCGGCAATTGCATAAGAAACTGAATGGGAAACTCGAAGAGTTAAATATGCCACCGACGAGCGCGGATCCGTGCGTTTATTGGC
The DNA here is from genome assembly GCA_963931805.1 of Microdon myrmicae. NCBI lineage: Eukaryota > Metazoa > Arthropoda > Insecta > Diptera > Syrphidae > Microdon > Microdon myrmicae. The sequence continues at coordinate 142,800,871 of OZ007498.1, read as the reverse complement.
TCAAACGAGGGGGAGAACCGTTGATAATACTGGTCTACGTTGACGACATTTTGATATTCTATCGAGACCTGAAGGATCTTGATTTCGTCTGAAAAGGTTTGTCGCAGGAATTCGAGGCGAGAGATCTGGGAACAGCTCGCTATTGTTTGGGGATCGAAATCGCCAGGAGTAGAAATCAGATTACCATTTCTCAACCAAATTACGTTCGGGAACTACTCTCTCGATTTCGGATGGAGGACTGTAATATCGTCAGTACTCCCGTTGAATCGGGTTCGAGGCTCGAAAAGGACGTTGAAGGAGAAGGATCACCAGGAGGAAATCGGCCTTATCGCGAGCTTGTCGGAGCTCTGAATTACTTGGCGATTGTCACAAGACCGGATATTTCGCATATTGTCAGTTGTCTCAGTCAATTCAACACTTGTCACAGCGAGGCACACTGGAAGGCGGCGAAACGCGTCCGGAGATATCTGAAGGGGACCGCCGACTTCGGAATCACGTACACGTACACTCCGAGGAGGTCGGAACGAGCAACAGTGATCGATAAAGAACCGTGAAGATGGTTGAGGCTGCTGATGAGATGAGGGCCTTTTGTGGCCCGAGATGCTGGCCAAGTTGGCGCTGACCATGGGGAGGGAACATAGTTCGCGTACATGAAGGGGTGGGTTCAACTGGTTGGTCTCTGGTTCATGAAAGCACCACAAGTAAGGGTCTGCAAACACCAACACAGGAAAACGTGTACAGTGGAAAGCTGATCGCGTCCAGGTGCTGAGGATCCCCACACAGGAAGCCCCAGTCACGACTGAATCATTACTCTACCTTACGTTAGATCACGCCGAGAGCCACGTAATGGTCGCTGCGATGGCGCACGAGCGCGTTACCTAGGCTTCATCCTCGATGGTATCGTCACCGCCTGTGATTCAATATACAATGGTTGAGGGCTGAGACTTGAATCAGATCATCGCTGTCGAGGATATTTTGACAGCCTTTACCACAGAGTTCCCTGTACAGATTGCCATCGGGCTTCTTCAACGGGAAATTCCACATATCCGCCTGCCATAGTTTCCTGTGGCTAGGTAAGATGCCAACTGTTTCAAATGCAGGCAATATGGACTAGTGAAAAATTCTGGAAAAGTATTACAATAAATTGCACAAAAAATGTAATTATACATATAATGCAGGAACCTACTGGCTTTGGAGTGGTGCAGTTTCGCTGCGGCGGCTGTTGTTCCTGGGGTTGATGAGGTTTCTTAAATCCTGGTTCTGTTGATTGGGTTGACGTTTAGCATGAGTCTATAGCGTTAAGCAAGGATAGTGAAAAAGGCGAATTGAACACACCATGAAACGGGTGAGAAGTGAAGCGTGTATGAATTCGATTTTTGAACTCAAGTACACTCAACTGATGTGGAATTGTTATGTTATCGCTATGGTATACGGCTCTGATGCTTTTGCTTATTCGAATTTCCTTTCGGTGTTCTTCACTATTTGCTTATATATTGTATGTGTATCTGTGGGGGTAAAAGTATGAATGCCGACGTACGGCAAGTATTCACTTTTCTTCCAACGCTTGTTCCACCGGACACACTAGATGAAACGGATTCCAAAGGCTCGTCAAAAGTTAATCCACTTATAGATTCAATTTTTCTTTTACAACACTTGCGAACCGCTTGTCTTCAACACCTTTCACGGGTAAAAATGAATGAATGAAAAGCAGTGGGCTTTAGGGTAGATTTAAGTTTTTTATTCTGTATTGTTCTCAATTGAATTTTTTTGAATTAATACGTTTAAAATGTTACACTGGTTGATATTTAAGTCAAATTCTTGTATGTGCGACACGAAGCGACAGCGTGACTGTGCACTATGATGGTTGAGATGTGACTGACTCTATTTAGGGTGGAAATCGTACTTTCTGCTTTTTACACATTGATCTGCCAATGGTAATCATGCTCTCTTGTGTGTTCCCCAACCCACCACACTCATCCAGGTCGAAACGTACTTGTGTATTCGTTCGACGTCGATGGGCGTAGCCAGAATGGAGAAATCAAAAGGGAAAGCACAATAACCCAGGGTGGATCCGGCTAGATGTGTGTGCGTCAATGCCGTGTATACGGCTGGTCTACTGACCTAGTGGTGATCTCTTAGGTCAACGCACTATAGCAAGACAGAAATACGAGAGAGAGGGCAAACATAGCTAAGGTTATTCACCAGCAAAAAGAGATCATTGGTCCCACGCGAATGGGTGATCTGGGAAAAGTCAATAGGACGCCGCATCGGCTGGGGATATAATTCCATTCTGTGGAATGTTCAATAATACCCAAGCCTATGGACTATGACGTAACCGCGTCGCTTGGTTTGGCTTGGTTGTTGCTAACCAATACGAATGGAATTTCCGGTGGAAATCCCATGGTTAGCGCAATAGTGTTGCCGTATGTTGTTAATTGTAGCTAAACTCAATTATGCATTATCTGCATAGAAAAATGAGTTTAGCTATGCGTCCCTTTGACATGTCCTGCTGGTAAACACCTATCAAGGGAAATGGGTAGGTATTGTGGTTGGAATTGTGGGCTGTTTCTCCTATAGGATAGAGAAACCGCTACATATCTGTTAGAAACGCCACACTACTCTCTCCTCAGTAACTTTGTTACAATCAACTTCATATGCGAACGACGGGGTGAGGAACGAGCGAGCGAGAGGACGTCGGAGCAGGCGAGTGTGCCAGTGCTCTATGCCGAAGTCGTGATCGAGTAATAAAGTTCTGTTTACGTATGGGAGATTGTGTGTTGTGTGTATACAAATCACGTCGGATTGTTGCGTCAAGCAAGGATAGTGAAGACGGCGATTTGAACATACGATGAAACGGGTTGAAAAGAGAAACATTGAAGCATCAGGCTACTAACCACGTGTACGAACCCGATTTCTAAACACAAGTACATTCAATTGATGTAGAAATGCTATATTATTACTATTGTCTACGGCTTTAATAATGTGCTTTGACTGTTCTTGTCTCGACTTTTAGGTGGTGTTGTTCTTCGCTAGTCGTGTGTGTATCTGATAGAAACGCCACAAGTCCACGTTGAGCTGTTATCCTTTAGCGTTGCTTTTGTGGCTTTATCACAAGAAAATTTGTAGTAATTTAGTTTGTAGTTAGAAATGCATGGCTTAATGTTTGAGACAAGCATATAACTACTGGCAGGATCAACCAGAATTATTTGTTATTGTTTATGATCCCACATGATAGTAGCCATGTGGGATCATAAATAATAAGCAACACACAATAACTCACTCCCAGAATTTTTTTTTAAATGCAGAGGAAAATTTCATAAACTGATGGCAGCACATCTCAAATGTATGTTTTTGTGAATCAGAAAACGATGGCAAAAATGCACATCTAATAAGGAGTTACACGCGCCAAGCAATCAACAACACGCCGGTAACCTTTCAAATAAAATTGCGCAGGTTCAAGTGTATACAAATGAACTTAAACTATTGCAGAGCCACACTAGGTCTCGTTTTGTAATAGGTTAAGGAATATGGCACAGAAGTGGTCCCTATTAATGAGCAGTACAGGTTGTCTGGCAGCGGCACGAGACTTGAGAAGAAGAAAGTAGTACAACAACATCCATCTCGACAATAGGATGGGTTTGCCTATGCTAAAGTTTTATATGTTATATATAGTTCTCTCGGGAGAGGCGAATCTATAGCGCTGGCACGGCGCCTGGACGTGCCATCAAATGACCGTGGCAGTTCTTCTTGAACAGTTGTAGGTTGTAACACTCCGGAAGCACTCGCACAGGGAGGGAATTCCATAGCTTTTCCGCTCTGTAACGGAGCGATTTCTGATGCAGGGAAGGCCGCGCCGTCGGGAGATGAAACGGAAACTGGTGCGATCCGTCGGATTTGTGAAACGCATATAAACCGAAGTGCGCAGAACAATCCCATGAATCTCTGAAGAATAGTACCCGCGATAATATCTGTAAAACAGACAGAGGTCAGCTACGCGCCTTCGATGTGAAAGCGACTGTAGTCCCGACATCAGCGCTGTGTCGTGCGAATCGCTCATCTCTGTATGCTCTCAAGTAGGTCGAAGGTGTGTTTAGAAGCAGAACTCCAAACATGAGAGCAATATGCGAGCGCGGGTCTAATTTGGGATTTATACAGGAGAAGAAGTTGAGCCGGAGTAAAATATTTCTTGGCTCTAAAAAGATAACTCAGTTTTCCTGGGGCGGACGTGACGATGTTCGACACGTGTTTGTGGCACGATACATCTCCACAGACCGTGGCGTCGAGCAATTTTAGGCTTTCCCTAGATTCGAGGGCGCGGCCACTTATCATTAGCTGTGAAACCGCTTCTTTGTGAATGTTGTATACTTTGTGTACGTGCAGTTGACGAAATTGGCATTTTCCCACTGCAGAACCTTATCCAGATCGAGATTCAGAGAGTTTATCTGGCTACATCGTAGCTGGTGGGACGTTGATGCACTAATGAGCCGCTCAATCGAAAAAGAGGAAACAAGCGTACTATCATCCGCACAACTGAACACTTTGTTATCCGTTTACTCCAACCATAATTTATGTGTAGAAAAGCAAGCTTGGGGCCATAATATGACCTTGAGGCACCCCAGAATTAACAGGATACAGATCTGAAGAATCGCCGTCTACTACAACCCAGATCGATCGATTTTCGACGAAGCTCATCATCCAGTCGCAAAGTTGCTAGGAAAGTCCATATGAACGAAGTTTGCTCAGCAATGCCTCGTGCCAGGTGCGGTCAAAAGTCTTGGAGATATCCAATGCGACTGCCCTTGACTCACCATGCTCTTCATCGTAGAAGTCCATATATCGGTTATAAGGGTCAAAAGGTCTCCCATGGACCGTCTGCCACGGAATCCGTATTGACGATCATTCAGAAATCCGTTGCACTCCAAATGCTTAATTAACTCGGCATTGGTGACCTTTCCCATCACCTTAGATAACATAGACAGTAATGCTATCGGCCGGTAATTTTATGGGAGACACTTTTCTCCCCTCTTTGAGATTGGCTGAACTCGAGCCACCCTCCAGCAGGCAGGAAATTCCCTCCGTGTATAAGATAAGTCAAAGAGTTTGCCAAGAAAAGGTGATCGTTCTGGAGCACAGTTTTTAAGAACTACTGCTGGTCTTCCGTTCGGATCGGTTGTCTTCGTATAGTCCAGTCTACGTACAATCCTTTGAATAGTACGCGGGCGGAACCTCACATCCTGTATCGAAGACCGTACCAGTGTGATCACAAGTGACTCCAAAAGACGGGCATCGAGTTTTGAATTTGCGGAAAATAAATTCGCGAACACATTCGTTTTATCTTATAACTAACGTCATGTTACTAACGGAGGAAAAGAGGAGGAAGCGAAATTGTTGCTGACCATTGACCAAAAGGGAAGCAACCCAGTTGGGCACTGTAGGAGTTTATTGGTCACTGTGTGGCTGTAAGCCTTCTTCGACGTATCGATCGAAAACTAAAGGGAGTTGGGTAGTAGTTATGGGGTTTTTTTTTTAGATAAGTAGACCGTAGGGTTTGGCGGCACCACTACAGTACCCCCCCGGTGCTCGAATGAATAGTGCTATGCTGGACGGAGGGCTGGACACTTGACGAACAAGGTGGCCCTGCGCACTTCGGGAGGCGCTGTAATTAAATTAGGGGAACTGTCATGGTGACTAGTTCCAGATATAGTATGAGCCTTTGTCGATAATAAGGTGGACACAGATCAAGGGCAAGGGTGTGCGGCGTGGTCCATAGGCCTGTTATGGGTCTCATGGACCAACAGGTTTATCGTCCGAATAGGTCGGAACCCATCGGAAATCCGCTCACATCCGCAGTGACGAAATGGTGTGTGCGAGATGGAGGGGAACTTATCCCAGGGTAATTCACATCCGCAGTGACGGGTTGCCGTGTGCGGGATGGAAAGGGACCAAGTCCAGAGCCGGTGTCTTTTGTCCATACTTTGTATGGCGAATTGTTTGCCGCTGGGACTGGTAACGGAGGGCGGGCCCTCAGTTGCATGTTTTACCTATCGAGGGAGGACCGGTACATTGGTGCCAATGTAGCGGTTGCTACGACCTCGACCTAATGGAAACTTGCTGTGAGGTGCCGGCCGTCGCGCTTGTTAAAAAAAAATAGGGGACTTTGGTTAGGGGGCTCGTGGCGGGTGGTTGATTGTGTCCAACCCCAGGGCGCCCTAGGGTTACTAGATGTGCGCTCCGAAGTATTATGCACCTAGGTATTTGAGGCGGCGTAGAGGGGCGTGTATAGCCTTTAGTTCCCGCTAAAGGTGAGCCATGGTGGCTAAAGATTGGGGAACCAGGTATATTGTCTCAGTCCGGTGGTATCGGTTTGATTTGTGGACCAGTGTTGCTGAGACATTTGTGAGACGTTAAAAGATCTAAGGACGAAGGTTCTGAAGTTTAAATAAAGAGGCAAAGCCAGGTGTCCTGCCGGATGCTGCTACGCATAGAAGCTGTGGTAACGAGGGGAGCTGGCTTGCTGAAATCGGGTAGAAAGGTCGAGCATTGATGAGCGGTGTAGCGTGAAGGCTGTGGTTGGGGAGCATGTGGGCCAACATTCAGAAAAGAGACAGAAAAGGTTGAGATGTTTCACGCGAGACAAAACCGGGCGTCCTATAGATTATATGCTACGCGTAGTAGCTGTTGTTACATAAGGGGCCGGTTTGCAGAAAATGGGTGTGGAGCAAGGGCGAGCGTGTGCGCCAATATTTGTAAAAGGGGCTTAAAAAAGGTGGGCAAAAGGCATAGAAATAAGTCGAAGGTGATCGAGTATGGGGAGAAACCGGGCATCCTATTGAATGATGCTACGCGTAGTAGCTAATGTGCAATGAGGAGCCGGCATTTGCGCGAATTAAAGCGAGTCTAGAGAGTTGAAAGAAGTCTAAGATGGTCGAGAAGTCGGGTGAAGTCGCGTGGGTGAGTGTTGTCGAAGGGGGTCTACCGAGAACGGAGCTGAAAAGGGTCAACAGGAGTCGAAAAACGTCGAATGTGCGAGCGCGGAGTCGTGCTGAACATTACGACACAAGGTTGTGCGTAATTCAATACCCAGAAGGGGCTTACAAATTTTTTTAATATATATTCTTTTTTCCTTTTTATTAAACAACTGTATAAATTTAAAAGTTTTTTGTTGTTGGTTGCTTTTAAGTTAATTAGAACATTTTTATCGTTATTTTATTTATTATCACATTAATAATCTTGTTTTAATAATTTTTCTTTGCCTTTTGTAAAATGACCTTTCGTCATTAGATATTAAGTTATAGCCAAAACTATTTAAAGTTGTGTTTTAATTTTTTATTTACTGATATTTGCAAACTTACTGAGAATACAATAAAATGAAATATAAAGTTATAATAATAAAAACTAACATCAAATACTATTAAATTTGGAAGCGTTAACGTTAATGAAGTCAAGGTAGGCAGCTGCGTTCAAGTAAAAGTAATCATACTGTTTGCTTGAAGAGCTGTTTTGAGTTAATATCTGTGCCCCAGTTAATTTCTATTGTTTGTTTTTGTCAGCTTTAATTAATTGTATCAATAATTTGTTAACATATAGCGGTTGTGATAAAATGGAAGAAAATAGTTGAGGAACTGTTACGAATTTTGCAGTATTCGATTAAAATGAATTAATTGTAGTTACATTAAATTCTTGACTCGATATTTAAATGTGTTAGCTTAGGATATTGATTTCTTTAATTTATAGAAGAATTATTTCTTTCTTTTATTTTTTTAAACAATATAATTGTGCCTTCCTATGAATATATATATATATCGATTTTAAATTGTAGTTTTACATGTGGTTTTCAGATGTGATGTTTTGTCGTTACCTATTCTATTATAATTAAGGATATCTGTTGTGTTTATCTTATTACAAATGAGTGTATATGAAAGGCTATTTTTATTAATTTTGGTTTTAACATGAGTACGATTTTGGATTGTAACTAGAGTTTTTGATGCATTTGTCTTGAATGTCAATATTACATAGCGAAGGTCTATATGGTAAACAAATTTTAAAAGTGTTATATATTTTTGTATTTTTGTTGGAAAATTGAAGAGAAACCCGTAAATAAAGGGATCTTTTTTTGAATCGTTGTACATTCATGTGTTCTCATTTAATTATTTTTGGTAAATAGAAAATAAATGTGTGACATTACAACTATTCGTATTACGTTTAATTGTACACACGGGGAGATGCCGAAAAAATGTCGAATTTATTTATTTATTTCGGTTTAAACTATTATGGGTTTAACATTTCGGTTTGATTTATTTTTGTCAGTACGACACAGTGAAGTGCAAGGAAAAGAAACATTTCACACTATTTCCGTATTTAATGTTTTTTTTTTTTAAAGTCATTGATGATAATATGTTTTGGAAATTACTAATTGTTCATCTTGGTTTGTAAATTTTAAAAGAAAATAAAAGAAACGCATTCATACAAATGAACATATTTCCGGGCATATGTCCATTCATATAAATATCGATATCCTTTATAGCCTTTAATAGTCAAGCCAATTATACAGTTTTCTTAGCCTGGGAGGACAACTGTTTCGAACCAGTTGTCTACCTTTACCATGAAAAACGTTTAATTAGAACTGTGTGTGGTAATTTGCACTTCAAACCGTTAATTAATTTCTGCATAAAAAACAAGCTTAATAATTACTTTTATGATTCCTTGTATTGGATATAACCCACTAATCAATTTTTAAAAGTATTATTGGAAATATTAAATTTTAAAGTATTGTGCCTTTTCATAAACAAAATGGGTTTAACGCAGATACAGCTGTATGACTAAGAAATCATTTGTATTGCACAGTATAGTATAAAAGAAAATAAAGGAATTTAATATTGATACTTCATACATAAAACTGTAAAGGATTTTAAACGGTGTTTGTTAAGGATAATCGCAGCCAGTCGAGTTGTTCACATGTCTTCAGTTTCTGCATCATAAATTGTGAAATGCCTGCAATTCTTAACATCATCTCGGAATAGGCAACACACGTCTTGTCACTGAACTTGCACCCATGTTGTTGGAATGAAGTGTTGAGTCAGGTGGTGTCGCTGAGACGTTGGAGCGATGCTTTCCGGTTCATTGTCGTTTGATATTTCGTTTGTGTGTTTCTTCCTTCAATTACCTGTTTCCTTGGTTTTAAGTTCTTTTGATGTTATTACGATTAGGCATGTATGTTTTACATTTTTGAATATTATGTTATGCAGCTTCCATTTCTTCTTGTAGCAATTTATTTTTCTAACGCTCGCGGATTAAATCATCTTCGAGCCTGGTGACTTCATGTTGCAACCTTCGAACGGAACGTTCATCGAATTCGGCACGAGCTTCCGTCTCCTTCAGTCGTTCACTGCTGCGCTAAATTTATTGGGTAAAATAACAAGAAGGAAGGATACTTATCTTGCTGATGATGTGGCTGCAGCTGGTCCGGTGATGGAAACTGGTGTTGATGTTTCGCCAGGTGCTGTTGTTGGGGCGATATTTTTGCCCATAGATTGTTTTCCCGCAATTGCCGCCACAATTGCTCACTGGAAAAATCACTGCACAACAGGTTACGTGCGTATTCACTGCACCGAGTCAACTTTTGTCAGAGATTTAATAAGGTCGCGTGTTCAAGTTTTTTTATATTAATAAAAAAAAAAACCGTCGCGGGTCACCAATGTGGGGAGGAAGTAATGTGCCTAACACCGACACTCGGTTGACTTCCTCCTCCAGCATATTAATTATTGGCCCGTGGTCGCAACAAGAAAAAAACACGAAATAGGATCTCACAACACGACGTCCACGAGGAGCAAGTTAAAGAAAACACACTGATTTTTATTGTTTATTTTATTCACTCCAGATTAAACGTTAACTTTGGATTATAATCAAACACAGACTTGCTTTAAATTATTACTAAACACAACACTCCCCACGACTTGGGGAATATTTTATTACGCTTCTCCGCTGCCGGCGGAGAGCGGGAGTGCTGCGACCGGTGTGGCCGAAGGATGGAATAAGACTCAACGATATTCAATCGTTGTTAAAAGAAATTCAGCTGGGAAATTGGTTCTCTTAAATTAAGGGTGCATTTCCTGTTCCAAGAGAGACGTAAAGTCGCTCTTTTGAGTAACCAAACCGATCTCACAGAGGAGATCTTCACAATACACAAGTGTGTGTGTACGTCGGTTCTTTTCATGGCTCAACGCTATGATGAATAACCTGAAACACAAAGCAAGGGAAAGGATCGTAGATATGTTTGTTATGTGAGAAGGTTACTGGGAAATGGATCCAGAACTATGTAGGATAAAAGAGATTTATGACCTGTGTCTATGCTGTGGTGCGGATGCGTATGGAAAATGTATCGCCATTAGGAAGAAGCGCTAATGGTTTTTCCATTTACACAATGGGAAATGTGTTAATGTCATCGCTAGTAAGGGTAGGTATTGAGTTCCTATTTGCATTTGAATATGCTGTAGGATTAAATTGATGCAAGAGACGCGGAATGCGTATTTGCTTTGGTCCCTAGGGTGTAAATCGCCAGCCAATGTGTATATAGGGAACATTATTGTACACATGGCGCGTCGCTATTTTTGACGTTGGGAGAAAAAGGTGCTAAAAGCAAATTGGATGTTTATGGCATCTCTGGATGCAGTAGAAACCGGGTTCATATTTGCATTAGGAAATGCTGGAGAATTTGGTTTCGGCGTCTATTGCGCTAATTATATGCAGCTGCTTTGGTTGTTTATTGATAAGACAAACAAAACAGGTTGCCAGGCAATATGTATGAAAAGGTCCAGGACGTGGCTGGGAAAATAGACGGCGCAGTATTTATGGTCCCTGTCATGAAGGTTACAAATGTATGTAAATCTAATTATTTGTTTACCGGAATTCCTCTAAGGAAATTTGACTGGCGACGTAGATGCCGAAATTGATTGGAAATTTCTGGTAAGTTAATAAAGAAATCTTAAGGAGCAATGGTATGCGAAGAGAATGCATGAAGGTAAGTTTTCTTTACAGGGACTTAAATATCATAGATTTGATCTCTTAAATGCGTGCAGCATTTTTAGGTGCTAATACTGTTGCATTAGCAAACTAATGGGAGTTGGGTAGTAGTTATGGGGGTTTTTTCAGATAAGTAGACCGTAGGGGGTGGCGGAACCGCTACAGCACCATACGTCCTTACTTGACGAAGCTGCTTAGGTCGGTTCTTCGCTTGAAATGCAAGTGGTTGCGTGACAGATACCAAGCAGTGATCTGAGTTTCCCAGTGGCGCAGCAACCTCCACGGTATAAACGCTCAGCCTCAAACCTCGTCGATTCTGTTAGAATGTATCAACCAACCAGAGTTGTGAACATTAAAATCGCCAAGGACGCCAATTTCAGAGCTAGATGTTTGGTCTGTATCCAGCCGACGATACCTGAATGATGTTCGAAAAATGTTGCTGGTCGATCTTCATTCGGGGAGCGGTAAAGACAACAAAGAAATTTAACAGAATTACTCAGCATGAACTTCAACCACATGGTGTCCAAGTTATTGGGGAACAACGCCTGTATCCTTTGACAAGCTGCATCGGACAGCGTGACGACGCAGAGTTCACCCTTAAAACGGAATCTCGAATGTAAGTCGTATCCTGAGCAACGAAGATACATACGTCGGATCAGTTGACGAATCAGCCTTGGTCTCAGTTAGGGCAAGGATATCAGGTTTCGAAGTTTTCAAATATTGGTGGAGGGCGTTTACATTCGTATTGGTGTAACCGATGCCCCTGATGTTACAAAATGCCGTTATCAGCCGAGCGTCGCAAGAGTTTTGATAACGCACCCGATGATGCATTTCTTGAAGTGCGTTATTTATCAGAATATGTGCATAATGTTTCCCGTGACATAGTCGCCCTCAGAGATCCCAATGGGAAACTAGTTTACCTCCGGAATTTTTTATCTCGGAAGGTCCCATAATGACTTATCTCCGTGTCAGTCCGGGACATCAGTCATATACCTGAAACTGTTGCGGATTCGCACTGGACACAACCAGCGAATTCGCAACTGAATGCTACCCGTGGCAACCAAATAACAAATGTCAGCAACCAGCTGACGTAATCGTATATTTGGTTGTCAAGCAAGAAAATAACAGACAATATCGCTCTCTTCGTTAACTACTTGGAACAATCAGATGTGCAACCGGAGCGAATCCTTGAATATCCGACCGATCAAATAAAATAAAAGTATTTTAAAAGTATTGGCGCAAGACTAATGACCTTGCCAAAAAAAAAAACAAATCATTATGGAAAATTTGACAAGTCTCAGGACTTGCTAAATAAGGCCAAGACCGGTTCCCGGTTGTAGTGCCGATGATGATGACGATTTTAAATTAAATTTTTTATAATCAATCCTCAAAATAACTAGTTTTCTTATTTGGAGGATTATTTATGAAGATTCTGCCGATAATTCTTTTTCCCATTTCACAGCATTGTCTTTAGCAATTATAGAATACCGTGTGCTAGTGAATAGAAGGAGCCTAATGACCGACCGCCGCTAAGCTTGTGGCGCATCATTCGAGCTGTTCAGTGCAGTTGCCTTAACGTAGAAGGTCTAGCCTAAGGACCGACCGCCGCCAAGCTTGTGGCGCAACACGAAGCTGCCCCCAGCGCAGATACAATTAACCACACCGCAACCAGTCCGCGGTGCACGCCAACAAGAATCAACCGCCCAGGTTCACAGGTCAGAAAGAGTTTCAATTACCATTCAATTACCGCCGCCCAATTCGTGGCGTAAACAGGAGCTGCCCCCAGCAGTTACTTATCATCACACCGCGACCAGTTCGCGGCGACCAGCAATCGAGAATCCGGATCTGTGGATCGGCTACCACCGCCAGTTCGCGGTGCAGCCAAGGATCCAGACGTAAGGATCAACCGCCTCCAGGTTCACAACACAATCACCAACATCACTGCACGCCTGACGCCATCCCCCCGTCTAACAACAATATCCATTGTTCGTGGAAGTTGCGTTTAACGGTTGTTGAACAAACAGAAACGTTGTCAAAGATTTCTTCCAACGATATCGCGGAATGTACCGCGTGATGGGGTGGTATCTCACCTTGGGACCGACTACCATCTAAACCAACCTTTCCTCGAACCGGTCAATCAGCTAAGCTCCGAAAAACAGCCATGGATTCCACCTGGCCATTTCATGGAGCCTATACCTTGATCGGATGGTATATCACCGGGCGACAGGGCGTTGGGAGCCCACCTACTACTCCGCCTTTAGTTGCCTCTTACAACAATACTTAGATGTGGGTATATGCTAACGCCCTACTCCCAGGGCAAAGTATAGGGAATTCACGTCTACTGTTGTTACGGTCCACTAAGGCGGGGATTATATGAATTCACGAGATTACTAGACCACGTGCGCTGAAGATAACAGAGCCAAGAGTCCTCTCATAATTGCGGAAGACTTCAGCGCCTTTGCAATAGAATGGGGACGCACCAGGAGCAACAGTAGAGGCCAGGCACTACTTAAAGCCCTAGCAGTCCTAGATGTATTACTGCTAAATGATGTTGTAGAGAACACCTTTTTAACAGCGCTGGTACAAGGTTGGCAAGAAATATGGAGCGTCGAATTCTGAACGCCTGAATCCACGGCGCTTACCGTGTTCTACCAAATATTATCCATAGGGATTGGTGAAGAAAATCCAGAAAAAATGGGTGGACAGAAAACACCTCAATGTGCGGCTGCTTAAATTATATGAATGAAAACCCAATTGGATCAATCGAAATATGTTGGTCACATTTAGCAGATACAAAGGCAAAGATCATGTTGGGGAACTTGGGTTGCATCTACTCGGAGAGGGATGTATGTTGAGGACAGTGGTATATTGGGAGGAGAACGCGGTGGAACGACGTTCCCTTACCTTTTTTTCAGAATCGGAACGCTTTCCAGTACTTTTTTAGAAGAAATTTTTTTAATTGCAAATGAAAATTATATTTTAAATTGGCGAATTTGAAAAACATTTGAAAAAATATGTTAACTAACAGAGTATTTATCTTGCTTTTTGTGTTAATCCATATATTTATTTAATTTAGTTAAGTGTTAATTTATTTAATGTTATAATTTGTTTGTTGGCCTTGTGTGTAAACCCAAACTTCATGGACCATCCTTGGAATTTTGGAATCCAATTTTCTACGTAAAAACCTGGTTGCGTTCTCATCGATCCGCTACTGACCAGCAAACTAAAAGAGCGCGGGCAAATGATAAAAAGGTGTGATCCTATTTGGGAGTTTTTGTAGTACACCATAAGTGTACTACGGCTCCTCAATAGTATAGTGGTTAGTATACCCGCCTGTCACATGGGAGACCGGCGTTCGATTCCCCGTCGGAGAGCCTCTGGCGCAAGACTAATGACCTCGCCCGGAAAAAAAAAAACAAATCATTATGGAAAATTTAACAAGCCTCAGGACTTACTAAATAAGGCCAAGACCGGTTCCCGGTTGTAGTGCCGATGATGATGATGATGATAAGTGTACTACACAATAATAATATCTTTCTGATTTTCATCTTTTTTTGAATTTCTTTTTTTGTGTTCTTTAATATTTTGTATAGTAAGAATAAGAAAAAATAAAAACTTACATGGAAAAAAATAGTTGGCTGAAAATAGGACTTTTTTTTGCTCCCACTATGCGTTCCCTTACTTCTTATTTTACCAATACATCACTGGTTGAGGCCCACAACGGAAGAGTGAAAGCGCCAATAGGCATACGAGTATTAAGCGCTTATAGGAGTTTCCCTATTTAACTTAAGAAAATTTTAGCTTTTAGCTTTGAATCCGTAACAAACACTAGTCTCATAGATTAACAGTTCAACAAGACACCAACAAAATGGTTTGAGAAAATGCTGCAAGGGGAACAGAGGGATATTTGAGTCTCACTGTATAAGACATACAAGTGGCATGGTAATGTTCTGTTTAGTTCATGGACATTTAAAAGAAAAAAAGGCAACTAGGAAAAAAACAATCACTCCTCAACGAGTAACAATGTACTTAGATACCTCGTCGCCATTAGCAGAGGGTTCATGTAAACAAAGTTCTAATTAAGAGCATATCAACCATCAAACCAACGTAATGTATAAATGGAAAGATATCCGGCAATTATGAGAACTCAGTACTTTATCGAACCACCCACAAAGCAAGAAAACGACTTAGAAAATTAAATTATTTCCATTTGGTTCGGAATGACCGGGGACGCAAAGAAAAAAGTTTCCCACTAATAGCCAATTGAGGAAGTTTCAAAACCTCGCATTCCGCTACTAGATACCTTGGTCCCTTGCAAGGAATATTGCTTGACTCATTCCCTAATGTCATTTTGGTGCAAATAAATGAAAGAAAGTTGGGGTCTTCGAAAACTTTTTTGGTGTTCTTCAGAAGTTCATTAGTTAGTTGATCCTGTGGGTGTAATATTGCTAAACTTCATAATGATTATCGTTAGGACATTTTGTTAACAAGCCAACTAGGGGGTAACTGATCACAAATGAGACGAACTTTTGTTATCCTTTTCTTTTTTTTTTCTAATCAACCTGAGTTATCAGTTCATTCGATTTTGATTACACTGTTTCATTGTCTTGTGTAGAAAGTTGTCCGGTATCCTATGAGTTTGTCTATGTATACTGAAGGACTAAAGGTCTCCGTTTGCACAAAGTCCTTTCGAAAGCCTGTACAATGCACCAGCCATACGATAAGTTATTGGATTTCGTAAGTATTCAGGTAAACTGTCAACTCGCCTCAAAACATGCTACTCTATTGAAGGGAAGAGTCAAGGCTTTTCAGTACAGGGACGTCAAGTTAGTAAGGCGTTGTATTTGTTGTAACATTTCGTTACTAACGTGGTCGAGCAAATTATAAGACACCATAGTCGTCGTCAGGGTGATTTGTGGTGGTGTTGGAGTCCTTGCTGATGAAACCTGTGAGAATGGCCTTTCCCTTGAAGGTTGGAAAGGAGAACGGTAATTCTATCAATGGATTTAGTGAGTGTGCATTTTAATTAGCAGTTACGTAACTATTAGCTCGTTTTTATCCAGCAACACAAATAAGTTATGCCTACGCCTGTGGGGAGCTAATTGCTGCATATCCTGCAGAGCAGAGCATGTAGTGCTTTGCATGGAATGAAGTCGGCCTTTGGTATAAAACCCCCTGCGGACACCTTTGCTTTTTGTTCATAGCGACACATTTTGTGTACTGACGTCAATCTACAAGGACGTGCCCCTTTCGTATGACCTCCATCATTTACGGGTCTCTATTGGTGACACTTTTAATTTTGAATGCGCTGAAGACCTGCTATAGGAGATTAAATCACACAAATGAATGGTAACAAGTTTCGCCGTTCGTGAGGACTCTTCGTTTTTTCATCATACTCTTGTGTTCGCCTCTTATGACAAAATGCAATGGAGGGCTCATTAAAAATAATGATGCAAAGCATCACTTTCGTCAGGATTTTTGGCGTTGAATACGAAGAACCGGGGTGACGGTGACGATGGCTCAATCATAAGTAAATGTTTGTAGAACGATAACACGTTTCCATGGATGACTTATAATTAAGAATCGGCTGACAGCGGCATGAGAGGGCGGATTCAATATGCTTAAAGTTATCTTTTTAATCCAGAATGTTGAAGTTATCATCGTCGGGGAGGAATACTGCCGTTTAGCTACAAATGTGACTCATATTTTCATATTTTTCATCAGATATAACTTGGTTCAATTACTTTAGTTTTTAGCTTAACAATTTATTTTACAAATTCATTTATAATCTGTGCACCTTAGCACCTGTTGTGATACTGTGGTATGTATCTTTATGTTGTCATGTAGGTGCCACAGGGGCACAGGTTCACTACGACTTCCCAATTTAATTGTTATTATCCATAGACGCATAAAATAAAACTCTGTAGTTCGTCTTGTTCTTAGTTCACTAGTATCTTTATTCACACGTTAACTAAGTAAAAATACAACACTTTTTTTAATAATTAGACTTCTTTCGGGAGAGGGGAACTATAGCACCGAGTGGGCGCCCCGAGATGCCATCAAATAACTGTTGCAGTTCTTTTTGAACAGTTGCAGGTTGTAACGCTCCGGGAACACTCGCGTGGGAAGGGAGTTCCACAGCTTACCCGCTCTGTAACGGAACGAGTTCTGATTCAGGGATGTTCGCGCCGTCGGGAGATGAACCACAAACGGGTGCGATCCGTCGGATTGTCTTATGGAGCGCATATAAACCGAATTGCGTGGAACAATACCAAGAATCTCCGAAGTGTCAGGTCGGCTACGCGCCTTCGATGTGATAGCGACTGTAGTCCCGACGTCAGCGCCGAGTCCCCGATCAGGCGGATCGCTCGTCTCTGTACGCTCTCAAGTAGGTCGAGGGTATGTTTAGGAGCCGAGCTCCAAACATGACAGCAATATTCGAGCGCGGGTCTAATTTGGGAATTATATAGGAGAAGAAGTTGAGCCGGAGTAAAATATTTCTTGGCTCTAAAAAGATAGCTCAGTTTTCCTGAGGCTGACCTGGCGATACTGGACATATGTTTATGCCATGATACATTCCCACAGATCGTGACGCCGAGCAACTTCAAACTTTCCCCAGCCTCGAGGGCCCGGCCATTCATCATCAGCTGTGGAACCGATGATCAACTTTTCTTTGTGAATGTTTTATATCGTGTCTTCGTTGCATTGAAGTCGACGAGATTGGCCCATCCCCACTGCAGGACCCTATCTAGATCCTGATTTAGAGAGTCAATCTGTCTACATCTCAGGTGGTGCGACGCAGATGCACCAATCGGCCGATCACTCGGAAAGGAGGAAACAAGCGCACTATCATCCGCAAAACTGAACAGTTTGTTGTCTGTTGTCTCCAACAAATCATTTATGTGAAGCAAGAACAAGGTTGGAGCCAAAATAGAATCCTGGGCCACCCTCGAATTAACAGGATACAGATCTGAACACCCGCCGTCCACAACAACCCGAATCGATCGATTCTCGAGGAAACTCCTCGTCCAGTCGCAAAGCTGTTGGGAAAGTCCATATGAACGAAGTTTGGTCAGCAATACCCCGTGACAGACGCGGTCAAAAGTCTCGGAGATATCTAATGCGACCGCCCTTGACTCACCATGCCGTTCAATCGCATATCGGTTATAAGTGTCAAAAGGTCTCCCGTGGACCAACTGCCACGGAATCCGTATTGACGATCATTCAGAAGTCCGTTGCACTCCAAATACTTAACCAACTCTGTATTGATGACTTTTTCCATTACCTTAGATAAAATAGACAGTAATGCTATCGGACGGTAATTTTGTGGGAGACAATTTTTTCCCGTTTTTGGGATGGGCTGAACTCGAGCGATTTTCCAGCAGGCAGGAAAGGTCCTCCGTGCATAATATAAGCGGACGAGTTTGCCAAGAACCGGCGATAGTTGTGGAGCACAGTTCTTAAGGACTATTGCTGGTATTCCGTCCAGACCGGTTGCCTTCCTACAATTCAGTGCACGTAGGATGCGTCGACTAGTGCGCGACGAAACCTCACATACCTCATGGAAGACCGTACCTGCGAGATCACAGGCGGCTCCAAAAGGCCGGGATCGAGGTTTTAATTCGCGGAAAAACTAAATACAATAATACTCGTTAATAGCGTTCGGCACTTCATAATAAGTGCGTGTTGCGGTAATGCCGACCGTTAGCCCTCCTAGAGTAGTTGATGCATCTCCTGAGGAGTTTCGTTTCGAAAACACGGAGTCCTCACTAAACTTAAAAAAAAAAAATTAAAAACTTTCCATTTGGGCCGAAGATTCACGAGACCATATAGGAAAGGCGTATGATATTCCAGATCGGATTACCGACTTATAGTAGATTTTTTGGTGACAACTTTGTTGCTCAGACCGACCTAGGACCCTTGAAAAATGTGGGTCATGTGTTTGATAAAATTAATGTTTGGGGTATAAATGACGCCAAGATATTTCATCTTATCCTGCGGTCTAATCGTAGTACTCGTACCTCCCATTTGTATTCGAATATTCTATGAATATCGGGAAGTAGGGTGGGAGTGTTTACTACTCAGAATTGTAGGGTGCCGGTTCCACCAAACCCCACTGACTACTTACCTAAGGATCCCCCACCCCTACAACCCAGTCTGCAATCGCATTAGCACCTTAAATGCTTCACGCATCAAATAGATCCAATTTCTATAACCTAAAAGTACCTGGCGTTGGAGAAAGCAATCCGTGACTCTGGCGTTACAACAAGAGGGACTATTGTCACCAAGTCCAGCCAGATACTTGCCTACGCAGATGACATCGACATCATCGGTAGAACCGAATCGGCGGTACAGGAATCCTCCACCCAGATCGAGCAGGCGGCACAAAAACTGGGACTGCACATTAATGAGGGAAAAACTAAGTAGATGGTGGCAACTTCTGCGAAGAGAAGACCTAACGTTGGTCAAACTATCAGGGTAGTGGAGCACAAATTTGAAGTAAAGCAATCCCTTAACTATCTTGGGTCAATAGTATCAGCCGATAACAATATGGAAGAAGAAATACGCGAACGGCTGATTAAATCCAACAAAGCCTACTATGGTCTATCAAGGCTCTTTGAATCCCGAAATTTATCCAGAACATCCAAGCTACTACTGTACAAGACCATGGTCTTACCAGTACTCATGTATGGATCCGAGACCTGGGTGCTTAATAAAAGGCATATTGAACTCTTGGCCTCCTTCGAGAAAAAGGTCTTAAGGAGAATTGTTGGCCCCGTATGGAGGAAGGGCGATTCCGGAGACGCTACAACCACGAGTTGTACGCAATCTACCTTGAAGCTAATGTAAGAAAAATCAAGCTCGGTAGACTCCGGTGGGCGGACACCTAGCTCGAATGAGCGAAGAGGAGCCTGCCCGGAAAGTCCTTTGTGGCAGGATTAATGGAAAGAGACAGCGCGCCAGACCTTGTCTGCGATGGAGAGATGGCGTAGACCAGGACGCCCACAGTCTGGGAGTGCCAAACTGGATGACATCGGCTCGAAATCGAGACCGGTGGAGAGATTTGTTAAATAAGGCCAAGACCAGATCCCGGTTGTAGTGCTGATGATGATGATAGTGAAAAGTACCTGTAAGAGAATTTTTACCTGAATTCATTTATTTGAATTCAAAATTCCTCTTAAGAATTCTGTTACAAACAGCATATCCCTGAAAAGAAAACAATTCGGTTCACATATAATGTAACCATCTCAACCAGGGATAATAATCATTGCGTCGCTTATTCCCGGCTTCATCATGTGTACAACAAATCCCTTTTCATACACATTGGCTGGCGACCCTTTCTCCCAACAATAAACAACCCAAGCATCTGCATATAATTAGCGCAATAGACGCTGAAACGAATTTCCTTAGCACGCAATGTGCAAACAAAAGAGCGCTGTCCTTCAATGGTTTTCTGGCGACACCATAAACAATCCACATCGTTTGTGGTATCCCAAATGGAATTCCCATTTAATGAGTTCCAGCTTATTTATTTAGCTGACCCTAATCACAGACCGATGCATTAGGTCGCTTCTCCTTTGTTCCTTTTCCCTAGCTGTAGGTTTTGTTTATCCTTGCTGGAATGCATCGATAAACACGGTGATGTGTACGTTCACACATACACACCACTGCATCAAAAGATCGCGTTTCCTTGGTGGCCACACTCTTCAGAGAACCATTTTTTTGGATAGTTATGGAGTTATCTTAATCGATTATCTTCAAAAAGGAAAAACGATTACAGGAGCATACTATGCATCAATAATTGACCAACTGAAGGTAGAAAATGCGGAAAAACGGCCACAATCCTGTTTCACCAAGACAACGTGCCGTCTCACACCTCAGTGGATGCCATGGCGAAAATCCAGGAATTATGGTTTGAACTGCTTGACCATCCGCCTTACTCTCCAGATCTAGCTCCAAGCGATTTCTTTTTTTTCTCTAATCTAAAAATTACGCTCGGAGAACAGAGTTTTTGTGAAATGAGGAGGCAATCACCGTCGTGAGCAGTTATTTTGCAGGGAAAAACGACGAGTACTATTTAGACATGTTAGAGAGATGGGAGCCTCGTTAGGAGAAGTGTGTAGAGTTACAAGGAGACTATGTAGAAAAATAAAAATAAATTTTAAGAAAAAATGTCTTGTATCTTTGTTAGGTCGGAACTTTTCAGCTCCCCACCCATGTATATTTTTGCACTTCTCAAACCAGCTGCGCCATGTTGTATTTGCTGTTTAATAAATAAAACACCTGCACTTTGCACATTATGTGTACAAGTACATATATCTTTAATTTAATGTCCATGACCTTCGGCTATTCAAGTGCATCTTTGGCGGATTCTTGGTCTATACTCGATGATGCAGTGTTCCGCCGAACACTGTTCGCAGGAAAACAAAACGAAACCGGAGCAAATGATAGCGACGATTAAAACACTTGTATTCCATGTTCATTTTCCGTGGTTTTTATTTTACTGTTGGAATTCGTCCTTCTGTTGCACAATTATATTTTGTTATGGCATAAATGACGCGTAACTTTTAATCGAATCTACGATAACACTAAACTTCCGACACACTCGAAACGTTTCTTTACTTCTTCAAGCTCGCGTATCTTTCCCTCCGCCCTTACCGCTGCTCCTTGACGAAAACTCATCTCGGTGACGATCAAAATCAGACTGACTCGCTATTCTCCTCAACAATGCCCTGATACAGATCGTATCTGTATCTGTATCGAAAAATTTTCTTTCTCCCCCTGCTAACAGAATTTCCGAATTTCTGTTAGCAGCATGTTATCGCATCCCCGGAGATATTTCATAGTTTCCTGAGAAAAGGAAAGTCATCTTGCATACATTATTCGTTGGTGATAGCATTTCTTTTTCCACGGCCTTCTGTTTGCACAGAACATCTGGCGCGCAAGACGGAGATGATTTTTCGGCCGTACAGCCCGTGGTTGCTTGCCTTTTGCAAACACAACCGAAATCCATTAGATCCCTCTAATGGGTGTGAAATTTTTACAAAGGAATCGTGGGACCGGAGTATTTCCTTTGTTGGCGTTGGACTTGTAAATCTTCCGAATTATCTTGTTGTGATAATTACGGTTGTTTACACTTTTGGTAGCGGATAGGCGATATGCTTTCTTGCGTTTAGCTGCCAGTGTATACATCCGTTGTTATCTATCTACCGAAAATGGTAATTCCTGGTAAACATCGTGCAGATGTTTAAGATGGGAGATCTGTATGCGATGCTTTTGCTGTTGGATTTTTGGGATCTTGCACGGAATTAGAGGTGCTAATTGCCTTTAGCTACCCGAGTATGCCTCCCTGGTTCGGTTACTTTACCGAAGATATAATTCCTTGGAAACATCGTGCAGATGTATTGGATGGAAGATTTATGGCCTGTAATCTGGAATTGTTTTTGCGTACTATGAATGGATGCGTTGACTCGATACTGAAAGTTTTTGAACGTTAAGTTCCTTGTTTTTTTGATGTCGGGTTCAACATTGTTTCAGCTTCCTATGCCCTTGTTACAGGTCTGATTAAGAGCTTTGGGGACACGTGTCTGTGGGCACGTGTAATGGATAAGGTAAGTAAGTTCCTTGAAGGTTTGGAACCTTACCTGGGCGGAATTGTGCGTTCGTAGGACGCTACACATCTACTCTTACTTACGTTGATGCTTGAGAAGAGGAGATCAGTAAGTTCGTCACGGTGTTGCCACCATCTATACATCATCCATAATAGCGTAGACTGTATTCTTCAGCATTTTTCATTTTCATTTTTACAACATTTTTTGTTTCGTTTTATATTCTTAGTTTCTAATTTATATGCTAGACAAAAAATGCTTAAATTCTAGCTTAATTTTCTGATATTATAACTTACTTGGTCCTACGCAGACGCTCTAAGCTACCATAAACATAATAAGACAATTGGGCATTTTGCCTTTCGGCGATCGGACTTTATTTGTGGCTTTAGTTGTGATTATGTGTCTAACAAAGAAAAATTCGTTTCTGTATTTACTTAAAATTTAACTTAATTCAATTTTTTTTTATTTTCTTAGAAGAACTTAACTTAAATCGTATACTACCCTAATTCTAGAAAAGCTGAATCTGTGTCAGCTGGCCGTTAATGCAGTGATTCTACTGACATTGCTAGTCAGAACTGTTGGCGCTGTTTAATATTATTTAATGTCCCGGTTTCTTTGGACGATAGCCCTACTGAAGCGCAAGATCTTTCCTTCAGCGCACGTGACTTCCCGGTCGTAGCACAATCGCCCGTCTACGGATGATCTACTTATATGATAGATCAGCAGAATTCCGGATCCATTCTGTAGTAGCCCATTCATGTCCAAATGAAGGAAGGTCTCTGGTGGAACAAAGCCGTTGCGACGCACGCTCTCAAATTACAGAGTATTTGAATAATAAACCCCGAAAATTAGGTCATTGGATGAGCTTATTGCTCTCGCAATATGTCCTGTGGTTAATTTGATCATAAAATTATCCACCCTGTTTATGTAGGCCTTGTTACATAAGGTCCCATTTGGATAATACCTTTTGTAGTCAGATACCGGTGTTCGATACAATCTGAGACAACTTCTGAGATACTTCCTTTCGAACACCCGAATCTTTTCCATCAAATTTGGACCTATGTTAAACCATACTGGGCCACCATAACAGGTCAATTGAAAAGTCCCGGGCTGACACATACATGGCGGCACTAGAATTAAATCCATATTTTTTGTTAGCCCTAACCTTCAAAAGACGCGTGTATAAATTTGACAGATGTCGGATCATTAGTTTGTGAATTATAGTATTTTGAGTGAAGCAACTTCTGTTATTGTGAAAAAAATGGATAAAAAGGAATTTCGCGTGTTGATAAAATATTGCTTTTTGAAGGGAAAAAATACAGTTGAAGCAAAAACTTGGCTTGATGACGAGTTTCCAGACGCCGCCTCAGGAAAATCAACCATCAAGGATTGGTATGCTAAGTTTAGACGTGGTGAAATGAGCACCGAAGACGGTGAACGCAGTGGACGCCCAAAAGAGGTTGTTACCGACGAAAACATTAGAAAAATCCACAAAATGATTTTGAATGACCGTAAATTGAAATTGAATGAAATAGCAGGCACTCTAAAGATATCAACTGAACGTGTACATCATATCATTCACGAATATTTGGGTATGAGAAAGCTCTGTGCAAAGTGGGTGCCGCGCGAGCTCACTTTTGACCAAAAACAACGACGAGTTGATGATTCGGAGCAGTGTTTGGAGATGATCAAGCGTAATAAACCCGAGTTTTTGCGTCGATATGTGACAATGGATGAAACATGGCTCCATCATTTCACTCCGAAATCCAATCGACAGTCATCCGAGTGGACTGCACACGATGAACCCGCCCCAAAGCGTGGAAAAACGCAACCGTCGGCTGGCAAGGTTATGGCGTCTGTATTTTGGGATGCGCGCGGAATGATTTTCATATCTTGAAAAAGGAAGGACAACAGCGACGATTACACAACGTTGTTGGGGCGTTCGAAGGATGAAATCGCCGAAAAACGATTTGAAGAAAAAGAAAGTGCTGCTTCTCCAAGACAATGCACCGTGTCACAAGTCAGTGAAAACTATGGCAAAAATCCATGAATTGGGCTTCGAATCGCTTCCGCTTCCACCGTATTCTCCAGATCTGGCCCCCAGCGACTATTTCCTGTTATCAGATCTCAAAAGAATGCTCGCTGGGAGGAAATTTTCGTCGAATGAAGAGGTGATCGCCGAAACTGAGACCTATTTTGAAGCAAAGGACAAATCGTACTTCAAAAAAGGTATCGCAAAGTTTGAGAGTCGCTATAATCAGTGTATCACCCTCGAAGGGAATTATGTTAAATAAAAAAAAAACGAATTTTGCCAAAAAAATGTGTTTTACTATGGAAGGATGGGGACTTTTCAATTGACCTGTTATATGTTATGATCATTGGCCTGATTAGCGTCATGTAGCATATAACTTTTACCCTATAGTCAAGTTGGCTACTGTGAAATAACCTCCTTGTCATAGCAAAAGTTGTCCTCACTTTGGCCAAAGCAGCCTCTACATGTTTGTTGAAATACAGATATTGATCTAGCCAGATGCCAATGTATTTAACTACACTCTTGGTTTCCAGTTTCTCTTCATGCGGTCCCACGGTAGATGTCTTTCGCCAGTTTTTCCTTGTGTCGTTCGCGGTTTTATATAATGGGGTTCTAAATAGGATGGCTTCATATTTCTGGAAGTTGATCTTAAGATTCCAGTCGTCGTAATAGCGCTACACTTTGTTGAAGGCTCGCTGTAGTAAATTATTTATGATGTCAACTTTCGGAGCTATTTTGTGAATAGCCAGTGGAAGTGCATCTAATAAGTCGCTAATGTAAATGTTAAAAAGAATCCGAGAAAGTCCCGCTCCCTGTTACAAGCCATTCTTGATATTATACATATTATTAGAGGTCACATTACCACTTTTGACCACGAACCTCCTGTCCTTTAACATATCGTAACGTACATATAGTAAAGGCTTATGTATGCCATGTCTGACCAGTTTGTAATATAACCCTTCGATCCAGACGGTATCAAAGGCTTTTTCCAAGTCGATCAGCTGGGCATCTGTGCATTGGTTCTTACTTTTATTCCACTGTACGTCGGAGACCAGTTTAGCTACGGCATGTGTGGATTCATGACCTGTCTTAAAGCCAAACTGCTTATTCGCAATAATATTGTTGTTGTCTACCGATTTTAGTACAGCTTTGTTAATGGTTTTTTCGAATACTTTACTGATGTTTGGGAGTAAGTTTATCGAACGCATGTTCATTGGGTTTGCCCGTTTTTGAGGTGGGCTGTATGATTGCCGTTTTCCAACGCGCATGAAAGTATGCATTATTCAACGCGTTGGTAAACAAAACCGTGTATATATCTATTGCCATTAGGGGCAGGTTCTTGAGTACGATGTTAGGTACTCCATATATTTCCACTGACATTTTGCTTCTCAATGAGCCCAAGATACCCTGGGTTCTTACCTTGATAATTAAAAGACTATTAGCCCAACCATTGGCATTAATCTCATTTGACAAATTATCGTCATTGAATTCGGTAAAACCCGGATTCTCCAATTGCCAAAGCGAAATTTAATTTAGAAAGTGCATGTGATTTGGTAGAGCTCCACTATGTCGTGATTTCGGTGAATGTTTTCATACACCCTGTACATGAAAGACCAGTTGTTCAGCGTCGAGAAATGTGTGTCGCCATGGACACATTAAAAACCTACTGCCGCACTGGGCAGACATGAAAACACACGTTTTAAAAATACACAAATTTAACTTTATTCTACATTAAATTAAAAAACACAATGTCAAAAAACAGGTGCTGAAAGCACCGTATACAAACTTTTTCTCGAACGTTAAAAAACTGTGTAAGAAAAGTGCAAGGTGCCGAAAGCACTTCAATTAAATGTTTTATTGAACAGAGCATTGAACAGTAAAATGGAACACAAAAACTGTATCAAAAATAATTCTTCGTTCTCTTTCATGCCGTTTCTGATAACGGGCTCGTTATTAGACCGATAAATCTGGTAGTTGTCATTGGCAGCGTTCAGTGCCAATGGTGTTTTGCCGTGATGGTATAATGGAAATTTGTACATGTTGCGGAACTGCAACGCCAGTATTCCTCAGCATTCTACTTTCTGTTTGGGGGACATGTTGACTTTTATTGGTTTGTACCGCATAAAACGTCCGATATTCGCTCTGTCAGAAATAAGAAGTTTTCGAGTGAACATCTGTGCCAGAAGGTTAAATTTTTTTTTGTTTTATAAAGTAAAGTGGAACGTGTGCTTATCGTGTGAAAATTTTAGGGCTCGTTACATGTACGGGTTTTTTTTTCTAGGAATTGTATACCATGCTGTCGGCAGTTCAAATTCGAACCCCCATCGTTTAGAATTATAAATGGGACATAATGCGCCATTGGCAATGAAAAACATTAATGACACATTTGAGGATGTACCGGTAAACGAGGGCAATATACGACGTTGGTTTGAAAAGTTCTGTTCGGGAGATTTCAGCCTCGAAAATGAACCACGCGGGAAGCCGGAAACATCAGCTGATGACGATGTTTTAAGAGCAACGGTGGATGCGGACCCTGCGAATTCAATGTGGGAGAATGCACAAAGCATGAGAGTATACCCAATGACCATAAGTCGACACCTTTCACTCATAGGAAAGGTAAAGAAACTCGATAAGTGGGTACCCAATGAATTGAACGAGTTCCAAGAACTACGGCGCCTGGAAATCTGCGCATCGCTTAGATTAAGAAACCAAACTGAACCGTTTTTGCACCGGATAGTCACCTGTGATGAAAAGTGGATTGTGTATGATAAGCATAAAATACCTGGGCAGTGGTTGGATGCAGGTGAAAAACGAAAACACACCCCCAAGCCCGATCTTCACCCAAAAAAGGTTATGGTGACAGTTTGGTGGACATCGAAGACACCAATCCACTTTTCATTTTTTCAACAAGGAGAAACGATAAACGCTATCAAATATTGTGAGGTAATCGACATATTACATGTCAAATTGGCTGAAAAGCATTGGTCAATAGGCACGATCCGATCCTTTTGCATGACAATGCTAGACCCTATACCTCACAAGTAACGGTGCAAAAACGGTTGCACTTGGGATTTGAAATTCTTCCGCATCCACCGTACTCTCCTGACATTTCCCCAACGGACTACCATCTTTTCCGCAATCTGAAATTATTTTGCCGGCAGAAGGTCTTCCGGAACCGAGCAGAGATCATAAAAGTCTTTAAAGATTTTATCGCGTATTGCGACGATAGTGAAGAACGTGTAATTCGAACTGACTCACTGAATCACTAAAAATGTAACCAATGCTCAACTAAACAGACCACTACCGCGTGTACGAATTCGAATTCTAAACTCAGGTACACTTATAGCGTTTGAAATAATAGTGAAGAAGAACGTGTGATTCGAACTGACGCTTGATCACCAAAAATTGTACCTAAGCGTTACCCACCAGGCTACTGGCCGTGTTTCGAATTTGATTTTATTTTTTTTAAACTCGACTATACTCCACTGATGTGAATTGTTATGTTATCGCTAAGGTATATGGCTCTGATGTATTTTCTTATTCGATTTTTCGTTCGGTGCTCTTCACTATTTTGCTTGTGAATTGTGTGTGTATCTGTTAGAGTCGCCACATCACTCCCTCCGCAGTAACTTCGTTACGACCAGATTCGTATGCGAACGACGTAGCGAACGAGAGAACGTTGGAGGCTGTGCTCTATGCGGAAGTCGTGATCGTGTGTGAAGTTCTGTTTACTATGGGAAAGTGTATGCTGTGTGTACAGATCACGTCGGGGTCACCAATTATAGCGTTTGAAATAATAGTGAAGAAGAACGTGTGATTCGAACTGACGCTATGACAGTTTGAATCACCAAAAATTGTACCCAAGCGTTACCCACCAGGCTATTGGCCGTGTTTCGAATTTGATTTTTTTTTTTAAACTCGACTATACTCCACTGATGTGAATTGTTATGTTATCGCTAAGGTATACGGCTCTGATGTATTTTCTTATTCGATTTTTCGTTCGGTGCTCTTCACTATTTTGCTTGTGAATTGTGTGTCGCCAAACACTCAACTGATGTTGAATTGCTATGTTATTGCTTGGTATACGGCTGATGCATTTTCTTATTCGATTTTATTTCAGTGTTCTTCACTATTTCGGCGCAAGGCTAATAAGCTTCTCCGTAAAAATAAATTATTATGGAAAATTTAACAAGCCTCGAAACTTGGTGAATAAGGCCAAGACCGGATCCCGGTTGTAGTGCTGATGATGATGATGATGATGATGATGATGATGTTGATGATCGTCATGTTCTTCACTATTTGCTTGTATGTTGTGTGTGCATTTGTTAGAAACGCCACAATTTCATTGCCTCAAAGGGCCAGAACTTCCACGAAAAAGGAATATTCGTCATTCCTCACGTTGGAAGAACATCATAGATGCCAACGGATCCTATTTTGATTGAATAAAAATTTACGGAAAAATAATATTGCCTTTTGAACTTTTACTATAAAATCGGACAGTTCATGCGGTACAACCCAAAACTTCCAACAAGTTGCTGAGAAGCGTGAGCACTGGCCGTTACTCCTTTTCCTGACTGCGTTGGTACATAAACTATAGTCGGCGGGCTCTTGGTGCTCATATCCTTCGCTGGTTCAGTGACGGTTGAACGTCCTTGAGACGTGGCCGATTCTTAAGCTTTGTCATTTCTGGCAATGCCAATGCTGTCCCCAGTCTTCCAAAGCGTGCCTTTAGTTCTTTCAGTACTTCCTTTAAATCCTCTATTATGTACAGCAGACGTTTTATGGCTTCTAGCATCATCGTCATTGGTTCCGAAATCACGTTACCAAAATTAAATGTGGTGTTCGACTTTAATCTTTGTGTCAGTTGATATTCAAATCGCGACGTAAAATTCTTCATAAGGTGGTTCTCGTAATCTTTAAGCGTAGGTATCTCATACAAATAAATTCCTGTGGATTTTCTTTTACTGAATCACTAATAAACTGAAGAACCTCTGGTATTGTGTTGGCTTCGGGCGGCCTGCATTCATTATTCTTACTGTTGACCCGGTTGTTTTCGTCATCACGATCCTTTGCGCTTGGTGTTTGATTAATGCCTTGTAAACCGAAGTGCGGAAGATATTTCTGTCTAGAATCGTCATCAGCAGAATAATTGTTTACGTAATAATTGTGAAAAGAAATCTCACGCTGCACTTCTGTGAATATGGAGACTAAAAGTCCACCGACTGGCACACCTAACCGCACCACTAACGCCTCCATACACCAGCGTATTTGATTAAATTGTTCGAAACAAGCCACTTATACAGTTAATACCCATCCCGTATAGTAACTATAAAATAATCAGATTGCACATGTAAAGTCATATGGCTATCAACTGTGTAGTGCCAAACCTTCTCGTTCATTTTTCCTCCCCACGCGTGATGTGACAGATTGAAATAAATTAAATAAAGAAACTTAACGCAACACATAGTCTTAAAATAGGGCGCACACTAATAATATCTAATCGAATCATTAAACTTCGTCATTTTTTTCAAACTAGAAAATCTGCGAGAATACGAGTAATCGTAGTTTGACAATTTGCGGCATATAATCTTCAAATGTTCACCTCTTCCCATTAAAGGGAAAAATTCTAGTTGGCCCAGTTTAATTTGACAACTTCAAAACTCAAAGCTTCACTTCGCCTGCCTATGAGACACAAACCCTCGAGTTTCCTAATCCTTTCGATTTCAATTCGTACTCAAAATCATAATAGGAGGACATCAAAAGATAAATCCCCGACTTTACGCCGCAATGGCAACTTTATCGTCCCATTCCAAACAATTTAACAAGTTATTAGCGTGTTTCCACTTGAAAGTTACCAAAAGTCTATAAGCTGGGAGAAAGCAACAGTGAGAATGACGAAAAGGATTCTGCCTGCTTTCTGCCTCTTTCTCCGTTTTCAGTCATTAGTGTTAATATTCCTTTTAAGTCGTCTTCCTCGTTCTTAATGTACAATTCGTTTCCTCTGTGTATTATCCTCTTTTTTTCACTTGCTCGTCTTCCTTTTTTTTTTCTCTTTGCCTTTTATTTTTTCCCGAGTCTTTGACTAAAAAATTAATTATTCCCTTGTCTTCAGGGCATGGATAAAAATGATGGGTTTTTTAGTCGTGTTCGTTTTTTATATCGAAAGCTCCTACGTAAACCTTACGTTATCCTTTTTGGATACGAGCCGCTTGTTGTGTCGGGGCTGTCAGCTGATTTAATTAAAAATTAATGAACGTCTATTATGAAATTGAATTAACTTTAAATTAGATGCCATTAAATTGGCCTTGGGCGCACAGATAAGTGGGAATTGTGGAATGTTCTCGTGTTACGGATTCCATTTTACAAATTACACACGCAGGATATTCTCCTGGGTAAGGAGCAGATAATTGTTGTATTGTGATGATAAGTTTTCGTTCAATGGTTTGTTTATTTAAAAGCGAGTTGAATTCGTAATTCGAAACGTTTTGATTTGGTTTTACTTCTTCCTGGATAATTAACTCCATTGTTGCTAAGTATGATGGTAATCTCTGTTAAGACTGTTGGGTAGGATTAGGAATTCCAATTGTGATTTCACCCAATTTTTTCAATTATGGAGTACATGGATCGAGAAAAAGGACAAAAATTAGGAAATCAAATTAGGAAACTCTAATATACGAGGGTGGGTTGGAAAGTTTCCGACCTCAACGTGAAGATAGAAACACTCATCAATAATATCTGGTGAATATAGTTGTGTATCATTTGACAGTTACTCACCAAAATTTCAGCCATTTTGGATGCGTAGTTTTTATTTGACAATCTTTTGAGTGAGGCGATGTGAGTGTTTTTGTAAAAATTGACCAAATTGAGTATCGAGCTCTCATTAAATTTTTGTTGTTGAAAGGCAATACGCCTACGTAAATCAAAGATGAGTTGGACTTTGTATATGGGGATTCTGCACCATCATTTACCACAGTGAAATGCTGGGGAGCTGTTCACGAAGGCGATTGCCTCCTCATTTGACGAAAATCTCGGTCCTCCGAGCGCAATTTTTAGATTAGGGAACAAGAAGAAGTCGCTTGGGGCTAGATCTGGAGAATAAGGCAGATGGTTAAACAGTTCAAACCGTAATTCGTGGATTTTCGGCATGGCAACCGCTGAGGTGTGCGACGGCGTTTTTGGTGTAACGTGAGTACACGAGGCACCCAATACGTGGACAGCTTTTTCATGCCTAAATCTTGATTTAATATGTAACAAACACGTTCTTTGCACATTTTCATAGCCTCTGCTATTTCTCTGCCTTTAATCCGGCGGTCGTTTAGCACCATTTGGTTAACTTTAGCGATGGTATCGTCAGTTGTTGTCGTTTTTGGACGTACCGAACGTTCGCCGTCTCCCAAGTTCTCACGAGCACGGTTAAATTCAGCTGCCCAAAATTTCACTGTGGTAAATGATATTGCAGAGTCCAACTCATCTTTGATTTACGTAGGCGTATTGCCTCTCAAAAACAAAAATTTAATGACAGTTTGATACTCAATTTTATCCATTTTAACAAAAGCACTCATATAATATTTTTTTGGTGCACCACCGTGCTTCCGGTTCCCCGGGAAGAGTGGGGTACTGTGGTTGTCCTTCATGGATGTGTCGAACTCGTGTATATTTGTTTTTCCGAACAAAATACCGAAGGTGTTACCACACTTTATATTGATTCATTTTCATTTTTTAAACATTTTTTTATTTTCTTTTTATATTCTTATTTTCTAAATTAAAGGCTAGACAAAAAATGCTTAAATTCTAGCTTAAATATCTTATATAATAACTTACTGGTCCTTCGCAGACGCTCTAAGCTAAACATTACTTAATATTTGTATAATTTGCCTTTCGGCGACAGAACTTTGTGGCATAACTTATAATTATTTGAAAGACAAAGAAAAATTTGAAAAACTTTGTAAATTTTTTTTTTTTTTTTTTTCCTTAAAATTTAACTTACTTAACTTACCTAAACTTATCTACTTTTTTTTTTTTTTTTTTTTTTTTTTTTTTTTTTTTTTTTTTTTTTTTTAATGTAAAATCACTTAGCCTAACTTAACTTAAATCTTATACTACCCTAATTCTAGAAAAGCTAAGTCTATGTAAGCTAGCTGATGATAGTGTGATTCTATACCGACTTTGGTATCCAGGTCTTTATATGCCATTCAACCACCAGAACTGTTGACGCTGTCTAATACTATCGTCCCGGTCTCTGCGGGAGATAGCCCTACTGAAGCGCAGGAGCTCTTCTTCGGTGCGCGCTACTTCCCGGTCATAGCACAATCGCCCGTCTACAGATGATCTACTTACATGATAGATCAGCGGAATTCCGGATCTATCCTGTATAAGCCCTTTCATATCCAAGTCAAGGAACGCCTCTGGTGGAACAAAGCCGTTGCGACGCACGCTCTCATAGTATAAGGTGTTTGGATAATAAGCCCCGAAAATTAGGTCATTGGACGAGCTTATTGCTCTCGCAATATGTCCTCTGATTAATTTAATCATAAAATTATCCACCCTATTTATGTACGCTTCATTATATAAAGTCTCATTTGAGTAATACTTTTTATAGTCCGATTCCGGTGTCCGATATAATCTGAGACAACTTCTGAGACACTTTCTTTCGAACACCCGAATCTTTTCTATCAAATTTGGACCTATGTTGAACCATACTGGGCAACCATATATGAGCATTGGCCTGATTAGCGTCATGTAGCATATGACTTTTACCCTGCTGTCAAGTTGGCTACTATGAAATAGCCTCCTTGTCATAGCAAACGTTTTCCTCGCTTTGAGCAAAGCAGCCTCTACATGTCTGTTGAAATACAGATATTGGTCTAGCCAGATGCCCAGGTATTTAACTAAACTCTTGGTTTCCAGTTTATCTCCATGCGGTCCCACGATAACTAGCTTTCGCCAGTTTTTCCTTGTGTCGTACGTGGCTTTATATAATGGAGTTCTAAATAGGATGGCTTCACATTTCTGGAAGTTGATCTGAAGTTTCCAGTCATCGCAATAGCGCTGCACTTTGTTGAAGTCTCGCTGTATTAACCTATTTATGATCTCAACTTTCGGAGCTGTTCTGTAAATTATGAGATCGTCTGCGTACGCAATAGCCTGCGGAAGTGCATCTAATAAGTCGCTAATGTAAATGTTAAAAAGAATCGGAGAGAGTACCGCGCCCTGTTGCAAGCCATTCTTGATATTATACGTTTTATTAGAGGTCACATTACCACTTTTGACCACGAACCTCCTGTCCTTTGACATATCGTAAAGTACATATAGTAAAGGCTTATGTATGCCATATCTGACCAGTTTGTAATACAACCCTTCGATCCAGACGGTATCAAAGGCTTTTTCCAGGTCGATCAGACAGGCACCTGTGCATTGGTTCCTACATTTATTCCATTGTATGTCGGAGACCAGTTTAGCTGCGGCATGTGTGGTTTCATGACCCGCCCTAAAGCCAAACTGGTTGTTTGGAATAATGCTATTGTCGTCTACCCATTTTAGCAGAGCTTTGTTAATGATTTTTTCAAATACTTTACTGATGCTTGGGAGTAAACTTATCGAACGCATGTTCATTGGGTTTGTACAGTCTTTGCCCTTTTTTGGGATGGGCTGAATGATAGCCGTTTTCCAACGTGCGGGATAATATGCATTATTCAACGCGTTGTTAAACAGGACCGTGTATATATCTATTGCCTTTGGGGGCAGGTTCTTGAGTACGATGTTAGGTACTCCATCTATTCCCACTGACTTTTTGCTTCTTAATGAGTCGAAGATACTCTGGATTCCTTCCCTTGTGATTAAAAGGCTATTAGCCCCACCATTGGCATTAATGTCAATTGACAGATTATCGTCACTGAATTCCGTAAAACCCGGATTCTCCGATTGCCAATGTGAAATTTCATTCCGGAGGTGCAGGTGATTCAGTCGAATTCTGTCCTCCAGGTCATTGTTTCGGCGAATGCTTTCATTCATCTTGTACATTTCCTGAAAGACAGCTCCCACAGCGTTCGCCTTCTCCAAAGGATCTTCGATCACGAAGAGCTCACTATTGAGGATAGCGTTCTCTGTATCTATGCCAATGTTGGTTAGCAGCTGCTTGTTTACCTCGGTACGTGGAATTTGGAGACACTGAATCTCGTTTTGATTATTTCTCCTGAATATTTTATTTATTTGTGGGAACATATTCGGGTTATTCGTTTTTATAGCTCGAATTCTGTTGTTCCAATACAAATTTGTTGCTAATCTATAATTAGCTTTAAGTAATTGTTGGAGGTTTTTTAATTGAGATTTCAGTGATATTATCTCCTGGTCTTGTCTGTCTGTAAACTGTCTGTGTAATTGTTTTAATTTCGATAGCAGTCTGCTCTTTTTCTTGTGGAGTGCGTTTATTGTTGCGTTTCTGTACATGTTAATGTGATCTGTAACTGTTGTTTTGGGAATTGTTTTGTCCATTGTTTGTTTTACGGCTTCGTCCATTTGTTGAATGTATTTGTCGATTTCGTCATTAGTCAGGTTTCTGTTTACTGGCAGATTAAAGTCATTCGAACGAAGTTCTCTTGTTAATGATCTGGTGAACCGCGGCCATCGCATTGCCCCGTAGTTATAGGGTTGCGGGGTCACGAATTCCTCCAGATCTGCGAGCTCGCTCGGAAGCTCTATTACTGCCGTGAATGCACAGTGGTCACTGTCGTATTCAATTGTCCGTAAACAGTTTGTGTTTCGTCTGTTGGTGTTAAGTAATCTCAGTCGTGAGTCGATTAGCAAGATATCTAAGAACGATCTACCTCTGGGGAACGATGGATATTTCGTAGCTAGCAGGTCAGTTCTATATTCAATATGATACTGATCTAACCAACCAGCCAACTGATTTCCTCTGGCATTAGATATATAATTTCCCCAATTTCTATGCTTGGCGTTCATATCTCCCCCTAGGATAAAGTAATTTTTGTCCAGGTGCAATTGTAAGCATCGAAAGAGTGTCTCGAGCTCCGCTATAAATAGGTTTTGTTGGTGCTCCTCAGGTGCGTAGACCGCAATCGCATACAAACCCCTTCCTTGCTGAAGGGGTATGCGGACGATACAGGCTTCCAGCACCCGGAACCTGCGCACTTCTCCACTATATATTACTTTATGATTGATCCCTTTTCTAATAAAGATTGCGACACCCCCCCCTTGAGAGGAGTTAGGTCGATCTCTTCGTATAATATCGTAGTTTTTATGTCCTATCTTATGTCTCTGGTATAACTTTGTTTCCCCCGCCAGAAGTACATCAGGTTGTTCCTCTTGCAACAGGTTAAAAAGATTGGCTCTTCTCTCAGTTCTTATTAGTGAATTTACATTCACGACAAGAGCTTTTATTGATGTTGTGGTTAGAGGGTTTATATCGACTTGTTATTTAGACTGGGCAAATGCGAGTAGATCTCGTTTATTTGGCTTTGTAGCTGTGTCATCTGTCTCTGCAGATTGAGCAGGATTGCGAACACGTCCGCTTGTGGTGTTGTTTCAGTCTGTGTGGGAGTATTTGTGGCTACCTGTGATGTAGCCTGATTTGGTGTTCTCCCACCCGAAGCAACTTGTGCGTACGACCGCTGCGATGTTACGGGCATTGTTGAAGTACGAGCTGGCTCTGTGTTTTTTTGCCGGGTCACACTTCTTGCCATTATTTCTCGGAATTTAGGACATCCTCGATAGTTAGCGGGGTGTCCCTCATTCCGACACACTGCGCACTTTAGAAGGGCTTTGTCTTCTACCCGTTCTTTTCCCAGAGGGCATTCTTCTGCCTTATGGTCCTTTCCGCACTTTACGCAACGGCGCTGCATTTCACAGTTAGCCGCCGAGTGACCAAACCTTTGGCAACGTAGACATTGCAGGATGTCTCTGCCTTTTTTTAATTTGTCCCATGTGACCATTTGATGATCCAAGACTGAAATTTTTCTTAGACCACCAATCCTACTGTTGGGTGTTAATTGCACCAAAAAGAAGGGTAGCTTGCGGTTTTCCCTTCTTGCCTTGGGTGTGGTGAATGGTTTTACCGCGGTAAACTCGAGATCTTCGTGCTTCAGGTTTTGAAGCATTTCGAGCAGAGCCTCCGGTTCCATTTCAGGGTCGACACCCTTTAATAGAACCGTTACGCTCTTCGTTTGTTTCGGCGTGAACGAGTAAAATTCCGCGGTGGCTCTTTTTAAGACCTCTTTAATTTTGTCGTGGTCTGCCACCGTATATGTTTGAATGGCGTGCCTGTTACCCGTCAGTCTTTTAACTGCAAAATTGTTACCTATGGCTAGCTTACAAAGACTTACCAATTCCTTACAGTCAACATCTATGGTGTTGATTGGTGGCATCTTTATTTTTCCGCTGTTATTGTTGCTTTGCTGCTGCTGTGTTGCTTGCTGGTTCGTTGGTCGCTTTTGTGTTAATTGTTGCTGTTGCTGTTGCTGTTTATGGTGCTGATGTTGAAGTTGATGTTGCTGTTGATGGTGAGATTGTTGCTGTTGGCCGACTTTTGGCTTTAGCTTTTGTAGTTGTTGCTGGTTTTGTTCTTGTTCGAGCGCCGCTATTTTTTTCTTTCGGCGTCTCTCTTGTAATCGGGCTCTTGCCATCGCCAGTTTCGCCTCCAATTCACTTATCTCTTCCTCTTCATCCTCAGACTCTGAGGATGCAAGAGAAGCGAATGAATTATTTGCCCCATATATGTTAAAATTGGAGGGGAAGGGGAGCTCACTGTCGTCCGCCAATTGTTGATCTCCTTTATCCATCGTCAATTTCGCGGTTTTGCTTCGCGTCACAATGGAGTTTTTCGGGGCGCCTTTTCGTTTGTGCGTTGTCGTGTTCTTATCGTCCTCCGTATTCATTCTGGTTCTTTCCAGTTTGTTTTCATTAAAAAAAAACAAAGGCGACCTTTTGAACCACGGCGACTTGATTTCTCCTGCAAGCTGAGTTGAACTCGCCTACCGCCTGCTAAGAGTCAGTAAGCTTGCACTCGCGCCAAACGATGATTTAAAAATTGCTTTCTTAACAAGCAATATATTGTTTGTTTTAATTTTCGCGTTTGCGACCGCAGTGTTATCTTTTTATTGTTTTTGTTTTTATTGTCGCGAACACTTTTGCACCTCACTCAACTGTTTTTATATGCACTTATTTTGATTTTATTTAATGCATTTATACCGGTACACCTGGTAAATACCGATTGCTTAACGAGCAATCTATTTTAATTTTTGTTTTTTGCGCTTGCGACCGAGGTGATATATTATGTTTCTTATCGTTGATTATTATTTTATTTTTCGCACTTCACTGCAATATGCACATTTGCTTTTAGGTTTTATTTTAATTTATGTGTTTTTAATTCACTTAGTATTTACAATTAAGTTTTTACGTTTATTATTTGTTTTGTTTGGTTTCTGAATTTCATTGTTTTGACTATCTTCACTGTTTTAATTTTGGTCACCACATGTCTATTGAATTTAAACTTTTGGCGTGAACTCGAGTATATTTATTGTTTGTCGCGCTTGTTACATTAATATTTAGTTTACTGGTGTGTCCTTGTTGTCTTTTGTTTGTGAATTCTTAGGAATTGTATTTGTTGTCAAAAATTGCTTTTGACATACTTTTA
Source organism: Microdon myrmicae (assembly GCA_963931805.1). Taxonomy (NCBI): domain Eukaryota; kingdom Metazoa; phylum Arthropoda; class Insecta; order Diptera; family Syrphidae; genus Microdon; species Microdon myrmicae. Next base: position 142,762,563 of record OZ007498.1, on the reverse strand, counting down.
CTTTTTAAATATGTAGTCACTTGACTTTTTAACTGGCGCACTGTTAAACTGGTGTTCTCTGTAAGAGAGTTCGCGGGTGACTGACACTTTATATTGAGCCACTAGCGACGTGAGTGTCTTTACACACGCGAGAAAAACACTGTTTGCTAAAAGTCAATTGGAACAGACATTTCAAATTTAAACACAATTGTTGCTTTGGCAAAAAGGACATTTAATTCTCGGATTTAATGGATGTACAAACAACTTCTGAGGAGCTCTTCTCCTTCCGTACGTTACTTACTAACTCTCCTGCTCGACTCCCGCCGTCACTTTTCCAACTGTCCACCTTCTCGCTTCAAAATCCTAATCCTAAAATATCTTTATCTTCTTTCGAAGGTCAAGACGCATCGCCACTTATCGTTTGACCCTTTGGTGGGGGTTTTTCTTTGTGTTAGCCATCTGTCCAACGCAAACAAGAATTTTCGCGCATTCCAAATGGGTAGCACAAGATCCGTGGAAATTGGTTGTTAGCTTAGGATCCGTGGCTATTAGCAAATCATAAAACATCTGGTATGCGTTTGGATGTTTATGATTGCAAGAATTGTGTGTCGGCGTATCGAATAGATATGCCTTTGTGCACTTTTAGGTTTTGGATCTTGTAGGTTTTTTAGGTGCTAATTGCTTTTAGCATACATGGGAAAATAATGCATTATGGTGTTTGATTTTAGGAAATTGAATCGAACAAATGCATTGAATTGAATAAATGAATTTGAATTCAATAAATGAGAATTTGAACGTTTAGTTCGATTTGGTTTGACATTGAATTCAATGGGTTGGGGATATCAAATGGATTTTGTTATAGGTAGTGTAGTGCTCCGCAGCCCTACCGTCTTCCCAAAATCCTTACCTCAATCCTAACATATCCATAAAAAGCCGTTAATATACATTTATACACTTAATATAGTAACTAAATCCTTTGATATCTTTTTACCTCAAACACATCTGCATATCTGTTAAATTTCCATAGTGCATACATTTACATACTAATCAATTCAATTCCCATTACATTAGAAATACAATACTTCATACGTTTAGAAATACATTTATCATCCCTAATTCTCAAATTTGCATAACATCACATACCAAATATCCAGCCATACATTTCATAACAACAGTTAATACAATTTCCGATATCCTAAGCAGCTGCATAGTTTGGAATAGTTTCGGTTAACGAAAAACAATGAATCACCCCCATTAAGTAACTAGGGGCAACTGAATGATTTCGTTCATACGAAATCAAGAATGTTAAAAGGAGAAATAATCAGACTTCCGACCAGGAAGGTTGTGCTTTGTAAATAGAAAATATTAAAGAAAAAATTAACTAAACACGGACGTCTCGTGTCGTGTGAGTTTAAAGTAAAAGAAATAAAAGTGTTTTAATTTAAAAGATAAATATTTAGAAAAAAGACATTCCACGCTCTTCCCTCGACGCGATTGAGGAAGCACGGCGTTGGAGTTATAACAGTAGGATTTGTGTATATGTGGGAGGAAAATGTAATGTGGGAGAAAAATTGTAGGGCTTCTTGGAGTGGTTTGGAAGATTTCATGAAAGAAATTTTAGTCCTGAGGACATTACACGTCCAGGTGCAGTAAAAAAAATTGACGACGAAAACTCTAAGTTTTACTAGATGAGAATCCATGTCAAATTCAAGAAGAGCTTACAAAACAGTTAGGAGTTTCTCACCATGCAATATAAATCAATCTCAGTATCTTTTCCAATAAAGTTGAATTTGACAAAAGAGCCAAGTTTTACTTGAACCCCTATTAAAACTCCGGCACTTAAGAATCCAAAATCTGCCTTTCTTAAGCGCAAAACTAGATTTATTTATTTAACTTAAAATAATTATCATTATGATGTTTTTTGTTTTACATATTTTGTATTCGCCACTAAATTAATTATAATGCAAAATCGTATTGGATTTCGTCTTTGGTAACACGGAACGTTACAATAACATATGACCTCTTACATTGAAAACATGGGTCACTAAAACAAAGGTGGACTCACTGGCTTGGGCGCTGGCTATTGTGTGGCTGTGTCCCAGGAAATTTATTCACTCGGCAACATAATTGCCCAGCTGTTCTTCTGAAAAAGATCCAAGAGTAATGTTTATGGGCAATTTTACAGGTATCTGAAGTCTAGTGGATACAGCGATGAAATTGCATGCCACGTCTTCACAATCTTTAAAGCAGGAATGCGCGCCTTGATGGATTCAACTTTATTACAGTTGAAAACGCAGAGTACGGGAGCTTGCAACACCCACTTTCAGAGACAAGGACGTGTATGACCTTTGCTGAAAAGCAATTTTCCAGTTTCTAGCTAACGTACTCTTCGTAATTTTTCATTGTGGTCCCCAGAGAGTAGTTAAGATTATTTTTCGTCTTTTTTTGTTTCTTGTAATAAACCTGAAAAAACTTCGCTTTATATATTTTATCGCTGTTGGAAATGGTAATTTCCGGTATTTTATGGTGCTTTCCGTTTTTCGTTCTCTTTCAGAAAATGCTTATGCTCCTGCCACTGATTGGGATACTTTTTAACAGTTTGCTGAGTTGGACTGCGGCGAGTGTGATTGGTGGCCTCAATGACATTAAGGTAAGTGCTGATGTGTGACTTTATATGCGACATATCAAGTATGCTGGCGACGCGTAATAATAATCATTGACTTTTATTCCGTTTCAGCAATCAGCAGGACATTATTATCCTGGTAAGGTTATTTTATATTCATTAGCTCAGTTGTTTGATTTGCTTGGGGCTTGTGAAGGCTGGAGACAATTAGTTACGTTGTTAGGTGGAGTGAGAGTATTCGAAAGCCAATGTAAATTAAACAGCTCAAACTGAACTTTATATGTGAAGGTTCTATGCCACATAAGGAGACTGGGGTTACTGTAGGAGATATAATAGAAATTTACTGATATTTTTGTATTGGGTATGCTGCTGTGCTTTTAAGTTGAACGTATAACATAGAATCTAGAAAAGGAAAAGCTACCTTTCTATTATTTTTTTTTTCTAACATTAATTAATTTTTATCCATAACTCTATAATGCTCACTACAAATAATTCACACGAACACTTATAACCCCTTTTCAAAAGCACCTTCTCTCCTCGAAAGCAATAAATGCGGCTGAACTTGTACACATTGAAATTAAGTCGTACCGCAAATACTCCTTTTAAAAGTATTTTTCATAAGCTATAGAAACGATACACCTCCTTCATTGGGCATTCCAGCCATACTTCCTATGAAGTTTGTACTTCGTGCAACATCGGAAGATTTATGAAACTCACGTGCGTTTTAAGGTGATTTAAATTTCCCGCGGACGTTTTTATACTACTCTGCCATTCGCGTTTATTAACTGACAGTTGCCCTACGAACAAATAAGTTATGCTACCCAGCCTGCCACTACCTTTACCCCTTAAGGTTGATTGCATTGGATGACAGGTCCAATGATTATTCTGGAGCGTTAAAGTGCAAAGGCTGTACTTAAAGATCGTCATGCAATCGACTCTCGACAGTAGGTTAAATAGATCAACTTGTTTGTAGTCTTTGAACGATATTAGTTACACTCATTTCCTTGAAATGAATGACATGGATTTCTCATACCCACCGTAGTTTATAGCACTTCTTATCTGAGAACGTTGAATATAGTTAAGAATTTGTTGGGTGAAAGTTTAGTCTTGTGATTGAAATAAAGGTTCGATTGGATAAACAAAAATATGATGAATTTTTAAAGTTCACAAGGGGCATTTGATCTTTTCAAAGTTTGTAATCACTTCAAATGCCTGCAGTCCCGACTTCACAAAAGAAACACCTTCAAAGAAAAGGGAGAGTTGGCTCTTTATCGTTCATTTATAACACGACCAACCTTTGTAGTACAAAAAACTTCGTCAAAAAAATGAAACGTAAACAACAACAACAACGACAAAAAACGCAAGGAAAAAGAAAGTCGAGGAAGAAAAACTTGCTCAGATGGGATAAAGGACTCAAGTTATTTTGGGAGTAGAGTAAATCGCAAAGCTTAACTTTGAAGTGTTGAAAGGGTTCCGAACAAGTGTTGTAAGGATTTTCAATGAATTTTGGACTAAACCTTGGAGAGCAAATTGTGGAAAACGAAGGATATTGATGTAAAAAAGGAATTTAAACAAATGTTGTGCGAACGGACGGTACGAATATCAATTATTAATCTAAACATTTTAAGTTCGCACTGAATTAAACTGATTTGATTAAGGAGTAATAACCCTTCATTGACAATGAATTAGGGTTGCTACTTGGAATGAAGATATTGGACGGCTTTAGAAAATAATTTTCGTGGATTTAACTAATAAAGACATTCATAAAACAAGTGATGATTGTTTTTTTATTTCATGAACATATCACGTTTTTTTTACACGAAAAGCGTGCACAAAGTAATAGAATATCAGTTGCCCTTATAGTCCGAGTGGAAGAAGAGGGAAGGTGTAGGCAAAGCAAGCATCGAATTTGGGCTTGCTTACCAAGAAAATATATTGACGAGAGAACACATGAGCAGGTACAGCATTTCAAATTCGTGTGGTTCAGTTAAAGACCGACTCTCTGTACTCATCCGATCGTATGAAGTTATTTTTTAACGTCAACTGAAACATACCCTGATTTGCGAATGTCGCTAGATAATATTCGCCGAGAAAGAATACATTCAAGGCGGTCAGTTTTTAATATAAGATGTATAGGATTATTTTATAGGGACTTGAGAACTTTGAATTTAATTTGTGAACGCACCCTTTCACTAGTCATCGAACTGTCACTGTCAATTTATTCAGTAAACTCAACATTTTCATCATGGTTAAGTACACGAACGAACAACGTCTGCAAATTATAAAAATTTACTACCGAGAAAGATGCGCCAAGATGATGAATTTCATCGCAAAATCATCTTCAGTGACGAAGCTCATTTTTCGCTCAAAGGGTTCGTCAATAAGCAAAACATGCGTTATTGGTCGGGTGAAAATCCACATGTGCTGCATGAATCACCACTTCATCCACAAAAAATTACTGTTTGGTGCGGTTTGCATGCCGGCGTCATTGGGGCATATTTTTCCGTCGACGATAACGATCGTCACGTTACTGTGAATGGCGTTACTGTGAATGGTCATCGTTATCGCGCCATGATTACCGATTATTTTTGGCCTGTATTGGAAGATATGTACTTGAGCGACATGTGGTTTCAACAAGGCGGTGCCACAAGCCACCATATTTTTATTTAAAAAAAAGTTGTCAAGTCCCTATTGGAAAACTCTATAGTACAATGAAATCCATTATTTTTCCAATAGATGGCTTTAGTATCCGCTATCTCGCATTGTATGAGTGCGATCAGGTTACGCTAGATGACGTTAGAAAGATAAGATTTCGTACGTAAAAAAAACTTTTCAGACAGATTTGTGATCGCTTGACTCAGTTTTGTTTAAGGGTGCGTCAAATATGGGCACCAGCAAAGAGCCCTATTTTATAGTTTTTCTTCGATACAGGCGAAAACCGGCGATTGAGAATGTGACTTCTGTTTATGATCGTAATACAGTTACAGCCAATCACGCAGATTTTTGGTGTCGTCTATTCCGTTCCGGTTATTTGGATGTCAAAGATGCACAACGCTCTGGAAGGCCAATTGTCAAAAATGTCGATAAAATCATGGAAATCCCTGAGTTCGACCAGCGTGTAAGCACTATTTCGATTGCGCAGGAGCTAAATACTGCACAAAAAACCGTTTAGAACCACTTAAATAGGGCCGGATAAAAAACGATAGTCGATACGGGTGCCACACCTATCCGTCCTGTGAGTAGGGTGTTAGAATATACTCATAGCGAGACCGGCTTGTCATAAGAGGCGACTAAAGGTCGAGTGGTAGATGGGGTCCAATGGCCCCGTCGCCCGGTAAAATACCACCTCATCAAGATATAGGCTCCGTGAAATGACCGGGAGAAATCCTTGGTCATCTTTCGGAGCTCGGCTAATGGATCGGTTCGAGAAAAGGTTGGTTTCGGTGGTAGTCGGTCTCATGGTGTGATACCACCCCGTCACGTTGTACATTCCTCGATATGGTTGGGAGAAATTTTCGACTATGTTTCGGATGTATGGCTGATGGCCCGGACAGACACGGAGATAAGTCACGCTGGTACCTTCCGAGATAAAGAATTCCGGAGGTAAACTAGTTTACCATTCGGATCCCCTGGGGGAACTATTGCAGGCGGAACACCATGCAAATATTCTGATAAATACCCGAACTTTAGGAAATTCGTCTTCGCGTAATAGGGTTCGTCCTCATAACTCTGTCAGCGTTTCACTGATAACGGAATTTTTTAACATCAAGGACGTTGATTTCGTAAATACGAACATAAACGCCGTCGATTAATATTTGCAAACACCGAGACCTGGTAGCCTTGCCCCGACTGAGGCCCAGGTCGATGCGTCAAGTGATTCGAGATTCCGTTTTAAGGGTGGACCCTACGTCTTCACAGGGTCCGATCTGGCTTGGCAGGGGATGGAGGCGTTGGAACCCAATAACGTGGACATTATGCGATTGAAGGTCATGCTGAGAAATTCTATTAAATTTCTATATATCTTTACGGTTCCCCGAATGCTGGCCGACCAGTGACATTTTTCGAACATCTTTCACGTATCGTCGACTGGATACAGATCAACCACCAGGCTTTTTAAATTGTCGTCATAGGCAATTTTAATGTACACGATTCCGGCTGGTTGGTGCATTCTAACAGAACTGACGAAGCTGGGAGGCTGGGTAAATCTTCACTGTTAGCCGCAATCTGACTCTACTTGTGGAGGAACATATGTGAGTTCCGGATGCTCGAAGTGATTATGCGAACATCCTGGATCTGTTTTTGACATCTGAGCAGAGCATTTATACCGTGGAGGTTGGCGCGCCATTGCGAAACTCAGATCACGGCCTGGTATTGGTCGCGCAACCACTTGCATTTCAAGCGCATAACCGACCTAAGCAGCTTCGTCATGTAGTGAAGGTATGGGGCTGCTAAGTTTGACAATTTGCGAGATTTCTTCGCATCCTTTCCGTAGTCAGAGATGTGCTTTGGAGACTCCGATGTTAACTCATGTGCGGAGTCGGTCACGGAGATTATTCTTCTCGGGATAGTCATCTACATTCCGCATTCCATGAAGCGAAGTTAATCTGATAAACCTTGATTTGATAAACAATGCGGACAGATTACAGCGGCGAAAAATAGAGCTTTTAAACAATGGCGCTCCTATCCCACCGATTTTAACAGAACGAATTTTGTTAGTATCAGAAAGTCGTGCAACCAGGCGATTGATATCGCGAAGAAAGCTTCCAATGACAGAATGACCAATAAACTCCTTGAGTGCCCAACTGGTTCGCGTCAATGGCAAGGACTGTCACCAGTAAATTCGCTTACTCCTCTTTTTCTTCGTTGGTAACGGGCAGCAGGACGTCAGCCACATATTCAAAATATAAAGCTAATGTGTTTGCGAATTTATTTTTCTCGATTTCAAACCTCGATGCCGGTCTTTTGGGGCCACTTGTGATCACGCCGGTATGGTCCACGATGTGGGATGTGAGGTTCGCCCGCAGACTATTTAACGCATTCTACGTAAATTGGATTGTAGTTACGTAACCGGACCGGACGGAATACCAGCAATATTCCTTAACAGTTATGCTCCAGAACTATCGCCGGTTCTTGGCAGACTCTTTCGGTTATCTTATGTACGGAGGATATTTCGTACATCCTGGTAAATCGTTCGAGTTCAGCTAATCGCAAAGAGGGAAAAACAGTGTCTCCCACAAAATTATCGGACGATAGCATTACTGTCTGTGCTATCTAAGGCGATAGAAACGGTTATCAGTGCCGAGTTAATTAGGTATTTTGAGCGCAACGGACTTCTGACTGATCGTCAATACGGATCCCGGGGCAGGCGGTCTAGGGGGACCTTTTAATACTTATAACCGATATATGGACATCTGCGATTGAGCGGCATGGTGAGTCAAGGGCGGTCGCTCCAAGGCTTTTGACCGCGTCTGGCAGGGGGCATTGCTGAGCAAACTTCGTTCATATGCACTTTCCCAACAGCTTTGCGGTTGGACGAAGAGCATCCTAGAAAATCGATCGATCCGGGTTGTTGTGGACGGCGAGTGTTCGGATCTGTATCCTGTTAATTCGGGGGTGCCTCAAGTTTCTATTTTGGCTTCAACCTTGTTTTTGCTTCACATAAATAATTTGTTGGAGTCGACGCTTGTTTCCTCTTTTTCGAGTGACCGGCCGATTAGTGCACCTATGTCGCACCAGCTGTGATGTAGCCGGATCGTCGACTTCAATGCAATGAAGAATACTAGTATACAACATTCACGAAGAAAAGTGGATCATCGTTTCCATAGTTGATGATCAATGGCCAGGCCTTTAGAAGTAAGGAAAGTTTAAAATTCCTCGGCTTCACGGTCTGTGGGAATGTATCTTGGGATAAATACGTGTCAAACATTGCCAGGTCCGCTTCAGGAAAACTGAGTTATCTTTTTAGAGCCAAGAAATATTTTACTCCGGCCCAACTTCTTCTCTTGTATAAATCCCAAATTAGACGCGCGTTCGAATATTGCTCTCATGTTTGGAGCTCTGCTTGTAAACATACCCTCGACCTACTTGAGAGCATACAGAGTCGAGCGATCCGCCTGAACGGGGACACGGCGCTGATGACGGGATTACAGTCACGTCAAAGACGCGTACCTGATACCTGTCTTTTTTATAGATATTATCACGGGTACCATTCTTCGAAGATTCGTTGTATTGCTCCGCGCAATTCTATTTATATGCCCTCCACAAGACAATCCGACGGATCGTACCAATTTGCGGTTCATTTCCCGGCAGCGTGAATATCCCTGCATCAGAACTTGTTTCGTTACAGAGCTGGAAGGCTGTGGAATTCCCGCCCGATGTGAGTGGGCGTTACAACCTGCAACTGTTCAAGAAGAACTGCAACGGTTATTTAATGGAATCTCGGGGTGCTGTCAGCGCTATCGGTTCCCCTCTCTTGAGAGAAATATATATATATATATATATATATATATATATATATATATATATATATATATATATATATATATATATATATATATATATATATATATATATATATATATATATATATATATATATATATATATATATATATATATATATATATATTGTGACGCATATGACAATCAGTACTGGAATCTTCGAGAAAGTCCGAAACAAAGTACTAGATTATTTTAGAAAGTACTGGAAAACTGGAATAGACAAGTCGAGTCTATGGGACGGACGGAAACGAAGCGCCAAACCAGAATGAAGAAACAGTATAAATACGTCGCACACACATGATGGAGGGAGTCATAAGTAGAACGTATAGCAAGCGATACGTGCGGAAGCGAAAGTCTCGAGTAAGAAGTAGAAAGTGTTTACAAAGAAATCATTATGTGTACGGTAAAAAGCAACGGTTGTATTATGGACTAATAAAGTGTTGTATCGATTTAACGGCTCTTATTTATTTTAACATAGTTAATCCAGCGAACCCTAAGCTCGCTACAATTGGTGTCAGAAGTGGGATTAATTATTGTTTAAGTGAATAAGTCTGTGGAAGCGTATTGTGACCATGGCAGATCGACATTCGGAGAAGAGTTCGCAACCGTTGGACATTTCGGAGATGTTCAGGATTATGATGGCAAAATTGGACGCACAAGCTATCGATATTAACTCAAAATTGGACGCGCGAGCTGCAAAATTGGATGCGTGGGCTGCAGACGTTAATTCAAAATTGGATGCGCAAGCTGCAAAATTGGATGCGCGAGCTGTAAAATTAGACGCGCGAGCTGCAGACGTTAATTCAAAATTGGATGCCCAAAGGCAGTGTATGAAAGAATTCTGGGACTCGGAAGCGGAAGAAGCTGAGGATGAGGAGGAATTGGAGCCACATGAAATGAAGAAACTTAGGAAGAGCAAAGCTATGGCCGACAGCAGTGAGGAAGAGAAGGAAAATGACGATGGTGTGTTACGTGAAGAACTGAAGGATTTCATCGATGATAACCCGATTGAAGAGGACGGCAGTGATGGTGAAGACACTGATGCTTCAGGCCGTTCCCTGAAACGGATTTACAATGATGATGACGAGTTGGACGACCGACTGGGAGACGACGACTGTGACCTTATTGAAGAGAATCTTGGTTTGAAAGTCGAAGGCAGAAAGCGTTCCAAGCGTCTGCGTCGTACACAGGACGAAGAAAGTGATGGAGAGGAAGACGACGACTGTGACCTTATTGAAGAGAATCTTGGTTTGAAAGTCGAACGCAGAAAGCGTTCCAAGCGTCTGCGTCGTACACAGGATGAAGAAAGTGATGGAGAGGGACAGCATGTCGATGAAGGTTCAGCACGTGAGGCTATAGACGAACAGCTATTCGACGACGAAGACGATGTTGAACGCCGCTCTGAACGTAGTCACAGGGATACTGAGGCGGCAAAACATTTCAATGATGAATTGGAAAGGGGTCACTTTACTGATTTGGACAATGAAATCCGTAAAACAGATATTCCTGAGCGAATGCAATTGCGCGAAGTTCCGGTTACGCCTGTTCCAGAGGGACCCAATGAACTACAAGATGAAGCTGAATGGATTTACAAACATGCGTTTTGTAAATCAACTGTTTCCGAACAAGAGAGATCAACGGATGTTGGAGGTCGAGACCGCTATTGTAAGCCACTACATACGGGGGGAAAGATCAAGCAAGCCCTAGATTGTAGGCGTAATCAACAGCTAGAGGTGCCGTTCATTGCGTTCTATAGAGAAGAACACGTGAAACCAGAATTAACGTGCGACGATCTATGGAAAGTCTATTACTACGACGCACGTTGTTGTTTACTGTCAGCTCGAAAGGACAAACCGATCCAGTTATTTGAAAAGATGCGGAACTACCAGTTGGATACGGTTATGAAATCGACAGATGCTCCAATACCAGATGATATGCGTGTAATTAAAGATGAAGATCTAGACCGTTTACGTGATGTGCAAACTCCGGAAGAACTTAAGGGTGTGCGCATGCATTTTCTCTTATACTATTCGCATGAGATCCCTAAAATGCAAGAGGAATTCCGTCGTCAGGAAAAGGAAGAATGGCGGAAGGCTAGAGCTGACGGGAAAAGGAGAGCAGTAGAAAATTTGGAAGAAGGTCAAGAACTTCCACCGCCGAACGCCAGGAGAAAAGTGGTGCATCACGATCGACTGGTGGCATTTGTTGGCCCGGGAGACCAGTGAACTTAGTTCGGGACGAACTAATCTAGGCGGAGGGTAGTGTGACGCATATGACAATCAGTACTGGAATCTTCGAGAAAGTCCGAAACAAAGTACTAGATTATTTTAGAAAGTACTGGAAAACTGGAATAGACAAGTCGAGTCTATGGGACGGACGGAAACGAAGCGCCAAACCAGAATGAAGAAACAGTATAAATACGTCGCACACACATGATGGAGGGAGTCATAAGTAGAACGTAAAGCAAGCGATACGTGCGGAAGCGAAAGTCTCGAGTAAGAAGTAGAAAGTGTTTACAAAGAAATCATTATGTGTACGGTAAAAAGCAACGGTTGTATTACGGACTAATAAAGTGTTGTATCGATTTAACGGCTCTTATTTATTTTAACATAATTAATCCAGCGAACCCTAAGCTCGCTACAATATATATATATATATATATATATATATATATATATATATATATATATATATATAATGCACGGGTTAACTTAAAAAACCTCATGGGCCAAATTTCTATCTGCGAATCGCTGCTGAATCGCAACAGAATCGACCTATTTCTGAAGCGGGTGGTGACTGGAGATGAAAAGTGCGTCACTTTCGACAGCGTCAACCGAAAACGGTCTTGGTCGAGTCGCGGTGAGCCGGCGCAACGATAACCAAGGCAGGATCGCCTTTCAGGATGATTTTGCTGTGTGTTTGGTTGGGATTGGCAAGGAATCATCTATAATGAGCTGCTTCCTTACGGCCAAGCTCTTAATTTGAACGTTTACTGTCAACAATTGGACTCTCTGAAGGAAACAATCAACCAGAAGCAGCTAACTTTGCCCAAAAAGGGAGGAATTGTGTTCCGTCAGGACAACGGCAGGCCATGCACATCAATTGTGACCCTCCAGAAGCTCTAGAAGCTTAGTTGGGAGGTTTTTATGCATTCACTTTATAGTCCAGTAGTTGACACCATGTGATTACCACCTGTTCCTGTGTATGGGGAATGATTTTTCTGGTGAAAAATTTGGGTCAAGAGAAGCTTCTGAAAATCGACTGTCTAGTTTTTTGCCAATAGGGGCGAGGGTTTCTATGGGAGGGGAATATTGAAATTACCTTCGGAATGGCAACAAATTATCGAACAAAACGGTGTATATTTTACCAAAATCGGATCATTTGAATTGTGCTAGATAAAGCCTTCAATTTCATGCAAAAATAATGGATTTCCTTTTACTATAACTACTAGTTTCTGATCTCAAGAGAGGAGAGTCTATTATTGAACCTGCTAATTTATTGTTAGAATAAAACAATAAATAGGCTACTCATTGTGTTTTCCTCGTCCTTTTTTTGTCCACAGTTATTTCAGTAGATTGGCCACTGGAGGATTTTGTTAATGTTGTTGCCGATGGTACTACTCGCATTCCAGGGGTGATGGCTCGTGGAGAAGTCTCGTTGGCTACGCTTTTGGTGTCCAGATTACTTTTTCTTGGTATCCTTCTTCTGTTGTTAAGCTTCGCGCTCATTTGGTTTTTTTTTACCGGCTTCTTGCTCGTTCTTTTTAATATTACATGAGCCCACCTAGCTTGTTGTATTTGAATAACTTCCTCGTTATTTTTTTCTTTCTCATCATCTGGTTTGGTAAGCTTCCCGTTAGGACACCGTCCGCTACGTTTGAAATGTCGCCTGATTTTCCTGATAAACACTTTCGTGGGTTAAAATTTACTTAAAAGGTGTTAATGAATTTATTATTAACATCACAAACTCCTGAACTTAAGGAAGCAAAAAAAAGTTAGATGCGACTACGATTCCGACTACCTTACCACATCAGAATCTCTCTCCACAGTTTTATAGTAGATCAAGCGACGCTTACTGACCAGCCGCAGTGTTCACAGGAAGCCCATTATAGGCAAACCGTTCCTGTGAATACTCCTCTAGGTTCTTCCTATTAACTCTACGGAAGGTCATAGATAACCTCAAGTCAAACACAGTATTCACAGGAATCGTTTTACAGGCAATACCTATATATGCGTTTCATTCTACTGGGGAAAATTGGGGCTGGTCGGTCGATGCTATCCTGAACTTTACAGATCAAGCTCAGTACTGAATAGAAACGTCTCTACTTCATACTTTTTTCAACCACAAGGTGAGGTTACACCAGTACGACCTGGAACTCCAACCCTCTTCCTCCAGTCAATCGGCGATATCGAATTATAGAATATTTTTTGTAGTCGATGTTGCTGTGCTCGACAATTTCACATCTGGGAAGGGTGCAGATACAGAATAAGTTGGGAAAGAACTAGAACTTCCCAAGTAATTCCAATCTGTACCAAGAACCGAAAAGCTAGCTCTGAACGTCAACTGCACAAAAAAAAAAAGAAAAGAAAAGACACAGACCTGCGCGGTTAATTATCAATGGCAGAAAGTCAAAAAAACTAAATGGCCCCAAAAGTGCACACGACAAAGGTTTTAAAGGCCCAAAGTTCCGACTTTGACACCGTTCGCCTAAGAGCTTTGATAACAAGCAACCTACGAAGGGCAGAAAGCAGAGCGGTTTTGTGTGCAGTAGGGACGGCAGACGGCGCAAAGTTGGCATTAGATACAACCACACGGGGGTATTATAAATGGGAGGCCTCGGTATTCTCGGGCCGGGAAACACCAAGTCGATTGACATAAATTCGCAAATGAGTTAAAACTGTTGCTGAGCAATGTCCCAGGTGTCTAACCTCCTTTGGATATTGGCCGCAATGTGGCTAATTGTGTACACTGGCACTGAGATCAGAATCTTAAGGCTGGAGGCTGGAGGTTGGAGTATGGCCCACATATCCTCAAATGGTTTTTGGCAAAATAAAGTCTAGAAGATGAGAGCGGCCTGAAATCGGGACCGATAGCGAGATTTGTTAAATAAGGCAATGACCGGATCTTGGTTGTAGTGCCGATGATGGTGATGATGATGAAAGTCTAGGAGATGCTGACAGAGGAATTCCAAATTACATCAAAAAATCCGCTGCAGCTTCCAGATAATAGATTCCTGGTGGGGTTGACAGAAAACTGCCTGTTGGGTAACGAGCTCCTGTCGAAAAATTGCAAGGTAAATGGATTATTTGGAATTACCCCAAAAACAATAAAAGCCCGAAAATTATTCCCTTGGCTTTGCAAATAGTAGTGCAGCCCAGGCAGTCGAAAGGAAAACCGCACCAAGGGGACCGGCGAGGGTATAGATTACAGTTGGCAGTCGCCCAAAGACCTCACCCACATAAGAGAATGGCTGCGAAATATTGTCCAGCACCAGCTATCCTAACTATAAGGCGACACTGGTAAAGCCAAAAGGTAAATAAGAAAGTAAAGAAGGGGAAAACATTGGTAGAACGCATACCAACAAACCCTTCGTGGGTTGATATATTTTGGAGTAAAGTGGTCATAGTACTAGGGCGAGATAATAATACGGCTTCCAGTAGAAATCCGGAAGGATGTAATCTAAGATGCTAATAGATAACTGACTTGAGTAATAATCCATTAGTCATTATACATGGTGTTGCAGATTCGCACTGGATGGAACCAACGAATTCGCAATTGAATGCAACCATCGCAACCATAAATAACAAATCTCAGCAACCAGCTGACAGATGAATAATTTTGGTTGTCAAGGAATTAAAATAAACAAACTCTTCTTCGTCAGCGCTTGGCGACTATAGGTCATTATTCATTTTGTTAATCAGTTAAAATCTTGTCCATCAGTTTAAATAAAGCAGAATAATTGTTAATTAATACTAACAAACTATTGTCATAATTTGGAGAAAGATTTCTGGGAACTATTGTCATATTTTGAAAGAGGATTTCTGGAATTGCCACCGACTAACCGAGGTAATCATTTCAGAATAAAAAGGTATTAATTCACTGCTTATAGACAAGGATAACCGAGTGTTGCTGCACGCCAGGAGACTACATTGTTCCTGACATCATCCCCCCGGCCCGCTAACAAGATCCACTTGTTGGTGGAACGTGCGATCGAAGCTTGTGTATCGCAAAAATTTGGTCCTTCGAGCCGGATCCAGACTGTGGATCCAATCCACTGCTGCCAGGTTTGCGGCGTAATAAAGAGTTGCCCCAAGTGCAGCGACATTACTGCCGCCAAGTTTGTGGTGCATCATCGAGTTTCCCCCATTGCAGCTACCTTTCTACCACACCGCGACCAGTTCGCGACGCAATTGAGGAATCCAGACTGTGGAGTCAGTATGTTGCCACTCAGTCGTGGCGCAAAAGGCATCTTAGTTAGGATCAACTAACGCCGCCCCAGTCCGTGGCGCAACAGCTGTGCAGACCGGCGCCCAGTTAGTGGCACTTTGGCGGATTTATGTTGTGTAACTTCGGCGGTGTGTTTCGGGTATGTTGTAAGTGTTCCGCCAATCACTGTCCGAAGTAATATCCACACCGGAGCACCAATGGCGCGAAAACAATTGTCAAAAACAAACACTGAGGGTTATTTAAAAATCCTTTTTTTTATTTTTTATCAATAATTGTTAATATTAACGGATTCTGTTTGACATAAGTGTCTCACAATATTTAACACACACAGTAAACGCAGCGAAAAATGTTTAATAACAATAATTAAAACGCGGCGAACCACACAGACGATACACACATGAACTCCCATCACGTACAAACACACGTTAACTTCCTTGAAGGGAGAAGGCTCCCTGTACTACTCCTCGGGTCGACGATTAAAATCTCTCTGTATCGTCTCGTTGACGATTCAAATCTCTCCCCACAAAATACCCCGATACAGATTGTCCACCTGTATCTGTGCAGACAACTTTTCTCCTTACTTCTGCTAACAGAATTTCCGAATCTCTGTTAGCAGCATGTTATTAATTCCCAGGGGTAATTTGGATGCCTACAAGAGATCACACATACATCATCATCACCCTCGGTGGTGGTGATAGCATCTCAATCTCACGGTTTTCTGTTTCCGCGGCACATCTGGCGCGCAGAACGGAGATGATTGTTAGGACGTATAGTCCGTAGGCTTATTTACTTTGATGTAAGCACACCGAAATCCATTAGATCCTTCTGAGGGTGTGAAATTCAGAAGGGACCGGAATAGATCGTTTGTAGGTTTCAAACCTCATGCATTATTCGAATTATCTCGTTGGGATATTTGCGTTTCCCAGGAATCTGGTAGCGGATGACCAACATACATTATTGCATCGATGGGTTTGGGTGGTCTTTGTATCAGATTACCCGCACGTGCATCCGTTGATCGGCTCATTCTTTGATGCTGGTAATTCTTTTGTATCGAATGTCGGAATTGCCGGTTCAATGAGATGTTCCTGGGCGCAGGCCGCATGTATGGCATTTTTGGGAATAGGACGCGTGGGTGTTTACACCTTTGTTTCAGGCATGATGAATTCTACTTGTTGAGCTTAACCCAAAAAGCTTTGGGGACGTTCAGTTCCTTGCTTTTTGGTGTCGGTCTCAACGTTGGCTGCGAGTTGCATGCCCTATGGTGGGACTTTGGGGCAAGCGTCTGTGGGCGCGTGCAACGCTCTCAGGTAAGTACGTTCTTTGAGGGTAGGACCTTACCTGTGAGGAATTGTGCGTTCGTAGAACGCTACATCACTCCCCCCCTAGTACATGTAACCTCTCGATGGCGTAAGCGGTCCCACAATGTCGATGTGTACATGGGCGAATCGTGCTTCGGGGAGCTTAAACTGTGTTGGTTGTAGCACGTTGTAGCGATCGACCTTGCAACGCTAACATTGCACACAATTACGTGCCCAATTTGTTATGTCTTTTGCCATATGTGGCCAAACGAATTTACGTCTGACGGCTGCAGCGGTTGCGCGTCCGCTTGGGTGGGCTGGGTTATGGAATGTTTCGTACACATTCCTTCGAAACTTCTCTGGGATGTAGGGTCGAGCTGTCCCTGACGATACATCACACCAGACTTCATCGTTTGAGTTGTTGGAAGGGAGTTTACGCAAAACTAGTGCTGTCTCCGCCTTCAATAGGGACTCGAGTTGATGATCCTCTCCTTGCGCTTGTGCCAAGTCGGCATCCTCGATTTGCGCTCGGAGTTTATTTGCATCGATACGCGAAAAGCGTCTGCAATAACGTGTCTGCACCTGGAGCATATCCGATTTGGGTACTAAATTGCCCGATGAAATCCAGGTGCCGTTCCTGTCGTGGGGTTGAACTTTCCGCTTTCTTTCCGAAAGCGTACACCAGTGGTTCGTGATCAGTTTTTTTCGTCAACTGGCGTCCTTCGACCATGTGCCGGAAGTACTTTACTGCGCAGTAAATCGCTAGTAACTCCCTGTCGTAGGCACTGTATCGTCGCTGGGTCGGGTTCAATTTTTTTGAGAAAAAGCCCAGCGGTTCCCATTTTCCGTTGCACTCTTGTTCGAGTACGGCCCCAATTGCAGTGTCGGAAGCGTCACACTGTATGGACAATGGGGCTCCTTCGATGGGATGTCATCAGCATGCAAGTGCCACACAGCAAACTTTATCAGAACTGGATTTCGAACGAGGAATTTGGAATGCAGCTGACCAGATCAAGCAGTTAAATCATTTTTCATGCTGAGGGTATAGCGATGAGTCAACAATAGTTTACCTTGTTCATCCGTGTCGAGTATTATCCGCTTTGGAAGTCCTCGGATTTCGTGTGGTAGCTTCATCGTCAACAGCTGTTAAGCAGGACTATAATGAATACATGTGGACTATGCGGAAAGAGTTTAATGAACTAGAACCGATTGAACCATCAGACACATTGGTTGTACACGAAAATCTCTCCAACATCAGTCGAGAAACAGCTGTTTTGGGGAATTACCAAAAAGTTGATTCGCCCGAATAGATTACTTTATTTCAACAAGAGTGCTAAGACCCACATCCAATAACCAGGGTGGTGTGGCAACTCTAACAGATACACACAATTCACAAGCAAAAATAGTAAAGAACACCGAAGGAAAAATCGAATAAGAAAAATACATCAGAACCGTATACCAAGCGATAAATAAAAATAATTCACATCAGTGGAATATAGTCGAGTTTGGAAATCAAATTCCAAAGACGGTCAGTAGCCTGATGTGTAACACTTAGGTAAAATTTTTTTCGTGATTCGAACTGACGCTCGAATCACACGATCTTCTTCGCTATTATTTCAAACGCTATAGAACTGCAAGGGACCCATCTGTGGATCAGACGCAACAGCTGTGCATAACGCCACCAAATCAGTGAGGCATCAATGAGCTGGCCCCAGTGCAGCTACCTTAACGCCGCCAGGTTCACGACGCAACAATGAGCTGCCCACATAGTAGCTACAATACTGCCGCCAAGTTCGTGGTGCAGTAATCAAAGGTGCCCCAACTACAGCTGCAGATATCGCTGCCCAGTCCGTAGCCCCAAGGTCCAGCCTAAGGACCGACCGCCGCCAAGTTCGTGGCGCAACAAGAAGCTGTCCCCAGCGCAGCTACATTACTACCACATGCGACCAGTTCGCGGCGCACGCAATCGAGGATCCAGATCTGTGGTAGGTTCCTCC
The DNA here is from genome assembly GCA_963931805.1 of Microdon myrmicae. NCBI lineage: Eukaryota > Metazoa > Arthropoda > Insecta > Diptera > Syrphidae > Microdon > Microdon myrmicae. Next base: position 142,743,719 of record OZ007498.1, on the reverse strand, counting down.
ACGGGTTGAGTCAAGTTGTGGCTAACAGCGAACATCTCCGCCAGCCTCCCAGCCTAGTCAGTTGTGGTAGAATGTACCAACCAGCCGGACTTGTGTAATTTAAAATCGCCAAGGACGATAATTTCAGAATCGGGTGGTTGATCTGTATCTAGTCGACGATATGTGATAGATGTTCGAAAAATATCGTCGGTCGATCGTCATTCGGGGAGCGGTAAAGACAACAACGGAATTTAACAGAATTCCTCACCATGACCTTCAACCACATGGTGTCCATGTTATTAGGTTCAAACGCCTCCATCGTCTGGCAAGCCAAATAGGACCGCGTGAAGACGCAGAGTCCACCCTTAAAACGGAATTTCAAATGCAAATATTATCCTGAGCAACGAAAATATGTCGAATCAGTTGACGAACCGACTTGGATCTCAGTCGGGGCAAGGATAGGTTTCACTGTTTGCAAATATTGGTGGCCGGTTTTTACATTCTTATTGGTGAAACCGATGACCCTCATGTTACAAAATGCCGTTATCAGTCTAACGCCCACATAGCCGCGAGAACGACCCCGATTCCGCGATTACGTATTTCTTAAAGAGCGGTTATTTATCAAAATATTTGTATGATGGTCCCTCAGACATAGGAATGGTCATGATTCTTTTCTTTTGAAAATGAACTTTAATACACTTTGTTCTTCCAGTTTGTTCTTCGAGTTTGCCCTTACTGTGCTGAAAGCTACAAACCGTTAAAAGTTACCAATTTCGTTTTCTCATGTGGAACTACCTCGATATCAAAAGGGGGGTAATCGAAATATCAGCTTGCGAGACAACGAGAAGTGTGTTCTTCATAGTTGTTTCTGTCTTGTAGCTGTTTTGGGACCACTAAAATTCCCCACATCCATGAGCATGTAAGGCCCTGGGATATATGAAAATGGGAATGGTTATCTACTAGTTTAGTTTTAAGTGGGTTGTTGCAGAAGAGGTTTACAACTATAAAGATGGGTGCGAAATAAGAAACATTTTTCCATACCATGTAACAGGCCCGCCTTGTACAGGTTGTATTTTTTCCAATTTTCTTGTAATGCACCAATTTCGTAAATACACATCTATATTATTCTATTTATTGGCCTGTAGGCACCCGGACGTTCATGACCTCACCCACTCGACTTCGCCATTGTTCCCTGTCCTGTGCACTCTCCTTCCACGTTCGACCATCCGATCCGATCTCCTCGATGTCCAACTTAACAATATCCTACCATCTCCGTCGCGGCCGCCCTGTCGGTCTCTTTCCCGTTAGTTTACCGTCAAGACTTCTATGCACGGTCTTATCGTTGCTGATCCGCGCCACGTGTCCGGCCCATCTTAATCTTCGCGACTTGATTACTGTCACTATTGTAAGTTTGCGGTATAGCTCTTCCAATTCGTGGTTGTGGAGTTTCCTCCATTATCCTGCCTCCTCGTCATATTTACCGCCAAAGATACCCCTTAGAACTTTATTCTCGAATACGCGGAATTTGTTTTCTTCCCGCTTTGTGAGAGCCAATGTTTCGCATCCGTATAGAACAATCGGCATGATTATGGTTCTATAGACACGGAGTTTCATATTACGTGATACGTAAAGATACAAAGCTAGCAGTAATTGTTATCGAATCAAATCGACCATGGTGAACTCAACAGTAGTTGAAAACGAGCAGATTCTCAAACTGCAATGCGAACATTTGGAACAGCTAGGGGCGTTTTGATCCACTCATGTAATAAAAATCGAGGAAATGAAAACACTTGGGAATGTTTTCACGAGGCCCCCATCAAATGTGGTCATATATTAAGTGAATCTAATAATTTTGGGAAATGAAGTTCATTGATTTTGGCATTAGTACAAAGATTTACAGTCTCAGTAGTGGGTAGGACTTAATTTTGCGTTAGGAGTCGAAAATGCATTGAATAGCCGGTAATTGGCAATTTTTGAGCGTTAGGAAGGTAGAACTGATTATCTTCGGTTTTGTGTTTGCAATTACTTGTGTCTTTGAATGTCGCAACTCTAACCTTTTCCAGCTACTCGTAGTCGTAATGTATTTTGTGCATTCTCATAAGATATCAATCTGCTATCCAACCTTAGCCTTCAAAGGAATGTTTTAGCCCAAGTTTCCTAAGAAATGCTTAACGCAGAGTCCTTCCGACACTGTCCAATTTATTTCATACTACGATTATATTAGAATGACTTTGTTCGAAGCGGGAAATAGCAAATTCAAAGAATTCACTTTCATCAACAACCGTAGAAAATTCAAAGCGCAAAAGTTAATCCAATTTATTTTTTACAACCGAATTAAAATCAACCGTGAATGTCTGAACTCGCAGCATCTTATACGTCATATTATAGTATCCTATTAGCCGGCGAACCCCTCTGAGCAGCGTTTTCAAAATCATTTTTAATGAATTCTATATCCTATTACCTCCTATCAGGGAGGAATTCCTTTAATTCAACGAATTCCATCTCTTAACTTCTCGTCGCTTTGACGGCCCTTAATTGATGTTGTGATACAATATTTCGATCATCCAATTTTCCGCAAGGATTACGTTATAGATTGATTGTTACACTAGCAATGGAGGATTTAAGAATGTAGCAGAGCTTTACGACTCAGGTGGAGGTAAGATATCCATGGACGGATGGATAATATTGTGTATACAGTGTGAAAAGTGATTACTGATTACGTTGGGTCACAAAGAAGTCCACATGTATAGGTTTCTTTAAAAGTGATAGGTAAAGAAGACTCCTTATGCACCTGTGTGTTAGTCCTTTGAGGGATATTGTCTACCCCAATGTTTGCTTGAAAAGCTGAAAAGACTGCTGCCATCAACAACGTGAAATGCCTACGAAATAATCTCCATGGAATGTAACTTTCATCCTGGGTATACCATATTGTGTGGCTACATGCCTTGAATACCCGATGATAGTCATTTTTTATCGCTTTGCCTCAACCTTCACCCTTGTGAAGTTTTCCTGTCTCAGAGGTGTATTTATACGTGTCCTTTTGGAGTGCTTTGCATCAACTTTCTGAACATGATACATGTGTATCTTGAGAACAGGGAGATGACCTCTATATGACAGAAACGATATGATATCCTCACAACTATGAAAAAGGATCAGAAATTACATGACGATGATGGTATAAAGGCCATTTAGTAAAGGGGGGAACCTTCGTACATATTTTTCTTTCTCCTGCATTTGCTTCCATTTTTTATATTTGGTTGGAGGAGATTCAGACAGATGGTTGGCTTTTATAGTCCCTTCGAAGATTCCCTTTGGGTGGTAAACAGGAACGCGTTACTAGACAAATTTCTTGGCGGATGAGGTTTTGTCAACGACGACGATGTTGATGGCCACGATGTGATTGCCTTAGTGTAAGGGAAGTTATTCATGAAATGTTAATGTTGAAATCGAATATTTAATTTCAGCGCCTCCTCGACGGATGGCGGGCGGCCTATAAGTGAAAGTTGTAAAACAGTCAAAGGACTGCTTCATTGTGCACATCTTTCTCAGAGGTCTACCGAGATGAGTGCGGTTTATTTCACCCCCATAAAACTTTAACAGGAAAACTTTAAAGTGTTAATGTACCAAACACACAAGCAAAGATTGTAGTTAATCTGGAGTTCATAATAACGTACCGGCTTTTGTTTGTACTCTTGTAACTCTCTGAGTGGAGAGTTAAACGAAAAAAGTTGGACCTGGTATAACTTGTGTTATACCAAGAATACTGAACATGTTTATTAGTCTCTTTAGGGCCTCTTCCGTGCTTGTTTCCTGTTTAGTGTTATTTGTTTTAGTCGTTTGTTCTTTTTTTTCTTGTTTAATCAACTTGTCTGGGAATCTAACTAACTGGAGGAAGTTTATCGTACCCATGGGTAAGTTTAGGACGTCTGTTCTAGTTTCTACGGCGAGTTTTCAAAATGTGTATAAGCTCATTTCCGCAACTCAAGTTAGAAGCGCGAATACTCTTTTCTTGGTATGCGTCAGTATCATGAAAACGAATACAGCAGAATTTCGTATATCATATTGTGTGAAAGAATATACCCTTGCATTGCAAGGGATGTCAACACGCAATTGCAATAATTACTATTTACCCTATCTAATGTGTGTTATCAATACAACCCAAATCTAGGTCGTCCATTATTTTCAAATTGGTATCAATTACTATAATTCTTATATAGGTCATCATCATCATCATCATAATCATCATCATCATCATCATCATCATCATCATCATCATCATCATCATCATCATCATCATCATCATCATCGTCATCATCGGCACTGCAACCCGGATCCGGTCTTGGCCTTATGTAGCAAATCTCTAAATCGGTTCCGATTTCGAGCCGATGTCATCCAGTTTGGCGCTCCTAGACTCCGGGAATCCTGGTCTACGCCATCTCTTCACCGCAGACACGGTCTGCCGCGCTGTCTTCTTCCATACATCCTGTCACAAAGGACTTTCCGGGCAGGCTCCTCTTCGCTCATTCGAGCTAGGTGTCCCGCCCACCGGAGTCTACCGAGATTGATTTTTCTTACAACGTTACCTTCAAGGAAGATCGTGTATAACTCATGGTTGTAGCGTCTCCGGAATCGTCCTCCCTCACACACGGAGCCAACAATTCTATACAAAAAGACCTTTTTATCGCTAAGAATTCAGAGTACCTTTTATTGAGCACCCAGGTCTCGGATACATACATGAGTACTGGTAAGACCATGATCTTGTACAATAAATTTCTGGATTTAAAGAGCGTTGATAGACCATAGTAGGCTTTGTTGGATTTGATCAGACGTCGGTGTATTTCTTCTTCCATATTGTTATCGGGTGCTACTATTGACCCAAGGTAGTTAAAGGATTGCACTACTTTAAATTCGTGCTCCGCTACCCTGATAGTCTGACCAACGTTAGGTCTTCTCTTCGCAGAAGTTGCCACGATGTACTTAGTTTTTCCCTCATTAATGTGCAGTCCCAGTTTTCGTGCCGCCTGCTCGATCTGGGTGAAGGTGTCCTGTAAAGCCGAATAGGATCTATCGATGATGTCGATGTCGTATGCCTAGGCAAGTATCTGACAGGACTTATATAGGTCACCGTCATTAAAAGTAACGCTTTCCTTTAAGTGGAATACTATGGGTTTCCTCGTAGTCGAGGGCAAAGCCGATGAATCTCCATATTACAATATGCACCACTGAGACCCGGTTATATATTATATATCATATCATGCATACACACTATGAGAATATATAGCTTTGAGACACAGCAAGTTCAGGTGTCTAACATTATATTTAGTCAATATGACACGAACCATTCGACGTTTAGGCAATTCGAGAGATCCTTTCCGATTGTGGTTATGGTCGCCTCTGACCTTGTTTTATTACCAGTCCGCGCAGAATATTAAGTAAGCAAAACTATCTCCCTTAGTAGTGCAAGGAAATCGCAGCTCACCGCCTATACTATTGTGACGCATATGACAATCAGTACTAGAATATTCGAGAAAGTCGGAAACAAAGTACTAGCCTATTCTAGAAAGTACCGGAAAACTGGAGACTATGAACAGTAGAACATTCAAGGCTATGGAACGGGCGGAAACGAAACACTGAATCAGAATGAGGAAACGGTATGAATACGTCGCACACAGATCATGGAGATGAGTAAGAAGTAGAAACTGAAGCGATAAGTAAAAAGTAAAAAGTAAAAAGTAAGAAGTAAGCAGTAGAAGACGCGATAAGTCAAGAAATCGTTAAGTGTACGGTAAAAGTAACGGTTGTTATTAACGGACTAATAAAGTGTTACATTAGTTCAAAATCGATTTAACGTCTCTTATTTATTAAAAATAATTAATCCAGCGAACCCTAAGCTTTATTTAAGCGATATGAGGTTTGCATAAAATTAATTACAGACGGATTGCCAATCGCCGCGTTGCAGGAATTCAGCAGGACAGCTGCTATACGCCCGATATAGTGGTCATATGGTTCACCCATTGCAAAAATTGACATATATGTCACTCCGAAGCAAAACAGTTTGTAGCGAGTTGCGGCATGGTGCAAGAAGTTTGGGTCATTGGGGGATACATTTTTGTGTTCTATTTATCTGTATATTATTTTATTATACTTCACTCGGGAGAGGCGATCCTGCATTAGCGCCCCAAGATGCCGTTAAATAACTGTTGGAGTTCTAGTTGCTGATTGTTACACCCCGGAAACACCCAATGATAATTTGTTTTTCCGGGCAAGGTTATTAGACATATTATCCCCTCCAATATTTTCCCGATGTTGGAAAGGAGGGAAATGGGTCTTAGGCTGAAAATTTCGAACTTCCTTTTGGTTTGAGAATGGGGATAATTTTCCTGAGTTTCCACGCCTTAGGAAAGTATCTATTGAGGCAATGGTTGAATATAATCGTCATATGTTCGATGGATGTGTTGGACAATCGTCTGCTTAAGTGGTTTGTTAGATTGTCAACAACAGCTGATTTTTTAGGTTTTAGTCCCGTAACAATCTCCTCCATTTTCTCTTTGTTAGCGAAGGTTTGAGGTTATGGTCAATGGCTGGATTTTCAGCGTTGAAGGGTTTGGAGCTTAGGGCCAGTACATTGGTTCAACGTGTGAGGCAAGCGCTACCACTATACTGTGCGAAGCTCTTAATGCTGATTGGATTATTTCGACGTGATGTTGAACCAATTCCACGATCCTATCCACCTGCTTCCCTCTTTGAATGCATGACCTAGGCTTAATAGATGAAACGCGGGGATGGAAGTTTTTATCGACCCATTTGGCCACCTGGTATCTTATTATATTTTTTAGTAAAAAAATCTGTAGTGAGAGTTCCTTCTACTCACTTGAAGTTTGACTTCGGTTACGATGGAATATGTCAATTGTTTTTTGCCATTTTCCAAGCTTTTATATTGTCTGGGAGATGTGAGTATTTCTTATAGGCTTGTGCGACTTGCACATAGTTAGCTTCAAAATCTTTGCCAGCCGATGTTTTAGAACGGACGCCATTTCCTTGGTTCATTTATTTCAATGTCCAATCGTTGGAGGTTCGGTTTGAGGAGAGGCGCGTGGTGGTTCGAGAAGAAAGCATCCGTCTTCATATTAACATCCTGGTTTAGAAGTGTGGTGAGACCAACTAGTGGTCAATATTAGCAACACCCTACGGATACGTCGGATCATCAGTACAGAGGCGTTTTATGTCTGAGTATGGATCGTCTGGGGGGTGGGAAAGAACATACAGGCCCAAGTCTCCGCTGTTCAATCCAAGTTGACATGTAGCCTCCGCGTGACAACCCTGGATAGCTACTTTGGCGCCCTCCAAGTAGTGAACCAATGTATGCAGAGACATCCTGAGAAAGGTTGTCGCAAGGCTAATAACTTTGCACGGAGAAACGAATTATTATGGACAATTTAACAGAACTCGGATATGGACCGGATACCGGTGGAGAGACTTTCTAAATAAGGCCAAGACCAGAACCCGGTTGTAGTGCCGATGATGATATAGTTCCATATTGAAGGTGTTGTTGTGGAGAGTAGAGGTGTGGAACTGGTGGAGTGTTAAGGTCTATATCATATCAAAATCTTTGCCAGTCGATGTTTTTGAACGGTCGCCATTTCCTTGGCTCATTTATCTCAATGTCCAATCGTTGGAGGTTCGTTTTGAGGAGAGGCGCATGATGGTTCGAGAAGAAACCTTCTGTCTTCATATTGACGTCCTGGCTTAGCAGTGTGGTGAGAGCAACTAGTGGTCAAGATTAGAAACACCGTACGGATACGTCGGATTATTAATACGGAGGCGTTTTATATCTGAGGATGGATCATTTAGTCAGTTCAAGAGCAAATCTACCATTGGGATTGATAATAAGGTCCCTCCAGACCGTGTGTTTCGTGTTCAGGTGACCACCTGTTAAGATTCCTTCATATTGCTATGGCATGTTTTGGGTCTTATTAAGCTCGTTCCTGAGACTCTGCGCGTGTTCATGGAACGTTCCGTGAAGTAAGACAAAAAATACATTTTTTTGTTGTTTCGGCCGACTCGTCTCCACAACTCCTTTTAAATACTTACACTAGACGTTAACACTAAGTATAAAGAGACGATCGCGTATGTGCTCTTAGATTAACATGTGTATTATAGACCAGGTATCGGTGTAGCAAATTCTTTATATACGCTAGGCTTCTTATAGGAGGGAAAATAAGATTTTGTTTATTTGTGCGTTTGTTCATTTTACATTATGTGTTATGTATGGATGTTTTGACATGATAAGAGTGCATGGGAATTGTATATTCGTCATAATTCTCTGTATCAGTACGGTGAGTCATATTCCTTATGATTAGAGTCATGAGATGTGATCATTATTTGTATTAGAACGATGAGTCATGTTCTTTATGATTATGGTTATGATGTGTTCACTAGCGCTTACATCGGATGGTATGTACGCCTATCCTGGAAGTACTGTCTCCGATGTATTTCATCGTATCATCAATCGGAACCGGTTATGTATGTATTATGTATATATCACAACTCCTTGGCCGGTGGTGTCGTTCCACAGGAAGGCATATTCGTTCAGAATAATTTTGTGTTGTTCCTAGGGATGCATTTCTGGAATAAAAGCAATCAAAATGTCTTCCTTTCGGAGTAATTCAAGGAGGTCCTTGAATGGACAACCTTCCGAATGTTCTCCTTAACCCTCCGCTGGTCTGACAGATCAGAAAGGTATATTTTTAGTTGCCAAACTGATGTGATTGGCAGCACTGAATCAAGCCTATTAGTAGCTTTTGTTCAATATTATAATAAGGTACTTACTAAAAGTATTATTTGGTGAATCATTTATCCTTTCAAACCCTTCAGTAGGTCGTCAGGTTCTAAAAAGTTTGATTCGCCTATTTTTTTTGTTTACATGATCTGTCAGATCACCGCGATAAATATGACACTATTTAGGGCCGCGTGCAACGGAGGGTTAATAAGGAAATTCACTGTTTTACTTCACTTCTATCGAATTATACTGCTGCTTGTTGTCCCTTGTTGGTATTGTAGATAATTATGTAATCTGTGTGCGGCCAGCTTATTAAATTCAACTGAGAAGATAAATGTTAAAAAGGAAGGGCCCCAAATTCGATTCTTGAGGCACATCAGCTGAAAGTAAGTTTTCCTTAAAACATTTCATACTGAAGCACACTTTTAAAGTAAGCTCTTGGAAGAAACTGTGAATTAAATTTGTGAAATAGCTGGATAAGTTGAGGTGGATTATTTCATTCAAAAATAAGACGACATCGAGAGCTCTCTTATTCAAATATGTAATGTAACTTTTTTATCTAAGTTGTTTGACGATTATGTATTGAAAACCTAGTAAGTCGGGTTCAGTAGAGTGATGCTTATTTAAGCCGAAGCGTATGTGGAGGAAATAGTAGTAGAAAAGAACCAGTAGATCTCGGAACAAGTTATATTTAATCTTTATTGGACTTTTGGGTAAGAAGCGCATCAATCGAACAATTTGTTCGGAAAGTTTTCCCACGAATTGCAACCAAAATCACTAATAGCTTTGCGAACATGAGACAGTAAGACACCGACGTCAATGTAATAGCTACACAACTCACAAACGAATCGTAGGCGAATCCATCACTTGTAAACCCATTGGCAGCATCATGAAGGTGAAGCCAATTTTAAGTTATCCAGTTTTGTTTCCAAATTCGTTGGATATTCCTGGTGTGCCACGGCATCATTTGTCACTTAAGCTCTCATCAAAAAGTTAAAAAAAAAACCTTCTTTTTTTTAATAGTGTATAGCTTATAGTGTGTAGAATATGTCCCCGAAACCGTTTATGCGAAAATAATTAAATAAAAAAGTTACAGAATAAAAAGGTGAACTACCTTTTTTACGTGGAAATTGAATTTGCACGCCAGCGTGTACATTACCTCAAAAGATTGGAAATTCTTATCTGTATGACCATACTAAGGTAAAAATAATTAATGTATTTGTCACCAGATGTCGGAAATATACTATGATTCAGTAATTTTTGGGGGAAGCGCCTCTACATACACGAATATTAATGGTTTTAGAAAGTATCGTCTATTTGAAGTTGACCATCTGCTTTGTTACCTAAACTTGAAACACGTTTTTCTCGAAACCATGTTTTTCACATTCGTCTCCACGATGTCTCAAAAACTCCTCGGCATTTATTTTTAATTTAAAGTAAATTGAATTTATTCGAGCCTGAACCTAAATGTAGATGATTTTTTCATAATTCTTTTTTATAGTCAACGTTAAAAGCAAAAAAAAAATATGCGAAAGTCAGTACCTAAAGTTTGCATGTACGCCATTTTGTTTATTTTCGATTTTTTTTTCTTGAAAATAAGTTCAAACTCCGGCAATTATTATAAACTTTTTATTATACGATTGTAAACGGCGGTACGACGGAGACCGGTTGGATACCTTTTTTCGAACCGTCACACGGCGCCATCGATTAAATTGACAATTTTAAATATTTTTCACTAAAATTTTTTGAATGTATACCTAAATATTTAATAAATATGTGTACAAAATTTCACATTGATATTTGCTTCCATCTTTGCGAAAAAAATTCAAGAAAAGCACGTCAATCTGTAACTCTTAAAAAATGAGGATTTTTAATGCTAAGTTAAAAAGTTAAAAGGTACTGATGCTACCTATTCTCACCATCCCCTTCCATGTTTGATTTTAAATGATGGTGCTTTCCCGTTTGTCTTCCATCGTCCATTATCACAAATACGACACAAGGCCAATCGCGTCAAGTATGGATTAAATCAGGAAAACCTATGCCTTTCGGATGGGCAGTTACTTTTTACATGTTCACGTGTAGAAAAATGTAGTAACTTGAATAAACTTATCCAAATCTATGATATAAATATACTTATCAAAGATAAGCATTATAGCAAACAATAGCACTCAAAATGGTTCTTGAACAAAATTGCAAGGTCTCAGAAAAGGAAATGGGTAAAAACAAGACGGATAAAAAGAACACTCCAAAAAGGGATAACCTAAAGAAGAGGCAGGCGGAATATTAAACATTCGTCGTACTTTGTAGTTTCGTGTGCATGTTTCATTTCTTCTATAGGGACAAATTCCGGAAAAGTCAATTTCCTGAAGGAAATCTGGACAAGTTACCCTTTAGAGGGTACTGACTATTCAAGCCTCCTTTAAGAAGTGGACACTTATTTTAGATTCGTTTACTTACAAAGTCTTTACGGTATTTGGAATTTTTCAGTATTTTTTGCAGGAATTACTATACATCAGTATTCTGCTTGGAGTAGGGGTACATTTAAGTTATACAATAACAAGTTATATGCACGTGTCACATAAATTGGCCACATGCGTATTGTTTTTAACTAAGTAAATATCAATATATGTATCCCTCCTTGTCTTCTTGTAACATACGCTAAAAACTATTGTCTGATACCTTTAAATGCTAATGAAAAATACGGAGAAGAGCGAAATAATAAGGAAAGGAAGCAACTACATGTGTAATAGAGTACACCAAGAGTTTCAGAGTTCGTGTAGTTCAGTTAAAGAGCGACGTCCAGTCTTTTCTAGGCCTTTAATATTAACCTGTAACATTCTCTGATAGAGGACATTTACAATTAAATACTCAAGCTAAAGAAACACCGCTTTCAAGGTCACTTGAGCAATATTTCTGGTAATATCTACAAAACGGTGACCGACAATATATTGAATTGCTCGGAAAGCAATTACATTTTGTTCCATGATAGCTCTTAATAGTATTTTTTAAAGCCTGCTTTATATTATACCTAAGGCATTATGCTGTGGGGAGGAAGAATGTACCAGCATGGGTACATGATTCACTTCCTCTTCCATCATAATTCCGCTGAAAACAGTTCTCCGGACACAACGACAGGACAAACAGCAAAATGTCTCTGAGAGGAAAACCGGCGCACCGAGACGGAAACACAAAGCGAAACTCCGCGACATCAACACAGGAAAAGTTAAACACACTGTGGTAACTACATTTTCTTTTATTTTATTTTTATGTACTCTGTTCGGGAAAACACTGAATACATTTCGTGGTTACCGAACGCGACTCTCGACTCACGCGATTATCGCTGATTATCGCTTCCCTGTGCGCACCAGGGTAGCGATGGAGACACGACCTGGTCAGGTCGAAGGATGGAATTTGACTCCACGATATTTTGCTCGTTCAGAGCTCACTCGCTCATCGTGGTCATGATGGTATGTGTGCCCAGATCAAAGAAAGACATAAACTGCATTCCTAGGATACGATTTCGGTAAAGCAAATAAAACCGAAATCGTCGGATGCCAATGGAATCTTTGTTGGAACATGTGCGGCTAAACAAAGAGACGATGTTCCGATGTGAAAATGTGCTAATTGGTTTTAGCGAAGTTACTGGGAAATGGTGTTTATGGCATCGCTAGAAAGGGTACGTATTGAATACCCATTTGCATTGATTATGCTTGGATTTCGATTGATGCCAAGGGACGCGAAATGCGTATTTGCTTTGGGTTGCACATTGTGCTGGGAGAAAAACGTCGCCAGCTAAATGTATACATAAAGAAATTCATCGTATACATGAATGAAGCTGGGAATAGGCGACGCCATGATAATTATCTCTGGCTGGAATGGTTACATGATATGTGAACCGGGGTTTTTCTTTTCAGGATAATTTATGATAAGGAAAGTAAGAACTCTTACAGGGGATTTGTAAGCGAAGGAATGCTTGAAAAGGTAAGAATTCTCTTGCAGAAGCTTTACGACTATAGCTTTGCTCCAATTAATGCGTGTAGCGTTTTCAGGTGCCTAATGCGATTTGCATTGGCGAAATTATATGGGAAGATGGGTGTTATGGGGTGTTTAAGGAAAGCGTACCGTGGGATCTGGCGGAACCGCTACAATGCCACTAGGTGAAAAGTTTGCGGCTTGAACTCTGAAATGTATACTAACAAATCAACCGACTTGAAAATGTATATACAAGCTAATGAGACAAGGTACTATAGAATTTTTTATTACGATGGCGAAAGTAATGTTACTTAAACGACTGTGACTTGCAAACGAATGGACAAAATATCACGAAAACTTCATACATAAACTAGTGACAGATGAGCCTCTCGAAATGAGGCATATCTATTTTCTAGTAGCGCCCTCACCTATTGAAAAATCCCGGTAATTTCAGCCCAGGAGGTGCAGCTATATGCTTTGCGAATTACAAGGGTATCATCCATTATAAGCTACAATTGCATGGCCAAATGGGTGGTTTGAACCTTTGCTGTCAACAATTAATGCAATTGAAACAAGTAATTTAAAAAAAAATGCCGGGAATGACAAAGAGAAAAGGCACTACGTTCTACTGTCACATTTTTAAAATTAGAAAGAGCTTGGATGCAATATGACTACGCATCTTCCACATAGTCCTGACATTGCCCCATCAGATTATCATTCGTTACGATTTCTGGCGATATCAGATTACCCTTTGTTATATTCGCTTGCTGATGGAAAATTGACCTTGAAAGTTTTTCGAAGGTAAGTCCCTGGAATTCTATAATAAATCTTCAATTGATATATCTTTTGAAATATTCGTAATTTGACATCCACGAGCTTCCAATGTATCAAGCAGACGGGTTTCGTTTAAACTGTTAGTATCGAATTGTAACTTGTTTTTAAATGAAACGCGAATAAAAAGGGACTTTTAAGATACCTTATTTCAGTGCGGGTGAAAAAAATAGGGATAGGACAAGGAAAGAAGGTACAGATATACCTAGGTCTGTATGGCATATATTGGGTTGTACCACATGAAATGTGCGATTATCGCTCAGTCGGAAATAAGAAGTTCTCGAGTGAACATATGTGCCAGAACGTTAAATTTTCTTTTTTTTTATAAAGTAAAGGGGTACGTATGCTTGAGGTGTGAGCATTTAAGGGTCTGTAAAAGTACAGTTATTTTTTTTCTAGGAATTGTTTACCATGCTGTTGGCAGTTCAAATTCGAACCCTCTTCCTTGATGAATTTAAAATGGGACATAATGCGTCATAGACAATGAAAAACACTAATGACGCGTGCACCGAAGAAGAGCTCTTGCGCTTCAGTAGGGCTATCTCCCACAGAGACCGGGGCGATAGTATTGGACAGCGTCAACAGTTCTGGTGGTTGAATGGCATATAAAGACTTGGATACCAATGTCGGTATAGAATCACAGTATCATCAGCCAGCTTACATAGACTTAGCTTTTCTAGAGTTAGGGTAGTATAAGATTTAAGTTAAGTTAAGTTAGGTGCTTTTAAATAAAATTAAAGATATTGAAAAAAAATTATAATAATAAGTAAGTTAAATTTTAAGAAAAAAAAAACAAAAAAAAATTCGACACAAAGTTTTTCAAATTTTTCTTTGTCTTTTAAATAATCCCAAGTACTGCCACAAAGTTCTGTCGCCGAAAGGCAAATTATGGAATTGTTAAGTAATGTTTAGCTTAGAGCGCCTGCGAAGGACCAGTAAGTTATAATATAAGATAATTAAGCTAGAATTTAAGCATTTTTTGTGTAGCATATAATTTAGAAAATAAGAATATAAAACGAAATAAAAAATGTTGTAAAAATGAATTGAAAATGACACAAATGACGCATTTGAGGATGTACCGGTAAACGAACACACTATACGACGTTGGTTTAGAAAGTTCCGCTCGGGAAATTTCAGTCTCGAAAATGAACCACATGGGAAGCCGGAAACTTTAGTTCACGACGATGTTTTAAGAGCGACTGTGGATGTGGACCCAACGAAATCGGTCCGAGAGATTGCACAAAGCATGGGAGTATCGCCAATGACAATAAGTCGACACCATTCTTCCATAGGAGAGGTAAAGAAACTCGATAAGTCACATTCAAAACAACCATTTAACATAGTGAAAATCCATCATTAAACACAGTGCATTAAAAAATATTTAAAAAAAGTGCATAAAAAATCCCTTCAGAGAGGTGCGACACACAAATTAACAATCAATTAAAATATATCACCTCGGTCGCAAGCGTGAAAAACAAAACAAACAATATATTGCTCGTTAAGCATGTAGTTCTCAAGTCGCCATTCAGCGCGAGTCCAAGGTTACTAACTCTTAGCCGACGATAGGCGAGTTCGAGTGAGGTTACGGGAGGAATCTGTTCTGCTGTTGTGGGTTTCTGTTCCAGCAAGCGCGTCTCCTCATCCTTGAAAAGGGATGGGTGATCTCTTTAATAGACCGCTCCCGAAACAAGGCACTTCAGCAAGGGGTCGTTGCAGTGCTTCCTCAGACCCAGAACGTCCTGATCGTTCGTGGGTCGTCACTTTGGGAATAGCGTCTCTGTACCCTGCAACTTTAGTACCTTCTGTTGATGTCCGTAATCATGGACGCTATAAGGGTTAAAATTTCGGTCTTGACACCACTCTACTCACCGGTTCCTGTACCAATTTTTTGGAGTCGTACACAAAAGAACACAAAAGAATCAGCCAACGTTGGTGACGACGCACAATTTCCCAAATAATAAAAGATGTGTTGGTTTATATATTCAGTTTAGTTTTATTGTTGATTTTCCTGGGGGCAATGCTTCCAAGGCAAGAGGGATATGTAGATATAAATTAGAGTATTACTGCTCCTTGATTCAGATGCAGATGTAAAATTTAAATTAGAGAATTACTGCTCTGTGGCACGAGGATTAAGATACTGCGGCCCGGAGATCACTTAGCTATTCCTTTATAAAGGAAAATAAATCGAGAATTGTATCCCGAAAATACACATTTTCGTACAACAATCACGGATTTGGGTATCCTGAGTGAGATGTTGTGTTTACTTTAGATAAGAATTCAATTTCTTGAATTCTTACGAAACTATTTCGCAGATGTGGGAATGTATCTGGTTTTGGTTTTGTATTTGTTTTTCTCAATGGAAAATTTTCAGCTAGAGATAACGATCTCTGAATTTTGGTTTTCGGTTGATGCCGTGGGGCGAATGTATGTTAGAACAATAAACGAATATTAGATTCGTTTATTGTGAATTTTAATTTTAATTTAGGTTTTGGATTTAATTATGCCGTGGGGGCAAATGTTAGGCGATAAACGAATGTTTGATTCGTTTATTGCGAATTTTGGATAATGTTTGGGTTTTTTTCGGGTTTTGATAGGATTTTGGGTTTTAGGGTAATATAGCTGGGATTTGGATGTAGGAATGGGGGAAAAAGGTGGTAGGGCTTTTGGAGCACTACAAATCGAGTAGCGTCGTTGTTCGTGTAGCAGGTCGCCTTTGTTTTTTTTTTTAATGAAAACCAACTGGAAAGAACCAGCACAATCACGAACGAAGATAAAAACGCGACAACACACAAAAGAAAAGGTGCGCCGAAATATTCCATTGCGATGCGAAGTAAAACCGCGAAATTAACAACGGAGAAAAGAGAACAGCAAATGGAGGAGGACAGTGACCCCCCCCCCCCCCCCCCTCTTTAGCATCTATGGGGGAAACAATTCACTCGCTTCTGTTGCATCCTCAGACTCTGAGGATGAAGAAGAGGAGATAAGTGAATTGGAGGCGAAACTTGCGATGGTAAGAGCCCGATTAGAAGAGAAACCCCGAAAGAAAAAAATAGCGGCACTCGAACAGGATAAAACACTCAACACCAACAAAAGTCGGCCAACATCAACATCAACAGCAACAGCAACAGCAACAGCAACAGCAACAGCA